>CM046967.1:30824456-31449456 GCA_025698475.1 Gossypium anomalum
CTGCTGTAATTGTATCACTTGAGTGGAACTGTTGCCTGACTTGATTTTGTAAATCTTAGTCCCCCCTTATAGCATGGACAACACCAGCAATGATGATTTCACCTTTTGTAAGGCAAGTTAAATTCTATAATTTTCATGACCTTAAAGCACACCTTTTCATTTGGTGTATTGACGTAATGTATCAAGAATAAGATGTGTTATTCTTTTTTACTCCCGATATAAACTTGAGTGACGGATATTTTCATTTTATTGTAAGAATATTTAAATATATGGTTTCTGGTTTAGGTTGGGTTACCGACCGATCAAAATGGTGTGGAGGAAAAGAATCTTGCAGCTGATATTGGTGGTATTGCCATTAAAGACGAAACCTCAAACTGCAGCGATAGTAGCAAGAATGGTGGTTTTCCCTGGAAAGATAAACATCCAAATAATGCCACCTTTGTAGATCAGGCTACTGTTGGTTCTTTGACTTTCAATGTTATTGATGCTTCATGTTTGAAATCATCAGGTATTGCCATTAAAGACAATCCTCAAACTGCAGCTATAGTAGTAAGAATGGTGGTTTTCCCTGGAAAGATAAACATCCAAATGCATACCTTTGTAGATCAGGCTACTGTTGGTTCTTTGACTTTCAATGTTATTGATGCTTCATGTTTGAAATCATCAGGTGAATCATCAAGACAAGTAGCATATGTAGATGCGGGTGCTCCAGCAATGAAGTCAGAAAAACCAAGAAGTTCTACCAGAAAGTCTGCACCTCGGACCAAGGTTCCTTTTGAGAAGGGATATAGTCAAATGGACTGGCTTAAGCTTACTCAAACTCATCCTGACCTTGCAGGTATGATGCGAAACAGTTCCTAGGACATTCCCCTCTCATTTAACTCTTCAAAATGTAATGCCAACTGCATGTTTCTTCAATATTTCACCAAAAATTGTGTTTCAGGATTGAAAGGGCAGTCAAATAGGAGGCTTGTTTCAATGAGTGAAGTTAAGCAAAATCAAAAAGAAGGTTCCATGTGGACTGTTCTGAAAGGACGTGTGTACAATATATCTCCATACATGAAGTTTCATCCTGGAGGTACGTACGTGGCTTTTCAATTGAGGAAATTTTAACCTTTGACAGAATGAACACTTTATTCTTTGATAAATCTGAGTTAGATTTATCTGGCCCAAGTAGATAATCTGCAGTTTTCTCTAAGGCATTCATATTTATTATTTGTTGGAAGTCTATCTTCTATTTTAGTCAGCTTCTAGTTTTTGCAGTATAGGGATATCTGGCATTTATCTGAAGGTTTATCTTCCTATGAACTCTATAATTTGAACAGAATATTCCTTCTTATTTTTAGTTTTCTGGATTTGGTTTTCTATGAACACATCTGATGCAGGAGTGCCATATTAGTTTAATTATTTAAAGTTTGTTTTTCTGTTATTTTATTTGAGTATGGTATTTTATCAGTATAAGACTCTTAGTAGTACGAGTTCTAGAATAAATACTCTACTGGATGATTTCCATGGGACGTTACATCTTGAAAGAATATGTGGATTGGGAAGCCATAGTAGAACATTATTTTGAGTGGAAACCCATGGCTGAACCTAGAAAGCTTCTATTTGTGAAGCTGAAATTAAATGGCGTTGCACTGCAATGGTGGAAGAGAGTATGATCATGTCAAGGACAGCAAAACAGTTTCTACCAGCAGCTTATGCTATTGAACTTTATGGAAAGTTTTACTTGCTCAGACGGTTTGATATGTCTGTTGATCACTACGCTACTGAATTTAGTAATCTGTTCATTAGAGTTGGTTTGAATGAAACTATTGATCAGCTAAGAGCTCGTTATCTTGTGAGTTTGGATTTAAGTATTGGAGATGAACTGGGGATGGTTTGTGTCTATAATTTAGAAGATGCTCGACGTTATGACTTACAATCTGAGAAAAGAGTTTTACTCTATGGTGCAAGGAGACCTTTATCTAGTAGGGTAGATGGTGTTTCCAAAGGCAGTTACTGTGGTAAGGAAACTGCTTCTTCAAGCAAGGTCTATGGAGGATTGCAATAGAAACCAACAAAGGCAATATAAGGAAGAGTGTGGGGTGGAACATGGTCCAACTTTAGTAAGGGCTAGTTCTTCATTGCTTTTGAGAAGTGCTCTTGAAAAGTTTAGTTTAAGGTTTAAGTGTTTTGTATTGTTATCAAAAAGTGCTTTTGAGAAATAAAAAGTCCATTTTAGATGTAATGTTGTAAAGTAAGAAATATGCATTTAAATGATGTTAAATTTCATTAATATTATGATATTTCTTTAAAAATATAAGAAAATGATATTATTAATATTTTGATATATGAAATATAAATTTTACATGTTCTTTTAAGCAATTAATATGAATTGTTTGTAAAATTTAATTTGAATATATAAACTATATTTTAAATATTAAAAAATGATTATTACAAATTCAAATATATAATGTTATGTATATGAAATAGATTTTAATAGGAAAATAATTGTATACCAATATAACTATTACATAAGATACATTAGATTATAGATGAGGGTTAAAAATTTTATTTGACTCCAAAAGTGCTTCTTTCAAATGCAAAAGCTAGAATTTCTAGCTTTTGCGTTTGGGTTGAAAAGCATTTTAACTTCAAGAGCACCTTGTTCTTCATTGCTTATGGCGCCAAAAGCACTTTTAGAACCCAATGAAGAACAAGGCCCAAGGCAAGCAGTGGGACTCAAATAAAATGTTTCTAGGACAAGCAAAAAAGGTCATGCCCCGTCACCACAAGTGAAGCTTTCTTTTTTGCTTGTCCAAGGAGGGGGGTGAACCTATTTGAACATGATGAAGGCGGCAAAGAACTCTCTTATCCCATCTATGATGATCATAAGGAAGATGATGATAATGTAAATATTTACCTTGTACTAGTGGAGTCATTGATGGTAAGATGGTTAATCGCAACAAGCCACATAGGAGACTGAAGATTTGAGGAGATGAAGCATTTTTAGGACCCATGTTCTTTGTGGTTCTAAAGCATGTGATGCGATTATTGATAGTGGAGTTCAAAAAATTATCTCCAAAAAACTGTGGACATGTTAAAGTTACCTTTGGGGAAACATTTGTGTCAATACAATTCTGTGGGTTAAAAAGGGATTTGGGATATCTGTCAAATTTCAATGTATAGTCAAATTTGTTATGGGTGGTAATTTAGGAGGTGAGGCTGTGTTATGTTCTGTTGATGGATGCATGTCATATTCTTTTAGGTAGGGTTTAACTGCTAATTTGGAGGCAGAAAGGCAAAGTGAGGTTTTCCAAGAAGTTCTTAGTGTAAAAGAGGTTAAATCAAGGAGGGGTGATGCCCGTATGAGATTTCTGATAGTGATTGGGAAAACCAGGTGGTGAAAGTACTTGGCTTCTAGAAGATGAGTTGTGGAGATCTTGAAGTTTATGAGGAGGTAGTCAAAGTTTTTGCAGCTGAAGGAGCTGTCTTATCCCTCAATAAGGGGAGATTGATGCATAAGCATCATATTTAATTTAATCATTCAAAATTTGTTTTTACATTATTTTATTTGAGTCTATTTGTGTTTCACATTATTTTGTTAGTATAGGATTCTTAGTAAGAGTTATAGCATAAATACTCTAGTAGACGATTAATAGGACTCTTAGTAACAGTTCTAGTAAGTATCCTCCTAGAGGGTTAATATGATTAGTTTTTTTTGTTTAATCATTAAGAGAGTTTTAATGATAGTAAGTTACTGGGAAAAAAAAATCAGGACCTTTGTTTTTTTCCCTCTTCAATTGCTTTCACTAATTTGTTTCAATTCCTTAGCTGTTCAGATTTTCCACTGCATCAGCATCACTGTTTAATGTTAAACACTGCTTTATGGATTAGATTGGATCATGTTAGAGGTCTACCAAATTGTCTGATTTTTTTCCCTATATATAAAAATCATTTTTGAATATCTTTCTCTTTCTTCCTTTTGTGTGAAGACAACAATGGAGGAATCATGAAGATAGGTCTCAAATGGTTATAAAAGAATAAAACAACCTATCTGATAAAATCCATTCTTGATTTTGTTGATGCACTTGTGTCAACCCAGCTAGCCTCATTCTGGCTCATTTGTGTTAGGTCTATGATATTGGTTGGTGCTGAGTTCCAAAAGAAATTTAGTAAACTAGTTGAGGGAGTCATGCAAAACATTATTTCCCCTTAAATTTGAATCTTTAACCTTGAAGTTTCCAGTTAAGCATAGACTGATGTGTTTGACGACACTATTGGTTATGGTGGAATCATTGAGCTATATATTAAATGTAACCATGCATTCTCAAAATCTTTTAATGATTTTATCCTGAATTTTTTAGTGCTATAATAGTTATATTTTGTCTACAAAGGCTATCAAGCTATTTTTGACAATGTTATTTTCTCAGGTATTGATATGCTCATGAAGGCGGTGGGGAAAGACTGTACATCTTTATTCAGTATCCTTTTTCTCTTTTTAAAAAAATAAAAAAAAATCTATTTGTGGTGAGCACCGAGGTAACAACAATTTTTACATGTTTTTCAGTTAAAATAATGTTTGCATATAAGATTGGATTAGGATTACAGTACTTCGTTATGTACAAATTCAAATAAACATATTATCTTAGGATTTAACTTTTTCCAATTTGGTGGTGTTAATTAGATACAGCCATACTCAATGGAGATGCTTGAAAGCAAGGCTTAAGATATATGAGGGTCATGTTTTTCAGTGGTATTGGTGCCTTGGAGAAAGGCTCCAGGCTTGGTGAAAGTATAAGCTATTTATTTTCCTTAACTTGTGTATAAGACAAATACCATGCTTGGGTAAACGCTGAATTCTTGCTGGAAAAATGTCTGGTTGGTACTTTGGATGATGGCGAAGGCACCCAGACATAAAACCGCTTCTTGGTACTCAGCCATGTTGTCTATTGTTATTGTAAGCGCAGAAGAGGATGCAATAAGATCCGTAGCTATGGCCTGTGGGACAAATCATATCATTCGATATTAGAAAAGAAATTCTGTTTCCCATTCTTACCCCCAACAATCGGTACCAACCAGTGTTCTAAAGTAGTTAACTCTGTATAAATAATACGTACTGAAAATTGAAATAGAAATGTCATTGTGTTCAAGACAACATTATTGTTATAAATTAATATGTTAAATAATCTGAATATTAAAGGGAACTAACATCTTTTCCTGACATATTATCCATATCAATATGTTTGATTACGATTTTCATTATCGTTATATTCTAATAATCAATATTTTTAT
The DNA here is from genome assembly GCA_025698475.1 of Gossypium anomalum. Lineage (NCBI taxonomy): Eukaryota > Viridiplantae > Streptophyta > Magnoliopsida > Malvales > Malvaceae > Gossypium > Gossypium anomalum. Next base: position 30,829,734 of record CM046967.1, read on the forward strand.
TCTTTATAATTGAAATCCCTTTTTATTGTAATTTTGTTTTATGATTGTATTTCCTTTTGTAACATGCTCCTCTTTATTTATATAAATATACAACATTGGCTTTCTCCGAATACCTATGTTTTTCTTTTTGGTACAAAAAAAAAAAAAATATAACCAAGCTAGGTTCCCAGAATAATCATGCAAAATGGTTAGGTTCAGAGAGATTACTCTCAAACCATTTTTCCTAACTGAATGAGAAAAATTCCTTTTTTTTCCGGCCTGCTCAACAAAATCCATGTTGCCACAGTTGGTGTACAAAATTGCAGCACATGATCTATGCTTTCAGTCATACTCTCACAAATCTTTCAGCTTTCATTTGGAGTAAGGTTTCTTTTCACACGATTGTCGTTGGTTAGGATTTTGTTTAAATAAGTTAGCCATATGTACCTTTCGAGGTCCCGAAAGATGCCAAATCCAATGCCAAAATCTACCACTCCTAGCCACGTCGACACCACAAGAAAGAGGATAAGCAGCACGAACAGAAAAAAACACACTTCTTTTCATGTTTCCATCCAAAAAGATCATTCGTGTCACATGTTGAAGGAGGCTTATAGGAAGAGATGCTCAGAAGTACTAGGAGTGATAAATTCGATTTGAACACAGTCCAATTCCACTCCCCACTAGGCATAATCATATCCTTTACAGGAACATGCTCAAGAGGAATTCTTTCGGGTTGTGTACAAACATCAATAATTGGTCCCCAGATTTTAACCTAATTATCTCTCAAAAAATCCACATTTAATCCATTCCCAACATTCTATATAACACCATCCTGGATCCTATTCCAAACATAACAAATACCTTTCCATAACTATTATGCATTACCCATATGTAGTACATCTTTTAGTTGTTTGAACGTTGCAATCTCCCTTCTGAGTTGGACCGTCTTGCTAACAGGAAAGAACTTGTATAGAAACTTCTTTGCAAGTTCATTCCATGTTGTGATGGATCCTAGTGCCTGCGAATCTAACCGAGAGAAAACGTTATCTATTAAGGAAAAGGGGAACAACCGAAGACAAATAGCATCATCGGTGATCCCGTTAAATTTGAAAGTATAAAAAAGTTGAAGAAACTATTTAGATGTTGATTTGTGTCCTCCGTCATTGTCCCTCTGGAACACAGATTATTCTGTATCATCTAGATCATGGTCGATTTAATCTCAAAACTATTTTTCGTAATGGTCAGCCTGGCGGTGCTGCATTGCACCATCTCTAGATTTGGTAGTGCGTAATCTCTTAAAGTATGTTCTTCTCAAGCTATTGGTGGGTCTAACGGTAGCGATGGTGGTAAGTCTGGTAAGTAGGCTCGTCAAATAGTGGATTTTCTCGTGCTAGGTTAACCGCAGCAGGTGGGTTATTTTACATTTGCTGTTGTTGTTGTTGATAATGATTTCTCTGGATTATTCTCTCTAGATCAGTGGTTGGCTCTATAGGTGTTCCCCGACTTTGAGTCATAAACTGAAACCACAAGAAAAAAAATAAAAGCATCAGTAAAGAAAAATAAAAGTAATAAAAAAGTTAAATTGTATTTATAATTTAAAAATTTACTAATTATTCTATTAAACAAAAAAATTAAAACTAATTTAGCAGCGTTACCTCTCCAAAAATGGCGTTAACAACTTAACCGCCACTAGACGTACTAATGTCAAAAGTGTGAATACTGCAACCAAATATTATCATTAGGCGTTTTCCGCAAGTATACAAGTCAAGTTGTAATATCGTTTATACAACGAAGTATGGAAGTACTCCAAGGATTATACCTAAGGGAGGCGAAGCTAAACTAATTCTAACTTCGACGTTAATAGATCTAATTAGTAATTTAACTAAATTATATTACGATAATTCTTAAGGTGGTGAAAATTTATACTTTATAAAAATAATTAAAATGCATAAAATAAAGATATAAAATTGATTTGTAGGTTTGATCAATTCTAAGAATAGAAGACTAACTCGCTTCGGTGGTCATAAATAATTCTTATTTTGGGTTCTATTCAATCAACTAGTCATTAATCTAGTAAGATATCTCAATCTTCCACTAAACTAATAAGTTGACAATAATTACTTATCTCTCAACCTCACAGTCTAGACCGGATTGAGATAAGGTGTTCACAGATAGGCAATACCAATTTTGGGTTCATTCCCACCTAAATGACTTCTTAGGGTTATCAGGCCTAGGGTTTTATGTAACACCCCGGTCGGCGAAGTTCCAGTGACAGAACTATGTTTGTAAAAGCAAGGCACAAGGAGCAAGTTCTGAGCACGCGTATAAGGCTTAAGGAATTAGTTTTGGTGCCTAACATGGGATTTAATTAAGTGTAAGTTATTTTCTAAGAGCGTCCAACCTGTCGGACTTTGAACTAAAGGAAAGGAACATTAGTACATATAGTGTATAAGACGCTCCGAATGAGTAAAGGCCAACTTTTAAGAAATATAAGTGCACTGGATTAAGAAAGAGTAACATGTAAGTAAATCTATGTGATAAGGCATATGACTATGAGTAAGCATGATTGGCGAAGTAGTGTTCGCCCAAGGATTCGTCTTGGCGTTTAGAATAGGTGAACAAAGAGTGTTATTTTTGTAAGGCCCTCTGTAATAGGCAAGGTTAAAGAATTATAATAAGGATGAGGTGAAGTATGATTGGTGAGATGGTAATCGTCCAGTTGTACTCTTTTGGGCGTATAAAATTGGGCGAACTCTGATATAAATGAGTGCACACGAGTTCTTAGTCAGATTATGACGATAAATGAAATCTAACTGGTAACCAATGAGAAAATGAAATCTGACTGGTAACCCATGAGAGAAATGAACTAAAGGAATGGGTATACACCTATGATATAGCATAAACGTAACTAAAGTGGTCACGTGCCAGTCAATATAGGAGATAAGCGGGTTTGGAACTAACTGAATGTGAACTAGGAAAGTTGAAGGCTAATGAGATAGCTAATTAAGTTCTGGAAAGTGGCAGATAATGGTAAAATATAGCTCAATTTTGATGTGACGTTTGCCTAGTTCCAAAGAAGACTGGGGTTAATTAAAGAGTACTCAGGTTAAGTTAAAGAAGGGTTGTCTTCCTCTTTAAATCTGAGGTTTAAGGCAGAGAGAAACGTCTCTCTCTGGAAGCTAAGTCTGAAAGCTTTGGTTTGTTGAGAAGTCTGCCTTCTGTTAAGGTAAGTTCCCCGATTTTGCTTATTGAAAACACATATTTGTAAGTATGCATGGGGAAATGAAGCTATGTCAGGGTTAAAAAGTGATGATAAAGGTTACTCGAACGAGTTCTAATGAAATGTTTTTGCTTGTCGAGGGAAAATGAGGCTGCATTGTCTTGCTAGGCAAAGGATCTGGGGTCAAGCTGACGATGTTATAAGGAAAGGTTAGATTTGAAGCTTAAGCTGCCTTTGAGGCTAACATGTGAGTCTCTAAACTTTTACTTGCATGTTTGCATGATAGTCTTATCTGTTTTGAAAGGCTAATCTATGAAATGAAAACGTAAGATATGCAAGTGTGATGCTTAAAGATGACATGCCTCTGTTATGAAGAAAGAATGAGCTTAATGATATGTTTCTGTTCTAAAGAAAGTATGTACACCATGAATGTTTCTGAAAGTATGTTTCTGTCATGAACAAGCTTCTACATGAAGTTTAAGTACATGAGTTACATGTTTGAAAATGTAATGCATCAGTGTGAAGAAGTCTAAAAGAGTAAGTCTATTAAGTATGAGTCTACATGTTAAATTTGCTTGCGTGTGAGTCTTTTAGGATAGTAAACACGAATTTTAATATGAAAGTTGATGGTCATGGCAAGAAGACTATATACTGTAAGACCTAGCTTGGGATTATGGCATCATATGGGGAAAAAAAGACCATATAGTGTAAGACCTAGTTTGGGACTATGGCATCATATGGGGAAAAGAAGACCACATAGTGTAAGACCTAGTCTGGGAGTACGGTGTCACGTGGGGAAATAAGATAAATGACGACTGGGTGAGTACCAGGTGATGAGAGGCAAACCTCAAGACGTGTTTAGGCAAATCCCTATCATCGAAAATGTCATTTATCGAAATGTGGAAGCCTTTATGGCTATTTTCTGATAAGTGGAAGCCTCTATGGCTGTTTATATTATACATGAGCCTTTGCGGCAATATCTGTTACATGGAGCCTTAGTGGCCGACTCTATGAATGCATTTTCGTGGTGAAGTATGTTAAAGTAGAGCCTCTGTGGTTGGTTCTGTTAAATGCGCTTTCTTGGTGAAATCTGTTATGTGAGGATGCCTTTGTGGATATTTGATGTTATGAACACCTCTATGGCTATCTTGTGTATGTCTTTGGACATCTTATGGCTATCTATCTATTGTGCAAGGAATTATGTGGTTATCTTAAAAGAAGAGCACGCCTTCGTGGTCATCTGGTAAATGAAATCCTTATGGTGAACTCTGTTAATGAAATACCAACATGGCGAAGTCTGGGCAAATGACTCTCTGAAGGAAAAGTAAAGATATGGTATCAGAAACATGACAAGTGTCAGGAAAAATGAAGTGATGATCTAGGGAAAGTAAGGTATAAATGAAAAGGAAAAATAGTCAGTAAGGTGAAAGGGGCCATAATGAAATATGTGGCGAACACAAGAAGAGTAAGGACCCGATATGGATAAGAGGATGCAGAAGTAATGAATGATGCATGTAGTACGCTCTTAAGGAACTCTTAGTCGATTACGTATGAATTGCACTATAAGGAATGGTAAAGTACCCACCAAAGTAGGACATAGGCCAAAGAATACGCAAAGTGTTTAGTACGCTGCGACATATCGAAACAAGTAATAGAGATTTACTAAGTTCTCAAGAACTTACATAAGTTATTTCCTGTTTCAGGTTGCAAAGAATCTCGTGCGGAGGGATGATGCTAAGGCTACACCAATAGAGCGACGGTTTGTGCTGATGTGCATACAAAGAAGAGAAGTTTACGAAAGAGATTCCTACTTAGAGAATGGGATAAGAAGTCATAGTCTACGTCAAGAAAGGCTATAAAATTACAAGTCGTACAAAAAGTTATATGGCGGAATCAAGTCTGCGTTTAAGATGTCAAAGGAGAAAACGTTTATGTCTTTAATAAAAGCAAGATGTATTCGATAAGTGCCATTGTTTATTGATTATGAATGTAAATGTGAAACATACATTGTGCGTAAATATATTCTTAATGAAATACTTGAGGAATTCAGAACAAAAGATAAAGAAATTTTATTAAACCATCATTAGAATAGTTACATAAGCGAGTCGAGAGTAAAGTAAGAGTCTAAGTACATTAGTCTTTAGGTGTAACACCCAATACTCGGACCTCATCAATCGGGTCAGTGGAGGGCATTACAAGCTTGGTATCAGAGCACGATTTAGTCGATTCTCAAATGAAGAAAGAATAAAAAAGAAGCTCTATATGCATAGCACGTCGCGCCTGGCTCAGTCTTTCAGGTATGAACGCTCGCCTCTATCTTGGTTTAAGATAAGGAAGAAATACAAGAATGCAATTGCATATTGTAGAGAAGGGCGAGACTTGCATTAGGATAGGTGATGTTAACGGTGAAAGCCTTCATGGCTACACTTTGTGGACCACCAACAAGAACACGCCTAGCTAGTGTGATGTCTTTTTGATTCCAACGAGGTAGTTAACTTCCTAGGATCTTGTATGCTGTTCAGAAGAGGCCTTTTTGGTCACAAGGCGTTCACGAATGACCCTCATGAGAGTAAATAAAAAGGAGTCTACGTGGTTGGACTTAGAAATTGAATTCCAACCCCTGACTCGTAACGTAGGAAAATATGGGAATATGACCCTGAGTGTTATCACAGTAGTGGTGTTAGAAAGGTTATCTGGCTCTAAAGGTAATGTTAGAGTCTAGTATGCTTGAAACTCCAGATGTTGAGTTATGGTGTGTTGGAAAAATGGGTTTGGAAAAAGTAGAGGAAAATAAATCTCAGGAAAAACTAGAGTTTCAAAAATTTTTCAAAAATAAGATCTTGGTTGTGATATCTAAAGTAATAAAGATTTCATCAAAATTGTACCTTTTCGATTCATCTAGGATGAGCGCTTCGACCGAGTAATCTTCTTTACTATCCTCAGGCTCACGTCTGTCGAGTGTGGGTTCAAATCAAATCAGAAATTTTTTCACAAAAATTACGAGTGGGGTAATTTTGTAATTTCTCTAAACTTTTGAGTCAAGTTGTAAATTAGAAAAATATCTCTAGAAATTTTTCGGAATAATCACTTTAGAGAATTTCTCTCTACAACTTTCTCTTAAATTTAAGTATGTGTAAATGAGGACCCAAGGCTCTCTTTATATAGGGAGAGCTTAGAAAGTTCAACTAATATTAAATTTCATTGCTTTAATATTAAGTTAATATAATATTTATCAAGATAAATATTAGATTAAATTTAATATTAAAGCTTATTGAAATAATATAATGTTTATCTACAATATAAACATTAAATTAAATTTAATATTAAGATAATCACTTTAATATTAAATTAATAAAATACTATTAAGATAAGTATTAAATTAAATTTAATATTAAACTATTAAAATAATATTATTTTTTGAATAATTAGTCTGAAATCAAATTCTCTGGTAGTCCCAGTAGGAGTGTAACTATTCCACTGCTCAACCATCAATGGTCAACCGCCACCGGGATGTCACCGTCACAACCACCGGCACTGCCGTGTCCAGTGGTGCAGGTGCGACACTCTTACGGCACCCCGATCCAGTTCGGTCTGGATCAGTGATGACCCAATTGGTTCGGTCTAGCCATTGATTGGACCGTCAGTGTAACACCCCTAACCCGTATCTGTTGCCAAAAAGGGTTACAGAGCATTACCGTAAAAATGCAACTTAAAATCATTCATTTTCAAGCATTTCATAAATCATAGCATAATCCATTCAAACACATGCATATCATCCCTTGTTCGAGCCCTCGAGGCCTTAGAAGGACTTTAGAAATGATTGGGGACTAAATCAAAAACATATGAAACCTTAAGGAAAAAGCTAGAAAAATTCCAGTTGCAGGGGTCACACGGCTGTGTGACTCACATGGCTGAGACGCACGCCTGTGTCTCAGGCCGTGTAACATTCAAAATAGGTACACACGATCGTGTCCCAACCTGTGTCCGTGCTCGTGTAACTCTCTGACTTGGGTCACGCGGCCAAGCCACACACTCGTGTGCCAGGCAATGTAACTTTTGAAATGGCCTCAAACGCCCATGTGCCAGGCCGTGTAATTGCCTGACTTGAATACCTTAAAAACCTATAGGGGACACACGACCGTTTCGCATGGCCGTGTGTCACACACAACTGAGACACACACCCGTGTCTTTGGCCGTGTGGACAAGAAATTGGCCAAAATCAAGCCATTTCTCCCACCCACTCCCACAAACACTAAATGTAACACCCTTAACCCATATCTATTTCCAGAAAAGGGTTACAGAGCATTCCCATAAAAACATAACTTAAAATAATTCATTTTCAAGCATTTCATAAATCATAGCATAATCCATTCAAACATATGCATATTGTCCCTTGCTCGAGCCCTCGAGGCCTTAGAAACAATTTAGAAACGATTCAGGACTAAATCAGAAACATATGAAACCTTAAGGAAAAGGTTAGAAAAATTCAAGCTGTACGGGTCACACGGCTGAGACACGCATCCATGTCTCAGGCCGTGTAACATTCGAAATAGGGACACGCGGCCGTGTCCCAGCCCATGTCCGTATTCGTGTAACTCTCTGACTTGGGTCACATGGCCAAGCCATACGACTATGTACCAGGCCATGTAACTTTCGAAATGGCCTCACATGCCCCTGATCCAGGCCGTGTGCTAGGCTGTGTAACTGCCTGACTTGAATGCCTTAAAAACTTATAAGCGACACATGACCATGTCAAATGGCCGTGTGTCACACACGGCTGGGACACACGCCCATGTCTTTGGCTGTGTGGACTAGAAATTGGCTAAAGTCAAGCCATTTCTCTCACATACTGGGCCCGATTTGACCATTTTTTGGGCTTGGTCTCAATTTTGAGCTCCCGAGCCTAATTTACGATCTCAGTTCCAATTATCCATTAGGTCAATTATCTGATTTAAAAATTAATTTCTAAAAATATCATATTAATTTTAATCTATTTGATTAATTTAACTTTACTTGATCAAAATTAATTTTTTAAAAAATCACTTAGATTTTCCAAATTAATTTTTCAAGAAAATTCTTTAATCAAATTCTCTTGTCGAACAATTCTCATGACCACCTAATTTAAGTCTACATCGAATAAATTGGATCAATTAAAATATTCCCAAAGTCGTAGAATATTCTTTTGATTCAAATGGTATACAACCGAACTTTTGTTGAGCTATTAGGCTCTAGTGATTCCAGTTGTGTCTAGAAGAATCGTTTCGATAATTTGCAATTACTTAATCATGGAGTCAGTCCACAAAAAGTACCATGATTGAAAACTCCTTATTGTATACTCTTTGCGAAAGTAATTCATCCAACTTCTTTGTCCATTGATGTAACAACCTTTACCCGTGTCTAACACTGGGACAAGATACGAGGCATTACTAACTTAATCATAAGCATACAAATTCTTCTGAGTCGTAAAAATGTGAACAAATTAAAAACCTTTCAAATTTCACCTTTACAACTTTATTGTGGGTCTACGAGGCATAAAACGTACTTAGAAACCAATTCGGGATCAATCAGGATCTCTTAAAGAACTTTGGAAATTTTTACTAAGGACAGGGGCACACGCCCATGTGGGAGGTGACACGCCCATGTGATCGGCTTGACATGGCCGTGTTGGTGGCCCGTGTGGCTCACACGGCCTGGTGTCAATCAAGACATACCCGTGTCCCTAGCCCGTGTGGAATTAAAATTTTAGTTCAAAGTGCAGTGGTTTTCACATGGCCTGGAACATGCCCGTGTTCCTGGCCCGTGTCTTCTCACACGGCCTCAAACGCCCGTGTCTTGGCCCGTGTCCAAAAACTAGGGTATTCTATTTTTGACGCCAGCATACCCAAAACGTCACACGGCCAAAGCACACGCCTGTGATTGCCGAGGAAACAGTAGGGGTTGCTTCAAATGTGGGTCACTAGATCATTACATCCGTGATTGCCCCGAACTAGATTAGAGAGAGAAAACAAGAGGTGAAAGAAAGCAATACTCCCTTGAAGGGTAGACCTCAAAAGAACCCAGGCAGCGGGGCCAGTAGCAGAGGTGCCCCTAGAGATACTACGGTGGGATCTGAAGGCAGGGCTCCTACAAGGACCTATGCGATACGAGCTCGTGAAGAGGCAGAGTCTCCCGATGTAATCACGGGTACTTTTTCTATCCATGATATAATTGTTGTTGCTTTAATTGACCCAGGACCTACCCACTCTTACATTTGTATGGAATTGGTACCTTGCATGAATATGTTAGTAGAGTCCACTGAGTTTGTAATAAAAGTGTCTAACCCGTTAGGTAAACATGTGTTAGTGGACCAAGTATGTAGAAATTTTCATTTGACAATTAGAGGCCATTGTTTTCTGGCCAACTTGATGTTGTTATCGTTTAATGAATTCGATGTAATCCTTGGGATGGATTGGTTAGCCTCCTATGGTGTTGTAGTAGACTGTGGACGAAAAGTAATCAAGTTAAGATGTGAAAATGGGGATGTTCTTCGAGTTGGATCAGATGAGCCAGATAATCTGCCTGTAGTAATATCATCATTGAATGCTGAGAAATATTTAAAAAAGGGGTATGAGGCTTATCTAGCTTTTGTACTAAATACTCAAGTGTCAGAGTTAAAGATTGAATCAGTGCCGGTAGCCTGCGAGTTCACAGACGTGTTTTCGGAGGAGTTACCCGGATTACCTCCAGTGAGGGAAGTTGAGTTTAGGATTGAATTAGTCCCTGGAATAGCACCCATCTCGATCGCTCCGTATAGGATGGCTCCAATGGAGTTAAAAGAGTTGAAAGCACAGTTGCAAGAGCTAACAGACAAGGGTTTTATGAGACTGAGCTATTCTCTGTGGGGTGCTCCAGTACTTTTTGTAAAGAAAAAAGATAGGTCGATGAGGTTATGCATCGACTATAGGCAACTGAACAAGGTAACAGTGAAGAACAAGTATCCTTTGCCCAGGATCGATGACTTGTTCGATAGTTAAAGGGAGCCACGGTATTTTCCAAGGTCGATCTCAGGTGTGGTTATTATCAACTAAGGGTTAAAAAGCAAGATGTGCTGAAGACTACGTTTCAGACAAGATATGGACATTATGAGTTTCTCGTCATGCCTTTTGGTTTGAGTTTGTCGTCGTCTTTATAGATGACATATTGATTTATTTGCGTGACAAGGGTGAACACGCGGATCATCTGAGGGTTGTGTTGCAAACCTTGAGAGTTAAGCAACTCTACGCCAAGTTCAGTAAGAGTGAATTTTGGCTTAAAGAGGTTGGGTTTCTAGGACACGTTGTGTTAGGCGACGGGATCCGAGTTGACCCAAGAAAAATTTCGGCCATTGTTGAGTGGAAATCGCCGGGAAATATGACAGAGGTCCGAAGCTTTTTGGGTTTGGCAGGAGATTATAGGCGGTTTGTAAACGAATTTTCTATGATAGCCACATCGGTGACTAGGCTGCTGCAGAAAGACGTCAAGTTTGAATGGATGGAAAAGTGTCAGCAAAGTTTTGAGAGATTAAAGGCTTTGTTAACCGAATCCCCAGTATTAGTGCAACCAGAGTTGGGCAAGGAGTTTGTGATTTATAGCGACACCTCCTTGAATGGTTTGGGGTGCGTGCTTATGCAAGAGGGTAGGGTCATAGCTTACGCTTCTAGGTAGTTGAAGCAACATGAGAAGAACTACCTGACACACGATTTAGAGTTAGTCACCATCGTGTTCATTCTGAAAATTTAGAGACATCATCTGTATGGAAAAAAGTGTCGAGTATTCACCGATCATAAGAGTCTTAAGTATTTGATGACTTAAAAGGAGTTGAATTTGCGGCAAAGTCGATGGTTAGAGCTGATAAAGGATTATGAGTTGATTATCGACTACCATCTGGGAAAGGCAAACGTAGTCGCCGATGCACTGAGTAAGAAGTCGTTGTTTGCCTTGAGAGTCTTGAATACTCAGTTGGTAGTGTCTAATGATGGTTCGATTTTAGCAGAATTGAGAGCTAGACCAACATTTCTACAAGAGATCTGTGAAGCTTAGAAAAGTGATAAGAAATTACAAGCTAAGGTGGCTCAATGCAAATCAGAAATTGAATCAGACTTTAGTGTCGATGTCGATGGATGTATAATGTACCGAGACATAGTTTGTGTACCTAAGGATAATGAGCTGATTCAAAAAATCTTGAGAACGGCACATAGTGGTTGTTTGTCCGTCCACCCGGGAAGTGTTAAAATGTGCAACGACCTTACGAAAATGTATTGGTGGTCGGGAATGAAACGAGACATTTCTGAGTTCGTCTCTAAGTGCCTAGTGTGCCAGCAAATAAAGGCTGAACATCTAGTACCTTCGGGTCTACTTTAGCCCATCACGGTCCCTGGGTGGAAGTGGGATCGAATTACCATGGACTTCGTGACCGGTTTACCGGTAACCCCGAAGAAGAAAGATACAATGTGCTTTGTTGTAGACAGGCTAACAAAGTCGGCTCATTTCATGCCAGTACATACTGACTACTCCCTCGAGAGACTAGCCGACCTATACATTTTCGAGATTGTGAAGCTTTATGGAGTGCCATTATCGATTATCTCAGACTGAGACCCGAGGTTTACTATGAGGTTTTGGAAGAAACTACAGGAAGCACTGGGAACAAAGCTGAGCTTTAGTACGGTATTTCACCCGCAAACTGACGGACAATCGAAAAGAGTGATTCAGATTTTAGAGGATATGTTGAGATGTTGTGTTCTCGAATTTCAGGGAAGCTGGGAAAGATACTTGCCATTGGCTAAGTTCGCCTACAACAACAGCTATCAAGAAAGTTTGAAAATGGCGCCCTACGAGGCTTTGTACGGGCGAAAATGTCAAACGCCCTTATATTGGACTGAGTTGCGAGAAAGTCAGATTCACGGGGTCAACTTAGTCAAAGAGATCGAAGAAAAAGTTAAGGTGATTCGTGATTGTTTAAAGGCCACTTCAGATAGAAAGAATTCCTACACGGATTTAAAACGAAAAGAAATTGAGTTTCAAGTCGGTGATAAAGTATTTCTTAAAGTATCTCCTTGGAGAAAGGTCATCAGATTTGGCAGAAAGGGTAAATTAAGCTTGCGTTTTATCGAACCTTATGAGGTGATGCGTCGTTGAGAGCACCAAAAATATCCCATTCCCTACAAAATAATGAAAAAGAACAGTAAAGGGGAAGTAGGGTCGAATCGTCAGGGACCGAATTATACGAATGCTTGTCTCTCGAAATCCTGGGCAGAATCGTGCCCAAAAAAACCTGCGTGATAGAAAAAAATAAAAATAACAGAATTAAAGATTTGATTTGGAAAAAATAAAAAAAATAGAATCTAAAGTTGACTGAAGTTGTGATTACAAAAATAATAAAAATAATGAAGAGAGTTAAAGGAAAAGAAATTCTTATTGGTAGATTCCAGCCTCCAGTCGTCTCATTCCGCCTTGGGTTTAATCCTTGGCTTTTAAATAACCCTTCTCAACTCAAGTAAGCTAGTTATAGTGGAAGAGGACGGCTACGACCACCAGCTCCAATGATTAGACTTACGATTTTTAGGGAACCTGACTCTATCCAGTAATCTATGCTAGATCAACGCTTCTCAATGGCGAATCCCACGCCATTTTGTCTCTTTGGCCCGCCAACCTCTGACGCAGTAAGTTAACGAACCGACTGTGCAATCCTCCAAAACATACAAAGCGGCCGCCTTTGCATATGCTAAAAAGCTTACTTCTTAAGGGCCATGGACGGAAGCGTCAGCCCGTAGTGCGGAGAAACGATGACTATTTGGCGAGAAGGCTAAGTACGGATTCTAGGCCTCAAGAACCCTTTTTGGGGAATATTGATAACTTTCGGCTAGATAGGTTTTAGTGGCTCATGATAATGGTGAAAAAGAAAATAAATATAAAAATGGAAAAGGGAATTTTATTGAAAGAAAATATGAAGAAACAAAAGCCTAGACTTTCAAGGGGAGAGTGTTTACAGAAAAAGATGAACACCCCAAATAGAGTCACTTCACCCCATATTTATAGTGCTAGGGAGATAGTCTAATTTAACTTAAATTCTAAAAAGATAAATACATTTAATTAAAGATAAATAAAGATAAATAAAATAAAATTCTAAAATTAAATAATCCTAATAATTATCTTAATATTAATTATCCTAATATAAATAAAATGGAGTCTTATAAAATAAAATCTCTTGTTTTTGCATTTTTAGTCCTTGTGTCTTCCATGCTCGCACTTTTGGCACAATCTTTTTCCTGTGTCGCATATCAGCCCATTGTGTCTCCAAATTCGCACTTTTGTCCCTTAATTTTGCTTTTGCCTCAAAATTAGTCCCTAAAGATAAAAAGACATAAATAGCTCAAATTAGTAGGATCAAGCTCAGAATAAACACATGATTAATACATAAAAATACATTATTCTAGAGCATTATCATGAGGTGATTGAGAAATTTGGGCCAGTAGCATACCAGTTAAGATTGCCATCAGAATTAGAAAAGATCCATGATGTATTCCATGTTTCCATGCGACGCCGATACCGCTCTGACCCCTCGCATGTGATTGAGCCGACAGAGGTTGAGATTCATCCGGACATGACCTATGGAGAAGAACCGGTCAAAGTGTTGGCTCGGGAAGTTAAACAGTTGAGAAATAAGAGTATAGCACTCGTAAAAGTTTTATGGCATAGACATGGAGTCGAGAAGCCACGCGGGAACCAGAGGAGGCTGTGAGAGAGCAGTACCCGAACTTATTCACCGGTAAGATTTTCTGGGAATGAAAATCCCTAAGGGGGGAGAATTGTAATAGCTCGATTGAGGGCCTAGTCGGAACAGTGGTCTCGAGACCACAAATTCAAAGTTGGGAAAATTATTTTTATTATTATTATGAGGTTATAGCATGATCATATTAGTGCATGAAAAATTTGGTGAGTTAATTTTGATGTTTAAGAGCCCAATTGCGAAAAAAGACTAAATCGCATAAAAGGCAAAAGTTGCATTTTAGTACCCAAAAGTGTTAAATAGCTAGAGAACTAAAATTCAAGGCTTCTAAAGGGAAATTAAGCCCTTTTTAATTGTGTTGGCCGGCCATGAGATGAATTTTAAACAAATAGTCAAAGTTTAGGTAAGTGATGTCATGATTTGGTGATAAAATAATGCCTAAGGCCTGTCTAGCATTTTTCTTCTTCTCCATCTCCTCTCTCCACTGAAAATATCAGAAAATATGGAGGTTTGAAATCTAAAAATTTACAGCAACTTATTCCTCTCATAATGCAAGTGATCTTGATGATTTTCTTGATGATTTTTACATTTTTGGCATGCTTGTATCATGGGCTTTCAAATGAGAGGACTATTTTGCAAAATGGTGATAAGTTTAGGGATTTACCATGAGAGAGTTCATGTTGTTTTCTGAAATCTTATGGAAGAAAATGAACCTTAGAAGAGTTCTAAACAACTTTTGTGGAAGGTATTAGCATGAAAACACCAAAAGAGACTATTTTGCATAGGTTGCAAAATAGATGATAAGTGTGTGAAATAGTGATAATGTAGGATAGCTATAAGAGTAAAAAGAGTTTGGTTAGGCTTCAAATAAGAGGAAATTTGATAAAAATTGATTTTCGAGCATAGGGGTAAAATGGTCATTTTGCCAAAGTCTAGGGGCAAAATGGTCATTTTACCAAAAATGAGAATTATGATTACCTAATTGTAATTAGTAACTAAATGAGTGCATTTTGTTATTATAGATCAAGATTGGCCAAATTCGAACTTAGATCGGAGAAAAGCCAAACGAATCGACTAAATCGACTAGTCGAGTGCATTTTGTAATCCGAGGTAAGTTGTGTGTAAATAATGCAACTACATTGTTATTATATTGTGAATAAATTGATATAGCATAAATTGCTTGATTGTGGTAATGAGAAATGTGATGAGAATTGAGGATCCGTAGTGATAATGAAATGGTAGAATTACTGCTGGAACCCCAGAAAATAAACCGGATATTCAAGCCGTGACATTTAGGTCACTTGTGTGAGCTAGTATAAGACGTGTCTGGGACACGCGTCAGTCACATTATGAGAGCTAGTGTAAGAAGTGTCTGGGACACGCGTTGGCCTTGGTAGTGATAGTCAGTGTAAGACCATGTCTGGGATATGGCATCGACTTGAGATGTGAGCCAGTGTAAAATTATGTCCGGGACATAGTGTCGGTGTCTTACCTTAAGTTTGAGGTTAATAAAAAATCCGGTAGTGTTCTGAATGGTTTACTGGTGAAAGTATGTTATGAGTTATAGAGGAAATCGTACCCATGTTGTGAGTGATACAGGTACCTAATTGGTACGTATGAGAAATGAGCTCATTAGAGAGCATATGACTTGTATGGATGGAAATGATGCCGCCTAACTAGCTCAAGGATCACTCGAAGTCAAAGATATCGATCACACTATCGTCTGAAACCCTCAGTATAGTTGGATTTATATTTTTGAATATGGCATGTATAGGACTTAGACTAGATTATTTTGTGTCCTTAAACATTGGACAAGTCTCCACACTTTGTCTTTAGCCTTGGTGTTGGTTAATAATCATTTTGATTATATACAAAGATATTATCTCTTTGGTTGGGTAAATTGCCTTATGAATGAATGCCTTTTTGGCCGTTTTTGGTCAAATAAAATGTGTGGTTTGATAGTGTTGGATAATTGTATGAAACCAGGTATGTAAGGGGTGGCAATGAGGCTTGGTAAATAGCGTCATATTTTCCACACAAGGAGGCACACGGGCATGTGTCTAAGCCGTCTGTGACACACGGACAGCCCCATGGACATGCGAGGAGGCCGTGTGTCCCCTATAAGTAAAGATTTCAAGTCAGTATGCCTAGTATTAATCATATGGGCAGAGACACGGCCATGTGTCTCAGCCGTGTGGAGGACAGATCTAGCACACGGGCGTGTGCTTTGGCCGTGTGACGTTTTGGGTAAGCTGAGGTTAGAAACAGAATACCCCAGTTTTTGGACACGGGCCAAGACACAAGCGTGTCGAGGCCCTGTAGAGAGACATGGGCCAGGAACACGGGCGTGTTCCAGGCCGTGTGAAAACCACTGCACTTTGAACTAAAATTTTAATTTCTCACGGGCTAGGGACACGGGCATGTCCTGATTGACACCAGGCCGTGTGAGCCACACGGGCCACCAACACGGCCATGTCAAGCCGATTACACGGGTGTGTCACCTCCCACATGGGCGTGTGCCCCTGTCCTTAGTGAAAATTTCCAAAGTTCTTTAAGAGATCTTGATTGATCCCGAATTAGTTTCTAAGTACGTTTTGTGCCTCGTAGACCCACAATAGAGTTGTAAAGGTGAAATTTGAAAGGTTTTTAATTTGTTCGCATTTTTACGACTTGGAAGAATTTGTATGCTTGTGATTAAGTTAGTAATGCCTCGTATCCTGTCCCAGTGTCGGACACAGGTAAGGGGTGTTACAATTGACCTCGTCATATGTGTGTTACTCTCATATGATATCCTTGATTCCTTTTAGTTAAATTCGTTCACTTAATACAATCCTATTTTATCTCATTGTTAGCATTGTGTCTTCTTAATGATTAATATGATCACTGTCAACTAATGACTGTGATAAATTGCTAGTTCTAGAACAAGAAACCCTTGGCCACGTTCCATATTTATCAATCCACACAATGCCAATGAGAGGATATAATTAACTCTTTAATTGAACTATGAATTCCATTATTGCTGGTAAAGCCATGCCATACACTAGTCATGTACCCAACATACCGGCTATAGGCTCGATCATCTTTTGAGCATAAACCTCCATATATATCAAAGCACATAAGTTGCATACGCTTAGTTTGTGACTAACTCACAAGTGAATTAATTCACAAACGGATTCAGAATTAATTCATCTGGGGTCTAGTCCAATGTATTATTCTTCCAATGAATACATCTATGTCTCTACTCGTGGAGTCAACTACCAAGACTAGCCATCTCCCCAATTGGAATTGTAGAAGACATAATAATCCTTCTCAGTATTTGAATCAAATGCTCATTTTGATTCTTTTATGGGATTATGGACTCATTTAGATTATCTAATAAAGTAAGTTATCTTTCTCATAATATGAACGTTCTTTACAGTGCCACCTATCTTTAGTTTGAACTTTAGATAATCAATGAGCTAACATTTGCTTGTCACAATTTTGCTATGCATGCAAAATATAAAAGACAGAAAATACAAAAGACATAATAGTGAAATGTGATATTAACTTTTTTTTTTTATTTATCGTTCAAATAAACAGAAAACAATTACATGTTTACTACAATATGGGCACATTTCCCAACAATTTCCTACTTGCCCTAGTGAAGTAAATGTGTCATGTTTCACATTCCCATATCGTGGACGTGTTTGTTAAAAATCCTTGTTACAGGAATCTTAGTAAATGGATCCGCAAGGTTATCTTTAGAAGTTACTTTCATTACATCTACAATTCCTTAGGCTACCGCCTCTCGTATCAAGTGATACTTCTGATCAATGTGTTTCGTCCTCTTGTGACTTCTTTTTTCATTGTTATTAGCTATTGTAGCACTATTATCACAATACAGTGTTATAGCTTTTTCCAGACCAGGAATAACTTCAAGTTCGGGGAAGAACTTTTGAAGCCATATTGCTTCATTCGTTGCCTCAAAAGCAGCCACATACTCAGTCTCCATAGTAGAGTTAATAGTGCAAGTTTGTTTACACTTCTCTATACTATGGCTCCATGGTTTAGAACAAATACATTCCTGACGTCGATTTCCTCGAATCTTTACAGGTTTGCAAGTCTGAGTTTGTGTATCCAACAGGAGTAAGGTCCTCCCCAAAATACACAAGCATATAATCCCTGGTTCTTTTAAAATACCTTAATATATGCTTTACAACTTGCCAATGCTTAAAACCTAGATTCGCCTGATATCGACTAACCATTCCTATTGTGGAACAAATATCTGGACGTGTGCAAAGCATCGCATATTGAAAGATGTGAAACCCATATATTTTGGAAGTATATTTTAAAGTTATTTAGGTAGATAAATCTTAGAATAAATTATTTGAAATATTCTAGGAATATTTTATTTTATCTTTTAGTAGTTTATTAGAATAAGCGAATTATTTTTCCAATTAGGTTATGACTCTTTTCTCTATTTAAATTTAGTTGTTTAGTTAAAAAAAGACAGAACAATTTTATTAAATGCTCTCTTGAAAACTTTCATGGCATCTGAGCTAAGTTAAATCTCTAGTAGCATTATGGTTAAAACAACCTTCACTGGAGATAAGAGATCCAACAATCAAATAGAGGAAGAAAGTTCTACCATTGAAACAACTAATGAAAATTATAAGGGCCAAAGTTCTCTAGAAGGGTCTTCATTCATTAAGGAACAATTACTACACAAGCTTTTTCAATCACCACTATTTTTGATGAATTCTTCTGTTCCTAACTCATCCAATAATCCTTCTTCCTTCTTTGCCCAATTAGGTACTGATTTTTCTATTTTTTCAGTCTCAAGCCTTGTAAAACAAACACGTGGATCATTGATTCTGGAGCTAGTGATCACATGACTAGTAGTCATTTTCTTTTTTCAACTTACACACCTTGTGCAAGAAATAAAAAAAAAAATCAAAGTAGCAGATGGTCGTTCTTAGCAATAGCCGCGAAAGGCACTGTTAAAATTTTGCCTTCCTCAGTTTTACATGTGTCAAATCTAGCTTGTAATCTCATAGCGTTCAGTAAATTATCCTAGTCCTCAAATTTCCATGTTATATTTGACTCCTCTATGTGTAAATTTTAGGACATAGTCTCGGGGAGGATGATTGGCAATGCTAAAAAATCTGGTGGAATTTACTTTCTTGACGACGACCATATAAGTCAACCAACAACTACTTTATGTTTAAATTCTACTTCTAGTTTTGATAAGGTTATGTTTTGACATTATAGGCTTGGACATCCTAATTTTTATTATTTAAAATATTTGTTACTCGATCTTTTTAAAAATAAAAGTCCTTCTTCATATCATTGGGAATTTTGTGAATTGGTCAAACATAATCTATCATTCTTCCCACCTCAAAAATATAAAGCCTCCAAACCTTTTTCGTTAATTCATAGTGATGTTTGGGGACCTTTGAGAGTCTCAACTTTTTTAGGAAAACATTGGTTTGTCACATTTATTGATGACCATACTCGCATTTGTTGGGTGTTTTTATTAAAAGATAAGTCTAAAGTTAAAAATGTGTTTCAGTCTTTTTATACTATGGTGAAAACACAATTTGGTGTGAGAATAAAAGTACATCGGAGTGACAATGGTGGGGAATTTTTTAGTGACCAATTAGGTGTTTTCTTAACCAAATATGGTATAGTCCACCAAAGCTCTTGTACAAATACACCACAACAAAATGAGGTTGCAGAAAGAAAAAAATGACATCTTTTGGAAGTAACTAGAGCCTTGATGTTCACTAGTCAGGTACCACATTATCTTTGGGGTGAAGCCTTGTTAACAGCTACATATATTATTAATAGAATGGCTAGTAAAACTCTAAACTATAAAACTCGATTTTGTCTTTTTAAAGGCAACTTTCCTAACTCTAAATTGATCACAGATTTATCCCTCTGATTTTTCGGGTGTCATGTTTTTGTTCATCTTCACAACCAAGGTAAACTAGATCCTAGAGCAAAAAAATGCATCTTTGTTGGCTATGCTTCTAATAAAAAGGGTTACAAATGTTATGATCCAACTGATAGGAAGATTATTGTTACCATGGATGCCACATTTGTTGAAACACAATCTTACTTTGATTCTAATCTTCAGGGAGGGAATTATAGTAAGGAAGATTCTATAATTGATTAAGAAAACATTAGGAATATACAACATAGGGATTCTAATAATGGGGAAGTTGAATTTATGATTAACAAATAAATTAATGATGTTAATGTTTTTAATGAAAAGGAGTATGAAAGTGTAAAGTCTGCTCATGAGAATAAAGAACAAATAAAAGAGTTAATTTTTTACTCAAGAAGAAATTGAAATCAAGAAAGTGGAATCCACTAGATTCATCACTAAGAATCTGATCCGCAAGATCTTGTCAAAAGTCCAGGTAAAGCTCATAATTCAACCAATGAATTTTCTGATTTAGATATTCCAATTGCTAAAAGAAAATGTGTTAGAAATGTTGTGAAATATCCCATGTCTAACTTTGGGTCCTATAAAGCCTTGTCTTTGAGATTCTTAGCCTTTGTTTTGTGTCTCGATACTGTTAAAATACCCAAAAATGTGAAAGATACTTTACATGTTCTTGAGTGGAAGGAGGTTATTACAGAGGAGATGCGCGCTCTTGAAAAAAAAGTACATAGGAAACAATGGAATTACCTGTAGGAAAAAAACTGTGGACTATAAATGGGTGTTCACAACCAAATTCAAACCGGATGGATCTTTAGATAGATATAAAGTCCGGCTGGTGGCTAAAGGGTACACTCAAACACATGGGATAGATTATTTTAAAACATTTGCTCTAGCAGCCAAATTAAATTCTGTTAGAGTTCTTTTATCAATTGCTGTTAATCTTGATTGGTCCTTCTGTAGCTAGATGTGAAGAATGCTTTCCTAAATGGGAAACTTGAAGAAGAAGTTTACATGGATCCTCCTCCAGGTTTTGAACAAAAATTTGGAACTCGAGTATGTAAGCTCAGGAAATATTTGTATCATCTAAAGCAGTCTCCTCGAGCTTGGTTTGAACGGTTCACTCAAGTTGTTAAAAAATAAGGTTACTCGCAAGGGCAAGCTGATCACACAATGTTCTATCGACACTCACAAAGAGGTAAAATAGCAGTTATTATAGTTTATGTTGATGATATCATTCTTACAGGAGATGATGTGGATGAAATAAGGCATCTCAAGGAGCATCTAGCATTGGAGTTTGAGATAAAAAACTTGGGTCCTTTGAAATAATTTTTTGGAATGGAAGTTTCTCAATTAAAGAAGGGTCTTGTGGTCTTTCAGAAAAAAAAATATGTGATTGATCTTTTAAAAGAGGCCGGGATGAGTGGTTGTCACCCAACTAACACACCAATTGATCCAAATGTAAAATTCAAAAATAAAGAAGGTCGATTAGTTGATAAGGGGCAGTACCAAAGATTACTCGGTAAGTTAATTTACTTATCACATACAAGGCCAGATATAGCTTTGCCGGTGAGCTTAGTGAGTCAATTTATGCAATCTCTAATGGAGGAAATGAAGAAGTAGTGTTTCAGATTCTGAGATACTTGAAGAGTTCACTTGGAAAGGGATTATTCTTCAACAAATCCAAACAAAGAGGAATTGAAGCTTATACAGATGCAGACTGGGTAGACTCAATAACAGATAGAAGATCTACATCAGGATACTATACATTTATTTGGGGAAACCTTATGACTTGGTGAAGCAAAAAACAAAATGTTGTAACAAGAAGTAGTGTAGAGGCTAAGTTTAGATCAATGGATCAAAGAATTTGTGAAATTATGTGATTAAAAATAATTATGGAAGAGTTGAAGAAACCAATAACTTCACTAATGAAGTTGTACTGTGATAGCAAAGCTGCCATTAGTATTGCTCACAACCTAGTCTAGCATGGCATAACTAAACATGTTGAGATTGATAGACACTTTATCAAGGAGAAGATTGAAGAAGGCAAAGTGTCCATGCCATTTGTTCCTTCAAAACAATAGATTGCAGACATACTCACCAAAGGGCTCTCTTAGACAAGCTTTGATTTTCTTGTAAGAAGTTGGGCATGATTGATATATTTGCACCAACTTGAGGGAGGGTGTTGAAATATGTGAAACCTATATATTTTAGGGATATATTTTAAAGTTATTTTGGTTGATAAATCTTATTTAGGTAGATAAATCTTAAAATAAACCATTTGAGATATTCTAGGAATATTTTATTTTATCTTTTAGTAGTTTATTAGACTAAGGGAATTATTTTCTCAATTAGGTTATGACTCTTTTCTCTATTTAAATTTAGTTGTTTAGTTATTAAAAGACAAAATAGTTTTATTAAATACTTTCTTGAAAACTTTCATTGCAAACATAAGGCTTCCAACTGCCGAAGCATATGGAACCTTACTCATATGCTCTCTTTCATCTGGTATCTTAGGACAATCATCGAAAGAAAGGTGAAAACCTGATGTAGTCGGTTGAACGCCTGGCTTTACGTTGGCCATTGCAAAACGTTCCAGTACCTTATCATTGTTTGAAGCTTGGGATAGAACTATCATTTTATTCTTCCAATCCCTATGGATTCAAATTCCAAGAATATAACTAGCTTCACCTAAGTCCGTCATGCTAAACTGTTGAGCTAACCATAGTTTAACCAATGCCAATTCTCCTTCATTGTTTTTGATAAGTAGAATATCATCGACATACAAAATGAGGAATACCACCTTTTTGTCCTTTATATGCTTATAAACACAAGGTTCATCAATGTTTTACTCAAATCCAAAATCTTTTATTACATGAGTGGGACGCCTGCTTAGGTCTATTAATGGATTTTAGCAGTTTGCAAACTTTTTTCTCCTTTCCTTTGACAACAAAGCCAGTGGGTTGAGCCATGTAAATGGTCTCATTAAGATAACCATTCAGGAATGATATCTTGACATCCATTTGCTAGATCTCGTAATCGAGAGCAGCGACAATGGATAAGAGTATGCGAATAGACTTGAGCATGGCTACTGGAGAAAAGGTCTCATCATAATCGATACCTTCTTTTTGTGTGTAGCCTTTCCCTACAAGTCTAGCTTTGTGAGTTTCCACTTTCCCTTCCACATTTCTCTTCTTCTTGTATATCCACTTACACCCTATGGGTTTAATCCCAATCAGTAAGTCTAAAAGTTTCCACACCGTATTGGATTTCATATAACTCATCTCGAAATCCATGGCCTATTCCTAGAGCTTGAAATCAATGTCTTGCATAGCCTCCTCGTAAGTGAGTGGATCATTATCCTCATGATTGGCTTTCGTATTATAAATACTACCATCATAGATGAAGCAGTTTGGTTTTTTAGAAACTCTCCCACCACGATGGATTCCCCTATGCTACTGATTGTTTGCAGGATTTTCTACAACTTTCTCAAGAATTAAACTTAGTGATTGTTTTACCACTCCTGAAAATTCCTTGAGTATCACTTTACTTCGAGGCTTAAAGTTATCCTTGTAGCTTTCCTTGAGCACGAGTAGAAACTTTAATCGTATTATTTTTCAGATTGTAGAATAATCCTCCCTTTATCCCTTTTGGATATTTTACAAACATGCACAATTCTATCCGTGCATCCAACTTCTTTGCATCATTATCCAGAACGTGTGCTGGACAACCCCATATTCTGAAGTGATTTAGAGCAAGTTTCTTCTCATGCCATAGTTCATAAGGTGTCTTACACGAAGACTTGGTTGGCACATCATTTAGATTATAGCAAGCCATTTGTATAGCATATCCCTAGAAGGAAGTAGGAAATTTTGAATAGCTTAACATTGAACAAACCATGTCAAGCAAGGTTCTATTCCTTCTCTCAGCTACGCCATTGTAACAACCCATTTTTTAGTGAAATCGGAACAGTGGTTTCGGGACCACAAATTCGATCCGAAAAGAAAGTTTATTTTTATTTTATAATATGGCTCGTATTATGATAGACATGTCGTGTGAAAATTTTGATATGAAAATTTTATCGATTAAGTGCTTAATTAAGAGAAGGACTAAATCGCATAAAATGTGAAAGTTAAATTCTGGTAGCTATAAGGATTAAATTGATATGGAATTCAAATCTATAGGTCCTTATATGGTAATTAGACCATTAAAGAAAAGTACGTAGATTTTTAGTGACTCATCCATAGAAAAATTAGAAAAGAGTAGGGACTAAATTAAAAATTAAAATAATTAATTAATTAAAAAGATGATAAAAGATATCATCTTATTATTTTTGTCATCTTCAACCCTAAAATTATATGGAAACCCTAGGAGAGAGAGAAGAAACTTTCAAGGCTTAATTGGGTAAGTTTCCTTGTCCCGTTTTTAGTAATTTTGATATTTTTAAAACCGAGAGAGTCTAATCTATCTATTTGGGGGACTAATTTGAAAAGTTATCAAGGTATGAAATTTGGGACATGGATGAATATGCTAAAAATTAGAAATTTATGGTAGAAAATGAAAGGTTGTTGATAGATAAACAACTTTTACAAAGTGATTTTTGATGAAAACATGATTTAGGGACTAAAATGTAAAGTTGTGAAATTTGACGAAAAATTCTAAATTTTTATGAATACATGTGCTATAAATTTTGTAATGGGATTTTAGTTAGGCTTGGAATAGGGAGTAACTTGCACAAGTTTCATTTTTTCGAGCCTAAGGATGAAATTGGAATTTATGGAAAAGTAAAAGGCAAAATGGTAATTTTACCTAGGATATAAATTGAGTCCAAATAAATATGAAATATGTGAAATTGATGATTAAAGCTATTTATATAGATCAGGACAACACAATTTCGAGGTGAGACTGAGGAAAAGAAAAGGTTTCGGATTAGTAGATTTTATATGCGAACAAGTGTCGAGGTAAGTTCGTGTAACTTAATCGGGCATGTAAATATGTTTAATTGAATGTTGTGTTGTATGGAATGTTGCTTATATTGATGTACATTATTTGAATGCTATAATGAGAAACTTAATACATGTTTGATATGGTGAAAAAGGGTTAAGTCCCGATTGAATATTGAATTCCAATGAATATATGCGCTTTCCCGAAATGCATAAGGTCTTGCATTTGTTGCAGATGGGATTTAGCTCGGACGAGTAATCCTATTGACCTTGTTATAGAAAGGATTTAGCCCGAATGGGTAATCTGCATATAATACCTTTCGGGTATACGTTATGATTAGGGTTTAGCCTGGACTGGTAATCCTTATTGAACTCTTTTGAGCATACGTTATATAAATGATTTAGCCTGGACTGGTAATCATGTTATACGATATATGGCTCGAAAGTGTGTTCCTTGATTAAGTGTCCTAATGGGTACCCTTAAAGAAGAAATTGATGGATTATTGGATCGTAAACCTCGAGTGTACTACTTAAGCATCCATAGAAATTTCAATGATTCAATGGACATAAAACTCTTGACATGGCATGAGAATTATGAGATGAAATGATAATGACTTGAAAGAATATTGCATGATGAGCTCATCTATGTTTACTTGATTGATAAGAAGATTTTGGTAACTAACATGTTTGATTGAATGTATGTGTTTAAGCAATTTAGCCAAATGGATGGAAAATATGATATTGTATGCCTAGATTTAATAAATGGGATTGGAAAGTTTAGTTTTTGTTATACGAACTTACTAAGTATGTAGTGCTTATTCCGTTTTATTTTCCCCCTGTTTTGTAGTGCTCAGGAGCTTGCGAAGGTTGGAGTTCATTGGAGCATTGTCGCACTATCAACTAGTTATTTTGGGTATACTTAGTAACATCATTTTGGTATAATGGCATGTATAGGACAACTTGACCATTAGTAGCTTGATAGTGATGCTTGTAATCTAGCCATTGGAATGGCTAGTAATGGTTGTTTTGATATACTTGTAATGTCATGCTATGGTAGCCTAATATATGTTAAGTCATTGATCAAATTATGTATAACATATAGAATATACCAAGGTAGGATTATAAACATGTATGCTTGTAATAATATGCCTTGTTGAATGATGGAATTTGCTTAATTTGAATGCTTGAATTGGTTGGTATTTGGATGTGTGTTTTAGTGCAGGAAAATGGTAAATTTGGGTGACAAGTGAGGCTAGGAAATGGCTTTATTTTGCCTACACGGGCAGACACACGGGTGTGTGGCTAGACCTTATGTGACACACGGCCTGGTAACATGGGCGTGTAGTTAGGCCGTGTGTCCCCTGTACCTTAATTTTGAGAAACAGAATGCTCAAAATTGAGCACACGAGCAGAAACACGGGCGTATGTCTCGGCTGTGTGTGCTACACGGCCTAGAACACTGGCATGTGTCTTGGCCATGTGAAACCTACACCTAATTTTGAATTGAATTAATTAATCACACGGCCTAGAATGTAACACCCCTAACCCGTAACTGTCACCGGAATAGGTTAAGAGGCACTACCGGACGCGTAACTCAGTTCAGAACAAACATTTATCAAATAGTCCTCATATTTTAGTCAATATCATTCATTCACATTCCATATGTATTCAAATCAAGCATACAAAGCTTTAATCATACATTTGAGACTAAATCAGTAATATATAAACATTTCAAGAACTTAGAAAAGTTTCAACATTTCAAAGGACACACGCCCGTGTAAACAGGTCGTGTGCCTTCCACGGTTACCAGACACGCCTGTGTCATAGACCGTGTGAAAACAGAGTGTACATACTGACTTGTACCATACGGCCGGAGACATGCCCATGTGCATTGGCTGTGGTCGAAACTGACTTAGGTTACACGGCTGGCCACACGCTCGTGTGTCTAGCCCGTATACCCTACGAAATGGCTACATGCCTATGTACCAAGGCTGTGTGCCTTACATGGCCACCAGGCACGTCAGTGTGTCTAGGCTGTGTCAAAACTATAGGGTATACTGCCTTAATTCAAAAGGGTATCCCAGGGGACACACGGCCGTGTAATTTGACCGTGTGTCGCACACGACTGAGACACACGCTAGTGTCTCTACCCGTGTGGACAAAAACAGGCCATTTGAAAAACCAATTTGCCACCCATTTTGGGTCATCCCTACAAGCATCAAAACAAGCATATTTCATGTCCCAAAGGCATTCAAAACATACCAAATAATATGCTAATTGACCCATAATATCATTATTCATTCTCATATACAAATCCAATTCAAACATACCAATTCAAGGTACTAACATCATATCAAAAACATATGATTCATACATCATATTAATTGATTTCAATTTATAGCATTTCTAATCATCTCAATTTCCCAAAATCAATCATAAAACTTACCGAAATTGACCATTTCATTTGGCCTTTCATAAACGCATTAAAACATACTATTTTTGAACACAAAGCATACACTAAAATTCATTCATAATCTCATCTAGAATCAAGCCATATCACATGGCTAGATATACAAATCTCAAAACATACCACATTAATCCTAGCCTATACATGCCATACTTTGATATATACATATTCAAAAGGTACCAAAATAACTTTTGATAGTGTGGTGACGGTCCTTGACTGTAACACCCCTTACCCATGGCCTACGCCGGCACAGGGTACGAGGCATTACCGGACTTAAATACAATCAATATGTAAAAACCGGTCAAAAAATTTCATTCTATTTAAAAACTTTCATACATATGCTTAATGTCCCTTATATGGGCCTAGGGGCCCAAAACATACATTCAGGGTGCTTCGGGACCAAATCATAAACATATAAAACTTTTGCAACACTTAGAAAATTTTTACACTTTGGAGAGTCACACACCCGTATGGGTTGGCCGTGTGGGTCTCACATGCTCGTGTGACTTGGACATACTCGTGTAACTCTCTATTTATGATGTCAACAAACATTTAGAGTCACACAGCTAAGGCCGTGTCCCCCATACGGCTAAGACACACAGCCGTGTCTCTACCGTGTGGTCAACACTTAGGCTATTTTCCAAGCCTTTATGTTACCCTTAATCCTTCGCATCTTTATACACACTAAGGACACATATCATGATATCATTTTAATGATTTAGCATCTCATATTAAGACACATTCATAACATTAATGCCAACCATATATGGCCAATAAGCATAATCACACCACCTCATCATAAGCATTAGAACATAGCATAGATAGATAGGTTCACAAACTATACTCAAAATAAGACACACCTCTTGGCCATATACAAATAACTCAAAATAAGCCAATGGATTTGGGTAATCATAATAACACATAACATAAAGATAAGTTCCTATACATGCCACTCACTTAAAAATGTTTAACATATATCAATATTACAAAGGTGATGGCTTGATAGTGCGATGCTGCCTCCGGCGATCACCAATCCCGAGCTAACCTGACAACACTAAAGAAAAGGAAAGGAAGGGAGTAA
This sequence comes from Gossypium anomalum, assembly GCA_025698475.1. Classification (NCBI taxonomy): domain Eukaryota; kingdom Viridiplantae; phylum Streptophyta; class Magnoliopsida; order Malvales; family Malvaceae; genus Gossypium; species Gossypium anomalum. Next base: position 30,858,094 of record CM046967.1, read on the forward strand.
GCTTTATAGCTTAGTAAGACCGTATGAAAATAATAAGCAATTTATCAACTTGCTTCTCAAGGTAGTACAACCATATTTGCATTTTTACTTATATCTAGGTCAAGCTATTTTCTCGAGTCACAGTCACTAAATTATTTATATCTTGAGCTACGGGACACCAAATTAAGATCTGCTAATTTTCCCTGAAACTAGACTCATATCTTCTTACCATAAACTTTTTAGAATTTTTGGTCTAGCCAATCAGTATAGTTTATTCTTTAAAGTTACCCCTATTTTTCTTTCTTATAGTTCCGACCCCTCTTCACTAAAAATTAATTATCTCCTTGTACGGGATTCAAATCATGTTCAGTTTTATGTATTTTGAAAATATACTCATTAAGGATTCTAAGCATATAAATTATAACCCATAATTATTTTCCCAATTCGGAACAGGGGATTTCGAAATCATTCTGACTCTGTATCACAATAATTCAAATATCTCATAATATGAACTACTTTTGCTTACACCATTTCTTCTATATGAAACTAGACTAAATAAGCTTTAATTTCATATTTTATTCAGCCTCTAATTCGATTTCCACAATTTTTGGTGTATTTTCAAAGTCGAACTGCTGCTGGTGTCCCAAAACTGTTTGGTGTAAAATAATGGTAGCTAAGCTTATAGCACCTTTACAAACCATTTTAAACATCATGGTGAAAATACATATTGGTACATCATAAGCAGAGAACCATAATCACAAGGTCATCAATATTTCATTCTCTTAGGCATAGCTTACTGATTTATATCCTTACCAAAGTTGCATCATTTAATGATCGTAATAGCATTTCAACTTCGAGTACATACCTGTACCTTTTCGACATGCTCACAACATTTCATAGTTTGTTCATAATACATAAATGGACAAAAGCACAGCTTACTCATCACTATCAAATACAATTCATATATCATACATCGAGCTCACATCTCATACGTTTCAAGGAGGTACCTGTACCACTCACAACATGGTCATAACCTTTCTTATTTAGCTTAAACTGTAAATCTCTTCGTTGAACCGTTCAGAATACTAAAGGGTATTCGATGAGCCCCAAACATAGGGTAGGATGCCGATGCCATGTCCTAGACATGGTCATACACTGGCTCATACATCAAGTTGATGCCATGCCCTAGACATGGTCTTACATTAACTATCGCGATCAAGGTCGACGCCATGTCCTAGACATGGTCTTAAACTGGCTCTCACATATCTGTGCCGATGCCATGTCCCAGACATGGTCTTACACTGTCTCACATCTCGAGGCTGATGCCATGTCCCAGACATGGTCTTACACTGTCTCACATCTCGAGGCTGATGCCATGTCCCAGACATGGTCTTACACTAGCTCTCGTCTCAATGCCGATGCCATGTCCCAGGCATGGTCTTACACTGGCTCTCATAATGTGGCCGATGGATGTCCCAAACATGTCTTACACTAGCACACATATCACCCAAATGTCATGGCATGAATATCCAATTTATTCTTAAGGTTCAACCGAGAGTTTCTACTACATCAATTCCCATAATGCATATTCATTTTCACAATCAGACAATTTATGCTATATTAATTCAATCACACATAATAATAGTGTAGTTCTGTTATTTACACCCAACTTACCCGTTTCAATGGAATATCATATTCCATCAAAGTTCTAGTGTATTCAATCATCACCCGAATGTTATTAACATTTGGTATCACTATCTCATATACAATATCATCAACATATAATTCAATACAATAATAGCAAGATAGATTTCAAGTATATTAACAATAACATGGATATCATGCTTAGTTAATCACATGGACTTACCTCGAATGCAATTCCGGCTAATTACTCTATTTTAGTCTATGACCTCGTACTTTTTGATTTAAGCCCGACTCTCGATTTTATTGATTTTCAAGGGAACTAAGTGACTAAAAATTTAAGCTCTCAAAACCCCCATGTTCGCTGCCATTTTTGGTGGAAGAAGAAGAAGAAATGAAAAAGATGACAACTTTTTCTTTATTTTATTTTATTACCAAAAAAAGTCACTTAGTGTCCACCAAATTTGACTTTTCAACTTTCTTGTCCCCTATGGCCGGCCATCACTCCCCAAATGGCCTATTTGCATTTTAAAGATCTCAAATTTTGGTTCTCTAGATATTTAACATATTTGGGTAGTAAAATAAAACTTTTACCCTTTATGCGATTTAGTCCTTTTTCGCAATTAAGCTCACAAACGCTAAAATTAATTCACCAAAATTTTCATGCACTCATATAATCATGCTATAACACAGAGAATAATATTAAAAATAATTTCTTGACCTCGAATTTGTGGTTTCAAAATCACTGTTCTGACTAAGCCCAATTTCGGGATGTTACATTGATGATCCCCGAGCTTCCAATAGCTTCGATAATCTATAAAACAATTGGAAAACACAAAGTAAGCTTTCAAAAGCTTAGTAAGCCATATACAAATAAACTTATCATTTTAAGCATATAAGCATCATAAAATACATATACTCCATAGCCAAATACTATCACAACCCTCATAGGTCATATACATTTCACATATTTTCAATTCATTTGCACATATGGCATATTTTCTCATACTTATATCACATATCATCACTTGCACATATACTTACTTCACATTAACAAATGTTGAACACATTTCAACGTACCTGAATCGGATATTCATTTATTCAATCACGTATTTCTCGGAATGCCCGTTGAACCATACGTAATCAAATAGGATACGCGGATAGCTCGAAAAGCTCGTACAATGCCAATGTCCTAGACGTGGTCTTACATGTAGTTAATATCGATGCCACTGTCCCAGACAGAGTCTTATACGAAATCAAATACGATGCTGATGTCCCAGACATGGTCTTACATGTAAATCTCAAATCGATGCCAACGTTCTAGACGTGGTCTTACACGAAATTACATATTGTAATCCTATGTTATGACATATGTATCGTAACTATTCCTATGGTTCGTACGGGACTTTTCGGACGTCGTCACATTATCGGAACTTTCTCGGATTTCTCATATTCAACTCAAAATAGCCATTCATCATTATTCATTAACATATAAGCTATAATAATTCAATTCAAACACATTTATTTGTATATTGACTTACCTCTTATTTATTCGAATGGATGAAATCGGCTAATCAATGACATTCGACTTTCCCCGATCTAATTTCGTTTTCTTTGGTTCTTGATCTATATAAATTCAAATTTAACTCTTTTATTCAACAAATCATTCAATTCAATCCATATACACATATTTAGGGCATTTTATAAATTAGCCCTCATATTTTCATATTTTGACATTTAAGCCCCTATTTCATAAAATCACAAAGTATGCATAATTTCATTACACACATGCTTAGTCGAGTTTTCCTTTAGCTCATATAAGTCCACATATTTCATTTATTTCACATTTTAGCCCCTCAATTTCTCATTTTCATAATTTAACCCAAATTACTCAAATTCATCAAAAATTCAAATACAAAACATATTAATCTAACACATGTCTTTCATTTTTTATCAATTAACATTACAAAGCTCACAAAATCAACAATGCCATAACTCAAAATCATAATCAAATTCTAAAATTGAAGCATGGGCTTAATAGGACACAAAGCAACAATCACAAAAACATAGAAATCATCAAAAACCGAGCAAATTTCATACCTTAATCAACAATCACAAGTGTCGAACCCTAGCTTGGTCTTTTCTTTTCTTTTTCTTCCAATTTTCGGCAAAGATGAACACTAATGGCCTAATTTCATGCATTTGTTTTATTAATAATAACTTTATTAATCAATTTCCATTTTTAACCTTATTATTATCATTAATAATCCATTAACTAATGTCCAACCATGTCATTTCATGAATTCAATGGTCCATTTACAACATAAGGACCTCACATTTAAAGAGACACATCAATTCGACACATAATCAAATAGAAGGCTACTTTTGCATTTTCTGCGATTTAATCCTTTTTGTAAATTAAGCACACAAATGATAAAATTTTCATACGAAACTTTCACACATCTTAATTCACATAATATAAGCTCAAAAAATAATATTTAAATATTTTTTGACTCAGATTTGTGGTCCCGAAACCAATGTTTTAACTAGGGTCCAAACCGGGCTATTACATAGCACATGGGCGTGTGGCATGGCCGTGTGCACAAGTCAGAGAGTTACACGGGGTCAAACATGGCCTCTAGCATGGTCATGTCCCTGGGTCACACAGGCATGTCCGTTGGACCACACGGGCGTGTGAGCCTTGTACATTGGAAATTTTTATAATTTCGCGAAAAATTCTTAGAGCTTCCAATTAAGTCCCGACTCGATTCTAATGGTCGTATTGGGCCTTGTGGGACCAATTAAGGGATGTTTTGTATGAATTTGGTTAATGAATAATAATTTACATGAGTTCCCTGAAAAATGTTCTGAAAGTTTCGGTAATGCTCCGTAACCCTATTCTGGCAACGGATACGGGTTAAGAGGTGTTACAGCCATTCTGTTGTGGAATGCCTGGTGTAGTCAATTGAGATAAAATCCCATTCTTTATGACTTATCCTAAGAACTCATTAGATAAATATTCCCCACCTCGGTCAGATTAAAGATTCTTTATGAATAAATCTAATTGTTTTTTCACTTTCACACAAAACTCTAAAAATTTATAAAAGGTTTCACTTTTATGGTGCATTAGATACACATATCCATATCAAGAATAGTCATCGATAAAAGTCACATAATAATCGTAACTTCCTCGGGCACTGATACTTATGGGACCATATACATTAGTGTGCTTAAATTCTAAAGGTTAGTTGGTCCTTGTACCTTTCACATTAAAAGACCTCTTAGTAATTTTACCATCCAAACAAGATTCACAATGTGGAAGACTAACTTCCTTAAGCATATTTAAGGGACCATCTTTCATGAGTTTAGTGATTCTTTCTTGGTTAATAGGAACAAGTTTTAAATGCCATACCCCTCATTAGAGTGAGAAGTTTTAAACTTTTTATTCATTATTTCAGTTTGAAGCATTGATTAGTTATTTGGTTTGATAAAGTAGAGATTATTTTCCATCCATCCATTACAAGTTAAAGAACGATTTCTATGAATAACAATCCCTTTATTGGATGTCACGGTATAACCATCATAAAATAAACATGCTACAGAAATTAAATTCCTCTTAAATGAGGTACATAAAACACGTTATTTAAAACAATCTTCCTAAAATTATCAAAGTGTAAAATAACTTCTCCCACTACTTCAGCTGAAACATAACTCCTATCTCTGGTCCGTAATGAGAGTCTCCTATCACGCAGACTTCTTGTTTCGCTGAACTCCTGTAAAAAACACACACATGGTTAGTGATTCCAGAATCAATAACCTAATTGTCAGTTCATTCTTCCACTAAGCAAGCTTCAACCACAAAGAGTTCCAAACCTTTACATTTTTTGGCAAGGTAACCCAAATACTCATTGCAGTTTGATTTGGAATGGCCTTTTGTGTTGCAGAAGAAACATTTGATCTTTTTAGATATTTTGACTTCTTAGCCTTCTTTTTTGGAATACCTTAGCTTTCTATTTCCCCTTAGAGGGTGAGGGGCCCACAGTTAAGTTTGCCTCAGGTTTTTCCTGAACCGACTTACCACCACTCAACATCAACTTATAGGATTGTAATTCCTTCATGAACTGAGTCACGTTAAGTGCCTTGCTCCCCAAGTTGTAAGCCTAAAGCCAACAAACTCATTAGTTAAGGATTTTAACACTTTCAATTTGAGTGTTCATGTTTAATTCAACCCCATTGTCCCCCGCTTCCGTAAAGAATCTCATAATCTTAGGCATATGTTCTTTGACCAGAAAGCCAATTTTCTATTGAGATTTCATCAAATTTGTAATAGCAGATTATCGAGCCAATTCTCTGATAAAATCCTCCAAATTTGTCATGATCTCTTTGGCAGTATGAAAATTCTTTTATTGCTTTTGCAACACACTACTCATGCTCGTAACATATAACACCGAGCAATCGAGTCAGAATCTCTCCAATGATTTCTTCACTTTAAGTTGAGCTTTAGGAGGGCACGTTTTGTCACTAATGAATTTGTGTTTCTTAGAGCTAAGAACTATCAGCAAGTTCTGTTTCATTCTTGAAAGTTATCCCCATTTAATTTATTCTCAATAAGAATGTTAATAAGAGAAGTAGAAGACATATTTGAACTGATAAAAAATAAAGATTTCAGTAATTACTATCTTTGTATTAAACAAATATTTTTCATTTCAGCAACATATCAAAGAATGCAGCATGATACATGCGTCTTGTATTAAAACCTTGAATTTTTTTCATTGCTACGATCATTCTCACATCCATCAACCATGTAGCCTTGGGGTTCTGTGATTAACTAGTAATAACATAGACTACATCCAATCAGTTTATGAATCGTAATTCTCAAGACTTCACACGAACTAACGATCGTTTAACGTTTGACCATCATATCTAGCTTAAATATCATTTCTTCTGAAACTATTTAATAAGAGATGATCTTAAATGTGTAATCATTGACTCAACACCCATGATGAACATGCTTTCATTTGTGAGTCATCCTGGGACAACCTCTCTGAAAGTTATGCATGACTAGTTCTCCTTAATGGAAATCCTGTCTAGTGAACCCACATGACAAAGTTTACCTTGGGGTGTGGCCAGGGTAGGAACCGACTCGAAACTTTATCATGCTATCACTTAAGGACTATCAGTGGAGTCCATAGGCCTTCTTCAAGGACATTCTCCCACTCAATGTTTGAAAAACATGTAAGGTTTTTTTATCCCAAATTTCAAGAATGATCATACAATAGTTCTAGTGGAATTTTTACATGCTCCTAATATATGCATGGCATGCTATGGAAATTTTATAATATTCACATTTATTTGTAAGAATCAATCAATAATAAAAACAAACAATTTTGATTCTCCACAGTTTTTTTTTAGGGAAAAACCGAAGAAGTGAATGTGAATCGTGCACCAAGTAGGGTCCCAAGAAAGAGAGGTGAGTCAAATTTGACTGCTTAAAATCAAGCCTATCCTCGCCAGAGCCAATCCTAGACATGCACCTTTTCGTTACCACACTTCTCACAGTTACCGAATAACCTAAAGAAGTGAATAGAATAATACAACATAACACATATATTTTCTCATTACCACACTTCTTATTTTTAATTGATCAATTGTGGATCATCTCATATATATCACAATTATAACATTACATAATATAAATATTATACACAATTATAAAATAGATATATAACGAGATATGTAATTAAAATAAAATTGCTAGCCAAGGTTTCCATAGTTCTATTTCTAGAAAATAAATGGAAAAATAAAATTACATGATTTTTCACCACAAGACATTCCTTGGGTCTTCAATCACCATCTCATCTTTTCCTCATCATGGACTCATTTTGAAAAAAATTACATTTAAGTCGTATGCCCATTTTCGGCTCACAAGAATTCTATGAATTTTTAAAAAATATAGCCCTATATGGAGATGATAGTCCATGGTCTATTTCCTAAAAACCACAACCTCGACAAAAAATAATTATATACCAAATATATAATATTGCATCCATTCCCATTTATAACTCAAAATGTGCAAAAGATCTAAAGAATGTCACTTTCTATGTAATAAAATCATTCAAGAAGAAGTAAAATTTATTTTAATTATCTGTTTATACTTATAGATAGAATATAACTTGGCTCTGATACCAATTGTTGAAAAAACTTGTTTAAAAAACGCAGTGAAAAATAAATTTAGGGGAAAACTAGAGTTTTAAAAAATTTTCCAAAACAAGATCTTAGTTGTGATATCTAAAGTAATAAACACTTAATCAAAATTGTACATTTTCGATTTGTTTAGGATGAGCGTTTCGGCCAAGTAGTCTTCTCCGCTATCCTCAAGCTCACGTCTACCAAGTGTGGGCTTGTTTCAAATCAGAAAATTTTCACAAAATTACTAATGGGGTAATTTTGTAATTTTTCTAAATTTTTGGATCAAGTTGTAAATTAGTAAAATATCTTAAGAAATTTTCTAGAATAATCTCTTCAGAGAATTTTCTCTTTATAACTTTCTCTTGAATTCAAGTGTGTGTAAATAATGACTCAAGGTTCTCTTTATATAGGGAGAGTTTAGAGAGTTCAACTATGATTAAACTTAATCACTATAATATTAAATTAATATAATATTTATCAAGATAAATATTAGGTTATAAATATTAGATTGAATTTAATATTAAATCTTATTAAAATAGTAGAATGTACATTAAATTAAATTTAATATTAAGATAATCACTTTAATATTAAATTAATAAAATACTATTAAGATAAGTATTAAATTAAATTTAATATTAAATTATTAAAATAATATTATTTTTGGAATAGTTAATCTAAAATTAAATTTTCTAGTAGAATTCCAGTAGGAATATAACTCTTCCACTACTCAATCACCAACGACCAACCATCGTCGGCCACCGGGACGTCGTCATCGTAGCCACCGACACCACCGTGTCCAGTGATCCAGGTGCAACACCCTTACGTCACCCCGAGCTGGTTCGGCTGCTGCCGATTTAGTCTAGGTCAATGACAACCTTGTCAGTTCAGTCTAGCCATTGATTGCACCGTCGGCCCGGTTTCACATACCAAGCCTGATTCAACCAATTTTTTGGGTCTTGGTCTCGATTTTGGGCTCCCGGACCAAATTTACGATATTAAGTCCAATTTTCAAGTTCAATTACCCATTGGGCCAATTTTCTGATTTAAAAATTAATTTCCAAAAATATCATATTAATTTTAATCGATTTGATTAATTTAACTTTACTTGATCAAAATTAATTTTTAAAAAAATCATTTAGATTTTCTAAATTAATTTTTTAAGAAAATTTTTTAATCAAATTCTCTAGTTGAACAAATCTCATGACCACTTAATTTAATTCCACATCAAACATATCGACTTAATTAAATTATTCCCAAAATCGTAGAACTTTCTTCTGATTCAAATGCAATACGATCGAGCTTTTGTTGAGCTAGCAGAGGGACCAATCAGACATATACAATTAGGCTCTAGTGATTGTAATTATGTCCAGAAAAATCGTTCCGATAATTTGCAATTACGTAATCCTGGAGTCAGTCCACAAGAAGTACCATGATTGAAAACTTCTTATTATATACTCTTTATGAAATCTATTCATCCAACTACTTTGTCCAATGACCTCGTCATGTGTGTGTTACCTTCATATGATATCCTTGATTCCTTTAAGTTAAATCCATTCACTTAATACAATCCTATTTTATCTCATTGTTAGCATTGTGTCTTCTTAATGATTAATATGATCACTATCAACAAATGACTGTGATAAATTGCTAGTTCGAGAACAAGCAACCCTTGGCCACATTCCATATTTATTAATCCACACAATGCCAATGAGAGGAGATCATTAACTCTTTAATTGAGCTATAAATTTCACTGTTGCTAGTAAAGCCATGCCATACACAAGTACTGTACCCAACATACTGGCTATGGGCTCGATCATTTTTAGAGTGTATGCCTCCGCTTATATCAAAGCACATGAGCTGCATATGCATGGTCATTGACTAACTCAAGATTTAGGTAAATCACATCATGAACATCACAAGTGAATTGATTCACAAACAGATTCAAAATTAATTTATCTTGGGTCTAGTCCAATGTATCATTTTACCAATGAATACATCTATATGTCTACTCATGGAGTCAACTGCTCTGATAGCCAAGACTAGCCATCTCCTCAATTGGAATTTTATACGACATAATAATCCTTCTCAGTGTTTGAAACAAATGCTCACTTTGATTCTTTTATGTAATTATGGACTTATTTAGATTATCGACTGAAGTAAGTTGTCTTTCTCGCAATGTAAATGTTCTTTAGAATGTCACTTATCTTCAGTTTGAACTTTAGACAATCAATAGGCTAATATTTACTTGTCATAATTTTTCTATGCATGCAAAATATAAAAGACAGAAAATACAAAACGCATAATAGTGAAAGGTGAAATTAACTTTTATTTATTTATTCATTATTCAAATAAATAGAAAACAATTACATGTTTACTACAATATAGGAACATTTCCCAACATGGTGACAATAGGATGTTACTTTTGGGGAATGTATCCTCAAATTCTGAGAAAGCCATATAGAATTAGAATAATAGAGATTGAGTTTTCTAGGCATAGAAATGGTCTCCTTGTAGGGAAGATCAAGTCATTTATAGAAGTGGAAATGAAAGGAGAAGAGGAGAAGGGTTTAGAACAGATGATTAAAGTAAGAAAATAGTAGAGTAAAAAGAACGCTCTGTAGGTTTAAGGAAAAATGAGCGTCGAGTGTACCAATTTATAGGAAAAGTTAGACGTGCACGGGGAGTTCAACCGATGGTAATCGTTGACTTCCCCTAGCTAAAAAATGCCAACTGGCGTAGGGAAGTAAATAAGATTAATGATAAGTTAGCAACTAAGTCTTAGGTGATTGTTTCAATTTCCTAATCAAGAATCGACAGATTTCCAAAAGAAATCACAGAAAATCTGTACCAAAGTGGGTAGCCACCAAAATAGATTTGTAAGGTAGAATAGCAACGCTTATAAGATCTCTGAGAGATATGTAAGTGACCGTCTCCTAACGTACTAACGTTCAAAGTGTGAATACTACGAATAAAAGATATGAAATTGATGTGGTGTCTGCAAGTATATGGGTTAGGTTATAATATAGTTTTTACAACGAAGTAAGTACTCTGAGGATCGTACCCAAGGGAGGTGAATTAATAAATTTATGTCAACCTAAATGTAAATAGATGTAATTAGTAATTTAAACAAATTATATTAAGATAAAACATAAAGTAAAGATTTTTGGATTTTTATAAATAATTAAAAAGAAATAAAAAAGCCTAAATATAAAAGGACTTTGGAAAACTTAATTTATAAACTTTAATTAATTATAGGCATCGGTGATTAGCTCGCTTCAGTGGTTATGACTAATTCCTATTTCGGGTTTCTATTCAATCAACTAGTCATTATCCTAGCAGGATCTCTCGATCTTCCACTAAATTATTGAGTCAAGAAGAACTACTTATTTCTCAACCTCACAGTGACCAACTTTGAGTTCTTACACCTTTGAATGGTCTCTTGCACACTTACTAAGCATGTTACCTCGCCTTTAGGCCTCATTCGGCTCTAAGGTCAATAAAAGACTCAAAATACACTTTTTATTGAATTGAAACTAAAATGTAAAAGCTTAACTAAAACATAATAAAAGTGCTTGTATTCAAGCTCCTTAAGTAGGAAAACTAGTTTAATATGCTACATCAAATTACGAAAGATCAGCAATTTTGCACCAAAAATCAAATAGGTCACATGGCTGTGTGGGGTGACTATGTGTGGCAGACAACCGTGTTGTAGACCGTGTGCACCTAAAATAACTTCAAAACCAAGCCATTTAAACTACCATTTCTTAGGATCCAAGCCATACCATTTCCATCCATTTTTATCTATTCAAAACACATTTAAACATAACAAAACATACCAAAAATAGCCAACCTAAGTGCCTAATCAATCTGGCCTCATTGGTACCACAATTCAAGCATTAAACCATTACACATTCATCAATCACAATCATATACTTAGCATTCATACCATTTTAGCTTACCATATTTCAATCCAATCTCCCAAAGCATTAATCAACTTGATCATAAGCATATATATAATGACATACTTAAGCCAAAAGTGCCAATAAGTACACATTCACCTTTACAACCAAAAACACAAGGCAACTAAGTTATACATATTCACATTTAAAAATCCTAGTACATTCCATTTATAACCAAACCAAAATGTAACACCTCTAACCCGCATGTCGCCGGAACAGGGTTTTAGAGTATTACCGAAAGATTTAGAACATTTTTTAGATAATTCCTGTAAATTACTATTTATCTACCGAGATCATTCAAAAAGTCCCTTAATTGGACCCTCGAGGCCCAATATGAGCATTAAAATCAAGTCGGGACTTAATCGGGAACTCATAAAATTTTTTGCGACATTTCAAAAATTTTCAAAGCTGTAGGGCTCACACGCCCGTGTGGTCTAGGGACACGCCGGTGTGGTCGGGCCGTGTACTACACACGCTTGTGTCTCTAACCTGTGTAACTCTCTGGCTTTTAAGGTATGAAGAAATTGAAGTCACACGGCCAAGTCGCACGCCCGTGTGCTAGGCCGTGTGGCGAATTTTATTTTCAAAATTTAGGTGCAGATTTCACATGACCATGTAACACACTCGTGTTCAAGGCCGTGTCAACCACACGGCTGAGACACATGCCTATGTCTCTGATCGTGTGCCCAATTCTGAGCATTCTATTTCTTATTTTTAAGATGCAGGGGATGTAACGCCCCAAAAATCTCAAAACCCAAAAATCCTGAAATTTTAAAATTTTCTTTTTGAGCTTAGCAATTTCGGTTAAGTGTTAGTTACGTGATGGTAGGTCTTGGTCAAGGGTTGAGTTCGAATCTAGAGGTAGAAAAAATTAAATTTTAATAATTAAAATGAACTTGTTGTCAAGTAGTTGGGCTTTTAAATAAAGATAAGGGAAAATGGCATCAAAAAACCTTGGGGAAAAGTGGCTAAATGACGCCACTTAGAGTGTAGGGAGGTGGCGTGTGTAGCTAAAAAGGAGATCCAAGGTTTGAATCCTAGCTTAGTGCTTTTAGACATTTAATTTTGGCCTTCTAGAAGGCTGGAAGTAGCGTGAAGATGGACTCCAAGGGGAGTGTTCAGAAGAGAAAATTAAGGAAAGGATCAAGGGGTTATCAGGGAGAAAAACGAGGAGATGAGAAGGGGGAAGTGATGGAGCCGAATGGGGAATTGAGGGCCAGGTAATTCGACTACAGGGGCTATAAATAAGTGCCTAATGCAGGGTTTCCAGGTTAATGCCGAATTTCTTTCACCCTGTAATCGGAAACCCTTTTCCCTAAAAGTAAAAAACCCTTTTGTTTTATTCTCTTTTCTTTGTGTCGATTTCTATTCTTTCTCTACACAATTTTCTTTGTTTCATTTAGCCAATTCCTTCTTCTATTCTTCTTCTTTAATCTATACCAAATAAACCTTATTCACCATACTAAGTTTGAAAGCCGAATCTTCCAAGGGACAAATACTCGTCGACCGAATCTAGTGTAAGTGTTTATTTTCCAATCGATTTTGCTAAGAATCTATTACGCTATTCGTTCGTCACTCTTTCTAATCAACTGTGGCAGGGAATTAGTATCAGATCTCAGATCTTAGCTCTCTGTCGAAATTGCTCTTTAGGTGTTTGCGATTTTGGTAAGTATTCTTCTCCCATTGGCTAAGGTGGCCAAATGTTCATAGTTAAGGTAAGGGGACTTGTGTTGGATACAAGTCATCTATTATTCTGGTTTTAATAGTTAAGATTGGTGAAGATCTAGGAGTTGATCGTGGTTAGTGATTTAAGAAGTGGCTATTATACTTATCGCGCAAGATAGGATTAATGTGAGGTTTTAGTTTTAGTAAAGATATGTATTAAGCATGCAATTAATTGAAGGGTGATATCATTTGTAGGTTGGTGACAAAGGGGATCGCAGCACGCTTGCTTACCAGGTGTGTACATACACTGCACACACAAGTAGATCGGGAAAAGCCAAAATGCTGAAAAATCGAAATACTGAAAAGCTGAAATGCTGAAAAGCTGAAAGTTTGGCTACGATAGTCTTGCGAGTGCGCAAACACTCGTGAGGTGGAAATCGATAGGTTTTCTGAGGCCCCATGGGCGATTCCATGGGCTTGGGCTGTGAATTGGCCAACTGGGCCAGAATAGGCTTAATGGGCCCGATGGGTTGTTGGGCCTATAATAGGCAAAAGTTGAAAATTGTTGCTATGTGATGGAAATCGTATAAGTATATGACTGTGAATGTGATTTGGGCCTGATGGGCCATATACATGTGAATTGGGCCTAATGGGCCATATAAATGTGATTGAGCCTAGTGGGCCATATACAGGTATGTGAGTTTGGGCTTTGTAAGGGGTTTTGGGCCTAGTATATGATAACTACATAAAACGTAATTAATATATTGCGACCGTGGACAAGTCATAGGGTTAAGGTGTGGCAACGGGTATATGCATGTCTAGGATTGGATCTAGGGAGAGCTTGGTACTTAAGCGGTATTAATGACTCACCTCCTCTTCTCTGGAATCCTACCTAGTGCATAGTGTTCATTCATCTTAGCTCACGGGATTTGTTAACGGGCCTAGGTAAGTGAGAATCGTAATAAGGGAAAAATTACCAAAATGCCCGTAAGGGCAAAAATGACCAAAATACCCCTATGTGGTAAATATAAGTTTTGTGAATGTGATATGCCTATTTGTTGCATACATATGATGTTCTGCTTAGGTTGCATATGGGGTGGGAAGTATGGAACAGAGGAAGTATATGAGGATCGTGTGGTTGCTTGACAATCATGGATCCACCGACAGCTTTTAAGCCTAATATGTAAATGCAAGTAGTTTCGCAACGGGGCTACCATTGATGTGTCGGTTTGGTGGGTCGATATTTATATCCCCACATGATGTGACTAGGGACGGAGCTGATGTGTAGCGGATGGATTGTTGGGATGGGATTGCATTGCATATTTGATGTATGATGATTTTATTTTTGAATACTTGTTTTTCGTCGAGGGTTGTACACACTGAGTTTGCGAAAACTCACCCCCTCTTTTTTTTTTTATTTTCAGGTGATGCTCAGTAGAAGGTTCGATGTTTGGAGGGACTCGGGGTGACCAGCTAGCAAGACAACATGAACTTGTGTTTTGTTTAGTTTTAAAAGCATACGAGATTCTATTTTATTCAGTACTTTTCAGTCCAGATTGTAATAAGGCTTCCTTTTATTATTTATATGGTTATTATTTCAATGCGATGTAATTATGGGAGGTTAGACATGGTTTCTTAAACTATAGCATGTTATTCTACGTTTCCGCATCTAAATTTTTAAAATGGCAGGTTTTCATAAAATCATATGTTTTAAACAAGTGGCTGAAAGGAGTTCCTTTTTAGTTTCTTGTGTTTTATAAAGGGTTTTCAATGGAAACACGGTTTTTGCTAAGACACTTCAATGTGACTCGCCGACTCCAGCCATAACGTTTGGGCTAAGGTTAGGGTGTTACATTTAGTGGTATTAGAGCCTGGTTGTAAAACTCAGGCTGTGAAGTGGGCCTTTTTACTTGATTTCTTTTTGTGTATTTTTGAAAAAAAAATTTACAATGATTTGGAAAAGGGGAAGTCTTGCTGAGTGGCACCCCGAGTCTTCGACGTCGAACTAAGTAAGTATTCTTATTCTTAAGCCTATTTAAATTGTTATACAGTAGATAGCTAGAAGGCTACTTTAGATGATTATGTTGAGTGGAACTGAAGCCCGTAAGGATCTTGAAACTATAGAGGATTTTCGAAAACAATCTTCTCTTTAAATATTTTCATAAAACATCGGGTTAATCATTGAAACTAACTAAGACTTCATAAAATTTCTAATCCAGATAATACGCGAATCGATGATGAGTGCTAGAAGAGGTGCAAGAGGCAGTGGCTGAGGCCGCGGAAGTGTTAGGGCTGAATCATCGGCATCGAGCCATATGCCCGATGCTAGAGTAGAAGAGGCTCCGGCCTCACCTGTGGCTGGGAATGGACCGTATGATCGGGATGTGGGAGAAGATGCATTGTCGCAGGAAATGCTGAGGATTTTGGAAAGTGTCGCTGGGTCCAACAATGGCACTGGAAATTATGGGTCCATTTCGGATCGACTTCGATAGAACGGGGCTGAAATCTTTAAGGGCGTGGCTGGCGTGGCTCCTAACGTGGTGGAATATTGGTTGGAGGCCACTGAAAGGATAACGAGGACCTAGACTATTCACCTGAACAAAATTTAAAAGGAGTAGTGTCACTACTTAGGGAAGAAGCCTACCAGTGGTGGTTGACAGTGAAAGAGGGCGCCCAACCGGAGCGGGTCACTTGGGAGTTTTTCAAAGCTGCATTCCAAGGGAAGTTTGTAGGTGCAAGCTATGTGGATGCTAGAAGGAAGGAGTTCCTGAACTTGACCCAAGGAAAGAAATCGGTGGTGGAGTATGAGGTAGAGTTTCTACGCCTTAGTAGGTCTGCAAGAGTAATAGTGGCAACAGACTATGAGCGTTGCATTAAGTTTGAGGACGGATTGAGAGATAACCTTAGGGTATTAATAGCTCCACAAAAGGAGTGAGTTTTCTCAGAATAGGTGGAGAAAGCAAAGATAGTGGAGGTGGTAAAGCGCACTGAGCGCTTAAATCGGGAGAAAAAAAGGGGTAAGGGTAAAAGGGGGGCTAAGACTCCTGGTGTCGATCTTAGGCCTAGGGCTAGGGCCAGGGTTAATGGGCCAGTTAGAGCAGGGCCCCCTGCTATTAATCCAGGGGTGCCACCTTGTGCTGATTATGGGAAAGGTCATATAGGCGAGTGTTGGAAGAGGACGGGAGCTTATTTAGCTTGTGGATCCATGGAGCATAGGATCAAGAGTTGCCTTAGAATGTTAGGTCAGGTGCCAGTCGTGGACCGAGGTGGTGTACAGCCACTGAAGGGTTGTCAGCAACCATCGGGAGGCCGTGAACAGGCTAGGGGTGAAAACAATTTGGGTCGTGGAGCACCGGGCAGAGGTGTTGGTCATGCTGAGGCGAGGAAGCCAGCTTTGGTCTATGCAACACATCATCAAGAGGATGGAGACGCTCCAGAGGCGAATAATGGTACGTACTTACCTATAGTATACTATCTACCTAAGTTGGAATTAGAGTGCGTAGCGGAAGTGTGGTGTGGTAGTCTGTGTTAGTAGTTGGGAATTTCGAGGACGAAATTTTTATTAGGGGGTAGAGTTGTAACGCCCCAAAAATTCGGAAACCCAAAAATCCCAAAATCTTAAATTTTTCTTTTTGAGCTTAGCAATTCCGGTTAAGTGTTAGTTACGTGATGGTAGGTCTTGGTCAAGGGTTGAGTTCAAATCTAGGGGTAGAAGAAATTAAAGTTGAATGATTAAAAGGACCTTGTTGTCAAGTAGTTGGGCTTTTAAATAAAGATAAGGGAAAATGGCATCAAAAAGCCTTGTGGAAGAGTGGCTAAGTGATGCCACTTAGAGTGTAGGGAGGTGGCGTTAGTAGCTAGCAAGGAGATTCAAGGTTCAAATCCTATCTTAGTGTTTTTAGACATTTAATTTTGGCCTTCTAGAAGGCTGGAAGTGGCGTAAAGATAGACTTCAAGGGGAGTGCTCAGAAGAGAAAATTAAGGAAAGGATTAAGGGGTTATCAGGGAGAAAAACAAGGAGATGAGAAGGGGGAAGTGATGGAGCCGAATGGGGAATTGAGGGCCAGGCAATTCGGCTTTAGGGGCTATAAATAAGTGCCAAATGCAGGGTTGCTAGGTTAATGTCGAATTTTTTTCACCCTGTTACCGAAAACCCTTTTTCCTAAAAGTTGAAAACCCTTTTGTTTTATTCTCTTTTCTTTATGCCGATTTCTATTCTTTCTCTACAAAATTTTCTTTGTTTCATTTAGCTGATTCCTTATTCTATTCTTCTTTAATCTGTACCAAATAAACCTTATTCACCATACTAAGTTTGAAAGCCGAATCTCCCAAGGGACAAATACTCGTCGACCGAATCTAGTGTAAGTGTCTGTTTTCCAATCGGTTTTGCTAAGAATCTGTTACGCTGTTCGTTCCTCACTCTTTCTAATCAACTTTGGTAGGGAATTAGTATCGAATCTCAGATCTTAGCTCTCTGTCGAAATTGCTTTTTAGGTGTTTGCGGTTTTGGTAAGTATTCTTCTCCCATTGGCTAAGGTGGCCGAATGTTCATAGTTAAGGTAAGGGCACTTATGTTGGATAAGAGTCATCTATTATTCTGGTTTTAATAGTTAATATTGGTGCAGATCTAGGAGTTGATCGTGGTTAGTGATTTAAGAAGGGGCTGTTATACTTATCGCGCAAGATAGGATTAAGGTGAGGTTTTGATTTTAGTAAAGATATGTATTAAGCATGCGATTAATTGAAGGGTGATATCGTTTGTAGGTTGGTGACTAAGGGGATCACAGCACACTTGCTTACTAGGTGTGTACATACACTGCGCACACAAGTAGATCGGCAAAAGCTGAAATACCGAAAAGCTGAAATGGCAAAAAGTTGAAAGTTTGGCTACGGTAGTCTTGCGAGTGCGCGAACACTCGTGAGGTGGAAATCGTTAGGTTGTTTGAGGCCCCATGGGCGATTCCATGGGCCTGGGCTGTGAATTGGCCAACCAGGCCAGAATAGGCTTAATGGGCCCAATGGGCTATTGGGCCCATAATAGGCAAAAGTTAAGAATTGTTGCTATGTGATGGAAATCGTATGAGTACATAACTGTGAATGTGATTTGGGCCTGATGGGCCATATACATGTGAATTAGGCCTAATGGGCCATATAAATGTGATTGGGCCTAGTGGCCCATATACAGGTATGTGAGTTTGGGCTTTGTAAGTGGTTTTGGGCCTAGTATATGATAGCTACATAAAACTTAATTAATATATGGAGACCGTGGACAAGTCATAGGGTTAAGGTGTGGCAACGGGTATATGCATGTCTAGGATTGAATCTAGGGAGAGCTTAGTACTTAAGCGATCTTAATGACTCACCTCCTCTTCTCTGGAATCTTACCTGGTGCATAGTATTCGTTCATCTTAGCTCACAGGATTTGTTAACAGGCCTAGGTAAGTGAGAACCGTAGTAAGGGAAAAATTATCGAAATGACCCTAAGGGTGAAAATGACCAAAATACCCCTATGTGTTAAATGTAAGTTTTGTGAATGTGATATGCCTATTTGCTGTAAACATATGATGTTCTGCTTAGGTTGCATATAGGGTGGGAAGTATGGAACGGAGGAAGTGTATGGGGATCGCATGGTTGCTTGACAATCATGGATCCACCGACTGCTTTTAAGCTTAATATTTAAATGCAGGTAGTTCCGCAACCGGGCTTCCATTGATGTGTCGGTTGGGTGGGTCGATATTTATATCCCCCCTTGATGTGACGGGGGATGGAGCTGGTGTGTAGCGGATGGATTGTTGGGATGGGATTGCATTGCATGTTTGATGTATGATGATTTTATTTTTGAATGCTTGTTTTTTGTCGAGTGTTGTACACACTAAGTTTGCGAAAACTCACCCCCTCTTTTATTTTATTTTCAGGTGATGCTCAGTAGAAGGTTCGATGTTTGGAGGGACCCGGGGTGGCCAGTTAGCAAGACAACATGGATTTGTGTTTTGTTTATTTTTAAAAGCATACGAGATTCTATTTTATTAAGTACTTTTCAGTCCAAATTGTAATAAGGCTTCCTTTTATTATTTATAGGGTTATTATTTCTATGCGATGTAATTATGGGAGGTTAAACATGGTTTCTTAAACTATAGCATGTTATTCTACATTTTCGCATCTAAATTTTTAAAATGGCAGGTTTTCATAAAACCATATGTTTTAAACCAGTGGCTAAAAGGAGTTCCTTTTTAGTTTCTTTTGTTTTTTGAAGTGTTTTCAATGAAAATACGGTTTTCGCTAAGACACTTCAATGTGACCCACCGACTCTGGCCATAACGGCCGGCCCGGAGTTGGGGTGTTACAGGGGACACATGGCTAGACTACATGCCCAAGGCCAAGATACACGCCTGTGTGTCTACCCGTGTGGACAAAAGAAAGCCATTTCCTAACCTCATTTGTCACCCAAAACTTACCATTTTTCTGCACCAAAAGTCACTAACATATATCCACCAATCCAATATCATATTCACATTAATTTAGCCATCAACCATGTGGTATTATCTCATGCATCAAATATAAACTTACTTTTATCATACACCTATACGCTAACATAATTCCAACAAACTAACACATAAATAGAACTTATGTGATTACCAAAATATTACTTCAAAAATAGCCAAACTTAGACCACCACTAGCCACTCCAATGGCTAGATTACAAAATAACAATTATAAGCCATCATTGGCCAAATAAGCTTGTACATGCCATTATACCAAAATGAGATTTCTATTTGTACCAAAATGAGATAGTGGATAGTGTGATGATTGCTCTGACCAACTTCCAACCTTCACGAGCTTTGAGCACTATAAAACCAGGAAAATTAAACGGAGTAAGCATTTTATGCTTAGTAAGTTTGTATAACGGAAAATAAACTTATCAGTCATATTTATTAATGCAAGCGTACATAAATTTACATTCCATCGATTTTGGATAAGTTACCTAAACACATACACTTATTCAACAAGTTAGTCACATAACCTCATATGAATATCAAGTAAACATAGATGAGCTCATCACATTACAATCTTCCATTAATTTTACCTTTTCACACTTCAAGAGTCTTTTCCGTTGAACTATTGAAATCTCAATGGATGTTTGGGTAATATACACATTTGCAAAAGTACCCATTAAGGTACATAATAAAAAGGCACACTCTTGAGCTGTACATTTTACAGTAGGATTAGCAGTCCAGGCTAAATCCTATCCATAGCATATGCTCTAGAGAGCTTAATATGGTTTACCCATCCAGGCTAAATCCAATTTACAACTTAAGCTCAAGAGGGCTTACATTAGAATTAGCCTTTCGGGCTAAATTCTATTTGCAACATATGGACTATTATTCTAACCCATCAAAATTCAACATTCAACTGGAACATCGGAACATGATAATTTGACCATATTACACAACTTAAGACTACTTCATTATGTATATACCATCTCACACATATCAACACAATCATACAATTCAATTCAAGTATATTAACATACATTTTTAAGTTACACGAACTTACCTTGAAAATGGTTCGTATTTGAATTTCAACTAGTCCGAAACCTTTTGCTTTCCTCGGTCTAGTTCTGTGGTTGGTCTTTCCGGATCTATATGGGTAAATTTAACTATTAATCTATCACATTTCATATGCATTTGCATCCTATTACAACCTAGGCAAAATTACCATTTTGCCCCTATCTTTTTCAAAAATTTTGATTTCGTCCCTAGGCTAGGAAAATGAAATTAATGAAATTTAACCCTCTTTCCAAGCCTAGCCAAAATTTATACACTACATTTACAGCACATACATTTCCAAAATTTTAGAATTTTCTACGGGTTTTACCACTTTTTTTATTTTAGTCCCTAAATCAAGTTTTCATCAAAAATTGCTTTGTAAAAGTTATTTATCTATGAATAACTTTTCATTTTCTACCATAAATTTTAAATTTTCAAGATTTATCCATGATCCAAATTTCATACCTTGATAGCTTTTGAAATAAATCCCCTAAATAGAAAGATTAGGCTCCCCGATTTTAAAAATATAGAAATTACTAAAAACGGGACTTGATTTCATACCTTATTAAGCTTGAAAAGTTTTCTTCCTCTCTCCTAGGGTTTCCATAGAAAAATTGGGGAAGATGATATGAAAATAGATGATTTTTTTTTCTTTTTAATTAATTATCATCTATTAATCTTATTGATTTCCAATTTAGTCCCTACCCTTTTCTAATTTTTCTGTGGATGAGTATCTAAAATATCTACTAACTACTCTTCAATGGTCTAATTATCATATAACAATCTTAAGTTTTGAATTCCATAGCTATTTGATACCTATAGCTACTAGAACCCAACTTTTTCATTTTATGCAATTTAGTCCTTTCCCTAATTAAACACACAATCGGTAAAATTTTCATGCCGAAATTTTCGTGTGACCTGCCTATCATGATACCAACCATAAAATAAAATAAAATAAAATAAAATAAAATTTTATTTTTGGCTCAGATTTGTGGTCCTGAAACCACTGTTCCGATCTCACCGAAAATGGATTGTTATACAAAATGATCGAATTAACTACTGAGCCGATGAACGGATAGTTGAACTTCAAACCTACCATGACGTTCGATGATCTACAAAGAAGAATGCAACAAACATAAACAATTCAATGGTTAGTAAGTTTGCATAAAACTTAAACATAAACTTACTAAATAGGAATCAACTTAAACAATTTAGGCATAATTTCATTAATTAGCTCATAAGCTCACTTATTTCTTATACAAACCACAACCTCACAAGGTTAGTGAATTTATAAATACACATATATAACATAACCATGACATGATACATTTATAAGAAAATGCATATAGAACTTAATTAATTCATCCCATGTTCATTTAAAATAACACATTTCACTTCAATTGTTCATATCAAAATTTTCCATTCACATGACTAAATTTGAAATAAGCATTTCATATATCCATTTCCATTTATACATTTATCACCCGATGAACCAAATGAAATAACGTCGAATATAGGGGAATGAAGCTCATACAAGCTGTAGTTGTATGTGCTCACACAAGCTGTCAAATGGGCCTACTCACACGAGCTGTAAGTTTAGATGTTAGGCTACAAGATGCTACTCACACAAGCTGTGGAGAATCTGTAACAAATGTTGGACCTCAGCCATCGATAGGACATCCATGAGAAGCACCTGAAATGATAAATAACCCTAATGGCATATCATTTGTATCCTAAGTATTCACGAGGTTCATACGGGCCACATTACAAATTCAATTCATTTAAATTTATTCACTTTAAACCATTACAAGCACACATCCATATTGTTCTCACTTTCATAATAATCAATTTAACAAATACCGCAATTTAGTCCAATTCACTAATTACCAAATATCAATCAATTTAACTCATTCACAACATGTACAATAATAAACAAATCATCAAAAACAACAATTAACTAGTTTAATCAACATACGAACTTACCTATTAAAACAAAATTACAAATATGATGCCAACGACTATTTCGCTAACTTCGTTTTTCCACAATTTGTGTCAGGTTGATTTGTTTCTTGATCTAAATAATAGTTTTAACCCAAAACCATTAAAAATAATTGTTTCTTGATCTAAATAATAGTTTTAACTCAATTAACCATTTAAAACAACTTAAATAATTAAATTATAGATTTTATCCCTTTTATTCATGTTTTACAAAATTACCCAAAACTTCACCTTTTATGCAAATTAGTCCCTAAACTCGAAACTTTCAAATTAAATATAATTAAGCCTAAACCTAGCTGGCCAAATTTCTTATAGTCCCTGTACAACCCACATTTATCATAATTTCACAAGAATTTCATGAAGTTTTACTAACTAAATAGTTTAGTCCTTAAACGTTAAAATCACTAAAAATTAATTTACAAAATAGTACTATTTAGCTATCCAACTTATAAATCTACCATCAAAGTTCAAAAACTTCACAAACACAAAAATGACACATTTCAAAACATTTAAAAATTTTACAAATTAATCCTTGGGTTAGCTAGATTAAGCTAAAACGATCTTACAAATATAAAAATCATTAAAAGGGGGCCAAATTTACATACCATGCATGAGAAGGAAGGCTTGGTTAATTGTCAAGCTCTTATGGTGATTTTCGGTTCAAGAAGACAAAAATGGAGAAGATGATGTCTTTTGTCTATTTTAATTATGCTTAATTATTAAATTACAAATTTACCCTTAAAAAGGAAATTAAATTTCATATAATGCCTTGTCCAAATCGTCCACTAATCATGGTATAAGGTTTATTTACCTTTTAAAACCCTTATTTTATGTGTTCTTAACCATTACACACAAATAAACTAATAATGATTTACTTTTGTAGCTTTTATGATTTAATCCTTTTTACTTAATTAACTATCTAAACATTAGAATTTCTTAACTAAATTTTAATACGAAACTAATATAGACTTGTAAATATTAAATAAATAAAATTTACTGCCTCGCTAATTGGAATTATGGTCCGAAGCCACTGTTTCCAATACCACTAAAAATGACTATTACACGATACTTCTAAACATAATTGCAATTACTAGTGCCTAATCGTATATGTCTGATTTTTAACGCCTCAAATTTGACCCAATTCACTGGGTCTGGATGTAACGCCCCGAATTTGGGCCCTGAAGTATTAGGTTTTGAGCAGGGGTAAAGTGCGTTGGGAAGTGTCTGAGAAGTCTTGGGTTCAAACCTGGACTTTAGCAAAATTTTTGGTTTTCCCTTGAATGAATCTAGATGTTAGTAGGTAGACCTTATAAAATAATTGTAGTTGAAATGTGACACAAAGAGAGCATACGGTTTAGTGGCAATGTGGTTTGTTTCTAGAGTTAAGGGACTGGAGTTTGAGTCTCGCTGCGTGCAAGTGGGTGTTATTTTTGCAAATTATCATGTGGGTGGTTGTATGGCCTTGGGACTCTATGTGTTGGACATTTGAGGTGTTTGAATGGAGAAAAAGATCATGTAGCCAAATTTTAGGCGTAGTCGAAAAAGTTTGAATTGGTCAAATAAGGAAATAGATGGGGGATTTTCGGTTGCCAGGAAGTTGGGTGAGTGGGATAAGGATTGAGTGATTTTAGGAGTGCTATTTGGAGTAAAAGTAGGGGTTTGAATGGAGTACTAGGGGGAGCACTAATTTTGGACTCTCACTTTTGGCACTTTCGGCTTTTGGGAGCAAAAGCAAGGGGTGGGTTATTATTTTCGGTTCTTTACTCCTTAGGGGCAAGTTTTAACTTTTGTTTTGGTTTTGCGTGTTTGGTCATTTTCAGTCTTTCGGGGATTGTTCTTTGTCAATGTTTTGGTCACTGATATTTCCCTTGCTTATCTTCTTTTTGGTTGAAAGCTCTTGGCCGAATATTCACTATCTTCCTTTCTCTCTTTAGCATTATTATTCTTGGCCAAAGACACTGTCATCTTTCACCTTCCCTTTCTTCTTCTCACTTGACCGATTATACCATTTTCCCTTTTGATTCTTGAATTCATCAAAGTTCATTCCAGTTCATCTGGCTATTGAGACCGATTACGCTATCCCTTTTTGGTTGCGGTTGGTGTTTTTTTTTATTATCAAGACAATAAGTACTCTATCATTATTTAAGAGCCGAATATTTATTCACTTCTTGCCGATTCTTACCCTCCTTTCCCCTAGGCATGGGGTTCTTTTGGGTTCTAGAGTCTCTTGAAGAGTGAAGGTGATGTTGTGAGGATTGGGCAGTTGAACCTCTTCCACTTTACTCGAGCAAGTAATCCTATTCACTGTTATGGTGTTTAACAGGTGCATGGCTGGTTTGGGGAAGTGTTTACCAATTGCTTATTTCCTCTTATCCTTGGATTAAGTTTCAAGAAGCCATATCTTAGTCTCATGTCATGTATCTTTGTGTTCACATTAATGGTTTTATGGTCAGTGTAGCTATTCGATTAGGAGAGTAAACCTACCTTTCGTCAATGGTTCTAAGTAGGGTTATTCACTCTTGCGTTTAAGGCAGGTATCGAATGTTATCTTTAACTGGGAATAAAAGAGGGTGATTAACCTAGTTCTTATCGACTAATGGATTATCGCGATGGAATGTAGGTTTGGGAAACTCTAGGGCTAGGCGCGTTTCGTAACAGGTGTGTAACCACACCCTTCCTTGCTGTAAATTGGCAAAAGCTGAAAAGCCAAAGTGCTGAAACTTCAGCATTTGAGGCCGCAGGAGCGTGCGATCGCACGTGGGGTAAATCAAGACCACAAATCATGGGTGATAGACTGTAAAGGCCACCATGAGCCTTTCTGTGGACTTAGGCCGTTATGGGCCACGTTGGGCTAAAATGGGCTGTGTGGGCCCAATGGGCTTGCAGGCCCCACACAGATTAAACCATGGTAAGTGATAAATTTTGGACTGGGCTATGTAGGTCACATAGCCGTAACTGAATTTGGGTTAAATGGGCCACACGAGCGTGTGGGCCCACTTAGGCCAAATAATGGGCCTTGGGCCCATTTACACCGTTATGATCATTTAGGCTATCTGTGTCACTCGAGGTGACTATAGACCTTCGAAGAGGTCATTTTCTAAGCTGAAACCCTAAAATATGTAAAATGACTATAATGCCCCTGTAGGGTAAAATGACCGTAATACCCTTATATGGAAAAATGACGATTATGCCCTTATGTTCCGTATGATTGATGTGCTTATGATTTACATATATATTTGTATTGAGTATGACTTTGCATACACGTAATATTTATGCCATGACATACTGCATGGGGTTGGGATGTTGATATGGAGGAAGTACTGTACTGGTGACTATGTCACATTCACTGTTACTGGTGGCTATGCCACAACTACTGATACTGGTGGCTTTGCCACATTTACTATTTCTGGCAGCTATGCTGCATTATTATTACTGGCAGCTTTGCTGCGATATTAGTGTGTCTGCTGGTGGGTCGATTTATATCCCTACATGGTGTGTTGGTTGATACGGGTGGTGTGCTGGCTGGATTTGGGCGGGATGCATAATTGCATTGCACTGTACTGATACTGTATTGGGCTTAGGCCCACTTTGCTACTGTATAGGGCTAAAGCCCAGACTGCTTTATTTTTGAATAAGGCTACGGCCTAGACTATTTTGCATATTCTGATTTCTATTGTCTGTTAGGGGATTACACACTGAGTTTTCGTAAACTCACCCTTTTCTTTTAACTATACAGGTAATCCCCAGCCTTAGACGATTTGGTGCTGCGAGGGACTTGGAGGTGGCCACACGACTGCTGCGTCTTGCATTTGACTTTATTTGATTTAAATTTCACTTTTGGGTTTTAATTTTGTAATAAGGCCGTTCGTGGGTTTTAATTTTTAATTGGGCTTTGGGCTATATATTTTTAAACTGCTAGTCTAGGTAAATACGAGTTTTTAAAACAATTACTGTTTTCTAAAACACGCGTTTTAAACTTCATTGACTTAAAAAGCTTTCGCATTTTTAAATCAATTTAATATAACACTGATGGTTAATAAGGCAAACGTTTTGATGAGAACTTTTGTTAAATGAAAATGAAAGGATTTAAATTCAGTAACAGATTTTTACTGAAAAGATTAATTGTCAAAAAATACTTCGATGTGACACGCCAGATTCGACCATAACGTCTAGGCCGGGTTTGGGGTGTCACACTGGATCTCGGGTGTTACAACACAAGTTTAATAAATAACGAAAATATTTTACAATTTCTCATTCATTTAAACATCTTATTTGACACATTAATTATAAACTTATTGTATGAAAATAAGGGAAATAACTTAATGTAATCTTATTACAACAAACTCGTTTCGAATCCTTCCAAAATGGAAGTTTATTTAATATAGACTTGATAGGTGTATCCCTAACTACGCCACACATCCACTGTATACATAATAGCTCACTGCGCCACCACCTAGTTGAACTCCTGGCATCGTCCCTCGGCGACAGGGGCAAAATCAATACAAAATCCATCGTGATTCTGTCCCATTTCCACTCGAGAATCATAATCAGCTGAAGTAACCTAGACGGAACCTGATGCTCAGCTTTAACTTGCTGACAAATTAAACATTTCGAAACAAATTTCGAGATATCTTGTTTCATACCATGCCACCAATAAAGCTGTTTTAGATCATTATACATTTTAGTACTACCTGAATGAATAGATAACTGACTGCTATGAACTTCATTTAAAATAATCTGAATCAACTCTGAATTTCTCAGAACACATATTTGGCCTCTGAATCTCAAAGAACCCTCAGCATCAACTCAAAATTCTGAATCAATATTCAAATCACATTGAGCCCATTTTGTTAATAATTCATTATCGACTTTCTGAGCTTCACAAATCTGCTGCATAAATAACGGTCTCGCTTTCAACTCAGATACAATCGAGCCATTATCAGATTGAGCCATATGTGTATTTATCGCACGCAGAGAAAATAGAGATTTTCGACTTAGAGCATTAGCAACAACATTGGCCTTTCCCGAATGGTAGTCAATTACAAGCTCATTATCTTTTAACAACTCTAACCATCTTCGCTGTCGTAGATTCAGATCTTTTTGAGTCATCAAATATTATTAGCTTTTGCGACCAGAATAGACGTGACATTTCTCATCGAACAGATAGTGGCGCCAAATCTTCAATGCAAACACAATAGTTTCCAACTTTAGATCGTGTGTCAGATAGTTCTTTTCGTGCGGCTTTAACTATCTCGAGGCATAAGCTATGACTATAACAGCCCGATTTTGGGCCTAGTCAAAATAGTGGTTTCAGAACCATAAATTTGAGGTCAATAAGTTATTTTAATATTATTTTATGTGTTATAGCATGATTATATGGGTGCATGAAAATTTTGGTGAATTAATTTTAGCGTTCGTGAGCTTAATTGCAAAAAAGGACTAAACCGCATAAAGGGCAAAAGTTTTGTTTTACTACCCAAATATGTTAAATAGCTAGAGAACCAAAATTAGAGGTCTTTAAAGTGCAAATAGACCATTTTGGGAGTGATGGCCGGCCATAGGGGACAAGAAAGTTGAAAAGTCAAATTTGGTGGACATTAGGTGACTTTTTTGGTAATAAAATAAAATAACGAAAAAGTTGTCATATTTTTTCATTTCTTCTTCTTCTTCCACTGAAAAGGGCAGCAAACATGAGGGTTTTGAAGCTCAAATTTGATGATTTTTGTATTTTTAGAACCCTTATAGCTTAATCTAGCTAATGGGGAGATTATTTTGCAAAATGGTTCAAAGTCTAGGGTTTTACCATGTGAATATTTTTGTTATTTGCTGAATTTTTATGGAAGAAAATATGTCATGGTTGTATAATAAACAACTTTTGTGAAAGGATTTTCATGAAAACACCTAATGTGGACCATTTTGTAAAGTTTGTTAAATGGATGTTAATTGTGTGAAATAATTGAAATTTTGAGTTCCTACAGGAGTAATAAAGGTTGGATTAGGCTTGGGTAATAAGAAAATTTTATTAAAATTGATTTACGAGCCCAAGGGTAAAATCATAATTTTTGTGAAAGTCTAGGAGCAAAATGGTCATTTTGCCAAAGTATAAATTATGGAATGTATTAGTTAATATGATGATTAAAGTAGTGAATTTTATCATTATAGATCAATAAAATCGAGATTCGAGCTTAAATCAAAAAGTACGAGTGTAACACCTATTTCAAATTTTATCGGATGCATATACATGAATACATTCATAAATCATTCATTTTATCATCTTCCTAT
Organism: Gossypium anomalum; assembly: GCA_025698475.1. Lineage (NCBI taxonomy): Eukaryota > Viridiplantae > Streptophyta > Magnoliopsida > Malvales > Malvaceae > Gossypium > Gossypium anomalum. The sequence continues at coordinate 30,887,353 of CM046967.1, forward strand.
CATCATGTCAAACGTAAAAGCATTATCTATTATCCATAGCCGAAACACATCATTAATCATCATCAAGTTTATAAGTGTATATATATATATATATATATATATATCTAAGATAAAATACTTATCAAGTCAAATCCTACTACATAATTATTTATATAGTCAAACGCCAACTCACCAATTTAATTAAAACAATTAAATACGCTTTCATCTTACAACGAACATATTAAAACGATTTTATGTTATGTTTATACCTAACCAGATAAATTATAACACTATCTCAAATTAAAAACTATGACCAACACATTAGCCATTTCCAAGAGGTAGATTCACAATTCACATATACCATTCATTAATAGCATATAACCGTATAATCAAAACGAATTAAAGCATAACTAAACATAACCAAATTTAAACTTGATAGTTAAGCCACATTCGCATGGCTGAAATTTACATATGTAAGTTCAGACAAAATACATATTAGCCTATACATGCCGTAATGTTCACTTAAGTTCAACTAAAAGGAGGGTACCAAAACGTTGCAGGCTGGTGTGATGACTTCGATGATGGTCCCGAGCATACAAAATGGATCAAAGAAATCTAAATAGGAGACAATTAAACACACCAAATGAGCATTCAACTCAGTAAGTCATAAGCAATATAATACAGACCATTAATATAAGATTATAAGAAGACTAATGTAAGATCAACTACTTCAGCCATACCGAACTATGCCACAATTACTTAGTTTATCGGTCCAACCACAAGCCAAGTCCTACTATCCAATCAAATGTCAAAACAACCAAATGATTTAGATCCTTTCCTCCAAGTATGAAAAAATGATGAACTAGATGAATCCATGCATATACATTTCATGTCTCAAATTCGATATTTCAATTAATAGTTCTATCGCTTTATTCTTTTCCTATACTTATTATATCATCAACCGATTTCGCACACATAATGCTAATCAAATTCGCACACATAGTGCCATGCTAAACCGCACACACAGTGCCTGTGAATTTCACTCATGTATTGAAATTCAAAACAGCACACATAGTGCCCTTCAATTTCTGCACACTTAGTGCCAATGTGGAATCATTATAATAAGGCAATTTACTTAATTCAAATAGCATATACGACCACATTTATAAATATGTATATCACTCCAAAAGGATACCCAACAAAAGAAATTCTTTCAAGATTCGCTAGTATTATTTATGTACAAACTAATCAACCTTACAAATGCTTAAGGACTTACCTTATGTCAGATGAAATGATTCCCAATCGACTACTCAATATTCTTTGCTTTGCCCTTGCTTGATTCCCCTCCTTCGGGTTCTTGATCTAGAATAAATAAATTTGGTAGTTTAATTACCTTGCTAGATACTTATATATACAATTTAACGATTTTCACTTCATCTTACAACCATCCTTGTTCAAGACATTGAAACCTCAACTAATGCTCATCTAATGCCTCAAGGCCGAATGTATTATCACTACCAAAATAACATAGTTTCTGATATATATGATTCCAATGTACGTAATCATGAATCAACTCAACCTTATAAGCCAATATCACCCATTTAATCGATTATAAAGAAATAAAAAAATAATATCATAATCGTATACACCTATATGGCCGAATATACAAAATCAAATTTAACATTACCTATGTCTTTACTTATATGGCCGAATATACATACTTCAATACAATATCATTTTCATTTCATTTAACACATGATTTAACCTCATAAAAACTTTGACCGTATACTTCTAATCTAGCAAAAGCTCCCCATTTATTCATACCATTATTTATTTACTAATAAGTTCATATACTTCTAATTTCAAACATTCAACATCTTAATGCCCATTATGATCACTCTCATGATCTTAATTTAAATTCGACAACTCTCATAGCCACTATTTTAACCGAATTCTCCACAACACCTAGACTAAAATACATACCTTAAACTTAGTACATATTCATTATGTCCTTCATAATTCATTCGGCCCTATCAAAGAATCATTTATCATACAAAGAAAATATCCATAAAAATGACATTCCATCTAGACTCCATATGGCCGAATGTACAAGGTGCTACCCAACCACTTATTCAACAATTTCCACCCCATTCTATCATCCCCTTATTTAGTACAACATGAAAACAACCTCAATTCTAACACTTTGATTCACGGCATAGTGCCCAAACCACATAGAAGTTTCAAACTTTCTTGCCATTGCCAAGAGTGCATTTAGAAACTAACTTAACATATAACAAAACTTAATCAACAATTCAAAACTTACCTCCTACTAGCTAGAGAACGTGTCGAATTGCCTTAGGGTAAATTTCCCTTTTTCTTCCCCTTTGTTTCGGCTTTGGAAGAAGAAGAAGAAGATGAACACCCTCTCTCTCCTCCCATTTCTTCTTTTATTCATCCATTTCTCATTAATTAATTTTTATTTGGATTATTTAATCATTTGTCAACATAAAATTATATTTAATTAGAATTAGTGGAGGAATATCATTACTTGGCCGGCCACTACATGCATTATGGACATTTTGACATGCAAACCCAAGCTTTCACATTTTGTAGTTATTTGATCCTTACCAATTACCTATCATCTTTTCTAAGTTTCTCAACTAAGTCCTTTCAAGAAAATTCACATTCCTAAGACTAAATTAAACATTAAATTTTCATACATACACTATCACACATAAAATATATGCAATTAAAATTAAAATAAAATTTTTATGATTTGATTTTTTGGTCCCAAAACCACATCCCAACTAGGGTCTAATTAGGGCTGTCACAACGAGGTTATGGACTAAAATGGAGTAATTAGCCAAAATTGCATTTGAGGTAAGTCCATGTGATTAAATAAGCATGATATCCATGTTATTGTTAATATACTTGAAATCTATCTTGCTATCATTATATTGGATTATATGTTGATGATATTGTACATGAGAAAGTGATGCCAAATGTTAGTAACATTTGGGTGATGATTGAATACATAGGAAATTTGATGAAATATGATATTTCATTGAAACGAGTAAGTTGTGTGTAAATAAAGCAACTGCATTGTTATCATATGTGATTGAATTGTTATAGCATAAATTATTTTATTGGGAATATGAGTATGTATGAATAGAATTGATGTAGTAGAAGCTCCTGGTTGAACCTTAGGAATAGATCGGATATTCATGCCATAACATTTAGGTAATATGTGTGCTAGTGTAAGACATGTTTGGGACATGCATCAGCCACATTATGAGAGCCAGTGTAAGACCATGTCTGGGACATGGCATCGGTATTGAGATGTGTCAGTATAAGACCATGTTTAGGACATGGCATTGGCACGGATAGAGGTGTCAATGTAAGACCATGTCTGGGACATGGCATCGGCACGGATAGACGTGTCAGTGTAAGACCATGTTTGGGACATGGCATCGGCACGGATATGTGAGAGTCAGTGTAAGACCATGTCTAGGACATGGCATCGACTTGATGTATGAGCCAGTGTAAGACCATGTCTAAGACATGGCATCAGCATCCTACCCTATGTTTGGGGCTTATCAAAAATCCTTTAGTATTCCAAATAGTTCAACAGATACAGTTTAAGCTAAATGAGAAAGGTTATGACCATGTTGTGAGTGGTACAAGTACTTACTTGAAACGTATGAGATGTGAGCTCGATATATGATATATGAATTGTATTTGATAGTGATATGTAAGTTGTGCTTATGTACATTTATGTATTATGAACAAACTATGAAATGTTGCGAGCATGTCGAAATGGTACAAGTATGTACTCGAAGCTCAAATGCTATTACGATCATGAAATGATGCAACTTTTGTAAGGATACAAATAAGTAAGTTATGCCTATGAGAATGAAATATTGATGACCTTGTGATTATAGTTATCTGCTTATGATGTACCAATATGTATTTTCACCATGATGTTTAAAATAGTTTGTAAAGGTGTTATAAGCTTAGTTACCATTATTTTACACTAAACAGTTTTGGGATAGCTGCAGTAGTCCAACTTGGAAAATACACCAAACATAGTGGAAAGAGGGATAGAGATTGAATAAAATATGGAATTAAATATAATCCAGTATAGTTTCTCATAAAGGAAACGGGGTAAGCAAAAGAATTGCATATTATGAGATATTTGAATTTGTGTGAAATAGAGTCAGAACGATTTCGAAATCCCCTATTCTTATTTGAGAAAATAATTAAAAATTGTAAAAAAATAATTATGGGTTATAATTTATATTCTTAGATTATCTAATGAGTCTATTTTCAAAAGAAACAAACGGGAACATCATCCGAATCCGGCATGAAGAGATAACTATTTTTTAGTGAAGAGGGGTTGGAACTGTCAGGCGGTAAAATAGGGGTAACTTCAAAGAGTAAACTGTACTAATTGGCTAAACCAAAAATTCTGAAACTTTTTTGGTAAGAAAATATATGAGCCTAGTTTTAGGAAAAACTAGAAGATCTAAATTTCGAGTTCTGTAGCTCTAAATATAAATAATTTAGTGACTGTGACCCAAGAAAACAACTTGCCTTAAGCATAAGTAAAAGTGCAAATATGGTTGTATTAACTTAAGGAGCAAGTTGATAATTGCTTATTATTTTTCATACGGTCTTACAAAGCTATGAAGCTTATTCCCTTCCTTTCCTTTTCTTTAGTGTTGTCATGTTAGCTCGGGATTGGAGATCGTTAGAGGTAGCATCACACTATCAAGCCATCACCTTTGCAATATTGATATATGTTAAATATTTTTAAGTGAGTGGAATTTATAGGGACTTATCTTTATGTTATGTGTTATTATGATTAGACAAATGTGTTGGCTTATATTAAGTTATTTATATATAGCCAAGAGGTGTGTCTTATTTTGATTATGGTTTGTGAACCTATCTATCTATGCTATGTTCTAATGTTTGTGATGCGATGGTGTGATTATGCTTGTTGGCCATATATGGTTCGTATTAATGCCATGAATGTGTCTTAATATGAGATGCTAAATCATTAAAATGATGTCATGATATATGTCCTTAGTGTGTATAAAGATGTGAAGGATTAAGGGTAATATAAAGGCTTGAAAAATAGTCTAAGTGTTAACCACACAGGTATATACACGACCGTGTATCTTAGCCGTGTGGGGGACACGGCCTTAGCACACGGGTGTGTGATTTGGCCGTGTAACTCTAAATATTTGCTAACATCATTAATAGAGAGTTACACGGGCTGAAGACACAGGAGTGTAAAAGCCACACGGGCGTGAAACCCATACGGGCGTGTGACTCTCCAAAGTGTGAAAATTTTCTAAGTGTTGCAAAAGTTTTATATGTTTATGGTTTGGTTTTGAATCACCCTGAATGTTTGTTTTGGGCCTCGTAGGCCCATATAAGGGACGTTAAGCATAGGAATGAAAGGTTTTTAAATAGAACAAAATTTTATAGTCGATTTTTACATGATTGATTGTATTTAAGTTTGGTAATGCCACGTACCCTGTGTCAGCGTAGGATACTAGTAAGGGGTGTTACATTTAGTGGTATCAGAGCTATGTTTTAGTTGGTTCTCATACTAACCTATTACGTCTAGGAGTCTTGCTATACATGCTATAAATTTGTGATAGTGTGATGTTTCTCGATGCGAATGAGAACTATGTTGTTTAGACATAGGTGCTCTCCAACCGAGCTACATCCGACCAAGTTGATAGTAGTACTAAAGTGTTTGAGTAAAGTACGATTATGATGAGTTGAAGATCAGAAAGGTATGAATAAGAGTTTATGATATGTACGTGATGAGGTATGATATGAAAGTTAATTTTGTGATAGGCTTACCTATATTTGTTTGACCTTCCTATGATGTTATGTGCTTGACTTGTTTGATTAGGTAAACGTGATAAGTGAATTATTTAACCATGATGATATTATGATGATGATGAAAGTTACGTCACATGTATGTATATGTGAAAGTCAAGTTAGAGGCCTTACGGCCTCGCCCCCTCCTTACTGAAGAGGTGTCTTATAATGAGATTTCACAAGAACTATTGTGAATAAGCTCACAAGTATGGAACAAAACGATTCAGTGGTAGAACAGTTAAAAATGTGATTAGAGATTGAGAATGAAATGATGAGTGAGAACAAAGTTAGAAAGATATCAAATTGACTTGAAGATTATTTGGTTTATGCCATATCATAGTTGGAGAAGAAATTAACTTAAGTAAATCGACATGTTCAGGCATGAAGTTGAAAGAGTGTATTAATTGGAATTTCTTATGAATTGATATTCTTTAGTGAAAAAAATAATACGGAATTAGGAGTGGTAGAAATAGTTGAAGGAATAATACCTAAAATGTGAGGTATCTGAGTATAACAGATTATAGTGAGCAGATTGTGATAGTCTCTTTGGGGTATTCTATGTGATCATTCGTTCTCAAAAGTATTCTCATGGCTATCTATTCTCTGATAAGATTTTGTAATATGAGAATGTTTTCTAATCAGGATGTTAAATGAGAGTGTTGTTAGTCTAATGGATTTATAATTTACGTTGCTTTATTTCTTCGTAGCATTCTATTACATTTCGTCTGTTGGGAATTGATGAGAAAATACGTAGGATGTTATGATTTCGTTTCTTCTGATTTTTTGTTCTATCTGATATGTATATATACATGTGAAAAGTACATTGTTTCTGTTTCATTTAATTTTCGTGGGTTTGCATGATGTTTTCTTTTGGACTTCTTTTCTCTAAGGAATCATCGGGATCTTATATATTATTTTCTTATGAGTTTTATTCTCGGTCTTTCGATATGGTATCGTATTTTAGATTTCTCTATCTTGGATTTCTTCATCTGGGTTTCTTTGTTATTTTTATTCTGTAATCCATTAATCATGATTCATATCTAAAGTGTGTTCTTTAGCCTGTGATAACTATGTTGATTTTGATTATATTTCTGACTCGATCATAGAAACACAGTGATTCTAGTATCTGAATTTCTCTAATTTTTGTGTAAGGACTCGACCTCGGCAAAAGTATGAGAGGCCAAGTCACAAGTTCCAATTTGTATGATGAATTTCTTTTCTCAGGTGAGTGAAATAAAGTCAATGCATTCAATTAGATATTCTTTTTACTTTGAGTTAATGTGATTGTAAGGACCTTTGCTTGGCATGATAAGAGGATTTTGAAAGATTATGCGTTTGAGGTGTTTTAATAGCACGAAGAAATAAGACATTGTTACGAGTTAAAGTTGTTATGATTGGTAAAGTTATCATTTTAGTGAAAGTCGAACGATATGTTATATGTTAGTAAAGTTTTGAACAGACAAGGACATTGTTAACCAAAGCATTAGAGTTGGTTTATTACGTATCGAATAAGAATTCTTAATTTTCAGTGATGTGTTATTAAGCGGGTTGTGATGTGTTTTAAGACTGTAAGGCAAAGTGATATCTTAAAGTATTCAATGTCATGGAAAGATCTTAGTTGAGATAGCATAGATGATTCGAGCTGTTAAAAAGATGATGAGTTAGTTATTGTATGGTCTTTGAGAAAGGCAAATTGCAGTTACAAGTGCTCAGTTAGAAAATCCAGAACTTATATAGAAATTCTGCATGAAAGCTCACAGAAATGGTGTATTAGTGGCCGAGTTTGGAACTCGACATTTCTAATCTTGTGTATGAATACTTGAAATGTTAACAGGATTAAAGCCAAATGTCAACTGTCATCGGGACTATTTTTGCTGGTCTTGGCATTAGAATGGAAATGAGAGAGAATTGTGATAGATTTCGTATCAGGATTATCCTCGCCGTGGAAGAATAAAAATGTTATATGACTTATTGTTAAATGTTTCGCGAACTCTGTGAATCGTTTCGGTATGTACTGAATTCTCACTTAACAGATAAATAGAATTATGTGTCTCTGAAGTTTCAAGTTTCTTTGAATGCTAATCTTCATTTATCGGATTGAGATCCGGGTGTTATATCATGATTTCTTGGGAAAGTTAGAGGAGGCTTTAAAATTTAAAAGCAACTGAGAGTTGAATTCGTGAACTATCGTACTGTATGAATTATAGAGAGTATGAGGTCATGATGAATTGGCTAGCTTCGTCGTTTGAATTTGAAGAGACTCATGCATGTGATGTGTATATATGTGTTATGACAGTATGGATCTGACCTTGGTGCCTATTCAGTTGATGTGGTATGGCGAAAAATCGCTTATGATTTTAGTACGAGAGATTAAAGAGCTAAGTAGTAAAAAAAAGCTTGAATTTGAAAGTCCTTTAATAATGATCACGGAATGAATGAGTCTATGTGAAAGCCAAACCTCTATTTACAGTAAGATTTCCGGGGACAAAAATCCCTAAAGGGGGGAGAGTTGTAATAGCCCGATTTTGGGCCTAGTCAGAACGGTAGTTTTAGAACCAAAAATCCGAGGTCAATAAATTATTTTAATATTATTTTATGTGTTATAGCATGATTATATGGGTGCATGAAAATTTTGGTGAATTAATTTTAGCGTTTGTGAGCTTAATTGCGAAAAAGGACTAAATCGCATAAAGGACAAAAGTTTTGTTTTACTACCCAAATATGTTAAATAGCTAGAGAACCAAAATTGGAGGTCTTTAAAGTGAAAATAGGCCATTTTAGGAGTGATGGTCGGCCATAGGGGACAAGAAAGTTGAAAAGTTAAATTTGGTGGACATTAAGTGACTTTTTTGGTAATAAAAGAAAATAAAGAAAAGGTTGTCATATTTTTTCATTTATTCTTCTTCTTCCACCAAAAATGGTAGCAAACATGGGGGTTTTGAAGTTCAAATTTTCAGCCACTTAGTTCCCTTTCAAGTAAGTGATTTTGATGGTTATTTTTGATGATTTTTGTATTTTTGGAACCCTTGTAGCTTAATCTAGCTAATGGGGACATTATTTTACAAAATGGTTGAAAGTATAGGGTTTTTCCATGTGAATATTTATGTTGTTTGCTGAATTTTTATGGAATAAAATAAGTCATGGTTGTGTAATAAACAACTTTTGTGAAAGGATTTTCATGAAAACACCTAATGTGGACCATTTTGTAAAGTTTGTTAAATGGATGGGAATTGTCTAAAATAATTGGAATTTTGAGTTCCTACCAAAGTAATAAAGGTTGGGTTAGGCTTGGGTAATAATAAATTTTGATTAAAATCGATTTACAAGCCCAAGGGTAAAATCGTAATTTTTGTAAAAGTCTATGGGCAAAATGGTCATTTTGCCAAAGTATAAATTATGGAATGTATTGGTTAATATGATGATTAAAGTAGTGAATTTTATCATTATAGATCAATAAAATCGAGATTCAGGCTTAAATCAGAAAGTACGAGGTTATAGACTAAAATGGAGTAATTAGCCGAAATTGCATCTGAGGTAAGTTCGTGTGATTAAATAAGCATGATATCCATGTTATTGTTAATATACTTGAAATCTATCTCGCTATCATTGTATTGAATTATATGTAGATGATATTGTACATGAGAAAATGATGCCAAATGTTAATAACATTTGGGTGATGATTGAATAAATTGGAAATTTGATGGAATATGATATTTCATGGAAACGAGTAAGTTGTGTGTAAATAACGCAAATGCATTATTATCATATGTGATTGAATTGTTATAGCATAAATTGTTTGATTGTGAATATGAGTATGTATGAATAGAATTGATATAGTAGAAGCTCCTGGTTGAACCTTAGGAATAGATTGGATATTCATTCCATAAAATTTGGGTGATAGGTGTGCTAGTGTAAGACATGTCTAGGACATGCATTGGCCACATTATGAGAGCCAGTGTAAGACCATGTCTGGGACATGGCATCGGCATTGAGACGAGAGCTAGTGTAAGACCATGTCTGGGACATGGCATTGGCCTCGAAATGTTAGCCAGTGTAAGACCATGTCTGGGACATGGCATCAGCCATGAGTTGTGTCAGTATAAGACCATGTCTGGGACATGGCATCGGTACAGATATGTGAGAGTCAGTGTAAGACCATGTCTAGGACATGGCATCGACTTGATGTATGAGCCAGTGTAAGACCATGTCTGGGACATGGCATCGGCATCCTACCTTATGTTTCGGGCTTATCGAATATCCTTTAGTATTCCAAACGGTTCAATGGAGAGATTTACAGTTTAAGCTAAATGAGAAAGGTTATGACCATGTTGTGAGTGGTATAGGTACCTACTTGAAACGTATGAGATGTGAGCTCGATATATGATATATGAATTGTATTTGATAGTGATGTGTAAGTTGTGCTTACGTCCCTTTATGTATTATGAACAAACTATGAAATGTTGTGAGCATGTCGAAAAGGTACAGGTATGTACTCGAAGCTCAAATGCTATTACGAAATGATGCAACTTTGGTAAGGATACAAATAAGTAAGTTATGCCTATGAGAATGAAATACTGATGACCTTATAATTATGGTTCTCTGCTTATGATGTACCAATATGTATTTTCACCATGATGTTTAAAATGGTTTGTAAAGGTGTTATAAGCTTAGTTACCATTATTTTACACTAAACAGTTTTGGGACAGCTGCAGTAGTCTAACTTGGAAAATACAACAAAAATAGTGGAAAGAGGGATAGAGATTTAATAAAATATGGAATTAAAGATAATCGACTGTAGTTTCTCATAAAGGAAACAGGGTAAGCAAAAGAATTGCATATTATGAGATATTTGAATTTGTGTGAAATAGAGTCAGAATGATTTTGAAATCCCCTGTTCTTATTTAAGAAAATCATTAAAAATTGTAAACAAATAATTATGGGTTATAATTTATATGCTTGGATTATCTAATGAGTCTATTTTCAAAAGAAACAAATGAGAACATCATCTGGATCCCGCATGAGAAGATAACTAATTTTTAGTGAAGAGGGGTTGGAACTGTCAGACAGCAAAATAAGGGTAAATTCAAAGAATAAACTGTACTAATTGGCTAAACCAAAAATTATAAAATATTTATGGTAAGAAAATATGTGAGTCTAGTTTCAGGGAAAATTAAAAGATCTTAATTTGGAGTTTTGTAGTTCTAGATATAAATAATTTAGTGACTATGACTTGAGAAAACAACTTGACCTGAGCATAAGTAAAAGTGCAAATATGGTTGTATTGCCTTAAGGAGCAAGTTGATAATTGCTTATTATTTTTCATACGGTCTTACTAAGCTATGAAGCTTACTCCCTTTCTTTCCTTTTCTTTAGTGTTGTTAGGTTAGTTCGGGATTAGAGATCATCGGAGGTAGCATCACACTATCAAGCCATCACCTTTGCAATATTGATATATGTTAAACATTTTTAAGTGAGTGGCATGTATAGGGACTTATCTTTATGTTATGTGTTATTATGATTAGCCAAATGTGTTGGCTTATATTGAGTTATTTGTATATTTCCAAGAGGTGTGTCTTATTTTGATTATGGTTTGTGAACTTATTTATCTATGCTATGTTCTAATGCTTGTGATGAGGTGGTGTGATTATGCTTGTTGGCCATATATGGGTGGTATTAATGCTATGAATATGTCTTAATATGAGATGTTAAATCATTAAAATGATGTCATGATATGTGTCCGTAGTGTGTATAAAGATGTGAAGGATTAAGGGTAACATAAAGGCTTGGAAAATAGACTAAGTGTTAACAACACGGGCAGAGACACGGCCGTGTGTCTCCGCTGTGTAGGGGACATAGCCTCAGCACACGGGTGTGTGACTTGGCCATGTGTGTGACAGCCCTAATTTGACCTTAGAGGGAATGTGGTTTCGGGACCACAAAACCGAGTCAAAAGTGATTTTAAAAATTTAATTTGCATATCTTTATGTGTGGAAGTGCATGTGTGAAAGTTTGAGATTGTTAATTTAGTCTCATGAATGTGAATTTCATTTGATTGACTTAGTTGAGAACTTACGAAAATATGATAGGTGAATATGTAAGGACCAAATAGTATTAAAATAGGAAAGTTTGGGTTTGCATGTCAAAATGCCAAGTTTATACAAAGTGGCCGGCCAAGTAATGATTTTCTCCACTAAGTTTTTATTATTTATAATTAAATATTGGTAAGTAATTTAAAATAGATGAAAAATAAAGATGAATAAAAGAGAAAATAGAAGAGGGGTGTTCATCTTCTTCTCCATCTTGCCAAAACCGAAACAAAAAGGAAGGAAATAGGGAAGTTTTCATTAAGGCAATTCGGCAACCCTTTTTCTAGTTGGAGGTAAGTTTTGAAATGTTGGTTTTAACTTCCTTTGTATGTTGAGCTAATTGTTAAAATGCATTTCGGCAATGTCATGAAAAATCAAACTTTTATGGTGGTTTGGGCATTAAGCCGTATATCAAGAGGTTAGGAGTAGAGGTTGTTTCATGTTGTATTGAATAAGTAGCGATTATTATAAGGTTGAAATTTGTGGAATTTTAGTTAAGTAATGCTTGGTACATTCGGCCATATGGGTTAATGGAATGTTTATTTTATTTGTTAATTTATTTTATGAGAAATGAGTAATTGTTAAAGCCGAATGAGTTAGGATGGATAGGAGAGTACAAAATTTATGTTATGTGATAATTTAGGTAGTTGACCGAGACATGGAAGAAGGAATAAATTGATATTCTTATGTTTTGAGAGTGAAAGGTCTAATGAAGATATAGTAAATTTAAATGCATATTTTAGTTTAAATGTTAAGTAGAATTTGGTTAAAATAGCTTGATATATGTGTGTTTGCCGATTACTTTGTTTATCAAGATAGTTGAGTGACCTAATTTTTGTATTTGAAATTTTTTTTGATTAATTAAAAAGGGAGTTAAGATGTCGAATTCATGAAATTAGAAGTTTATGAGCTTGATAGATTTTAAATGATTGCTAACCGAAAATGAACTTAGCTATTAAAATATGAAAACGTGAGTTACCGAAGTTGATCTTGTAATGTGTCGAATTATTAGAATAGATGAAAAGTATGTTTGGATATGCATTAAGTTTAAAAGTTAAATTTTAAATTATGTATGGGCAAATACCGAATCTCTATGTGTGTGACTATGAGGAAGAAGTATAAATTGGGGTTATGATGATTGAGTTATTTTATTTACTTAGCTGGAGTTGAAGTTCAAGATTAGAGGGAGCCAAGTTCGTTCAAAGGGAAAGCGAAAGCGGTGGAGTAGTCGATCGGAGTTGTTCATCCGATTAAAAAGGTAAGTCCTTAGGCAAATTAAGTTGATAAGATATCATAGTATGTATGAGTTATTGGGAATAGAATGTGAAATTTTTGATCAATCTATGTCAATGGGATGATTAAAGGTAAGAAAATACAGCACTATGTGTGCTAGATTATGTGGCACTATGTGTGCGAGAAAACATTGCACTATGTGTGCGAATAAGTAAGAGCACTATGTGTGCGGGCTTTCAAATCGAGCACTAAGTGTTCAATGTTGATTATGGAGTATTATTTGTGGAAATTTAAAATGCACTTGGAAATTTAATTGGAAATTTGATTGATAGATGGAGTGACTTGGCTTACGCTTTAAATTTTTGGTTTGTATATTATATATATATATACATATATATATACGTCAATGGTAGTATATGACAATTGCCATGGTATTTTAATTATGTATATTTAGATTAGGAGTACATGGTGAATTCGAGTAAGTATGTACCAAATGCGTAAGGTACGTTTGTGACCTAATGTTTCCTTGTGATATCATGGTTGAATTCGGATAATATGGAGTTAATTATTTAGTTTATAGATGATTGAATTATTATAGTATTAAATTTTCTTAGGACTTACTGAGTTAACAACTCACTCGGTGTGTTTTTTTTTTTTGTTTTGACATAGATCATCTTATCAAGGAGAGCTTGGGAACCATCACGAAGTCATCACAACTTTTGTCAACCTTTTTAGTACTTTTGTTTTAAACTTTAGTAGACATTATGGCATGTATAGGATAGAAATTTTTGGGAGGTTTGCTATTTTGGTATAATTGTATATAAAGCCATACGAATATGGCTAAAGTTCTATGTATGAAATTAAAAATGTTTGGTTACAAATCTCAAAACGTAAATTAACTTGATTTAGAACTTCATAATTGTGATGGGATTGAATCATATATTTTTACATTATGTATGTGTATTCGGTCAATAGGGGATAAATCATTAAACAAACAGAAGGGTTTTAATCTAGTAATATTATTCGTTAGGTTTAAGGTTTCACTATTAAATATTCTTTTGTATCTCAAGTGTTATATTGAAGAGTTGAGCAGGTTATGTTATATAACCCTATTTTAGTAATCAACTCGGATGTTGGGGTGTTACATTTTATTGGTATCAGAGCTACGGTTTAGTCGGTTCTAGGACTACCGCAGCGCGTATGAGTCTAGCTATACATGCCTTAATGTTAGTATATGATAGTGTGATGACTTCTGACGATTGAAATTATTGTTTTGATTAGTAAATGGAACCCAATTTAGAGAGAGCCTTAGTGGATGACGTTTAGAGTGTAGCGGCTGCTCCTGCGCAAGGGACATCGCCTGTGGAACCTTAATCATCTGCGAATAATCAAGATGATGGGGCAAAACAAGCTTTCTTTACTATGATGAACGAGTGGGTCGTACAACATGCCCGAACTAACCCTGCTGCTCAACCATTTCTGAATTTAAATAATCCACCTCAGGTGCCTATAGTACTAGCAACTACTGATCCTTTGAGGCCGAGCAAACCTCCTGTGGATTTGATTAGGAAGCGCGGGGCCGAGGAATTTCGAGCCACAGCTAATGATGATGCTGAAAGGGCCGAGTTTTGGCTTGATAACACTATCTGTGTCTTTGAAGAGCTGTCTTGCACGCCTGATGAGTGTTTAAAGTGTGGCATATCCTTGTTATGGGACTCAGCCTACTATTGGTGGAGAACACTGATTTCTATTATTCCGAAGGAACGAGTTACTTGGGATTTCTTTCAGGTGGAGTTTCGTAAGAAGTATATTAGTCAACGATTTATGGATCAAAAGCGTAAAGAATTTTTAGAGCTCAAACAAGGTCGTTTGACAGTATCTGAATACGAACGTGAGTTTGTAAGACTCAGTCGATATGCTCGAGAGTGTGTAGCTGATGAAATTGCCATGTGTAAAAGATTCGAAGAAGGATTGAATGAAGATTTAAAGTTATTGGTGGTATTTTAGAAATAAAAGAATTTGTAACAATAGTCGAACAGGCTTGCAAGGCTGAAGAGTTGGGAAAGGAGAAAAGAAAGCTGAATCGGAAGCCAGAGACTTTCATAAAAGATCGGCGGGTAAAACTTCTTTCTCGGCTGGAAAGAAATTCAGAGACAATACTAATAAATCGAAGACGACTGCAGGAATTTCTATTAGGGAGTGACCATAAACGGAATCTCGAGCTACTTCGGTTGCTAGTGTTGGTAACAATCGACAAGAAAAACCTGAATGTTCACAATGTGAAAGGCGACATGTAGGTGAATGTTGGGGTAAATCTATTAATAGAGCCTGTTATAGATGCGGTTCGAGGGATCATTTCATTTGAGATTGCACGGAATCTGACGAGAAAAATAAGATGCAAGGTGTGAGATCGAGTGGTACAGCGACTAGAGGTAGACCACCGAGAAACACAGGAGGTAGGGGCGGTATTCTGAGAGGGATTTCTGATACGGCTGTTCGTATGAAACTCGTGCTTCTGCTAGAGCTTATGCCATCCGCGCGCGAGAGGAGGCATCCTCCCCTGACGTTATCACTGGTACTTTCACTCTTTTTGATACTGATGTGATTGCATTGATTGACCCTGGCTCTACTCATTCTTATGTATGTGAGACTTTAGCATCCAGTAAGACTCTACCTGTTGAGTCTACTGAGTTTGTAATTCGAGTGTCAAATTCCCTAGGTCGATATGTACTTGTCGACAAAGTGTATAAGAAATGCCCCTTGATAATCTGAGATTCCTGTTTTCTGGTTGATTTGATACTTTTACCGTTTGATGAATTCGATGTTATCCTTGGTATGGATTGGTTAACCGTACATGATGCAGTTGTGAATTGCAAAAGAAAGACCATTGATTTGAGGGGTGCAAATAATGAGATAGTCCAAGTTGAGTCTACTGACTTGAACAGAATGACAGCAATAATATCCTCGATGATCACTCAAAAATATGTGAAAAAGGGGTGTGAAGCATATCTTGCGTAGGTACTTGATAACAAGGAGTCAGAAAAGAAAATTGAATCAGTACCAGTAGTTTGTGAGTATTCAGATGTTTTTCCTGAGGAGTTACCAGGATTACCACCCGTTCGAGAGGTAGAATTCGGCATCGAACTGGCACCTGGTACCACACCAATTTTGATAGCTCCGTATCGTATGGCACCAATAGAATTGAAGGAATTGAAAACTCAATTGCAAGAGTTGACGGATAGAGGTTTCGTTAGACCGAGTTTCTCACCTTGGGGTGCACCAGTATTGTTTGTGAAAAAGAAAGATGGAACCATGAAAATGTGCATCGACTATTGTCAATTGAACAAAGTGACAATAAAGAATAAATATCCGTTACCACGTATTAATGATTTGTTTGATCAGCTAAAGGGAGCCTCAGTGTTTTCAAAGATAGATTTGAGATCGGGCTACTATCAGTTGTGTGTTCGAGGATCAGATATACCTAAGACTGCCTTTAGAATGAGATATGGTCACTACGAGTTCTTAGTAATGCCGTTTGGGCTCACTAATGCCCCTGCGGTATTTATGGACTTGATGAATCGAATCTTTAGACAGTATCTGGATCGGTTTGTAGTGGTGTTTATAGACGACATCTTGATTTATTCACGCAATGAATCTGAACATGCTGAGCATTTGAAATTGGTATTATAGATTTTACGAGATAAGCAGTTATACGCGAAATTCAGTAAATGTGAATTCTGGTTGAGAGAAGTTAGCTTTTTGGGACATGTGGTATCCGCATCTTGTAACGCCCCCACGCCCGAAACCGTCACCGGAGTCAAGCTTGAGGTGTTACTAAACTTATCTTACCTTTTAAACAACTCTAAACCACTTATTTTAATTTTCAGAATAAACTATTTTTCTGTGTCATAGCTGTTTAAAAATTCATTTCTCGAATTTCAAAACTTGAAATTAAGATCAGTAAATTTTTCCTGAAACTAGACTCATATATCTATCTACTAATTTTTTTCTAGAATTTTTGACTTATCCAATTAGTACAGTTTATTAGTTAAAGTTACCCCTGTTTCAGAATTCAACTGCACTGACATCTACTTACTACAAACCACTTTTCTACCTATAAAAAATTAATATAACTATACCGTTTGTTTCTATTAAAACTAGATTCAATAAGGATTCTAACCATATAAATTAAACCACCTAATTATTTTTGTACAATTTATGGTGAATTTCCAAAGTTGAAATAGGGGATCTAGAAATTGCTCTGGCCCTATTTCACTAAAACTCAGATATCTTATAAAATACAAAACCTTTACCTGTTTTGCTTATTCCATATGAAAATAGACACAATGAGTTTTAATTTCATATATTATTCACCATCAAAACATGTCTCTAAGATTTTTAGTGATTTTTCAAAGTCATGTTATTTCTAATACATGAATCCATTTTTAAGTTACTTTCACATTTTTCTTAGTTTTCATGTGATAGTTACTACTTATTCATACATACTATTAAACATGTATATCATCAGCCCTTCTATTAGTTAATCACTAGCAAGTATTTACACATCATTCATTGATCATATCATATCAAAAGAAACCAAGTTCCTATACATGCCATACACAAAACTAAACATCTAACTATACCAATGTGATTCCTTCGATAGTGTGATCGGGTCTCCGACGTTTCCTTCGATCCCCGAGTGGCTAAATAAAAACTATAAGAAAAAGAAAATAAAGAGAGTAAGCACTAGGCTTAGTAAGCTTACAAGCAAATAAATTACAACATTCAGCATAATGAATAATTATACATAATGTCACCTAGCCTCATAAACTTTATTTACTTCTCATTTTCTACCTTCTTCTTTACTCACTTAACTTCTTTCTTACCTGACCTTTCACTATTCATAATTATAATCTACCTTCCCTTTTGCTGATAATTCACTGTAATTTAACGTGTACAATGACCCATTGAACCACTCGAATACTAAGGATATTGGGGTCGTTCTGTCTATCAATATCTCCGCCAATGCCATATCTTCGACATGGACTTACATGAATTATTCTGTCTCCAATGCCATATATATATCTAATATGGGCTTACATGGCTCATTCCTGTCTCCAAAGCCATATATCTCGATATGGACTTACATGGCTCATTTCTTACATCTCTGTCTGTCAACAACCCCAATATCCTAACATTCCTAAGGTTCAAACGGGGCTTCCTAATGCTTTTTCTCTGTCAGTTAGCCTTTAATTCGACTTTAAATATTCTCATGAAATAAGTATATAAATGCTGGAAATTTACAATAATAATGTAAAATAAAAGAATATTGCATTTATTTACTGTAAACTTACCTCGTATGCAAAAATAGCTACTTTTACCATTTCGTCCACAACTTGGTATTTTCCCCATTTTAGCCCGAATTTCAGTTTTCCTTGCTCATGGAGCATGAAAGCTTGAAACAAACCCTAGCTATGGAGAACCCTTGAAATTTCGTCCTAATGAAGAAGATGGACAAAAATTGGCTTTTAATTTTGTTTTTAATTCATTTTACCCCTAAATGACCAAAATGCCCTTACTACTAAACTTTCAAAAATTCCTTCCATGTCCTAATTTTGTCCATGAACTTAAAATTGGTCAAATTCCTATTTAAGACCTCCTAATTAATATTCTAATTCAATTTTATGCAAAATACTTCTAGAACACAAGTTTTGCAATTTATTCAATTTAGTCCCTAATTTCAAATTAAGTACTTTATGCATAGAATTTCTTCACGAACTTTTCACACAATCATGCAAACATATCATAGACCTCAAAATAATAATAAAATAAATTTTTCTACCTCGGATTTGTGGTTTCGCAACCACTATTCCGTTTAGGCCCTATTTCGGGATGTTACACATCTAGTATTCGAGTTGATTCGAACAAAATTTCGGCCATAATTGATTGGAAGCCTCCGAGAAATGTTACTGAAGTTAGGAGCTTTTTGGGACTTGCCGGTTACTACAGACGGTTTGTAAAGGTTTCTCGATGATAGCCACACTGATGACGAAACTACTTCAAAAAGATGTTAAGTTTGAATGGTCAGAACAATGTCAGAAAAGTTTCGACCGATTGAAAACCTGTTTAACTGAAGCTCTAGTGCTAGTACAGCCAGAATCCGGTAAAGAGTTTGTTATTTACAGTGTTGCATCCTTACTTGGGCTGGGTTGTGTGTTGATGCAAGAAGGTCGAGTTGTGGCTTACGCGTCGAGGAAATTAAAACCGCATGAGAAAAACTATCCGACTCATGATCTTGAATTAGCGGCCATTGTTTTCGCTTTGAAAATATGGAGACACTATTTGTTTGGAGAGAGGTGTCATGTTTATTCTGACCACAAAAGCCTCAAATATTTGATGACTCAAAGAGATTTGAATCTGCGACAAAGACGTTGGCTTAAGTTGTTGAAAGATTATGAACTCGTCATTGATTATCACCCAGGAAAGGCTAACGTGGTTGCCGATGCTTTAAGTCATAAATCACTATTTGCTTTAAGAGCGATGAATGTTCACCTGTCCATTTCATCCGATAATGTGTTAGTAGCTGAATTAAAGGCCAAACCATTATTAATTCATCAAATACTTGAATCCCAAAAAGTCGACGATGAATTGGTCGCTAAACGAGCTGAATATGTATCAAATGAAGAATCAGAGTTTTGGATTGACGACAATGATGGCTTGATGTTTAAGAGTCGATTATGTGTTCCAAGAAATTCGAAACTTATTTCGATGATTTTGAGCGAGGCTCATAGTAGTCGAATGTCAATTCACTCGGGAAGTACGAAAATGTACCACGATCTAAAACGTCAATTTTGGTGGCCTGGTATGAAACGAGACATTTCTAACTTTGTTTCGAAGTGTTTGATATGTCAACAAGTGAAAGTAGAACATCAAGTGCCTTCGGGATCAGCCGATCATGATACCTAATTAGAAATGCGATCGAGTCGTGATGGATTTTGTATCTGGTTTGCTGTTGACGCAGAGTAAGAAAGACTCAATTTGGGTTATTGTTGATAGATTGACAAAGTCTGCTCATTTTATCCCTGTCTGTACGGATTTCTCACTCGATAAATTGGCAGAATTATATGTCTCCCAAATTGTTCGATTACATGGAATACCTATTTCTATTGTGTCGGATAGAGACCCAAGATTCACATCACGATTTTGGAAGAAATTACAAGAAGCATTGGGTACCAAGATGCACTTTAGCACCGCTTTTTAGCCCCAGACTGATGGTCAATCCGAGCGGATAATTCAGATACTCGAGGACATGTTGAGATGTTGTATCCTAGAGTTTTGTGGTTTATGGGAAAGATATTTGCCTTTGGTTGAATTCGCTTACAACAATAGTTTTCAATCAAGCATTAAGATGGCACCTTATGAGGCTTTGTACGGTCGTAAATGCCGTACACCATTGTTTTGGACCGAACTTAGTGAAAGTAAAATCTTCGGGGTTGATTTGATTAAGGATGCTGAGCAGAAAGTTCAAGTGATTCGTGAAAGTTTGAAAGCAGCTTCGGATCGTCAGAAGTCGTATGCAGATTTAAAAAGAAAAGACATCGAATATCAGGTTGGAGACAAAGTGTTTCTTAAAGTCTCACCTTGGAAAAAGGTGCTGAGATTTGGCCGTAAGGGCAAATTGAGTCCGAGGTTCATCGGGCCGTATGAAATATCTGAACGAATTGGGCCAGTTGCATATTGATTGATTTTACCCCCTGAACTTGGAAAGATTCACAACGTTTTTCATGTCTCGATGCTTCGACGTTATAGATCTGATCCATCACATATAATTAATTTATCTGAGGTGGAGATTCAATCTGATTTGAGTTATGAAGAGGAACCAGTTCATATTTTAGCACGTGAAGTAAAGGAACTGTGAAACAAGAAAATCCCATTAATGAAAGTACTGTGGCTTAAGCACGGGGTCGAAGAAGCTACTTGGGAACTTGAAGACACTATAAAGGATCGATATCCTAACTTATTTGCAGGTAAGATTTTCGGGGACGAAAATTCCTTATGTGAGGGAGAGTTGTGACAGCCCTAATTTGACCTTAGAGGGAATGTGGTTTCGGGACCACAAAACCGAGTCAAAAGTTTTTTTAAAAATTTAAGTTGCATATCTTTATGTGTGGAAGTGCATGTGTGAAAATTTGAGATTGTTAATTTAGTCTCATGAATGTGAATTTCATTTGATTGACTTAGTTGAGAACTTAAGAAAATATGATAGGTGAATATGTAAGGACCAAATAGTATTAAAATAGGAAAGTTTGGGTTTGCATGTCAAAATGCCAAGTTTATACAAAGTGGCCGGCCAAGTAATGATTTTCTCCACTAAGTTTATATTATTTATAATTAAATATTGGTAAGTAATTTAAAATAGATGAAAAATAAAGATGAATAAAAGAGAAAATAGAAGAGGGGTGTTCATCTTCTTCTCCACCTTGCCAAAACAAAACAAAAGGAAGGAAATAGGAAGTTTTCATTAAGGCAATTCGGCAACCCTTTTTCTAGTTGGAGGTAAGTTTTGAAATGTTGGTTTTAACTTCCTTTGTATGTTGAGCTAATTGTTAAAATGCATTTCGGCAATGTCATGAAAAATCAAACTTTTATGGTGGTTTGGGCATTAAGCCATATATCAAGAGGTTAGGAGTAGAGGTTGTTTCATGTTGTATTGAATAAGTAGAGATTATTATGAGGTTGAAATTTGTGGAATTTTAGTTAAGTAATGCTTGGTACATTCCATATGGGTTAATGGAATGTTTATTTTATTTGTTAATTTATTTTATGAGAAATGAGTAATTGTTAAAGCCGAATGAGTTAGGATGGATAGGAGAGTACAAAATTTATGTTATGTGATAATTTAGGTAGTTGACCGAGACATGGAAGAAGGAATAAATTGATATTCTTATGTTTTGAGAGTGAAAGGTCTAATGAAGATATAGTAAATTTAAATGCATATTTTAGTTTAAATGTTAAGTAGAATTTGGTTAAAATAGCTTGATATATGTGTGTTTGCCGATTATTTTGTTTATCAAGATAGTTGAGTGACCTAATTTTTGTATTTGAAATTTTGCTTGATTAATTAAAATGGGTATTAAGATGTCGAATTCATGATGAAATTAGAAGTTTATGAGCTTGATAGATTTTAAATGATTGCTAACCAAAATGAACTTAGCTACTAAAATATGAAAACGTGAGTTACCGGGTTGATCTTGTAATGTGTCGAATTATTAGAATAGATGAAAAGTATGTTTGGATATGCATTAAGTTTAAAAGTTAAATTTTAAATTATGTATGGGCAAATACCGAATCTCTATGTGTGTGACTATGAGGAAGAAGTATAAATTGGGGTTATGATGATTGAGTTATTTTATTTGCTTAGCTGGAGTTGAAGTTCAAGATTAGAGGGAGCCAAGTTCGTTCAAAGGGAAAGCGAAAGCGGTGGAGTAGTCGATCGGAGTTGTTCATCCGATTAAAAAGGTAAGTCCTTAGGCAAATTAAGTTGATAAGATATCATAGTATGTATGAGTTATTGGGAATAGAATGTGAAATTTTTGATCAATCTATGTCAATGGGATGATTAAAGGTAAGAAAATACAGCACTATGTGTGCTAGATTATGTGGCACTATGTGTGCGAGAAAACATTGCACTATGTGTGCGAATAAGTAAGAGCACTATGTGTGCGGGCTTTCAAATCGAGCACTAAGTGTGCAATGTTGATTATGGAGTATTATTTGTGGAAATTTAAAATGCACTTGGAAATTTAATTGGAAATTTGATTGATAGATGGAGTGACTTGGCTTACGCTTTAAATTTTTGGTTTGTATATTATATATATATACATATATATATACGTCAGTGGTAGTATATGACAATTGCCATGGTATTTTAATTATGTATATTTAGATTAGGAGTACATGGTGAATTCGGGTAAGTATGTACCAAATGCGTAAGGTACGTTTGTGACCTAATGTTTCCTTGTGATATCATGGTTGAATTCGGATAATATGGAGTTAATTATTTAGTTTATAGATGATTGAATTATTATAGTATTAAATTTTCTTATGACTTACTGAGTTAACAACTCACTCGATGTGTTTTTTTTTTTTTGACATAGATCATCTTATCAAGGAGAGCTTGGGAACCATCACGAAGTCATCACAACTTTTGTCAACCTTTTTGGTACTTTTGTTTTAAACTTTAGTAGACATTATGGCATGTATAGGATAGAAATTTTTGGGAGGTTTGCTATTTTGGTATAATTGTATATAAAGCCATACGAATATGGTTAAAGTTCTATGAATGAAATTAAAAATGTTTGGTTACAAATCTCAAAACGTAAATTAACTTGATTTAGAACTTCATAATTGTGATAGGATTGAATCATATATTTTTACATTATGTATGTGTATTCGGTCAATAGGGGATAAATCATTAAACGAACAGAAGGGTTTTAATCTGGTAATATTATTCGTTAGGTTTAAGGTTTCACTATTAAATATTCTTTTGTATCTCAAGTGTTCTATTGAAGAATTGAGCAGGTTATGTTATATAACCCTATTTTAGTAATCAACTCGGATGTTGGGGTATTACAATGTGACTCTAAATGTTTGCTGACATCATAAATAGAGAGTTACACGGGATAAATTCAGAGGCGTGTCCAAGCCAAACGGGCATTTGAAACCCACACGGCCAACCCACAAGGGCGTGTAACTCTCTAAAGTGTGAAAATTTTCTAAGTGTTACAAAAGCTCTATATGTTTACGGTTTGGTCCCGAACCACCCTGAATGAATGTTTTGGGCCCCCTAGGCCCATATAAGGGACGTTAAGCATATGTATGAAAGATTTTTAAATAGAAAAAAATTTTATGGTCGGTTTTTACATGATTGATTGTATTTAAGTCTGGTAATGCTTCGTACCTTGTGTCGGCTTAGGATATGGGTAAAGGGTGTTATAATGACTTTGCCTTCCTGCATCAAAACATAGCCTAAACCATTCAAAAATGCATCACTATAGATCACAAATTCTTTTCTGGATTCTAGCTGAACTAACACCGGAGCTTCAGTCAACAAAACTTCCAACTAATCAAAACTATTCTGACACTTCTCTGACCAATCGAATTTAACATCTTTCTAAAGCTGACTCGTCATTAGTGTTGCAATCATAGAGAAACCTTTTACAATCCATCTGTAATAACCAGCAAGTCCTAAAAAACTTCGGACTTCGAAAACATTTCTCGAAGGCTTCCAATTTAGTATTGCCGAAATCTTGCTCGGATCAACCCAAATACCCAATTCTGATACAATATGTCCCAAGAAACCAACTTCACGTAACCAAAACTCACATTTATTGAACTTCGCATACAATTGTTTATCACGCAAAGTCTGTAGCACTATTCTCAGATGTTCGGCATGCTCGAATTCATCACTGGAATAGATCAAAATGTCATCTATAAACCCAACCACAAATCGATCCAAATACAGTCTGAATATCTGATTCATTAGATCCATAAAAGTAGCAGGTGCATTAGTAAGTCCGAAAGGCATAACCAAAAACTCATAGTGTCCGTACCTCGTTCGGAAAGTTTTCGGCACATCTGAGTCTTTAACTCACAGCTGATAAGTAACTCAATCTCAAATCTATCTTCAAAAACACAGTAGCCTTTTTCAACTGATCGAATAAATCGTTAATTCGTAACAGAGGATATTTATTCTTTATGGTCACCTTTTTGAACTATCAGTAGTCGATACACATTCTCATAGTTTTATCTTTCTTTTTCACAAACAAAACCGATGCACCCCAGAGAGAAAAAATCGGTCGTGCAAAACCTCTATCTGTCAATTCTTGCAACTGAGCTTTCAATTCTTTTAATTCAGTCAGTGCTATTTTGTACGGAGCTATCAATATCAGAGTTGTCCTCTGCACTAACTAATGCCAAACTCTACCTCTCAGATCGGTGGCAAACCCGGTAATTCTTCAGGAAACACATCCAGATACTCATACACAACTGGTACTGATTCAATATTCTTTTTAGTCACTTTAGAATGAAACACATAGGCAAAGTAAGCTTCACAACCTTTTCTCACATATTTCTGAGTTAACATCGAAGATATCACTGCCGGTAAACCATTCAGATCATTAGACTCAATCTAAAGAATCTCATCATTCTGGCATCGTAAATCAATAGTCTTCCGTTTGTAGTTCACAATAGCATCATGCAACGTTAGCCAATCCATAGCTAGAATTATATCAAATTCATCGAATGACAACAACATCAAATCGGCTGGAAAACATGAATCTCGAATCATCAACGGACAATTCTTACATACTTTATCAACCAAGACACACAAACCTTAGGGGTTCGATACTCTAATCACAAAATCAGTAGACTCTACAGGCAAAGTCTTACTGGATACTAAAGTTTCACATATATAAGAATGAGTCAATCCAGCATCAATCAATGCAATAACACTAGTATTATAGAGGGTGAAAGTACCGGTAATAACATCTGAAGACGAAGCCTCTTCGCGAGCGCGAATAGCATAAGCTCTAGCAGGTGCGTAAGCCTCAGATCTAATAGCTGTGTCCTTAGTTCCCCTTTGGCTGCCACTCACATTACCTGAGTTTCTGGGTGGTCTACCTCGAGCTGACATGTTGCTCGGTCTCGTATTCTGCACTATGTTTTGCTCAGCTAACTCAAGGCATTCACGAATGAAGTGATCCATTGATCCACATTTAAAACAAGCCCGATCATTCAATCTACAATTGCTGGGGTTTTGTTTACTGCAGTGTTTGCACTCAGGTTGGCTCTGTCGGATGTTACCAACACTAGCTACTGAGGTAGCTCTCGAGCTCACAGGTGGTCTATCTCAATCCTGTCTAGAATAACCCGCAGTAGCCTTTGAACAGCTAAAGTCATCTCAGAATTTCTTTGTTGCCAACTGAAATGACTTACTCGATGATTTTTTTCGTGAATCTCTAGCTTCAAAGTAAGTCTTTCTTTTCTCTTTCCCGAGCTCTTCAACTTTACATGCTCGCTCGACTAGTACCACAAACTCTCTTATGTCAAGAATCCTGACTAACACCTTAATATCTTCATTCAACCCGTCTTCAAATCTTTTACACATTATTGCTTCGGTCGATACCCATTTTTGGGCATATTTCTAGGTCTCACAAATTCCCGTTCATATTTTGTTACAGTCATACGCCCCTATTTTAACTCGAGAAATTCTTTGCGTTTTTTATCTATAAATCTCTAACTGACATATTTCTTCCGAAATTCAGTCTGAAAGAACTCCCAGGTAACCCGCTCTTTTGGAACCACCGATACTAGTGTATTCCAGCAGTGATACGCAGAATCTCGAAGCAAAGATACATCAAATTTAATACACTCGTCAGGAGTACAGGGTAGCTCATCAAACACACGGATAGTATTATCAAGCTAGAATTCAGCTCGCTCAGCATCATTATCAACAGTGGCTCTGAATTCTTCAGCCCCGCATTTTCTGATTTTATCAACCGAAGGCTTATATAATCTCATCAGATCAGTAACTTGAGGTATTACATGTATCTGAGGGGGATTAGACGGGGTGGAGGTTGTTGCGCAACCGGATTTGTACGGATATATTGTGTGAACCATTCGTTCATCATCTGGAAGAAGGCTTGTTTAGCATCTCCCTCGTGGCTACTCGTAATAGGTCTAGAATCAGATTGCACTGCCTCTTGAGCGGGAGCGGGTGCATTACTTTCCACGTCATCTGCTACGGCTCGATCGGGATCCATTTATTATACAATAACACATTTTAATTGTCAGGAATCATCACACTATCTTAGTATAATAATTATGGCATGTATAGCTAGACTCACACACACTACGTTAGTCCTAGAATCGACTAAACTGTAGCTCTGATGCAAATCAAATGTAACACCCCTAACCCATATCCATCACTAGACTAGGGTTAAGAGACATTACCGGACATAATAGCACATTATACGATCATGCAAAACATAGATCATATTCATATGTATATGTATATATAACATATTATAATTTAAATAATAAACATAAATCATACTGCATAAATTATTCATATCTTAAAGTTCAACTGAATTCATATCAAGCATATATCATGTTCTCAAGTTAATAAACATGTCTCAATGTCTTATAATATACACTATATAAATACATAACTCAACCTATATATTCATCACTATAATGGTATTCAAATACCCAAATAAAATAAATCAAACATTTCCCAATTCAAAAAGAGAAATTACATAAAGATATATTTTAATGCAATTTAAAATATTAACTATCACTAAGTAAACCATTATGCATTTGCTATAATATTAAATATTTCATTTTAATACTCTTGCATATGCACTTATTGAAACTAATCACACCAATATATATATATATACTCAAACCAATCACATATGTGACATTAGCAAACCAATAATATAACCGAATGTACATTTGATGTCAATATTCAATATGCATTTTACTAAAGCACTAACCACCAACTTAAATATACTTGCCGAAATACATTCATACCCAAAACCCCTATTTACCAAATACCAAGGTTATTATAAATCATAATAATTGTTTACCTTTATCCATCGTACCTATATAGCCAACCAATTAAGCCTAAAACATGTACCTACTTTGCCATTCATCACATCATCTATTCGGCCAATATATTAACTTATATTATAGTAGCCACTCGGTATACTATACATACATTTATATTTATTACACATAACAAGCATTATATCTAGATCAAATATTCCTTTTAACTCATCAAAAATCTATGCACATATGATCATATCAATTTTAGCCATTTTCGAACAATCACTTTAAGTCATATCATGTCTTTTTCATATACTATGAAAAACATGTCTAAACATCACTCGTTCAACCTCCAAAATCATTTACAATCCAAACCTGAATAATCAATTCAATTTCATACACATATAACATAAACTTTTCATCTACTTAATCATACCAACCTTCAAGACTATATCATCATGCATATACCAAGTACATCATATACATATTATATGCATGTTGCTTTCAAAATAGGCTTAAACCATAACCAAATTACACAACCAATAGCAAATAAGCCAAACACCTCACATATATATATACTATGACCAAAATTTGAATAGACTTAAACATCATAATTAGGCATTTTCGTATGGCTTTATATTTACAATTTCACAACTAACCAAAACACAAGCTAGCCTATACATGCCATAGATTCAAAGTTCAATCTTTTTTAAAAGAAATACTGAAATACCGATGATAGTGTGACAGATTTCTCTGACGATCCCTGAGCTCGTAACTAGCTTTCAAAAATCTATAAAACAATGAACAAACACTCACACAGTAAGCTTAAATAGCTTAGTAAGTCATAAGCAAATAATTCATTTTAATGACATACATAATTCAATTAAACTAGACCGAACCAAACAAACCTTAAACAAATCTACATGTATCATGCTTGTAAACTCAAACATATCTCATAAACATTAACATTTTAATATCAATGGCCGAATGTACATATACTCATAAACATATATAATTCTCACTTTTATAATGCATATTTCATATATATATCACAAGTACACACTTACCTTATTTTCCCAATCATTTAACTTAGCACATAGCTGACCTTTTAGCTCGATTTCACATTTGATCATTACTCGATATTGCTCGTGGAACCATTCGGAATTAATAAGGATACCCAGATAGTCGAAAGGCTCGTACAATGCCAACGTCCCAGACGTGGTCTTACATGAAAACACATATCAGAATACTATGTCATGACATATGTATCCTAACTATTCCTAAGGTTCGTACGGGGCTTTCGGATGTCGTGACTCGAGCAATTCAGACTCGTAAATACTTCTCTCATACTTATACAAACTCGTCTTGAACATATATATACAAGTAATAATTCAATTTGGCATAAATAATATATATACAATCGAATTTAATGACATTTATTTACTTATGAACTTACCTCGGACAACAATGAACGAACCGGGACGATTATTCGACAACTTTAGATTTCCCTCGATCCAATTTCGATTTCCTCTTTTCTTGATCTAATTTGATACAAAATTTAAATTTTATTATTAACATATTAATTCAATTTAGTCCAAAAACACATAAATAGGAAAATTACACTTTTACCCCTAACATTTCACATTTTTCACAATTTAGTCCATATTTCACAAAACTCAAAATATTCAAATTTTTACCACACCCATGCTTAGCCGAATTTCACTAAGTTCCCTAGCAGCCCATTTCTTTCATTCATTTCACATTTTGACCCCTCAATTTACAAAATTCACAATTTAATCCTAAATAGGCATTTTTACTAAAAATCACTTAATTAAACATGAAAATCTATTAACACCTATTTATTTTTCATCGTCAAACACAAAAATCATCAAGCTTTCAACAATGGAAAATCTCAAATTCATCATCAATTCTAAAAATTAAAGCATGGGTTAGCTGAAACACGAAGCATCGATCTCAAAACCGTAAAAATTATCAAAAACCAAACTTAACACATACCTAATTTGAAGAACACAAGGGCCGAACATTTAAAACTCTTTTCTTTTGAAGTTTCGGCAACCAAGATGAACACATGCATTTTTTTTATGTTTTATTTTATTTAATATCATTTAAACACATAATTTACTAAATTAACCTTTATAAATTAATTTGAAAACATTATAATCAATGTCCATAACCGTCCATGCATGTTTCCAAAGGTCAAATTACATCTTAAGGACTCCACATTATAAAAACAATAGTAATGTAGCACTTTAACAATTAGCTACTCACTTTTACATTTTACGCGATTAAGTCCTTTTTATTAAATTGGACACTCAAACGATAAAATTAAATCACGAAAATTTCATACATATAAATTAACATGCTATAGACACTACAAATAATATTAAAATATTTTTTTGACTCAGATTTATAGTCCCAAAACCACTATTTCGACTAGGGTCTAAACCGGACTGTTACAACACATCCCTACCCTAAGCTTTCATAAGTTCATGACATTCTTCTTAAATCCTATAGAACTTATTCTTGAATAGACTAACTTATATCATTATCTAATCATAACTTTATCCCTATAACTGTATAAGTATCATATTCATACTATACTATCCATGGTTTCCAGGTTCCAGATTGATCACTTTCAGATAGATACACTTCAGTATGAACAATGTACATGCAAGAGTCAGAGTAGAGACCTACTTGATTCTCACTGACGGCAGTTCAAAACTCTAAATTCGGATATCCATCTCGAACCAGCAGCAACTATTACTTTCAGAACATAAGAACCTCAATAAGACTCATTTGCATACAATTTAACATCAATTAGAACAATGATAACTCCCATGCAAAGTCTTATACTTACATCTTACTGTTCATGCACCTTTTATAGACTTACTCTTTCATAATTTAAAATGCAAAATAGTAATACTTACCCTTGAATGGAATAACCACTGATTATAAACATCCATAGTATCTAGATTATCATAAAAGAGATACATCCAGAGTCAACGAAGGTATCAGTAAATACCACTTAAGGAAGAGGAAGAAGAACCCCTTTCAGAACACATTCTCACATATATATATGACTCAACTTGCTTAGTGGAATTTAACAAGTGTCATAGGTACCAAAACTTGTCTTCTTATTGGCTTATAGTCTTCAAGAAAAAGATAAATAAGTTTCCTTCATCATACTTATCAGTCTAAGCTATGTAGTTAGTTTCTACCTAGATTACTTAAAGTCTAACTAGCACAATATTCCTCACAAACCAAGCGTACTATACTTTTAGCGAATACTCCTCTTATACTTACACTTAATCTCTTCACACAAACTTCTCTTTAATACATGACAGAATATCTGAAAATAAAATTCTTATTTACTATTGTGGTGATTACTATACGCCCATATATATGCACCAAAACAATCATTTGGGTGGATAACACTTTGCGAGACTGTCTATTTATTATAATACACCAAAGCTTTAGATCTGCCAGAACTAGGTTTTACACGATTGGTCCCTCTGCTAGCTCAAGGAAAGCTCGATGGACTGCATTTGAATCAGTAGGAAATTCTATGACTTTGAAAATAATTTAATTGAGTAGATTTATTAGATGTGGAATTAAATTGGGCGGTTGTAAGAATTGTTCAACTACATAATTTAATTAAATAATTTTCTTGAAAAATTAATTTTGAAAAATATCAGTGATTTTTTGGAAAATTAATTTTGATCAAGTAAAATTAAATTAATCAAATTAATTAAAATAAATATGATATTTTAGAAAATAATTTTCAAGTCAGACAATTGGCCCAATAGGTATTTAGCTTGAAAATTGGACCTGAGATCGAAAGTTGGAACCGAGAATTAAAAACTGAGACTGAGACCCAAAATTGGTCGAACCGGGCAAGTATATGAAACCGAGCTGACAGTCCAATTGGTGGTTGGACTAGCCGATCAAAAATTGGACTTGAGATCGAAAGTTGGAACCGAGAACCAAAAATTAAGACCAAGACCCAAAATTGGTTGAACCGGGCCCGGTATGTGAAATTGAGGTGACGGTCCAATCAGTGGTTGGACTAGCCTGACTGGGGTTTCACTGGATCGGTTGGGTTGTCACTAGCTCGAACCAAATCAATAGTATCCAACAGCTCGGGGTGTTGTGAGGATGTCGCGCCTACGATGACACCATTGAGCACGGCGGTGCTGACAATTGTGACGATGGCATTTCGGTGACCGGCAGATGGTCAGGGACAACGGTTCATTAGTGGTTAAGCAGCGAAAAAATTATACTCCTACTGGGATTCTACCGGATAATTTAATTTCAAATTAATTATTCCAAAAATAATATTATTTTAATAAATTTAATATTTAATTTAATTTAATACTTATCTTGGTAGTATTTTATTAATTTAATATTAAAGTGATTATCATAATATTAAATTAAATTAAATATTTATCTTTTAGATAAATATTCTATTAATTTAATAGATTTAATATTAAATTTGATCTAATACTTATCTTGATAAGTATTTATAAGTATTATATTATTTTAATATTAAAGTGATTAAGTTTTATCTTAGTTGAGCTCTCTAAACTCACCTAATATAAAGAGAGTCTTGGGTCATTGTAACACCCCAAAACTGACCTAGAAGTTTTGGCCGAGTTTCGAAGGCCACATTGATCACCGAAGTGATCGTAAAAAAGTTTTAGTTTAATAGACTGAAAAACGTTGCAGTATTTAAGTTACGTACAATTCTTAGTTATAAAATCGTGATATTTCAAAAGAAAATACAATCCCAATCACACTTACGTGTGTGAAACACAAAATTCTGTACCATAGTTTTTAAACAGTACTTACAGCCCAAAACCATTTATTAAGAATTTAAATTTACAGAAATCACCTTAATAGTCTGTTTTAAAAAAAAACGTAATGCTTCCGAGACCTTCGTATGCTACGTCTAGCTACAGAAAAACGAGCATACCTAAAAAAAGCTAAGGGGGGTGAGCTACACAAGCTCAGTGTGAGTCCAAAAGGTGACAACAACAAAATTATAGAATAGAAGTCCAAATAGTTGGCATAGTGTATTTACAGAAATACAAAGAAACATAGGGCCTACATCTCGACCATATGCAACAATCAACACATATGGTACTATACGCAGAATCAGAAACAAAAATATAAGAAAATCAGAATTACGCTTACACCTTAATACCCGCAATTAGAACAGTCACGAACGTTAAGACAAGCAGATAGATACGGACAAATAAATTTACACCTAGTCACTCAATCAAATGCGTATGAATGTAGTCAACTAGTAAAAACCCACCTATCTGGCCAACACACCTCTCCGTCCCCTGATCA
The DNA here is from genome assembly GCA_025698475.1 of Gossypium anomalum. NCBI lineage: Eukaryota > Viridiplantae > Streptophyta > Magnoliopsida > Malvales > Malvaceae > Gossypium > Gossypium anomalum. Next base: position 30,920,532 of record CM046967.1, read on the forward strand.
CACCCCAAAAGAGTTGTTTAAGCTCACCAACCAAACACACCACAAAGGACCTCGAAAGGCCCATCCAACCCTACACACCATGTATGTGGACTAAACCGCTCAGATAATAAGACACAACAAAGTTGGAACATATGTAGTACAGTGCATTACAATAAACCGCAGTGTAGACATGTTACAGTTTAAAGTACCAAATTAGATAATAGTACGCAACAAAGCCGGTGTACTTGCAGTACGGTACGGTAAACTGCTATACCGATAAGTTGCAGTTAAACTGCCAGTTCAGATCAGAATCAACCTTCCTTCTCTTCACAACAAACCCAAAAATTACTTTATGCAAGTGCATGTATGCTTACACCCTTACAGAAACAATGTAAAAAAATAGCTAGACAGAAACAAACATGCACACACCTAGCTAACTGAGTTCAAAATTAGATATCTCGCACAACAGCCACAAATAACACATAAGCTAAAGCCCAAATCAGAGTCTTAACTACCCTCACTAAAGCCTAGTCAAGGGTCGTAACACAGAAACACATTTTCAGATAAAAAACATACATAGAACTAAAATTGGTGACTTAGGGCCACACGGTCGTGTGCTATAACCGTGTAGGGGTCAACACACTCGTATGGGAGGAGTCACATGACCGTGTGGCTGAGGCACACGCCCGTGTAAGCCAGGGACATGGCCGTGTGAACAGGTCGTGTAACTTTCTATCCAATTATGCTAAATTATGGTTCTGGGTGTACACGACCGTGTGAGGGTCTGTGTCCAAAACATACGCTCGTGTGGGATCCCTAAATCCCCAAATTATCCACACGGCCATGTGGCTAGGCCATGTGGTAAAAATCACTAAAACCTTAATTCTCAACTGCACACGCCCATGTGCCCAGGGGACACGACCGTGTGAGAATTGACTAATTTCCTAAAATCAGCCACACGGCCATATGGCACCCAAATTAGCTCAAAAACCCTAAATCCCAATTGCACACGGCCGTGTGAATCACCTGTATGGAGGCACACGCCCGTGTGGCCACTTGTGTGGTCATGAAATCACACCAAAATTGACTGAAAGTCTCATTTTTCGATCACTAAAATGACCCCTAATCAAAATGTTTCAGAAACCAACCACAACACAGTAAATTACAAGTAAATAAAATGACACAAGCCCCAATTGCTCAATTAGTAAAGCATGCAAAAAGACTGTCGAATTCCACAACAAAACAATACCAAATTACACAGTCCAGAACACACACTTGAACACACGATTTAAGAATACCCAAACACAACCGGTGCCTCAAGTCCACCAATTCTGAATACCAATTCAAAAACCTCAATGAATGTGATTGTGTACAAACAATAGTAATTAAAGATTCGGTACCAGATTTATAAAGTTATGATGTTGAAACCATAAAAAGAACAAACTCCCAACAACGAATAACCCTCTAAAAGGATTTTAGATTCAAACCCCCAAATTTTGAAAAAAATAAAAATTGGAGGAAGAAGCCAAGGAAAACATGACAAAAAAACTAGGGAAAAGAACGTGCCAAAAAACTTTCTTTCTTTCTCTCTTTTTTTAAATAAAAAATAAAAATAAAAAAATAAAATAACAAAATTAATTAAAAAATAAATAAAAACAAATATTTAAAATTTTAAAACAACACAAAGCTAAATAAAAACTAGTCCCTCAAAACATATATAAGGACTCAAACCTGAGACCCCAAGCTAAACTCCCACACAACCAACCACCAAACTAGCAAGCCCATTCTGACATTAAAACACAACAAAAAAACCCAACTGTCTTGTATAGCCACTGATCCTAGCTATAAATCTCAAAATTTCTAACCCCAAAGTTTGGGGTGTTACACTCACCCTTCCTTAAAGAAATTTCATCCCTAAAATTTCCCACTAACAGAGTAGTGGTCTAACATAAGCTACACCACCACGCTCCCGCTACACACTCTAAACCCGAAGCACTACTGTACTAGACTTAAGAATCTTATACACCTATCCAAAACCTTTAACCACTGAACTAGATCAATTCATTTACATATACGAACACTCAAACCCCAAACCTCAAACACACACCCAGAACAAAGTCATTGAAGCATATACATATTTATCCCTCACACACACAAACGTTATCCATAGAGCAGTCGAACGAATCATTCTCAGCAATAGCACATAATGTCAAAATAACCTACACCCATACCTGTTTCAATATCGTCGAGGACACTCTCGAATCTAATGTTTTATGGACCCACATCGAAAACATGCTCTTACTTTTTTCCAGTAATTGCTCGGATGAAGCTTCTTACAGTGCTCACAAAGTGGAGTGCTCGTACCACTACCAGTAACCTCCGTAAAACCTTTATTGCCACTTAAATGCGTTCTAACATGCTTCCCAGATCGAGGCTCCAACCTCGGAGGACTGCTATCTTTTTCCTTCCCACAATCTACGCACCTAGCTTGAAGCATTTCTCTAGTCCTCTCTAATCTAGCCTCAAACACTTTCTCTAGTCCTCTCTAACCTAGCCCCAAACACTTTCTCTAGCACTTCCCTCACTACCCGAGTCAATGCCTCAGTACCAAGCTCCGGGTTATCGCTACCCAAAGTTGGCGAAATTGTATTGACCTCTGACTCCTGAAGAGACACATGTCTCAGAGAAGCAGACAACTTCTCATGATCTCGGTTACCTTCAAAATACATATCGATCTTGTACCTAAGCTTTAAGAATCTATAATTTCTAAAATAGCACACAAGCATAAATGTCTAAATATTGCAGTTCTAAGCTTACCAAACTAATCTTACAATTCCCTAAGTTTAGCTTAGACCAGCATCGGAGTCTCGGACATCTCATTTTTGTAAAACATTTCCAAAACACAAATCATTTTAAATTACAGTGGTGTAGTTTCTCAATTTTTTTCTAAAATTAACACATGCGCACACGGTTACGTAAAAACATAGGCTAAGTTTTTGCAAACTTGGCTCGGATACCACTAAATGTAACACCCCAAAACTAGCCCAGAAGTTTCGACCAAATTTTAGAGGTCACATTGATCATTGAAGTGATCCTAAAAAAAATTTAGTTTAACAAACCAAAAAACGTTGCAGTTGTAATAGTCCGGTTTAGACCCTAGTCAGAATAGTAGTTTCGGGACCACATATCTGAGCCAGAAGAATATTTAAATATTAGTTTTCGTGCTTATGATGTGTGAATTAGCATGTGTGAAAGTTTCGTCTGAAAATTCGATTGTTTGTATGCTCAATTTGATAAAAGGACCTAATCGCGTAAAAGGTAAAAGTTGCCTACTATATGTTAAAAGTGCCTATTTGATTTGGCTTTATAAATGAGAGGTCCTTATGTGGTTAATATGCCATTTACATGGTTAATGGACATATATGACCTTGATATACATGGTTTGTTAATGTTTTAATTCAAGGGTAAAAGTAACATGTTTATTAAATGAATTAAAATAAAATAAAGTTATGAAAATATGGCCATTTGTTCATCCATGACCGAAAAACACAAAGAAAAATAAAGGAAATAAGCTCTTTAGGGTTAGGGAAAGCAAATTGTTGATTTAGGTATGGTTTTGACTCGATTTTTGAAAATTTCTACATTTTTGTAATCTTTGCTTCGTATACTATCAAGCCCATGTCTCAATTTCTAATTTTGTTGATGATTTTGAAATATCCCGTTGATGAAACTATGAGTTTTGTGAAGTTAATTGTTGATAAATGAAAGTTTTATGTTGGGTTTACATGTTTTGTCTTTGGATTTTTGATGATTTTGAGTAAAATGGGATAAATTGTAAAATATGTAAATTGAAGGACTAAAATGTGAAATAAATGAAATGTGTGGACTTGTATGAGAGCTCTGACTATTTGGCCAGGCTTGTGTACAAGCAAATTATGTGTATTTTGTGAATTAGGGACTAAAGTGTCAAAATGTGAAAATGTGATGGCTAGTTTGTAAAATGCCCTAAATATATGTCTATGGATTGTTTTGAATGAATTTGTGATTGAATAAGTTAAATTTTAATTTAGTTAGATAAAAAACTAAGGAAAACAGAGTTAGATCGGGGAAAGTCAAAAGTTATCGAGTAACTGACTTCGTCTACCGAATTCGTACGAGGTAAGCCGATATACAAATAAGCTTGCTTGAATTGAATTATTATTATTCATTTCATATTGAATTGTGATGAATGAATGTCTGAGCTAAATATGTGCTATCCGAGAAAGTATCGACAAAGTTTCGATGTCTGAAAAGCCCCGTACGAACCTTAGGAATAGTTAGGATACATATGTCATGACATAGGGTTTTTGATAACTATTCTGAGTGTAAGACCATGTCTGGGACATTGGCATCGTATCTGATTTTGTGTAAGACCCTGTCTGGGATAATGGCATCGATATTTGATTACATGTAAGACCACGTTTGGGACGTTGGCATTGTATATGTTTTTCGATCTATCCGCGTATCCTTATGTTTCCGAACGGTTCAAATGGGAATTCTGAAAAAATGAATGACTTTGTAAAATTATATCTGATTCAGGTATGTTTGCTTTGTATATAGCCTATTCGAGAATGAAAGGCAAGTATATGAATATGAGATTTGTGTTAGCATTTGTCTACAAAGTATAAATGATTTGATGATACTTATTTGCTTTGAATGATATGTTTATTTGTACATGGCTTACTAAGCTTTTGAAAGCTTACTTTGTGTATGTTTGCATTGTTTTATAGATATCGAAGCTACTGTGAGCTCGGGGATCGTCGAGGATCGTCACCACACTATCAAACCTTATTTTGGTACTTTTGGAAATGTATATATTAAAGTATGGCATGTATAGGCTAGAAGTTGTTGGATTATGTTTTGTGATGTATATATTTAGCCATGTAATATGGCTTGGTATGGTTGTGATTATGATATGATTTTGGTATATGAAATGTGAGGCAAAATGATATGTTTGATGTGTTTATGTATAGTTAAAAGAAATGGTATGTTTGGTAAGTTCATAGCATAAGATTGAATGATGTGTATTAACGTTTATAAACCATATGTTTTGATATGATTTTACCTTATGTTTTGGCATAAATTGGTAAGGTTTATAAGTATATAAATGGTTCATAATGTTATGGTATGAATTATGCATGTTATGGCATAGAAATTGGCTGAAATTGGTCTGCAAATATAATTATTTTATTTATTGTAGGTTTGACCCAATTTGGGTTGCAAGTTGGCAATGAAAATGGCCTATTTTTGTCCACACGGACAGAGACACATGCGTGTGTCTCAGTCGTATGCGACACACAGCTATGTTGCACGATCGTGTGTCCCCTGGGGTACCCTACAATTGTAAGTCATGCTCAAGCATGGCCAAGGCACACGGTCGTGTGGCTAGCCGTGTGGCCCAAGTCAGGCTCGACCCCGATCAAGGAACACGAGCGTGTCTTGTAGCCGTGTGAGCAAGTCAGTATGTATTCCCTGTTTTGACACTGCCTAGATACACGGGCGTGTCTAATATCGTGTGAGGCACGCGGCCTGTTCATACGGGCATGTGACCTGTACTTGTTTGAAAAATGTTTAAGTTTTGAAAAAACTTTGTACGTGTTTGGTTTAGTCCCGACCCCTTTGTAATGCATGTTTAAGGTCTCGATGACCTATATAAGGGATTTTATATTCATGTTTGATCTCTGATGTTTTGATGATTATGAAATGAATGTTAAATGTTTCGATTCGTCTGGTAATGCCTTTAACTTTAATCTGATAATGGATACGAGTCAGGGATGTTACATTTTATAGGTATCAGAGCTATGGTTTAGTCAGTTCTAAGACTACCATAACGTATGTGAGTCTAGCTATACATGCCATATTTAATAACTACGATAGTGTGATAAATTCTGACATTGAAATGTGATTTTATATAGCAAATGGATCTCGAAAGAGATGTAGCGGACGATGTCGAAAGGAATGCGCCTGCTCCTGCGCAAAGGATGGTGCCATTCGATTTAATACCGGCTACAAGTAGCCGTGACGGTAAGGCTAGACAAGCCTTCTATCAGATGATGAATGATTGGTTCACCAAATATATTAGAACCAATCCGGCTGTACAACAACCTCCACCCCCGGTTAATACGCCACAAGCTCCTGTTATGCCATCAGTGAACCCGGTTTAGATAAGTAAGCCTCTAGTAGATAAGATTAAAAAGTATGGGGCTGAGGAGTTTCGAGCTACAACGAACGATGATGCAGAAAGAGTCAAGTTTTGATTAGAAAACACAATACGAGTATTTGATGAACTATCGTTGAATCTTGAAGAGTGTATAAAATGTGTCGTTTCACTTCTGAGGGACACAACGTACCATTGGTGGAAGACTTTAATATCCGTGGTTCCGAGCGAACGAGTCACTTGGGATTTCATTCAAGTTGAATTCAGGAAGAAATATATTAGTCAGAGATTCATCGACCAAAAATGTAAAGAGTTTCTCGTGCTTAAACAAGGCCGTATGTTTGTCACAGAATACGAGAGGGAATTTGTAAGATTAAGTCAGTATACTCTTGAATGTGTATCAACTGATGTAATATCCTGAATTAGGGCTTAATCAAAATAGTGGTTTCGTGACCACAAATTCAAGATAGAAATAACTATTTTATATAATTATTTTGATTATTATGATATGAATGCATGATTGTGTGAAAATTTCGTGATGAAATTCTATGCCTAAAGTGTTTAAATTTAAAGTAGGGACTAAATCGAATAAGTTGCAAATGCATTCTAGAAGTTTTTAGTATGAAATTGCATTGAAATATTAATTAGGAGGTCTTAAATAGCAATTTGACCAATTTTAAGTTCATGGACAAAATTAGGATATGGAAGGAATTTTTGGAAAGTTTAGTAGTAAGGGCATTTTGGTCATTTAGTTATTAAAATGAATTAAAAACAAAATTAAAAGCCAACTTTTGTCCATCTTCTTCATTAGGCCGAAATTTCAAGGGTTCTCCATAGCTAGGGTTTGTTTCAAGCTTCCAAGCTCCATAGTAAGTGATTCCAAGCCCCGTTTTTAATGTTCTTTACGTTTTTGGAATCCCGGAAGCTCGATTAAGCTTATGCTAGCAATAATTCAACCTAGGGTTTATATTTGGAAAAATACCCATAGGTGAAATTTGTGTATTTAGATGTTTTATGATAGAATATGAGGTTTTAAATTATGTTAGACAACTTGTGCTACTCGGTTTTGAGTGAAAACGAGTAAAAGGGCTTAATCGGTAAAAATACCTAATAGTCATAAGTACATGTTAGAGTGTGAATTTGATATTATCATAGAAGGGAAAAATGATCAGCATGTCATAAAACATAAGAATAAGGGATGAAGTTTAATTCCCGAGCCTAGGGGCAAAAGTGTAATTATGCAAAAGTTTAGGGGCAAAAATGTAATTTTGCCAAAGTTTGTATTAAATGCTGTTTTGATGAATGTATGTATTAAATAAGATTAATTTGGTATTATAGATCAAGAGAAACGGGAATCAAGTCGCGATCGAGGAAAAGAAAAGATTGTGGATTAAATTGCAAAATCTTTATATTTTGGTAGCAAGGTAAATTCATGTGTAAATAATGTAGCATAATTGTTATTTTTAAGTTATTGATGTTAATTATATGATATGCTGATTTTTTATCGTGAAATATTATGCTTTGTGGTTAATGTTGAGTAATATGCAAATTATGTTTACTGCTTGATAAATCTGAATTGCTACCGAGTATCGATTCCGATATTCTGTGGAAGATGGCTAATGTCAGATCGAGGGAAAAAGCCCGTTTGAACCTTAGGAATAGATTAGGATACAAGTGACATGTCACTAGGATGGTTGAGCATCCGAACTCGTTGAGTTGAGTCCGAGTTCACTTATGGATGCGAATGTTTGAACTCGTTGAGTTGAGTCCGAGTTCGTGAGATGTAACTAGGCATCCGAACTCGTTGAGTTGAGTCCGAGTTCACTTATGGATGTGAACGCCCGAGCTCGTTGAGTTGAGTCCGAGTTCACTTATGGGCGGGTTACATATTGCTTGATTACATATGTGGAACTTATGTGCAAATTATCCGTGTATCCGAGTTATATTCCGATGTGTTCAACGGGTAAAAATTTCTATGAAATGGAAGAACACTTAAGATGCAAGTGACGTTTTGGTAAGTGTTGTGAAATGGGCACTTTGGACAGGTATGTACTTAACCCTCGGGTGGAAAATAGATACAACAACGATAAAGTGGTAAGATGATGAATGATGTTTAGAAATGTGATATATGTTTTGGTGATGCCATGCTAAGGTTGTTTGGTATAATTGTATTGTTATGTTACTTGTTATTTGCATATAAACTTACTAATCATTTATGCTTACTCCGTCCTTTTCATTCATTGTAGTTTTGAACAAGTCAGCTCGGGAATCGGGACAGGTCGAAGTTTCGATCACACTATCTGAAGGATTTCTATTGGTAAATGGCTTGTTAAACTTAAGTATGGCATGTATAGCAATGTACCTATTTTGTGTAAATAATTTTATGATATGGCCATGTTTGGTTGAGAAAATGTTTGATATTGATAAGTCATGGTGATGGATAATTAGATCATGTTTGATATCATGGAAGTTTAATAGGTTATCTAGTTCATAAAAAAATTCATGGAAAGATGAAACTTGCCTTAAAATAGAATATTGCTGCAGCAATGACATGAATTTGAAAAATCACTAAAAATAGTATAAGTGGAACTAAATGATGATTAAGTTATTAAATTGAAGCTTAATGAGTCTATTTTCATGTGGATTGAACAAAATAGGATATAAATTATATTTTATGAGATATTTAAACTTTTGTGAAACAGGGCCAGAATGATTTCTGGATCCCCTTTTCTGACTTTAAAAATTTATAATAAATTTTAAAAAAATAATTATAAGTTTTTATTTACATGTAAAGATTCCTTATTTAGTCTAGTTTTAAGAGAAACAAACCTCATAGTCATTGAAAATTTGTATAGAGAGATATCTAATTCGTAATACACAGAGGTCAGAGCAGTCGAACCCTAAAATAGGGCATAATTTAACTAATAAACTGTATTAATTGGCCTAACAAAAAATTATAGAAAAAAATTAGTAAATAGATATGTGAGTGTAGATTTAGGGAAAATTTATGGATCTTGATTTCGAGTTTCGTAGCTTGAGATATGATTTTTCTTGTAACTGTGACGCAGATAGCTAGAAAGCTGTGAATGTATAAACAAATGATTCGAAGTACTTAAATTGATAAATTATGTTCGGTAACACCTCAAGCTCGATTCTAGCGTTGGTCTCAGGTGTGGGGGCGTTAGATTTGGTGGTATCAGAGTAGGTTTAGTCGGTTCTCAGACTACGTGTTGTATGTACGGATTTTTGCTATACATGCCATATGTATAAATTGTGATAGTGTGACGACTTCTGACCTTTTTAAATTATTTTTATATAGTAAATGGATCCCGATCCAGCTGTGGCAGATGAAGTAGAGAGTAATGCGCCAGCTCCGGCTGAAGGGGCAGCGCCGACTGAAAACCCACCTCCTACTGTTGGTCAAGGAGGAGGAGAAAGGGATCGGGAAGCCTTTCTCCAAATGATGAGTGCATGGTACACTGCGAGTTCGTTAAATGCGAACCCAAATGTACGACCTCCCCACCTCCTCCAATTCCTCAACCTATGCCTCCGATGCCTCAAGGAGTGGATATGATAAAATTTCACAGAAACCCTGTTGATAGAATTCGTAAACAAGGGGCTGAACAATTTAGAGCAAATATTGATGATGATGCAGAGAAAGCAGAGTTCTGGCTTGAAAATTCTATCCGGGTATTTGATGAATTATCTTGTACACCTGAAGAATGTTTGAAATGTGCTACATCTTTGTTGAGAGATTCAGCCTATAATTGGTGGAAGACTTTAATTTCGGTGGTACCGTATGCCAGGGAATATGTTCCTACAGAAGCCAAGATGTGCCGACGATTTGAAGACAGGCTCAACGAAGACATTAAGGTATTTGTCGGGATCCTTGAACCGAAAGAAATGGTAGTACTGGTTGATCGAGCTTGCAAGGCTGAAGAACTACTTAAAGAGAAGAGAAAGGTAGAGGCTGAGACACGAATTGGAAGAAAAGGCCAATGAGTAAGGCACCTTCACAGCAACCCGGAAAGTCAAGAAATATGAATCCTCATTCCCAAGTTTCAGCTGGGCAATCATACAAAAATTTTAAGAAGCAGAATGTGGGTCCGAAATCTCAGAATACTTCTACAGCCAGTGTAGGGAACTCGAGATTTGTTAAACCCAAGTGCTAGTGGTGTGGTAGAAATCATTTTAGTCCGTGCAGAGCAAATGAATGTTTTCGATGTGGTTCTTCGAATCATTTTATTAGAGACTGCCCAGAGAGAGCTGAGAAAGAAAATTTTCAGAATGTAAAAGCTAGTGGTGCAGACTTGAGGGGAAGGTATCCGAAAAAAGCTGGAAGTGAAACAAGCAATAAGAATGTAGCCAGAGATGCAGTAGTTAGATCTGAAGGAAGAGCTCCGGCTATAACTTATGCTATTAAAGCGCGTGAAGATGCTTCCTCACCCGATGTGATTACCGGTCCATTTTCTCTTTATGATATTAATGTTATTGCTTTGATTGATCCCGATTCTACTTATTCATATGTATGCATGAAGCTGGTGTCTAGTATGAATATACCTGTTGAGAACACAGAATTTATGATTAGAGTGTTGAATCCGTTAGGCAAATGTGTGATAGTTGATAAAGTATGCAAGAAATGCCCTTTAATGATTCGGGGTCATTACTTTCCGGCTGACTTGATGTTGGTGCCGTTTGATGAATTTGATCTTATTTTGGGTATGGATTGGTTGACATTGCATGATGCTATAGTAAATTACAAAGAAAAGGTTACAGAATTAAAGTGTGAAAACGGTGAAACTTTACGGGTTGAATCAGATAAATCAGAGGCATTATCTAGTGTGATTTCTTCGATGTCGGCTCAGAGATATTTGAGAAAGGGTTATGAAGCTTATTTGGCATATGTAATTAATACAAAATAAGTTGAAAACAAAGTTGAATCAGTGCCGGTTGTGTGTGAATTTGCGGACGTATTTCTAGAAGAGTTACCAGGTTTGCCTCCAGTCACGGAAGTAGAATTTGGTATTGATTTGATACCAGGAACAGCTCCGATCTCGATTGCTCCATATAGAATGGCACCAACAGAGTTGAAAGAATTAAAGTCGCAGTTGCAAGAGCTGACTGATAAAGGCTTTGTGAGACCGAGTTTTTCACCTTGGGGTGCTCCTGTGTTATTTGTGAAAAAGAAGGATGGTTCTATGAGATTATGTGTTGATTATCAGCAGTTAAACAAGGTGACAATCAAAAACAAGTATCCATTGCCGAGAATTGATGATTTGCTTGATCAGCTAAAAGGAGCGACATGGTTTTCAAAGATTGACTTGAGATCTGGGTATTATCAGCTGCAAGTAAAAGAGTCAGATGTGCCTAAAACTGCTTTTGAGAACAAGGTACGGTCATTATGAATTTTTAGTTATGCCATTCGGGTTGACAAATGCTCCTGCTGTGTTTATGGATTTAATGAATCGCATATTTCGGCCATACTTGGACAAATTTGTTGTGGTGTTTATAGATGATATTTTAATTTATTCAAAAGATGAGACAGAGCATGCTGAGCATTTGAGGATAGTTTTGCAAACTTTGAGAGATAAACAGTTGTATGCTAAGTTTAGTAAAAGTGAATTTTGGCTTCGGGAAGTTGGATTTTTGGGTCATATTGTTTCAGGTGATGGTATACGGTTTGATCCTAGTAAAATTTCAGCCATTATTGATTGGAAACCACCGAAAAATGTAACTGAAGTTGGAAGTTTCTTGGGGCTAGCTGGGTATTATAGGCGGTTTGTAAACGAATTTTCTATAATTGTTGCTCCTATGACTAGACTACTCCGAAAGGATGTTAAATTTGAATGGATGGAAGAATGTCAACAAAGTTTCAAAGAATTGAAAAAGTTATTAATCAAAAGCACCAGGTGTTAGTACAACCCGAATCAGTAAAGAATTTGTGGTGTATAGTGATGCTTCTCTAAATGGCTTAGGGTGTGTACTCATGCAAGAAGGAAAAGTGGTGGCTTATGCTTGAGGCGCTTAAAACCTCATGAGAGGAATTATCCTACTCACGATTTGGAATTGGCTGCGGTGGTATTTGCTTTGAAGATTTGGCGACATTATTTGTATGGTGAAAAGTGCCGAGTATATACTGATCACAAAAGTCTTAAATACTTGATGTCACAAAAAGACTTAAATTTGAGACAGCATAGATGGTTAGAGTTATTGAAAGATTATGAGCTTGTTATTGATTATCATCCGGGAAAATCGAATGTGGTTGCCGATGCTTTAAGCAGAAAGTTATTGTTTGCTTTGAGAGTTATGAACACTCAGTTGAAAATGTCAGATGATAGTTCGATTCTAGCAGAGATAAGAGCTAGACCGATGTTTTTACAAGAGATTTTTGAAGCTTAGAAAAATGATCAAGATTTGCTAGCCAAGAGAAGACAATTAATGAAGTCGATCACGGATCGATTTCGTAATCGGTTCGATGGTAGCTTGATGTTTAAAAATCAGATTTGTGTACCAAAAAATGATGAGTTGATTCAAAAGATTTTGCATGAAGCACATAATGGCTGTTTGGCGGTCCATCCGAGCAGTACGAAAATGTATAATGACTTGAAGAAAATGTATTGGTGGAGTGGAATGAAAAGAGATATTTCCGAATTTGTATCAAAGTGCTTAATTTGTCAACAAGTGAAAGCTGAACACCAAGTGCCTTCCGGATTACTTCAGCCTATTATGGTTCCTGAATGGAAATGGGATCGGATTACTATGGATTTTGTTTTAGGGTTGCCATTGACTCCAGGAAAGAAAGATGCCATCTGGGTAATAGTTGATAGACTGACTAAATCGGCTCATTTTATTCCGGTACGTATAGATTATTCTCTTAATAAGTTGGCTGAATTGTATATCCGTGAGATTGTTAGACTTCATGGAATACCTTTGTCAATCATTTCGGATAGAGATCCGAGATTTACTTTATGGTTTTGGCAAAAGTTGCAAGAGGCATTAGGTACAAAGTTAAATTTCAAAGATCGCCTTTCATCCACAAACTGATGGGCAATCAGAGAGAGTAATTCAGATTCTTGAAGATATGCTCAGATGTTGCGTATTGGAATTTCAAGGTAGTTGGGAAAGGTACTTACCGTTGGTAGAATTTGCTTATAATAATAGTTATCAGACGAGTTTGAAAATGGCACCTTATGAAGCATTATATGGTCGTAAGTGTCGAACGCTTTGTATTGGACTGAACTCAAGGAAAATCGATTTATGGAGTTGATCTAATAAAAGAAACCAAGAAAAGGTGAAAGTGATTCGAGATTGTTTGAAAGTCGCTTGGATAGACAGAAATCTTATGCGGATTTGAAACGAAAAGAAATCGAGTTTCAAGTTGGTGATAATGTATTTTTAAAAGTGTCTCCATGGAAGAAAGTCCTTAGATTTGGACAGAAGGGCAAGTTAAGTCCGCGTTTTATTGGGCCGTATGAAATAATTGAAAAAGTTGGACCGGTAGCATATCAGCTAGCATTACCACCTGAATTAGAGAGGATTCATGATGTGTTCCACGTATCTATGCTATGCCGGTATCGTTCGGATCCTTCACATATAATTTCACCGACAAAAATTGAACTATGACCGGATATGACTTACGAAGAATAACCGATTAAGATATTAGCTCGAGAGGTCAAGAAACTAAGAAATAAAAGTGTCGCTCTCGTGAAAGTATTGTGGCAAAAGCATGGGGTAGAAGAGACTACATGGGAACCTGAAGAAACTATGATAAACCAATACCCACACCTGTTTACCGGTAATATTTTCGAGGACGAAAATCCTTAAAAGGGGGGAGAGTTGTAATATCCTGAATTAGGGCTTAATCGGAATAGTGGTTTCGTCACCAAAAATTCGAGATAGAAATAATTATTATATATAATTATTTTGATGATTATGATATGATTTCATGATTGTGTGAAAATTTCGTGATGAAATTCTATGCCTAAAGTGTTAAAATTGAAAGTAGGGACTAAATCGAATAAGTTGCAAAATTTGCATTCTAGAAGTTTTTAGTATGAAATTGCATTGAAATATTAATTAGAAGGTCTTAAATAGCAATTTGACCAATTTTAAGTTCATGGACAAAATTAGGACATGGAAGGAATTTTTGGAAAGTTTAGTAGTAAGGGCATTTTGGTCATTTAGTTATTAAAATGAATTAAAAACAAAATTAAAAGCCAATTTTTGTCCATCTTCTTCATTAGGCCGAAATTTCAAGGGTTCTCCAGAGCTAGGGTTTGTTTCAAGCTTCCAAGCTCCATAGTAAGTGATTCTAAGCCCCGTTTTTAATGTTCTTTACGTTTTTGGAATCCCGGAAGCTCGATTAAGCTTATGCTAGCAATAATTCAACCTAGGGTTTATATTTGGAAAAATACCCATACGTGAAATTTGTGTATTTAGATGTTTTATGATAGAATATGAGGTTTTAAATTATGTTAGACAACTTGTGCTACTCGGTTTTGAGTGAAAACGAGTAAAAGGGCTTAATCGGTAAAAATACCTAATAGTCATAAGTACATGTTAGAGTGTGAATTTGATATTGTCATAGAAGGGAAAAATGATCAGCATGTCATGAAACATAAGAATAAGGGATGAAGTTTAATTCCAGAGCCTAGGGGTAAAAGTGTAATTATGCAAAAGTTTAGGGGCAAAAATGTAATTTTGCCAAAGTTTGTATTAAATGCTGTTTTGATGAATGTATGTATTAAATAAGATTAATTTGGTATTATAGATCAAGAGAAACGGGAATCAAGTCTAGATCGAGGAAAAGAAAAGATTGTGGATTAAATTGCAAAATCTTTATATTTTGGTACCAAGGTAAGTTCATGTGTAAATAATGTAGCATAATTGTTATTTTTAAGTTATTGATGTTAATTATATGATATGCTGATTTTTTATCGTGAAATATTATGCTTTGTGGTTAATGTTGAGTAATATGCAAATTATGTTTACTACTTGATAAATATGAATTGCTACCGAGTATCGGTTCCGATATTCCATGGAAGACGGCTAACGTCAGATCGAGGGAAAAAGCTCGTTTGAACCTTAGGAATAGATTAGGATACAAGAGACATGTCACTAGGATGGTTGAGCATCCGAACTCGTTGAGTTGAGTCCGAGTTCACTTATGGATACGAATGTTCGAACTCGTTGAGTTGAGTCCGAGTTCGTGAGATGTAACTAGGCATCCGAACTCGTTGAGTTGAGTCTGAGTTCATTTATGGATGCGAACGCCCGAGCTGGTTGAGTTGAGTCCGAGTTCACTTATGGGCGGGTTACATGATTGCTTGATTACATATGTGGCACTTATGTGCAAATTATCCGTGTATCCGAGTTATATTCCGATGTGTTCAACGGGTGAAAATTTCTATGAAATGGAAGAACACTTAAGATGCAAGTGACGTTTTGGTAAGTGTTGTTAAATGGGCACTTTGGACAGGTATGTACTTAATCCTCGGGTGGAAAATAGATACAACAACGATAAAGTGGTAAGATGATGAATGATGTTTAGAAATGTGATATATGTTTTGGTGATGCCATGCTAAGGTTGTTTGGTATAATTGTATTGTTATGTTACTTGTTATTTGCATATGAACTTACTAAGCATTTATTCTTACTCCGTCCTTTTCATTCATTGTAGTTTTGAACAAGTCAGCTTGGGAATCAGGACAGGTTGAAGTTTCGATCACATTATCCGAAGGATTTCTATTGGTAAATGGCTTGTTAAACTTAAGTATGGCATGTATAGCAATGTACCTATTTTGTGTAAATAATTTTATGATATGGCCATATTTGGTTGAGAAAATGTTTGATATTTATAAGTCATGGTGATGGCTAATTAGATCATGTTTGATATCATGGAAGTTTAATAGGCTATCTAGTTCATAAAAAAATTCATGGAAAGATGAAACTTGCCTTAAAACAGAATATCGCTGTAGCAATGACATGAATTTGAAAAATCACTAAAAATAGTATAAGTGGAACTAAATGATGAGTAAGTTATGAAATTTAATCTTAATGAGTATATTTTCATGTGGATTGAACAAAACAGGCATATAAATTATATTTTATGACATATTTAAACTTTTGTGAAACAGGGCCAGAATGATTTCTGGATCCCCTGTTCTGAATTTAAAAATTTATAATAAATTTTACAAAAATAATTATAAGTTTTTCTTTACATGCAAAGATTCCTTATTGAGTCTAGTTTTAAGAGAAACAAACCTCATAGTCATTGAAAATTTGTATAGAGAGATATCTAATTCGTAATACACAGAGGCAGAGCAGTCAAACCCTGAAATAAGGGAGACTTTAACTAATAAACTGTTCTAATTGGCCCAACCAAAAATTCTAGAAAACAATTAATAAATAGATATATGAGTCTAGATTTAGGGAAAATTTACAGATCTTGATTTCGAGTTTCGTAACTTGAGATATGATTTTTCTTGTAACTGTGACGCAGATAGCTAGGAAGCTGTGAATGTATAAACAAATGATTCGAAGTACTTAAATTGATAAATTATGTTCGGTAACACCTCAAGCTCGATTCCGACGTTGGTATCGGGCGTGGGGGCATTACAACTGAAGCTATAATGTGCAAAAGATTTGAATATGGTTTGAACGAGGATATCCGTTTGTTAGTTGGGATTCTGGAAATCAAAGAATTTATTGTGTTTGTTGAACGAGCATGTAAAGCTAAAGATCTTGGGAAAGAGAAAAGAAAAGCTGATTTTGAAGCTAGAGAAGTACGAAAGAGATCATTGGGTAGATCATTTCAATCTGCATCAAAGAAGTTCAGAGATGATAATAGCTGTTCAAAAGCTAATGTGGGACATCCTAATAAAGATCGTGCTAGATCGCAGTTGAACTTTAAAGCTCCAGCTACATCTGTTGCCAATGTCAGAAATGCTAAATCTGATTGCCCTGTGTGCAAGCATTATGGTAAAAGACATCCTGGTAATTGTAGACTGTATGATCGAGCTTGTTTTAGATGTAGATCGTTAAACCATTTTATTCGTGATTGCCCTGAATCTATCGAGCAAGAAAGTGTGCAAAATCTGAGACCGAGTGGTAATGATTTTCATGGTAGACCTCCCAAAAATATGGGAAATGTGAGTGGTAGTCAGAGGGACACAAAAGATACGACTGTTAGATCTGAGGCTCGTGCACCTACCAGAGCCTATGCTATCCGAGCTGGTGAGGAAGCTTCATCGCTAGACATGATTACGGGTACATTTACTCTTTATGATATTTCTGTGATTGCTTTGATAGATCCTGGATCAACACATTCGTATATATGCATGAACTTAGTGAACAGTAAGACGTTGCTTGTAGAGTCTACTAAATTTGTAATTAGAGTTTTGAATCCCCTAGGCAGATGTGTTTTGGTTAATAAAGTCTACAAGAATTGTCCATTAATGTTTCGAGACACTTGTTTTCCGGCTAATCTGATGTTGTTACCTTTTGATGAATTTGA
This sequence comes from Gossypium anomalum, assembly GCA_025698475.1. Lineage (NCBI taxonomy): Eukaryota > Viridiplantae > Streptophyta > Magnoliopsida > Malvales > Malvaceae > Gossypium > Gossypium anomalum. The sequence continues at coordinate 30,938,222 of CM046967.1, forward strand.
TATAATTCTGGGTATGGACTGGTTAACTTTGCATGATGCTGTTGTGAACTACAAACGAAAAACTATTGATTTGAGATACAAGAATGATGAAATAGTCAGAATTTAATCTAGTGATTTGAATGGATTGCCTATTGTGATGTCTCCGATGAAAGCTTTGAGTATTGTGAGAAAGGGTTGTGAAGCCTACTTTACTTATGGGATTGATTCGAGAGTATCAGAAAAGAAAGTTGAATTAGTGTCTGTTGTGTGTGAGTTCCCTGATGTTTTTCCTGAAAAACTTCCTGGTTTACCTCCGATACGATAAGTTGAATTTGGTATTGGATTAGTACCTAGTACTACTCCGATTTCGATAGCTCTATATAGAATGGCTCTGACTAAATTAAAAGAATTAAAGTCTCAGTTGCAAGAGTTGACCGATAGAGGATTTACTAGACCAAGTTTCTCACCTTGGGGTGCTTCGGTTCTATTTTTTGTAAAAGAAAGACAGTACGATGAGAATGTGTATCGATTATCGTTAGTTGAATAAAGTGACTATCAAGAATAAGTATCCCCTGCCACAAATTGATGATTTGTTTGATCAGTTAAAAGGAGCTGCTGTGTTTTCGAAAATAGATTTGAGATTAGGCTATTATTAGTTGCGAGTAAAAGACTCAGACATTCTGAAAACTGCTATCAGAACAAGGTACAACCACTATGAATTCTTAGTTATGCCTTTCAGATTGACTAATGCACCTGCTATCTTTATGGATTTGATGAATAGAATTTTCAAACTGTATTTAGATCAATTTGGTGTTGTATTCATTGATGACATATTGATTTATTCACGTGATGAATCCGAACATGCCGAGCATCTGAGAATAGTGCTACAGACTCTGTGAGATAAACAATTGTATGCGAAGTTCAGTAAATGTGAGTTTTGCTTGCGAGAAGTTGGTTTTTTAGGTCATATTGTATCAACATCTTGTATCCGAGTTGATCCAAGCAAAATTTTAGCTATTTTGGATTGGAAGCCTCCGAGGAATGTTTCTAAAGTCTGTAGTTTTTTGGGACTTGCTGGTTATTATAGAAGATTCGTAAAAGGCTTTTCTATGTCGTAAAAGGCTTTTCTATGATTGCAACTCCGTTAACGGAACTGCTTCAAAAAGATGTAAAGTTTGAGTTGTTTAAAAAGTGTCACAACAGCTTTGATCAGTAGAAAACTTTATTGATTGAAGCTCTGGTATTGATACAAATCGAATCGGGTAAAGAATTTGTGATCTACAGTGATGCTTCGTTGATCGGTCTAGGATGTGTTTTAATGCAAGAAGGCAAAGTCATTACTTATGCTTCGAGGCAGTTGAAGTTGCACCAAAAAAACTATTCGACACACGGCCTTAAGTTAGCTGCGATTATGTTTGCTCTAAAGATATGGCACCACTATCTGTTCGGTGAGAAATGTCATGTATATTCTGATCATAAGAGTTTGAAATATCTGATGACTCAGAAAGATTTGAATTTACGTCAGAGAAGATGGCTTGAATTGTTAAAAGACTATGAACTTGTGATAGATTATCATCCGGGGAAAGCAAATATTGTTGCTGATGATTTAAGTCGTAAATCATTATTTGCTCTGCATGCGATGAATACTCATTTGGTTACGTCCGATGATGGTTCAGTTTTAGAGGAATTGAAAGCAAGACCTTTGTTCTTACAATAGATTATTGAAGCTTAGAAGATTGATAATGAGATTTTACCTAAACGAGCTCAATGTGATGTAGAATCTGATTCAGAATTCAGAGTTGATAAAGATGATTGTCTGAGGTTCCGAGAAAGAATTTGTGTTTCAAGAAATCCAGAGTTAATTCAGATGATTCTGAGTGAAGCACACAGTAGTCAGTTATCAGTGCATCTGGGTAGTACGAAAATGTATAATGATATGAAACAGTATTACTGGTGGTCCGGAATGAAAAGAGATATCTTTGATTTCGTTTCTAGATGTTTGATCTGTCAGCAACTTAAAGTTGAACAACAGGTGCCATCTGGTTTGTTACAACCAATTATGATTCTAGAATGGAAATGGGATAGAGTGACGATGGACTTTGCTTCGGGTTTGCCCCTATCTCCGAAAAAGAAAGATGCTATCTGGGTTGTAATAGATCAATTGACAAAATCAGCTCATTTTATTTAGGTACGGTCTGATTACTCACTTGATAAGTTAGTTGAGTTATACATTTTCGATATTGTGAGATTGCATGATGTGCCATTATCTCTTGTGTCAGACAGAGATTCGAGATTCACATCACGATTTTGGAAGAAATTGCAAGATGCTCTGGGTACAAAATTCCATTTCAGTACTGCATTTCATTTGCAAACAGACGGTCAATCCGAGCGAATTATTCAGATACTCGAGAATATGTTGAGATGTTGCATTCTTTAGTTTGAAGGTACGTGGGAATAATATCTACTTTTGATTGAATTCGCTTATAGTAACAATTTTCAGTCAAGCATTAAAATGGCACCACACGAAGCTTTATATGGTCGCAAATGTCGTACACCTTTGTATTAGACTGAGCTCAGTGAGAATAAGATTCACGGGATTGATCTGATAAAAGAAACTAAACAGAAAGTAAAAGTGATCCGAGATAGTTTGAAAATAGCTTCTGATCATTAGAAAACATATGCGGATTTGAAAAGAAGAGACATTGAGTTTGAGATCAATGACAAAGTGTTTTTGAAGGTGTCTCCGTGGAAGAAAGTACTTCGATTCGGTAGAAAAGGCAAATTGAGCCCAAGGTTCATCGGGCTGTATGAGATTATCAAGCATATCGGATCGGTAGCATATAGATTGTTGTTGCCACCAGAGTTAGAAAAGATTCATAATGTGTTTCATGTATCAATGCTTCAACGATACAGATCTGATCCGTCGCATGTAATTCATACGTCTGAGATTGAGGTTCAGTCTGATATGACTTAAGAAGAAAAGTCGATCCGTATCTTAGCTCGCGAGGTTAACAAACTGCGAAATAAGAAAATTCAGTTAGTAAAAGTGATGTGGCATCGACACAGTATTGAAGAGCCCACGTGGGAGCCTAAAGATGTTATGAGACAGCAACATCCGAATCTGTTCAACGGTAAGATTTTCGAGGATGAAAATCCCTAAGGGGGAGAATTGTACCAGTCTGGTTTAGACCCTAGTCGGAATAGTGGTTTCAGGACCACATATCTGATTTAGAAAAATAGTTAAATATTATTTTCCGTGCTTATGATGTGTGAATTAGAATGTGTGAAAGTTTCGTCTGAAAATTCGATTGTTTGTGTGCTCAATTTGATAAAAGGACCTAATCGCATAAAAGGTAAAAGTTGCCTACTATATGTTAAAAGTGCCTATTTGATTTGGCTTTATAAATGAGAGGTCCTTATGTGGTTAATATGCCATTTACATGGTTAATGGACATATATGACCTTGATATACATGGTTTGTTAATGTTTTAATTCAAGGGTAAAATGGTAACATGTTTATTAAATGAATTAAAATAAAATAAAGTTATGAAAATATGGTCATTTGTTCATCCATGACCGAAAAACACAAAGAAAAAGAAAGGAAATAAGCTATTTAGGTTTCGGCCAAGCAAATTGTTGATTTAGGTATGGTTTTGACTCGATTTTTGATAATTTCTACGTTTTTGTAATCTTTGCTTCGTATACTATCAAGCCCATGTCTCAATTTATGATTTTGTTGATGATTTTGAAATATGCCATTGATGAAACTATGATTTTTGTAAAGTTAATTGTTGATAAATGAAAGTTTGATGCTGGGTTTACATGTTTTATCTTACGATTTCTGATGATTTTGAGTAAAATGAGCTAAATTGTGAAATATGTAAATTGAAGGACTAAAATGTGAAATAAATGAAATGTGTGGACTTGTATGAGAGCTATGAATATTCGGCCAAGCTTGTCTACAAGCAAATTATGTGTATTTTGTGATTTTGTGAATTAGGGACTAAAGTGTCAAAATTTGAAAATGTGAGGGCTAGTTTGTAAAATGCCCTAAATATATGTCTATGGATTGTTTTGAATGAATGTGATTGAATAAGTTAAATTTGAATTTATTTAGATAAAAAATTAAGGAAAACAGAGTTAGATCGGGGAAAGTCGAAAGTTATCGAGTAACCGACTTTGTCCATCCGAATCCATATGAGATAAGTCGATATACAAACAAGCTTGTTTGAATTGAATTATTATTATTCATTTGATATTGAATTGTGATGAATGAATGTCTGAGCTAAATATGTGCTATCCGAGAAAGTATCGACAAAGTTCCGACATCCGAAAAGCCCGTACGAACCTTAGGAATTGTTAGGATACATATGTCATGACATAGGGTTTCTGATATCTGTTCTGAGTGTAAGACCATGTATGGGACATTGGCATTGTATCTGATTTTGTGTAAGACCCTGTTTGGGACAGTGGCATCGATATTTGATTACATGTAAGACCACGTTTGGGACATTGGCATTGCATATGTTTTTCAATCTATCCGCCTATCCTTATGTTTTCGAATGGTTCAAACAGGCATTCCAAGAAAATGAATGACTTTGTGAAATTATATGTAATATCCTGAATTAGGGCTTAATCAGAATAGTGGTTTCGTGACCACAAATCCGAGATAGAAATAATTATTTTATAATTATTTTGATGATTATGATATGATTGCATCATTGTATGAAAAATTCGTGATGAAATTCTATGCCTAAAGTGTTTAAATTGAAAGTAGGGACTAAATCGAATAAGTTGCAAAATTTGCATTCTAGAAGTTTTTAGTATGAAATTGAATTGAAATATTAATTACGAGGTCTTAAATAGCAATTTGACCAATTTTAAGTTCATGGAAAAAATTAGGACATGGAAGGAATTTTTGAAAGTTTAGTAGTAAGGGCATTTTGGTCATTTAGTTATTAAAATGAATTAAAAACAAAATTAAAAGCCAAGTTTTGTCCATCTTCTTCATTAGGCCGAAATTTCAAGGATTCTCCATAGCTAGGGTTTCTTTCAAGCTTCCAAGCTCCATAGTAAGTGATTCCAAGCCCCGTTTTTAATGTTCTTTACGTTTTTGGAATCCCGGAAGCTCGATTAAGCTTATGCTAGCAATAATTCAACCTAGGGTTTATATTTGGAAAATACCCATAGGTGAAATTTGTGTATTTTGATGTTTTATGATAGAATATGAGGTTTTAAATTATGTTAGACAACTTGTGCTACTCGGTTTTGAGTGAAACGAGTAAAAGGGCTTAATCGGTAAAAATACCTAATAGTCATAAGTACATGTTAGAGTGTGAATTTGATATTATCATAGAAGGGAAAAATGATCATCATGTCATAAAACATAAGAATAAGGGATAAAGTTTAATTCCCGAGCCTAGGGGCAAAAGTGTAATTATGCAAAAGTTTAGGGGCAAAAGTGTAATTTTCCAAAGTTTGTATTAAATGCTGTTTTGGTGAATGTATGTATTAAATAAGATTAATTTGGTATTATAGATCAAGAGAAACGGGAATCAAGTCGTGATCGAGGAAAAGAAAAGATTGTGGACTAAATTGCAAAATCTTTATATTTTGGTACCAAGGTTAGTTCATGTGTAAATAATGTAGCATAATTGTTATTTTTAAGTTATTGATGTTAATTATATGATATGCTAATTTTTTATCGTGAAATATTATGCTTTGTGGTTAATGTTGAGTAATATGCAAATTATGTTTACTACTTGATAAATATGAATTGCTACCGAGTATCGGTTTCGATATTCCGTGGAAGACGGCAAATTTCAGATCGAGGGAAAAGGCTCGTTTGAACCTTAGGAATAGATTAGGATACAAGTGACATGTCACTAGGATGGTTAAGCATCCGAACTCGTTGAGTTGAGTCCGAGTTCACTTATGGATGCGAATGTTCAAACTCGTTGAGTTGAGTCCGAGTTTGCGAGATGTAACTAGGCATCCGAACTCGTTGAGTTGAGTCCGAGTTCACTTATGGACGGGTTACATGATTGCTTGATTACATATGTGGCACTTATGTGCAAATTATCCGTGTATCCGAGTTATATTCCGATGTGTTCAACGGGTGAAAATTTCTATGAAATGAAAGAACGCTTAAGATGCAAGTGACGTTTTGGTAAGTGTTGTGAAATGGGCACTTTGGACAGGTATGTACTAAACCCTCGGGTTGAAAATAGATACAACAACGATAAAGTGGTAAGATGATGAATGATGTTTAGAAATGTGATATATGTTTTGGTGATGCCATGCTAAGGTTGTTTGGTATAATTGTATTGTTATGTTACTTGTTATTTGCATATGAACTTACTAAGCATTTATGCTTACTCCTTCCTTTTCATTCATTGTAGTTTTGAACAAGTCAGCTCGGGAATCGGGACAGGTCGAAGTTTCAATCACACTATCCGAAGGATTTCTATTGGTAAATGGCTTGTAAAACTTAAGTATGGCATGTATAGCAATGTACCTATTTTTTGTAAATAACTTTATGATATGGCCATGTTTGATTGAGAAAATGTTTGATATTTATAAGTCATGGTGATGGCTAATTAGATCATGTTTGATATCATGGAAGTTTAATAGGTTATCTAGTTCATAAAAAAATTCATGGAAAGATGAAACTTGCCTTAAAACAGAATATTGCTGCAGCAATAACATGAATTTGAAAAATCACTAAAAATAGTATAAGTGGAACTAAATAATGAATAAGTTATGAAATTGAAGCTTAATGAGTCTATTTTTATGTGGATTGAACAAAAAAGGCATATAAATTATATTTTATGAGATATTTAAAATTTTGTGAAACAGGGCTAGAATGATTTCTGGATCCCCTGTTCTGATGTTTAAAAATTTACAATAAATTTTAAAAAAATAATTATAAGTTTTTATTTACATGTACAGATTCCTTATTGAGTATAGTTTTAATAGAAACAAATCTCATGGTCATTGAAATTTTGTATAGAGAGGTATCTGATTCGTAATACACAGAGGGCAGAGCAGTCGAACCCTGAAACAGGGGAGACTTTAACTAATAAACTGTACTAATTGGCCCAACTAAAAATTCTAGAAAAAAATTAGTAAATAGATATATGAGTCTAGATTTATATAAAATTTACGGATCTTTATTTTGAGTTTCTTAACTCGAGATATGATTTTTCTTGTAACTGTGATGCAGATAGCTAGAAAGCTGTGAATCTAGAAACAAATGATTCGAAGCACTTAAATTGATAAATTATGTTCGGTAACACCTCAAGCTCGATTCCGGTGTCGGCCTCGAGCATGGGGGCATTACATTTGGTGGTATCAGAGCAGGTTTAGTCGGTTCCCGAGCTACGTGTTGTATGTACGGATTTTTGCTATACATGCCATGTGTATAAATTGTGATAGTGTGACGTCTTCTGACCTTTTTAAATGATTTTTTATATAGTAAATGGATCCCGGTCCATCTGTGGCAGATGAAGTAGAGAGTAATCGCCCACTCACCCGCTGAAGGGCAATACCAGATCGAAAACCCACCTGCTACTGTTGGTCAGGGAGGAGGAGAAAGGGATCGGGAAGCCTTTCTCCAAATGATGAGTGCATGGTACACTAAGTTCGTTCGTACGAACCCAAATGTACGACCTCCCCCACCTCCTCCAGTTCTTCAACCTATGCCTCCGATGCCTCAAGGAGTGGATATAATAAAATTTCATAGAAACCACCATTGATGAGAATTCGTAAACAAGGGGGGTCAAGAAGAATTTAGAGCAAATATTGATGATGATGTAGAGAAAGCAGAGTTCTGGCTTGAAAATTATATCTGGGTATTTGATGAATTATCTTGTACACTTGAACAATGTTTAAAATGTGCTACATCTTTGTTGAGAGATTCAGCCTATAATTGGTGGAAGACTTTAATTTCGATGGTACCGAAAGAGAGGGTAACCTGGGAATTCTTTCAAGAAAAGTTTCGGAAGAAATATATTAGTGAAAGATTTATTATCGGAAATGTAAAGAGTTTCTTGAGCTAAAGCAAGGTAATATGACAGTCTCAGAATATGAAAGAGAGTTTGTTCGATTGAGTAAGTATGCTAGGGAATATGTTTCTACAGAAGCTAAGATGTGCCGACGATTTGAAGACAGGCTCAACGAAGAAATTAAGGTATTTGTCGGGATCCTTGAACTGAAAGAAATGGTAGTACTGGTTGATCGAGCTTGCAAGGCTGAAGAACTACTTAAAGAGAAGAGAAAGGTAGAGGCTGAGACACGAAATTGGAAGAAAAGGCCAATGAGTAAGGCACCTTCACAAAGAACCCGAAAGTCAAGAAATATGAATCCTCGTTCCCAAGTTTCACTGGGCAATCATATGGAAATTTTAAGAAGCGAATGTGGGTCCTAAATCTCGTAATACTTCTCAAACTATTGTAGGGAACTCGAGATTTGTTAAACCCGAAAAGCCAACGGTGTGGTAGAAATCATTTTGGTCCGTGCAGAGCAAATGAATGTTTTCGATGTGGTTCTCCTGATCATTTTATTAGAGACCGCCTGCAGAGAGCCGAGAAAGAAAAATTTTAGAATTTAAAAGCTAGTGGTGTAGACTTGAGGGGAAGGTATCCGAGAAAAGCTGGAAGTGAAACAAGCAGTAAGAATGTAGCCAAAGATGCAGCAGTTAGATCTGAAGGAAGAGCTCTGGCTAGAACTTATGCTATTAAAGTGCGTGAAGATGCTTCCTCACCCGATGTGATTACTGGTACATTTTCTCTTTATGATATTAATGTTATTGCTTTGATTGATCCCTGTTCTACTCATTCATATGTATGCATGAAGCTGGTGTCTGGTATGAATATACCTGTTGAGAACACAGAATTTATGGTTAGAGTGTCGAATCCGTTAGGAAAATGTGTGATAGTTGATAAAGTATGCAAGAAATGTCCTTTAATGATTCGGGGTCATTACTTTCCGGCCGACTTGATGTTGTTGCCGTTTGATGAATGATGTTATTTTGGGTATGGATTGGTTGACATTGCATGATTTTGCCTTATGTTTTGGCATAAATTGGTAAGGTTTATATGTATGTAAATGGTTGATAATGTTATGGTATGAATGATGTATGTTTTGGCATATAAATTGGTTGAAATTGGTGTGCAAATATAATTGTTTTATTGATTGTAGGTTTGACCCAATTTGGGTGGCAAGTTGGTTATGCAAATGGCCTATTTTTGTCCACACGGGCAGAGACACAGGCGTGTGTCTCAGTCGTGTGTGACACACGACTATGTTATAAGGCTGTGTGTCCCCTAGGGTACCCTACAATTGTAAGTCAGGCTCGACCGCGGCCAAGGAACACGAGCGTGTCTTGTGGCCGTGTGAGCAAGTCTGTATGTATGCCCTATTTTGACCCGGCGTAGACATACGGGCATGTCTAATGCCGTGTGAGGCACACGGCCTGTTCACACGAGCGTGTGACTTGTACTTGTTTGAAAAATGTTTAAGTTTTGGAAAAATTTTGTATGTGTTCGGTTTAGTCCCAACCCCTTTCTAATGCATGTTTAAGGTCTTGATGACCTATATAAGGGACTCTATATTCATGTTTGATCTCTAATGTTTTGATGATTATGAAATGAATGTTAAATCTTTCGATTCGTCTGGTAATGCCTTTAACCCTAATCCGGCGATGGATACGGGTTAGGGGTGTTACAGTAGTATTTAAGTTATGTAAAATTATCAGTTATAAAATCCTAATATTTCAAAAGAAAATACAGTCCCAATCGCACTTACGTGCGTGAAACACAAAATTCTATACCATAGTTTTCAAACAGTACTTACAGTCCAAAACCGTTTATTAAGAATTCAAATTTACAGAAATCACCTTAATAGTTTGTTTTAAAAAAAACATAACACTTCTGAAACCTCGTATGCTACATCTAGCTACAGAAAAACAAGCGTACCTAAAAAAAACACTAAGGGGGGTGAGCTACACGAGCTCAGTGTGAGTCCAAAAGGTGACAACAACAGAATTATAGAATATAAGTCCAAATAGTAGTTCAATGGCATAGTGTATTTACAGAAATACACAGAAACATAGGGTAAACTCGAAACCTACGTCTCGACCATATGCAACAATCAACACATATGGTACTATACGCAGAATCACAAACAGAAATATAAGAAAATTAGAATTACGCTTACACCTTAATACCCGCAATTAGAACAGTCACGAATGGTAAGACAAGCAGATAGAATATGGACAAACAAATTTATACCTAGTCACTCAATTAGATGCGTATGAATGCAGTCAACTAGTAAAAACCCGCCGATTCGGCCAACACACCTCTCTGTCCCCCAATCACACCCCAAAAGAACTGTTTAAGCTCACCAGCCAAACAGACCACAAAGGACCTGGAAAGGCCCATCCAACCCTACACACCATGTATGTGGACTAAGCCACTCAAATAATAAGACACAACAAAGTTGGCATATATGCAGTACAGTACATTGAGTAAACCGTTGTATAGACATGTTGCAATTTAAATTGCCAAATCAGATAATAGTACGCAGCAAAGCTGATGTACCTACAGTATGGTGTGGTAAATTGCTGTACCAATAAGTCACAGTTAAACTGCCAGTTCAGATCAGAATCAGTCTTCCTTCTCTTCACAACCAACCCAAAAATTAATTTATGCAAGTGCATGTATGCTTACACCCTCACGGAAACAATGAACACATCGACAGACAGCCAGACAGAAACAGACTTGTACACACCCAGCTAACCGAGTTCAGAATTAGATATCTCGCATAATAGTCACAAACAACACATAAGTCGAAGCCTAGATCAGAGTCTTAACTACCATCACTAAAGCCTAGCCAATGGTCAGAACATACAGACATATTTTTAGATAACAAACATACACAGAACTAAAATTGGTGACTTAGGGCCACACGACCTTGTGTTCTAGCCGTGTGGGGGTCAACACGCCCGTGTCCAAGGATGCACATGGCCGTGTGGCTGAGGCACATGCCCGTGTGAGCCAAGGACATGCTCGTGTGAACAAGCCATGTAACTTTCTGTCCAATTGTGCTAAATTATGGTTCACGGTGAACACGATCGTGTGAGGGTCTCCCACGCCCGTGTGCCCACCAGACACGGTAGTGTGTCCAAAACACATGCCCGTGTGGGATCCTTAAATCCCCAAATTAGCCATACGACCATGTGGCCAGGCCGTAAGGCACTAAATTACTAAAACCCTAATTCCCAAACGCACACGATCGTGTGCCCAAGGGACATGGCCATGTGGGAACCGAGTAATTTCCCAAAATTATCCAAACGGCCATGTGGCACCCAAATTAGCCCGAAAACCCTAAATCCCAATTGCACTCGGTTGTGTGAATCGCTCGTGTGGGGACACATGCCCATGAATCCACCTGTGTGGCTACAAAACCACATTGAAATTGACCGAAAGTCTCATTTTCCGATCACTAAAATGACCCCTAATCAAAGTGTTTCAGAAACCAACCACAACACAGTAAATTATAGGTAATTAAAACGATACAAGCCCTAATTGCTCAATTACCGAAGCATGCAAAAAGACTGTCGAATTCCACAGTAAAACGGTTCCAAATTACATAGTTCAGAACACATACCTGAACACAAGATTTAAGAATGCCCAAACACGACCGGCGCCTCAAGTCCACCAATTTCGAATACCAATTCAAAAACCTCAACAAACGTGATTGCGCACAAACAATAGTGGTTAAAGATTCAGTACCTGATTTATGAAGTGATGATGTTGAAACCATACAAAGAATAAATTCCCAACAACGAAGAACCCCCTAAAAAGGTTTTCGATTCAAAACCTCAAATTTTGACGAAACAGAAATTGGATGAGGAAGCCAAGGAAAACATGACTGAAAAACTAAGGAAAAGAACATGCCAAAAAACTTTCTTTCTTTCTCTTTTTTTTTTTAAAAATAAAAATAAAAATAACTGAAAATAAAATAACAAAAATAATTAAAACAAACAAATGAAAATAAATATTTAAAATTTTAAAACAACACAAAGCTAAATAAAAAATAATCCCTCAAAACACACCTGAGGACTCAAACTCGAGACCCCTAGTTAAACTCTCACACAACCAACCACCAGACCAGTAGACCCATTCTGACATTAAAACACAACAAAAAACCCAATTGCCTGATCTAGCCACTGGCCCTACCTATAAATCTCAAAACTTCTAACCCTAAAATCTGGGGTGTTACAGTCATTATTTTACACAAACTTGAATTCAAGAAAAAGTTGTCAAGAAAAAGTTGTAGAGAGACAATTCTTTTAAGAAATTTGTTTCAGAAGATTTCTAGAGATATTTTTCTTATTTACAACTTGACCTAGAAGTTTAGAGAAATTGTAAAATTGCCCCACTAGTAATTATGTGGAAATTTTTTTGATTCGAAGCGAACCCACATTCAGCAGACGTGAGCTTGAGGATAGTGGAGAAGACTACTCGGTCGAAGCGTTCATCCTAAATGAATAAAAAATGTACAATTTTGATTGAATGTTTATTGCCTTAGAAATTATAACCAAGTTCTTTTTTTTTTATTAAAAAAATTAAAACTCTAGTTTTTTCCAAACTTATTTTCCGTTGTGTTTTTCAAATCTATTTTTCCAACAACTTTACCATCTTGCATCAGGACACAACCCAAATCATTCAATGAGGCATCACTAAAAACAAAAAATTTCTTTCCCTAACTCAAGCAAAGTCAGGATCAATGCTTCTATCAACATAGCTTCCAACTTCTCAAACTGTCTTAATACTGACTATCCCACACAAATGACACATTCTTATGCAAGAGCTTTGTCATAAACAAAGCTATTCTGGAAAACTCATTCATGAATCTCCTGTAATAACTGACCAAGTCAAGGAAGTTTGGAATCTTTGATATATTTTTCGATGCTTTCCACTGAAGAATAACTTCAATCTTTTCAGGTCAACCCGAATTCCCTTGGCTGAGATAACGCGCCCTAGAAATACCACTTCAGGTAATCAGAACTCACACTTACTGAGCTTCCCAAAAAGTTCTTTCTCACGCAACACTTACAATACGATACTCAAATGCTTATCATGCTCAGCCTCTAATCTCGACTATATCAGGATATCATCAATAAATAAATCATGAATTGATCTAGATAGGGCTGGAATATGCTATTAATGAGATCCATGAATGCCGCAAGTGTATTCGTCAGCCTGAATGGCATAACACGAAATTCATGGTGACCATATCGCGTACGAAAGATTGTTTTTGGTACGTCACTATCCTTCACTTTTAAATTATAATATCTCGATCTCAAATCAACTTTGGAGAAAACTAATGCAGATTTCAACTGATCAAATAAACTGCCGATACGCAGCAATGGATGCGAACTAGTAGTCCTTGGTCTTTTCCCGAAGGTTCGGGAGGGCGTGGTCTTGTTATCTAAGCCCATGACCTTTTCAACCATTTTTGCACATTCAATCAGATCGACAAATTCTTTCAGCTTGTGCGATACTAACTAAACTTTAATTTCATTATGCAAACCCAGAGGAATTGTTTACAACTCTCCTCATACGGAATCAATTCCAAATATAAATAAGAATAATTTAAAAAATAAGTATTTGGGCTACGGTCTTACTCATGTACAGATGTATCAGCTATACAATTGACATCGATGATAAAAGTAAAACAGCCTCGATACAAGTTTGGCTTTAATGTTTTTCATTTATGGTTGTGAGGTTATGGTAAGGGACGATCAACATCTAACTCTTAAGGCTCTAATTCTAATTATGAAACACTATGATTAGCTTGTGAAATTGTCTTAACATCCAGCAAATTGTTGATAAATACAACAGGTAGTTTCTAAAGTTTTAGAAACTTGAGGAAAGCCACGTCCTGCTTTGGCACGGATTTCTGGTGCCGCAAAATTGATCATGACAGGTACGGTGGTATGCCTAAGACTAAGATGATAATAGTTTATTAACATAATCCATCTCTTTTGACACGCTTTAGTTCTCAGTTACCAATATCAGTAAATGCTAAATACTAAATACTCCATGTACAAGTTAATAAGGTCATGAAAGTTTGGTTTACTAACTGTTACTTTTACTGAGGAAATTTAAGTTGGTTTCTCCATGGAAATCGGATCAAAAAGCAGAAGTAGCATAGATATGACGGCATGAAATGCGTGATCTATGGTTAGGATAGATGTGCCTAATGGCATGACATGAGTGTCATTCACACACACACACACACACACATAAATGTCTGCTGTGCTACAGTACAATTTCTTGCAAGAGGAAAGGGAGAGCATTTGAGGTCAAATATGAAGTTTTTTGGTTCCAAGGCTCTGCCAGTTTTTCTTTTTGGGTTGGTCCTAACAGGTTTTGTGGATAAAGGCGAGGGCAATGCTTGTAGCAGCACATTCTTCTCAGCACTCGTGCAGTTAATACCCTGCAGAGCAGCAGTTGCTCCCTTTAGCCCCATTCCACCAAGTGAGACCTGCTGCAATGCCATCAAAGCTCTGGGGCAACCCTGTCTGTGCGTTATTGTAAATGGCCCTCCTATATCTGGTGTCGATCGGAACATGGCCCTGCAGCTGCCTGAGAAATGCACTGCAAACTTTGAACCATGTATTTTCTCTCTTCCCCTGTATACTACTAATACATATGTACACACTTGAAGGAAATTATTGTTCGTATTTATTTTTTCCTTATTTCAACAAATTCTCCTTGGACATTTTTTTCTGATGCAGGTGATATAATGAAGTAGTTGCATGCGAGATTTTAAGAATAAGTGTGTGGAGAGCTCATGAGAACCTTTCCCAATTAGTTCTTCTGGTTGCTTACCCAAAATAAAAGGATATATGAACGTTACTTTTAGAAACTATATTTATATTATAAGCTTGTCAGCTTGGTCTGTGGAACTTTGTTCTTGTTTTTGTTTCCTTTCTAAATAGATTGTTTAGTTGGTTGATTATTAAAGCTTAGTAGGAGTTAATTATTTTAATTTTCAAAATAAAGTAAAAAGAATAAAAAGTTTAATTGATGACAAATTTGTTCATAAGAAGCAGTACTTTATATGGATTTAAAATTAAATTGGAGAATATACGAATTTTTCAATTAAAAAAAACTTTTGTAATATTTTATAGGCGGTAAAATAAACTCTTCAATTTTTTTAAAAAAAATCAATCAATTCTCTTTGAATCTTTTGTTACCAATTAAGTCCTTAATTTGACATGTTGGAGCAATGAGACTATTTAAAAAAAATCAATTAATTCTCTTTGAATCTTTTGTTACCAATTAAGTCCTTAATTTGACAGGTTGGACCAATGAGACTATTTGAGAAGCGTTTATCATTAGAAACTAATGACAACATTGACATGACTAGGGGTGAGCAAAACTCGATTCGACTCGAAAAAATCGAAAAAAATTCGAATTTCGAGTTAAACGAATCGAGTTATTCGAGTTAATCGAGTTATTCGAGTCAACTCGAATTTTTTTTTTCGAATTTCGAGTTCGAATCGAGTTGAGTTTTCGAATTCGAATAACTCGAATAATTCGAATAATTCGAATATCAAACTATAATTTTTACATTTTTACCCCCAAACTCCCAAACCTTTTTACTTTTCCCTCAAAACTTTTACTCCTTCTCACTTTCCCCCCAAAACTTTTACTCCCCTTCCATCCCAACCCCCCAATCTACCCAAAATCCATTTCCCACCAAAATTTTACTCTCCCATTTACTTTTTTTTCTAAAATTTTACTCCCAAAAACCCTCAAAACTTTTTATTTTCCCCTAAAATTTTTACTCCCTCCCTCTTTCTCCTAAAATTTTTACTTTCTTCCCATCCCACCTCCCATCTACCCCAAATCCACCCCCCAATTTTTTTTTTAATATTTTCCCTCCAAAATTTTACTCCCCCTATTTATTTCCCCTCAAACTTTCATTCCTCAAAACATTTTATTTTCTCCCTAAACTTTTACTTCTCACCTTTTACTCTCAAATAAAAAATTAAAATTATCCAAAAAAAAATCACTAAACATAAATAGTAATAATTTTATTTATATCTATTATTTATATTATTAAATTAAATTTCACATTTTATATTATTTATATGATTGAATTGTTTAGTCGTATTGAATATTTATTTTAAAATTGAATTATTAATTATGCCGTTAAATATTCATGTTAAAATTCTATATTGGTATCAATTTCACATTTTATCTTTAAAATAACTTTTATTAAAAAATCACATTTTTACATTTAATATATTTTTTAATTCCAAAATACATAGTGACAAGAATCTGAAGATAATTGAAACAACTAAGCAAACAAAGAAGCTAACCCGTATATAAAAGATTAAAAAATAAATTATGAGGTGATGAAAGTTAATAAAAATTTTGATTAAGGTGGAAAAATTTTATCACGATGGGTGACAGTAGTTACAAGGACCCAAAATTATTTTATAAAATTTAACTCGAACAAATATATTCGATTCGATTCGATTCGATTCGAATGCCATCTCACTCAACTCGATTCGAGAAAATTTCAAATAAAGTTAGGATGATAAAATAAGATTCGAAAACTCGATTAACTCGAAAATTTTTGATTCGATTCGATTCGATCGAATGCTCACCCCTAGACATGACTGTTAATAGACGTCTTGTCAACCAATAATATCTGTCATAACGTTAGTGTTGATTGTTGACGTGGTCAGAAAAAATAAAAATTCTTTTAAAAATAAGTACACCAATGAACCTTGACACACAATTGTTCAAATTCATTTGAATTTGGATAAAAATTATTTTAAATTCTTTTAAAATTAAGTATATCAATGAACTTGAAGAAAGGATTGTTCAAGTTCATTTGAATTTGGATACCATTTATTTAGATTCATTCAGGAAATATAAAAGAACATAAAATAATTAGAAAAAAAATATTTAAATTATTAAAATTTATAAAATTTAATTAAAAACATAAAATTTTATGAATTTACAAAAATAATTCATTAAAATCATAAAAAAATTGTAAAAAATAATTTATAAATTTATTAGAAATTAATTGAAAATAATAAAATTAGAAAAAAATCAGATTTTTCAAATTTTGATTGAATTATTTGACTAATATAACTTGCACAAAATGAAAAAAAATAAATAAATTGTTAATCTTAATTTTAACAAAAAATTGTTAATGTTAATTTTATGATATAAGTTGTTAATGTTCATTTTTTTATTTAAAATATAAAAATAATAAATTATTTTTTATAAATTTTATTATTTTAATGATTTTAATTAATTTATAATAATTTTATAAATTACAAAATAATAATTTTAATTATTTTTTTATAATTTTTATAATTCCAAAATGTATCTGGACAAATGAATGTCCCTATTCAAATGACATCGACAACCATTTGTCCATGTCTATTGTGTACTTATTTTTAAAATACATTTTTTTTGAAATTTTTATTTTTTGCTAACATTGCACTGCCACGTCTGCAATTGTTGCTGTAACAACCTTATTTTCGGTAGTGCCAATAAGGTAGTTTTAGAACCCCATTTTCGTAAACTAGATTCGTAAATATTAAATTAAATATTTATTAAGTTGGTGTAATAGTTTATTAAAGTCTGATCCTTTAATTTTTTCTATTAATTTTTAATTTAAGTACAGAAACTAAATTGTAAAAATTTTGTCTCTATAAAATTTTAATTAGCTAAGGGTTCAAAATGGTAAATAAACCATTTTTCTACATCAACTAGTGGAAGATGATGTCATTTGCCACTTATTTTTTATTAATGGTGATTAAGGCTTAAATTAATTAAGATTAAATTAATTAAACAAGGTTAATTAACTTATAATTAAAGTATAAAAGGTTAAAAAATGAAGTTGCCATCCTTATTTCATCTTCTCCACCAATTCTTCATAAGAAAAACAGAAGGAAGTGAAGGTTTGAGGCTTCAAACTTTCGATTGATAATTTGTTTATTCAATTAAGTCTTTTTCTTGTAATTTTTATGTTTTTGAAGTTGCGGGAGCTTGATTTAGCTAGCCCAAGTACCAATTTGCAAAATTGTTAAAGTTTTTAAAAGTTTCCATTATTGATTTCTTGAAGAAATTGATGTTAAATTGATAGATTTTAAGTTTAGATGTGAAAAAGGACTAGATTGTAATGTTTAATTATTAGTTTTATACAAAAATGACTTAAGTGAATAAAATATAAAATTGATATAAATTTTCTATAATAATAGGTAGTAGAGGGTCCCTAAGGGATGTGATTGAGATCGATTTTGAAACCAAAGCTCAAAATTGAAAGATATTGTTATTTTGATTTCAGGGACTAAATTGAATAAAATGTAATAATTAAGGGGCATTCAAAATAATGGAATTACATAGGTTTATGCATATCATGAAATTATGTAAAAATGTTTGGTAATGATGAATTGTCTAAAATAATTGTTTAGATCGAGAATTAGATCAAATCGAGAATAATTAGGGAAAAGTTAAAATTATCGAATAGTCTTTAAAGATTCAACTTATTTGTTGTTTTTTCTGTTGGGACCGTTGGTACACCCTGTGGCGCAATAGAAAAATTATTCCGGTGATCCACAGAAATGGATCCATATACGAGGAACGGAACGGGTTGGACTAAGGTTGAAGATGTATCTTCTTAATTTAAAAACGATAAAAGAATGTTGCTGATTCGATGTTGATTCTAAGCCACTACGAAAAGCGTCCCATCCTCTACGTGGTCCACCTAGTCAACCACAAACAGAAAAACTCTTTGAACAATTTCAGAGAGAATTCAAAGACAACTGCTAGACCTTATTTTTTTTCTTGGTAACCCTAACACACTAAGGGGTATCTTCCTTTTATTTTCTTTTTGATATCATATATATAAAAAATGTTATTATTCTCTTATTATTAAAGAAACAAATGGAAAGTCATGAATAAGAATTATATTCTTTCCAAAAGAATATCACTTTCCATGTCCTTTTATATTTTATTGAAATTATTAATATAACTGAAATTATTATAATTGTTTATATTAATAATTTCAATAAAATATATACAGTTAATATTTTATATGAATCAAATTTATATATTAAATTTAAATATGTTCTTTATTTGTGTACAACAGGTTTGTACGTATAATGCGTTCAATATTTAACCATCAAATTAAATTAATTCAATAATTAATTTAATTCATGTGACAACAAAATACAATATCAAATGTATTTGGATTCTGTTCGCTTCAACTATAGGGTGTGAACTTGTAGGCTCTTGTAACGTTAGAAGTAATACTAGAACGTTTTTAATATTACATTTAATGATTGGCATCTAGCAAAGCATAATTACTACCCAAGTTATAAGAAGTCGTGATTCGACATAACATTTTTGTGACAATTTTTCATGTACTATATCATTTTATCCTTAATATCTAGATTGGACACACAAGTCATGGAATAGTCACACTTGCATAGCCTAATCTCATATTTCTTGATATTCTGAGTTGTCACATCCCATATTATTATTATTATCATTATTTGCGCAAGTTTGAGAACAATGAAGTGTTTAGTCTAGTGGCTTAATAACTCCTTAGCTATCTTAGTGTTCCAAGGTTCAAGCTCTATTGTTCACAACTCTTCAATTAAATTTTTACAAATTTTTCCATGTGCATTAAGGAGTTGCCATCCATGTAACAGCCTGTTTTCAGTGAAATTGGAACAATGGTTTTGGAACCATAATTCTAATGAGTAAATTATTATTTTATTAGTTATTTGATGTCTATGGGAATATATTAAGGTCGTATTAAAATTTCATTAAGAAATTTTGATGTTTGCATAATTAATTAAGTGAAAAAGACTAAATCGTAAAAGGTGAGAAAGCTGAGTTCTATTAATTAAAAGGGTTAAATGACTATGAAACTTTAAGCTAAAGGACTTGAATGGTAAATAAACTATTTAATGAGTTAGTAGATGTGCATGACATGGTTTTATTGAAATTTTGTTAGTTTTTAAAGGTTAATATGGTAAATAGGTAAATAAAGTTAAAAAGTAAAAGAAATTAAACAATGTATCATCTTTTATTTTTTACCTAAAACCTATTTTGAAGATAAAGAAACTCTATGGATTAGTGATTTTTTCAATCAAGCTTAGTTTGATTGCATGGTGAGTTTCTAAGCCCCGTTTTTAATGATTTTTATGTTTTTGAGTTTGTTGTAGCTTAATCTAGATAGTCTGAGGGTCAATTTGTAAAACTGTTAAAGGTTGAGGGTTATTCCATGAATTTTATTAAATGGCTTTGATGTTAAATGATAGATTATGAATCTTTGTTGAAAAACAAACAAGTTTTGGTAAGTGATTTTTGTTGAATTTTGGAATTTGGGACTAATTTGTTAAATGTATAAATTCTAGGGTTTTATTATGAAATGATGGTAAATATGAGTTGTTTCAAGGTCCCTTGCATGTTAGATTAACATGGATTTAGATTAAAATGGTTAGATTTTAAGTTATAAGCTTAAGAACTAAATTGTGAAAAAGTGAAATTGTTAGGGGCAAATTGGTAATTTTACATAAATGTGAGTTATAGGTTGAATTGAATGTTTGAGGTTAATTGAAGTACTTAATTTAATATAATTATCTATTTAGATCAAGATAAACTCAACTGGACTTAAATCGAGGAAAGACGAAAGCTTCGGATTAGTTCGATCTAACTACTACGCTCCTAGTTGTCGAGGTAAGTTTGTATGAATGGTTATTGTGTTTATGTTATTTAAATTGAATGTTATTATGTTATTGATAGTGTAAATGGATCGATATATATATAAACATATCAATACTTTGATGAATTGACAGGCATTAAGTCCCAGTTGAACCTTAGGAATTGTTAGGATACAAATGACATGTCATTAGGGATTTCATGTTTCGGGTGCTAGTCTTGAATGTCCTACCGATGGCTGAGGTCTTACATTTGTTGCGGATTCTCCATAGCTCGTGTGAGGAGCATTGTGTAACTTATATTCTGATCCACAACTCGTGTGAGCAGGCTCTTTTCGTAGCTCGTGTGAGCAATCATGTAAAGAAAAGTTTACGGTTATATGTAAAAGCACACTTCATGTGAGCTTTCCCGAGTATCTGATGTAATTCTAGATGGTTCAGTGGGTAAGAAAAGGGAAAGGAAACTATAAGTATGTAAGTGCAATGAATCATGACATTATGGAACATTGAAGTGCAAAATGTTATGTTTATACATGATGAATCACATATTCTATGAATAATTTCATATATATATGAACAAGTGTACTAACTTGTGAACTTGATGTTGTTGTTTAGGCTTATGTCAAACTTATGGTTATGGTTGATTTTATGCTTATGCTTTATATTATGCAAATGATATTGTAAGTTAAGTTTGGTTTATACGAGCTTACTAAGCATTCATTGCTTGTGTAGTTTTTTTTCTCCTTTGTTTATAGATTATAGGAAGCTCTATCAGTTTGGAAGCTCGTCAGAGATCTATCACACTATCCAGAAGTCAATTCGGTAGATTTTATGTATTTTGGCCAAGGTTTATAATGGAATGTATAAGGTGATTTGTAATGATATTTTGATGAATGTGATGTTGGTGCTTTGGCATGTATAAATCTCTGGAAGTTATGTTGGTTTGGTACCATTTGATGTTTTGAAAAATTAGGCCACTTTGGTCACCTTTTTATGCATGCTTATAAGGTCCTTTATGGTATTTATTGCATGGATTGAGAATGCTCAATATGTGGTATGTTTTAGTAAGTGTTAAGCTAGGATATGATGCTCGATATGTGGTAATTTTGACATGTTTAGGTTGGTGTTGTTTGTATGCATTTAAGGTGCCTTTGGATGACATATTGGTTAGTTGAATCAGGATCTTGAAATGGTATTTTGATGATGTTTAGGTACATTTAAAGTGTGTATAAATTGGTTGAAAGGTTATGCATGAAATGATTTTGGACATGGCTTGATTTTAGGGAAATTTGGGTCTACACGGCCTGAGACATGGGCGTGTTTTTTAGCCATGTGTCATCTGATGATTTCCTTAGGCTGAAAGTCAGTGAGTTATACGGCCTAACACATGGCCTGACACATAGGTGTGTGGGGCAACTTAGAGAGTTACATAGCCTAGCACACGGGCATGTGACACGACTGTGTGACCCTACTTAGAGAGTTACACGGGTGAGGACATGGGCTGGGACACGGCCGTGTGTCCCTTGTTCAAAGGTTACACGGCTTAAGAAACGGGTGTGTGTCTCAGCCGTGTCAGGCACACGGCCCTGTGACCCTTATTTTGGAAATTTTGCATCTTTTTCCTAAACCTTTCAAATTGTTTCCAATTTGCTTCTAAGATATTTTTAGTGCCTCGAGGGCTCGATTTAGGACAATATACATGTATATGAATGGTTTAAGATATATTTAAGTTATTGAATGATATTATGTTGCATGATTTTCGGTTGATCGGTAATACTCTGTAACCCTAATTTGGCGACAAATACGGATTAGGGGTGTTACAATCCACCTATAGTCACCATATTTATGAGGATTCCTTTCCTCATTTAAGAGTCAAACTTACCTTAAGTTGAGGGTGCATGTCCCCTTTTCACTCCATGTCTCCCTCCCTTGCCAAAACTTTATACCTTTCATTTAGTTGAGGTTTATTGAACTTAGTTATTTTTGACCAAACAATTCCTCTCACTCCCACCGCCCTTTGCCATCCCTACCTCCCTCTTCTCTATATTTTCTCATTTTCTCTCCATACTCATCTATTTTCTCCCTTTTTCTAACCACCACCTTCTCTCTTTTTCTTCTTTTGCTCTCTTTTTTCACCACGACCAACCTTAGCACCATCTATTACCACACTTTTAGCCATCTTCGCACCATCCCTTCTCTCCTCTTTCTTTTTTTATCGCTGCCGCTGATTGTTGTTGTGACCACCGTTGTGCGCCACCGCGGGTTCCTCTCCTCCTCCATTTTTATCTTCTTACTCCTTCCCTTTGCACCAAACCCCTCTAGTTTCTTTCCCTCACTCATCGCCAAACCACCACTCCCTCATCGTTGCATTGACGCTGTACCGCCGTTGTCGCCACCACTGCCAGTGACTAAATTTCTTTCCTTTACTTCCTACTCTATTTTCCTTTCCATTCCGCATATTGATTAAACTTACAATTTATCTTTTCTCTAACGTTTCTTTTAGATCGCTAAACTCTCCGATCTCATTCCTCATTCGATTAATTGTCCATCCTGATTTAATCAAGTTGTAAATGTGGGTTATTTTAATCGTAAACTCATCCTCTTAGTGATTTCATCCTTTGGCCGATTGGTATATTGGTCATAGAGACAATTATATTTTATTATTTATTTATTATCGTATTAATATTATTCCTTTCAATCTTGAAGGACTAAACATTAGTTATAGGGGAGACCCCTAAGTTAGCATTGGAAATAATCTTTTCGAGGGTCCAAAATCATGGGGCAAGTGTTGGTGGGCTATTAGTAATCGATCTATCAACGATAAATTATTTTCAAGTGGATCCTGATAAAGAAACATTACTTATTTGTTAGGTATGTCTTTCAAGTTAGATCAAAGTAAAATCATTAAGAAGGATTATGGCAAATTGGATTTAAGATAAAAGGTGTGGGATCGATTCTACTTATTGTTGGTGGTATAGTTATTTTTTGATCTTTTAATAAATTAAATTTAACCAATTGTAAGTACATTAAGTAATCAAAGAGGAGTTGTAAAACTCATTACGAAAGACCTAAGTAAGTGACTCTATCCAAAATACATTTTGTGAAACGCATGAGATATGTGACATGATGTGATTATTGTTATAATAATGATGTATGTGTAAATCTCATTCCCATGACATGTGTTGCATGGCTTATGTGTTATATATATTGATTCAAGTATATGATATATATATATATATATGTGAGTATGCAAATATTTAGATTTATGATCTAATGTGACAAGTATGAGTAAGCATATTAAAGTGATGACTAGCGAAATGTGATTATGTGATCATGTCCACATGCCTAAGTGTTAAAAGTGATTCACATGTGTTTAAAAGTGAAATTGCTATGTCACATGCATGGGGTGGGATTTTGTGAAAGGTGAAAGTAGTGGAAGTATATCTGCAAATCAATGATAGCTTGTCCACAAAATTTATCAGTGGCAGTGTATCTGTATATCTACATATCAGTGGTGACTTGTCCCCAAAAGTGTTATAAATGATAGTTTATTTGCAGATCAGTGGTGGCTTGTCGACAAATGGTGTTACTAATGGACGAGTTCTGGGGAACTCAATATGTGGTGTGTAGTGGAGATGGGTAGGAACTTTCTATAAAATGTGCATCATTTTTAAATATGCATCCGTATGTCCATGCATAAGTATCAGTGTTATAAATCATGAATATAATGATGTTTGATTCATATATTTTGATATGTATATAAATATATTTGTGTTGATCTCACACTGAGCCTTTTAAAGCTCACCCACATTACTTGTGTGTTTCAGATAATCCTCGTGGTTAGGACTCAGAATCGGTAATTGGAGTTGCTCTCAAAAAATGATTTTCATAATTATGGATTTTTATTATCTTTTGGATTTTTATGGACTTTATAACTTTTATTCAGGATTTTATTTTGTGATGTACTATTGAACTGTGGCATGAGATTTTAAATTTTGGACATTGGACAATTTGCATGGATTTTTATATTATGGATTAAATAATTTGACATTTTTCCTAATAAAACTGTTTTCTGCAAACTCAGTTTATCGAATTTGTATTTGAGGATCATCAAGTTGTTTTACAAATATTAAACAAGAGTTCTTTCAAATTTATATTAAAACCCCATAGTTAAGAGAATTATTAGCACTTGTTTTCCAAAGGTTAAACCAATTTACTTCAACTCAAGTTTTCTCCGTACCTATGGCTAACGTAATCACTTAGATTCGGTCGTAACATCTAGGACCAATTTGAGGGGTTACATTTTGTGGTATCAGAACTCAGTTCAAAACTCAGACTATGGGTAAAGTGTTTTCGAAAAACTTCATGCATTACATTAAGGTGTTTTTGGGGAAAAATATGCAACATGTTAAAAATATTTCCAAAAAGAAAAATTGAGACTCTTGAAGCTGATTCGAGGTAAGTGTTCTTTACATTCGAAAGTATAAACTGTGAAAATTATAGACTGTAGATTGTGAAAACTATAGAGTTTGAAAACTCTAGACTATGAAAACAATAAATAATGAGATGAGTGTTAACTAATAGAATACAACCTTGATTAAAAAAATATTCAAGCGATAACTTATCTTTATTGGAAAACGTTCATAAAACTTAAAATGAATACTTGCAGAGTTAGAACTCGAGGAATGAGAGCTCTCGGAGAGCAGGGTCAGGGAACCCAAGTCGATTCATTTGCATCCCAAGTGCGAACCCCTGAGCCAGCAGTGAAAAATGTGGAATGTGCATCCACTGTTGAGGAAAGTCAACAAGAACCTGTGAACGAGGCTATATCACAAGCCATGCTACACCGTTAGAGCGAGTGGCGGGTGCTCAAACTAGAGGTAATAGTCATGGCACTATTGGTGAGAGACTTCATTCGTGTAGGGTCGAGTTATTTAGGGGCGTTGTTGGGACAACCCTTGCCGTACCTGAATACTAGCTAGAGGCTACGAATAGGATCTTAGATGATATGGAGTTCATACTTAAGGGGATTGTGTCATTGCTATGTGATGAGGCCTACCATTGGTGGCAGGCTATTGTGAGATGTACCCAAGCTGATCGATTGATGTGGGAACATTTTTTAGAGGCTTTCCAGAAGAAATATGTGGGCGCGAGGTACGTAGAGGCTAGGAGACTGGAATTCATTGAGCTTTGACAGGGTGACATGTCTGTAATAGAATACGAGGCTAAGTTCCTGAGGCTTAGCCATTATGCTTCGGGTATGGTCACAAATGAATAGGATAAGTGCACCCAATTTGAGTTTGAGCTAAGGTCAGAATTGATTATGCAAGTGGCTCTGCTTCAAGAGATGGTTTTCGAGGCTTTGGTAGAGAAAACCAAAATCTGTGAGGATGTTAGGCGCATAAAGCGCAAAAAGAAGGAGTAAGCAAGAGTTCCTGCAAAGATATAATCGAGCCTTATTGTGCAGGCTCTGCTACCATTTAAGCAGGCTGGAGATGATCGACTCCGTCAGAACATTGCTGCAGCTAGAGATAGAATTTAGAACTGTGCCACTTGTGGTAAGAGGCATTCAGGTGACTACTAGAAGAGTATGAAAGCATGTTTAAAGTGTAGGTCGCTGGACCATAAGATCCAAGACTGTCCATAGCTTAATGATTAGATGCAAGCACCAGGACAGAACCAAGCCCCGAACCAAAGAGCTGAATAGTAGGCCCTAAGAGATCTAGGTCATAAAAGAGGTAAAAATGCTATACAGAGGCAAGAAGCACCGGGCCAGGGTGTTAATTGGGTAGATGAATGAGAGCCAGCACTTGTGTATATGGCTAGACGCAGGGAGGATCGAGATGTAACAGACGTGATAGTAGGTAATTTTACCATTAATGCTATTCCTTATTTTGCATTAATTGATATTGAATCTACCCACTCGTATGTGTCTTGTGAAATGGCTAATAAACTGGGAATTCGGGTAAAGGAGATTGTAAGTGATGTAACTGTCTTTAGTCCCTTAGGACAATCTGTGTATGTGAACAAAAATTATAAGAGATGTTCGTTACAAGTCCAAGGTGAGGTATTTCCTGTATACCTAATGAAATTACCATTTGGAGAATTTGATCTCATTTTGGGCATGGATTGGTTGAGTGAGCATTGAGTTAGTCTTGACTGTGATACGAAATGGGTTACCTTAAGGACTCCGGATGGGAACGAGATAATCATGATCGGGGAATGTCAAAAGTATTTATCAAATGTGATCTCTGCCTTAGCAACTGATAATTTGATTCGTAAAGGATGTGAGTCATATTTAGTATACATCTTGGATACAAATGTGGATGGTGCAATGTTGGAGAATATCTGTATAGTGAAAGAATTTCCAGGCGTCTTTCCAGAAGAGTTGCCTGGTTTACCTTCAGAACGTGAGGTTGAATTCGAAATTAAGTTGCTACCTAGGATAGCACCAGTGTCTATTACACCATATCACATGGCATTTAAGGAGCTTAAAGAGCTCAAAGTGCTATTGCAAGATTTGTTAGATCGTGGCTTCATAAGGCCAAGTGTAACACCGTAGGGAGCTCCAATGTTATTTGTGAAGAAGGATAGGTCGATGAGGCTTTGTATTGATTATAGTAAGTTGAAGAAATTGACTGTGAAGAATAAGTACCCTTTACCTGTAACGCCCTAAAATCTAAGTATTTACTTTCTATATGTTGTGTATTTCAAATGCATGCTTGTCTTAGTGATTAAGGGTTCTGAGAAGTGCCTGAGAGGTCTTGGGTTTAAGCCTAGGCATTTACAGAAACCTTTGTTTTTTTAAGAAGTAAACCCTTGCCTTTGGTTAGTGGACTTTTAAATTTATGTGTGTAAATCATGACATAAAGAGCCTATTGGTCTAGGGGTAAGTGGTGTGTGGAGTGTTCCTTGGGGTCTGAGGTTTAAGGCCTGATGATACAAAAGGGGCATTTTATTTTGCTACAAGTATGGTAGAAGTGTCCTAGGTTGACCGAAATTGAGGTGTGTGATTAGAGTTTGAATGGGCGGTTGAGGAGATAATGGATAAGGGATTTTAGGATGATTTTATGGAATTTGAAAGTGGGGGTGGTTGTGCCAAAATTGAATTCTTGTTCAAGAGAGTTTCGGCTGAGGTGGGAAAGGGTTGGAAGAGTCAAGTGTGGGAGTTGTTTGAGGTCTTGCTGAATTAGGAGTTCCTTTTGGCAAAATTGGCATTAGCTTCTCTCTTTGCCTCTGGTGCCGGATTTGGCTAATTTTTGGTTTGGCTTTCTTGCTTGTTGTGGCCGAATAGTGCTTGTTTTCCTTTGGTTAATCGATTTTCTTTCCCCTCTTTCTCATTTGGCTTTTTCTTTCCATCTTGACCGATTGCTATTATCCTTTTTTCCCTTTTCAGCACTTTCAGTTTTGATTCCACCTTCTCCCTCCCACAATCGG
Source organism: Gossypium anomalum (assembly GCA_025698475.1). Classification (NCBI taxonomy): domain Eukaryota; kingdom Viridiplantae; phylum Streptophyta; class Magnoliopsida; order Malvales; family Malvaceae; genus Gossypium; species Gossypium anomalum. Next base: position 30,966,411 of record CM046967.1, read on the forward strand.
TTGTAGTCTTTAGGCTGATTACCTTGTCTTTTCTCCTTTCTTTTTCTTTTTTCTTCTCTGCTCTCTCTCAATTCCTTCCCTTTTCACTTGTGGGTGGTCGAATATTGATTGGTAAGTCTCTGTTTGTCTCTGCTTTTTCAGCTTTTCTCTTTTTTTCCTTGAATGCCGATTCTTATCTTTTTCTCTCTTGGTCATAGTGTTCATTCGGGTTTTAGTACTACTCGAGTAGTGAAGGAGTTCGCTAGTGTTACAGTAACGATCAGAACCTTTTTCTCGTCTCTCGTTCGAAGGTAACACTATTTGTTGGTATTATATTGAACTGAGGTATTTTGGCTTGGATCCTTTGGTTTTGGCCGAATGTTTCTTTCCCTTATTTTGGGTTTGCATTTTCTATGGGTTGATATGTGTTATTTCAACCCTTGTGTATAAGCAAACATGAGTAATAGATTCACTTATCATGCAGGTATTCATCAATGAGTTTATTATCAACCTTCGTCAGCGATCTAAGCGGGCTAAAACCACCCTCATTCAACCAAGGCAAGTATCTAATATTTTGGGATTACGTATTAAAGAGGAGGGTGATTTACCCTATTGTTAAAAGGCTAATTGAATGCCTTGAATGAACGCAGGTTTGGCGCTTGTGGAATTCTAGCACTTTTCGCAAACAGGTGTGTAACCACAGTACTTTAAACGTAGATCGTCAAAAGCTAAAAAAGTATGACCTTTGACGCTACATGAGCGTATGCTTGCTCGTGTTGTAGTCCAAATGCGTAAAACGTGAGCGCTTGATTGTAGTGGCCACCAATAGCGATCTCATGGGCTTAGGCCGTTTTGGGCAACGTTGGGCCGAAATGGGCCGTGTGGACCCTACGAGCTCGTGGGCCCCACACAGTTAAACCATACGGACGTGTGGAGATTATTGGGCCAGTTATGCAGTTCACACGGGCAAGGTCATTTTTGGGGCTTATTGGGCCACACGGGATGTGGGGCAACATGGGTTATGTTATGGGCTTTGGGTCCATTTTCATTGTTTGACCGTTAAGGTTGCACGGTGCCAAGATGATCTGTGGACCTCTTTTGTTGGGTCGATAAGTACACTTAGACCACATGTGATTCGATTTATTTAGACCCTAGTCAGAATAGTAGTTTTGGGACCACATATTCGAGTATAAAAATATTTAAATGTTATTTTCCGTGCTTAATTTTGAAAAAGGACCTAATCGCGTAAAATATAAAAGTTGTCTGCTAATTGTTAAAGTGCCTATTTGATTTGTCCTTTTAAATGGGAGGTCCTTGTTATGGTATTAGGCCATTGATAAGGTTAATGGACATTAATGGCCATCCATTAAGTTGATTTTTAAATGGTTTAGGAAGGTTAAAATTGGAAATTTATTATTAAGGTTATATTAATAAAACAAAAGCCATAATTCATATTATTTTTCATCTCATTTTGCCGAAATTAAAGAAAGAAAGGTTAGGGTTCTTGTGTTTTGATATTCGACTACTTCCAAGCTAAATTAAGGTATGGTTTTGACTTGATTTTTCATAATTTCTACGTTTTTGTAATCATTTCTTTGCCTACTATCAAGCCCATGCTTCAATTTCTAAATTTGATTATGATTTTAAGTTATGCCATTGATGAAACTATGAGCTTTGTAAAGTTAGTTGTTGAAATATGAAAGTTTGATATTGGGTTTATATATTTTGTCTTTGGATTTTCGATGATTTTGAGTAAAATGAGCTAAATTGTGAAAATTGTAAATTCAAGGACTAAAATGTGAAATAAATGAAATGTGTAGGCTAGTATGAGTACTAGGAGAATTTGGCAAAGCATGAGTATATGAAAATTATGTGTATTTTGTTATTTTGTGAATTAGGGACTAAAGTGTCAAAATGTGAAAATGTGAGAGCTAAATTGTAAAATGCCTTAAATGAATGTTTTTGGATTGGTTTGAATTATTTGGTGAATAAAAGGGTTAATTTTGAATACATATAGATTAAGAAAAGAGAAATTTGAATTTAGATCGAGGGAAGTCGAAGGTTATAGAGTGGACAATCTGAGTCGACAATTTCGAGTACGAGGTAAGTTCATATGGGATAAATGATGTTATAGATATGTTTTAATGCCTTGATAAAGTATAAATTGTATAGATATGTGATTACGGTTTGAGTATGATGGCAATTGACTAAGTTTGGCACTAAGTGTGTGATTCGTATTAGCTTCGGCTATAAATAGCACTAAGTGTGCGGAATGGAATAGCGTTAGCTATATGATGCAATAAGTGTGCGATACCAAAATAGCTTCGGTTAATTAAGATGGCACTAAGTGTGCGGAATCATTTTAGCTTCGGTTAATCTTTAAGGCACTAAGTGTGCAGATGTTTAAAGCATGAATAATCTTTAGAAAATATTAAAATATCTGAACGAGAGATAAGAATGAAAACGAATAAATATGGGAAGGTTCAGGTATGTACAATACCTATGTGGTATATGATATTATGTATATGAAGTTCATTGAATTGGTATGAACCTATGAATTGTGTTGGCATAAAATTTATAGGTGAATTAAGAACTAATAAATACTTATGGATTGATGTTTTATATTTTATAATCTATTGATGATATTGGGTACGAGCTTACTAAGCTTATGAAAGCTTACTTTGTATGTATTTGCATTGTTTTATAGATATCGAAGCTACTGTGAGCTCAGGGATCGTCGAGGACCGTCATCACACTATCGAAACTCATTTTGGTACCTTTTGAAAATGTATATAGTAAAGTATGACATGTATAGGCTAGAAGTACTTTGGTTAAGTTTTGTAATGTATATTTTATGCCATGTGACATGGCTAGTTTATGTTTGAACTTATGGTTAGAAATGTTACATGGTATGTTTTGAATGACCAAATGAAATGATCAAAGTTAATGAGTTTTGGTGAGTTTTGAGCATGTGATTGAATGATGTATTGAAACATATGTTTTGGTATGATTTTAGTTTAGGTTTTGGTATGATTTGGTTGATGAATTGAGGTTGGATTTTATTGATATTGTAAAGGCATGAATATTATATGTTTTGGTGTAGAGACTGGCTGAAATTGTTGTACAAATATGCATAGTTTGGTGCTTGTAGGTATGACCCATTTAGGGTGGCAAGTTGGCTATTCAAATGGCCTATTTTTGTCCACACGGGCAGAGACACGGCGTGTGTCTTAGCCGTGTGCGACACACGGCTATGTTGCATGACGTGTGTCCCCTAGGGTACCTTACAATTGTAAGTCAGGCTTGAGCACGACCAAGGCATACGGGCATGTAGCTAGCCGTGTGGCCCAAGTCAGACTCGACCACGACCAAGGCATACGGGCGTGTCTTATGGCCATGTGAGTAAGTCGGTATGTATGCCCTATTTTGACATGGCCTAGACACACGGGCGTGTCTAATGCCGTGTGAGGCACACGGTCTATTCACACGGGCATGTGACCTGTACCTCTTTGAAAATGTTTGAGTTTAGGAAACATTTTGTATAAGTTCGGTTTAGTCCCGACCTCTTTCTAATGCAAGCTTAAGGTCTCGATGACCTATATAAGGGACTTTATATTGATGTTTGAACTCTGATGCTTTGATTCTTATGAATTGCGTGTTAAATGTTCCAATTTATCTGGTAATGCCTTTAACCCTAGTCCGACGACTGATACGGGTTAGGGGTGTTACAGAACCCACACTGATGAAATGACTGTTTTACCCCTAAGAGGTAAAGTGACTGATATACCCTTATGATATGTTTGATTGTATTCGAGCATGACATTTTGCATACACGTATGATATTATGACATGACATGTTGCATGGGGGTAGGTTTGATATATTTGGAGGAAGTGTACTGCACTGGCAGCTCTGTTGCAAATACTGCTTAGTGTCGCAACAGGTATAATATTTAGAGTGTAGGGATGGGTGGGTCGATTTTATCTCCACATGGAGTGTAGGGCTAGACGGAGTGGAGTGTAGAGGATGGATGGGTAGGACTTCTGTTTGCATCTCTGTTACTGTTACTGTTACTGTAATGGACTAAGGCCCACACTGATACTGTTACTGTAATGGGTTAAGGCCCATACTAATACTGGACGGACACTAAAATGGGCTTAGGCCCAAACGGTAATTGCCTACTGTTTGACTGACTATTGTAAAGGGATTACAGACTGAGTTTTCATAAACTAACCCTTCTGCTTTCCTATACAGGTAATCCTTAGGCGGGTCGGTGTTGCAAGGGACTCGATGGAAGCTACACAACTGCTCTTACTTCTATTTTAAACTTTTAATCTTAAAGCCATTTAATTTGGGGTATTTGTTATGTAATAAGGCCTTTTTAAAGTTTTATTTTTGATTTGGGTTCTATTTACCTTGGATCATATCTGTTAGAAGTAGGTTACGGTTTTTCATAAGAATAAATGCTTTCAAAACACCATGCCATTGCACACCACGCCATTGCAACATACTTTAAAAGCTTCCGCATACAAACATTATTTTTTTTAAGTGCAATGACAATCTAAAATGATTAAACTTTCTGCTAAACCCATTTGAGTTTTTAACAACGAACAAGTTACCCTAAAGTTTTGTAAAAGATCACCACGTGGGTTTTTATATAGTACGGATTTTCTCAACAGAATGATGCTTTTCAAATCACAGTTCAATATAGCATCGCAGATTCAGCCATAACGTCTAGGCCAAGTTTGGAGTGTTACATTTAGTGGTATCAGAGCCAAGTTTCAAAACTTGGCTGTAGATTTGGGTTTTTCTAAAAATGTAAAATTTTCAAAAAAAAACTGTTTCAAATGGTTAAAAGTATTTTGAAGTGTTATTTCTAAATGTGTGGTCTACCGAGGTCTCCGGCGTCAATTCTGTAAGTTCTTTGAAATTACTGTCTGCTTAAATTAAAATATTGAGACTACTCTAGGCAATAGACTGTATCGAAATACTGTATTTAGGTTAACTTAAAACTGTAGTAAAACTGTGATTTACGAAACAAAACTCTGAATTACTGATAATATTTTCCATAACATATCCTGTAATAAACACTGAAACTATAAACTGATGCACAAGATTTATAATTTAGATAATACGCAAACAGATAATGAGTACTACAGGTTCTCGTAGAAAGGGTATAAGAGGCAGCGGCGGAGGCCGTGGAGGTGCTCGAGTTGGACCGTCGGCATCGGGCCACATGCCCATAATGAAGTTGGGGAGGCATCAGCTTCACCTATAGCTGAGACTGGGTCACACGATCGTGCAGCTAGGGATTACACATTGTCCCAAGCTATGTTGTAAATTCTGAAAAGGGTATCTGGGCCTAATACTGGTACTGTGGGCCGTGGGTCAGTTACGGAACGACTCTAGTCTAATGAGGCTAAAATTTTTAGGGTATCACTGGAGTTTCCCCTAATGTGGATGAGCATTGGATTGAGGCCACAGAGAGGATCATGGATGACCTCGACTGCACCCCAAAGCAAAAGTTAAAAGGTGCAGTGTCGTTGCTACGAGATGAAGCCAACCGGTTGACTTGGGAATTTTTCAAGACTGTATTCCAAGAAAAATATGTGGGCACTAGTTATGTGGATGCCCAGAGGAGGGAGTTTCTAAATCTGACTCAGGGGGATAAGTCTGTGGCTGAATATGAGGCGAAATTTTTACGACTTAACCGCTATACACGTGGGATGGTGGTAACTGAATATGAGCACTATGTTCGTTTTGAGGACGACCTCAGAGATAATCTACAAGTTCTGATAGCACCATAGAGGGAGTGAGATTTTGCTATGTTAGTGGAAAAGGCGAGTTTGGGATTGAGCTCCTGCCTGGTACAGCTCTGGTGTTTATCGCCACTTATAGAATAGCATCGAAGGAGCTTGTGGAGCTTAAAGCTCAAATTGAAGAGTTATTGGACCGAGGGTTTATCCACCCTAGTGCGTCTCCGAGGGGAGCACCAGTTTTATTTGTGAAAAAGAAGGATGGAACTATGCGTATGTGCATTGATTATCGACAACTGAATAAATTGACCATTAATAACAAGTACCCCTTACCTAGGATAGACAATCTATTCGACCAGTTCCGAGGAGCTTTGGTCTTCTTTAAGATTGATCTCCGATCAGGGTACCATCATCTGAGGATTAAGGAGATTGATGCTTACAAGACAGCATTTAGGACTCATTATAGTTATTACGAGTTTCTAGTGATGCCGTTTGGACTGACGAATGCACCAGCGGCTTTTATGGATTTGATGAACTGAGTGTTCCAGCCCTATCTGGATCTGTTCGTAGTGGTGTTTATAGATGATATTCTGGTGTATTCGAGAACTAAAAATTGGCATGATGTACATCTCCGAGTAGTTCTGTAAATTTTGAGGGAGAAATAATTGTACGCTAAGTTCAGCAAGTGCGAATTCTGGCTACGAGAGGTAACTTTTCTGGGTCATGCGGATCTCTTGAGGGATTAGGGTTGATCCCGTAAAAATTGAAGTCGCTTCGACCGAAGCAACCTAAGTTAGTATCCGAGATTCAAGTTTTACGGTCCGTAGGGTATTATAGACGGCTTGTTGAAGGGTTTTCGTTGCTTGCGGCACCTCTGACTAAGTTGTTTCATAAAGAGGTGCCGTTTAACTGGACTGATAAGCAAAAAGAGAGTTTTGAGAAACTTAAGAAAGTTCTGACTGAGGCCCTTGTCTTGATACAGCCAGAGTCTGGGAAAGAATTTACTGTCCATAGCGATGCATCACATGTTAGTCTAGGATGTGTGTTCATGCAATAAGGTAAGGTAGTGGCATATGCGTCTCATCAGCTTAAGACGCATGAGGTGAACTATCTGACACATGACTTGGAGTTGGCTGCGGTGGTATTCGCACTGAAAATTTGGAGGCATTACCTGTACGGTGAGAAGTGTGTCATTTACACGGATCACAAGAGCCTCAAGTATCTTCTCACTTAGAAGGAGTTAAATCTTAGGCAGCATAGATGGATGAGCTGCTTAAGGATTATGACTGTTCGATTGAATACCATCCTAGTAAGGCCAATATGGTGGTCGACGTACTGAGCCGTAGTGCTATGACGGATCTGAGGGCAATGTTTGCTCGTCTCAGCTTATTTGATTATGGTAGTTTGTTAGCCAAACTTCAAGTTAAATCGAGGTGGATTGAACAGATTAAGGGTAAATGCTGGAGGATAAGTCATTGGGTCCTCGTTTCCGACAGATTGAGAGTAGGGAAACTTCAGATTTTGGACTGAATAGCGAAGGGGTACTTTTTTTCCGTGGGAGAGTCTGTGTACCAAAGAATATTGATCTGAGGCAGTCTATACTGCAAGAGGAACATAGTATCCTTATGCTATTCATCCTAGCAGGAATAAGATGTATCGAGACCTTCGTGAATTATATTGGTGGCCAGGTCTTAAGCGTGAAATTATCGACCTCGTGGGTAAATACCTTACGTGTCAGCAGGTTAAGGCTGAACACCAGTTGTCTTCAAGGTTGCTTTAGCCAGTTAAGATTCCACTATGGAAGTGGGAGAGAGTGACATGGACTTCATTAGTGGGCTGCCCTTAACACCTACTAAGAAGGATTCAATATGGTCATCGTGGATCGATTGACCAAATCTGCCCATTTCATACTTGTTCATACGAATTACTCGTTGTAGAAGCTGGCTAAACTGTATGTTCGAGATTGTACAACTACATGGAGTACCGGTTTCCATAATATTTGATAGAGATCCTTATTTCACGTCTCAGTTCTGGATGAAGTTACACGAGGCATTGGGTACAAGGTTGGACTTCAAGATCGCTGCGTTCCATCCTCGCATGCATCATTAGTCGAGAGGGTGACTCGAATCTTTGGAGGACATGTAAAAGAGTTGTGTGATCGACTTCCGGGGTAGTTGGGAGGATTACTTGCCATTGGTAGAGTTTGCGTACAGCAATAGCTACCAGTCTAGCATACAGATGGCACCTTACGAGGCATTATATGGTCGTAGGTGTCGTACTCCTTTGTGTTGGACTAAGTTAGGTAAGTGGCAAGTTCTGGGTCCTGAATTAGTTTTTGATACCGAGGATAAAGTTAGATTGATTCAGGACCAACTAAAGGTGGCATCTGATAGACAGAAGTCATATCTGGATCTAAAGCTTAAGGAGATTGAGTATTTTGTGGGGGACCTAGTGTTTCTTAAGGTCTCGCTGTAGAAGAAGGTACTGAGGTTTGGTCAGAAGGGCAAGTTAAGCCCTAGGTTCATTGGGCCTTACCGTATATTGAAGCGTGTGGGACTGGTTGCCTATCAACTTACCGGATTCATGATGTGCTCCACGTCTCTATGCTGAGGCGATATCATTTTGATCTTGCGCACATCGTGATGACTAAGGAGATTGAGGTTAGGCCAGATTTGACCTTTGAGGAAGAGCTGGTTCAGATTCTAGAGCATGATGTAGAAGTGTTAAGGAAGAAGTCTATTACAAAGGTACTTTGGCATAATCACAGTTCAGAAGAAGCCACGTGGGAACTCGAAGAGGCGATGCGGCAACAATACCCTCATCTATTTTGATCAGGTAAATTTCGAGGCCAGAATTTTCTTTTAGGGGATAGAGTTGTAATGCCCCAAAATATAAGTATTTACTTTCTGTATGTTGTGTATTTCAAATGCATGCTTGTCTCAGTGGTTAAGGGTTCTGGGAAGTGCCTAAGAGGTCTTGGGTTCAAGCCTGGGCATTTGCAGAAACCTTTGTTTTTTTAAGAAGTAAACCCTTGCCTTTGGTCAGTGGACTTTTAAATTTATGTGTGTAAATCATGACATAAAGAGCCTATTGGTCTAAGGGTAACTGGCGTGTGGAATGTTCCTTGGGGTCTGAGGTTCGAGGCCTGGTGATGCAAAAGGGGCATTTTATTTTGCTACAAGTATAGCGGAAGTGTCCTAAGTTGACCGAAACTGAGGTGTGTGATTGGAGTTTGGATAGGCGGTTGAGGAGATAATGGAGGAGTGATTTTAGGAGGATTTTGTGGAATTTAAAAGTGGGGGAGGTTGTGCCGGAAATGAATTGTTGTTCAAGAGAGTTTCAACTGAGATGGGAAAGGGTTGGAAGAGTCAAGTGTGGGAGTTGTTTGAGGTCTTGCCGAAATAGGAGTTCCTATTGGAAAAATCGACATTAGCTTATCTGTTTGCCTTTGGTGCTAAATTTGGCTATTTTTTGGTTTGGCTTTCTTGCTTGTTGTAGCCGAATAGTGCTTGTTCATTCGGGTCTTTCTCTTTTTTATGCTTTGCGGTTTTATGCTCCATTTCTGGCCTTTTTCCTTTGGTTAATTGATTTCCTTTCCCCTCTTTCTCTTTTGGCTTTTTCTTTCCTTCTTGACCGATTGCTGCTATCCTTTTTTCCCCTCTTAGTGCTTTCGGTTTTGATTCCACCTTCTTCCTCCCACAATCGACTTTAGTCTTTAGGCTGATTACCTTGTCTCTTCTCTCTTCTTTTCTTTTTGCTTCTCCACTCTCTCTCAATTCCTTCCCTTTTCACTGGTGGGTGGCTGGATATTGATTGGTAAGTCTCTGTTTGTCTCTGTTTTTTTGGCTTTTCTCCTCTTTTCCCTGAATGCTGATTCTCATCTTTTTCTCTCTTGGTCATGGTCTTCTTTCTGGTTTTAGTACTACTCGATGAGTGAAGGAGTTCGTTAGTGTTATAGTAACGATCAAAACCTTTCTCTCATTTCTTGTTCAAAGGTAATGCTATTCATTGGTATTATATTGAACTGAGGTATTTTGGCTTGGATCCTTCGGTTTTGGTTGAATGTTTCTTTCCCTTATTTTGGGTTTGCGTTTTCTATGGGTTGATATACATTATTTCAACCCTTGTGTATAAGCAAACATGAGTAATAGATTCGCTTATCCTGCAGATATTCATCAAGGGGTCTGTTATCAACCTTCGTCAGCGATCTAAGCGGGCTAAAACCACCCTCGTTCAATCAAGGCAAGTATCTAATATTTTGGGGTTAAGTATTACAGAGGAGGGTGATTTACCCTATTGTCAAACGACTAATTGAATACCTTGAATGAATGTAGGTTTGGCGCTCATGGAATTCTAGCACTTTTCACAAACAGGTGTGTAACCACACTGCTTTAAACGAAGATTGACAAAAGCAGGAAAAGTATGACCTTTGATGCTACACGAGCGTACGCTCGCTCATGTGGTAGTCCAAACGCGTAAAACGTGGGCGCTTGATTGTGGAGGCCACTATGAGCAATTTCATGGGCTTAGGCCGTTTTGGGCCATGATGGGCCAAAATGGGTCGTGTGGGCCCCACGGGTCATAGGCCCCACACGGGTAAACCACACGGACGTGTGGAGATTATTGGGCCAGGCTGTGTAGTTCACACTGCCAAGGTCATTTTTGGGGCTTATTAGGCCACACAGGCGTGTGGGCCCGCATGGGTCGCATTATGGGCTTTGGGCCCATTTTTACTGTTTGACCGTTAAGGTTGCATGGGTCACCCGAGACGACTGTGGACCTAATTTTGGGTCGATAAGTACACTTAGACCCCAAACTGGTGAAATGAATGTTATACCCCTAAGAGGTAAAGTGACTGATATACCCTTATGATATGTTTGACTGTATTTGAGCATGTCATTTTGCATACACGTATGATATTATGACATGACATGTTGCATGGGGGTGGGTTTGATATATTTGGAGGAAGTGTATTGTACTGGCAGCTCTACTACAAATACTATTTAGTGCCGCAACTGGTGCTATATTTGGAGTGTAGGGATAGGTGGGTCAATCTTATGCCCACATAAAGTGTAGGGCTAGACAAAGTGGAGTGTAGAGGATGGATGGGTAGGAATTCTATTTGCATCTTTGTTACTGTTACTGTAATGGGCTAAGGCCCACACTGATACTGTTACTGTAATGGGCTAAGGCCCACACTAATACTGGACAAACATTGAAACGGGCTTAGGCCCAAACTGTAATTGCCTATTGTTTGACTGACTATTTTAAAGGGATTACACACTGAGTTTTCATAAACTCACCCTTCTTCTTTCCTGTGCAGGTAATCCTTAGGCGGGTTGGTCCTGTAAGGGACTCGATGGAGGCCACACAACTACTCTTACTTCTGTTTTAAACTTTTAATCTTAAAGCCATTTAATTTGGGGTATTTGTTATGTAATAAGGCATTTTTAAAGTTTTACTTTTGATTTGGGTTCTATTTACCTTAGATCATATTTGTTAGAAGTAGGTTGTGATTTTTCATAAGAATAAATGCTTTCAAAACACCACGCCATTGCAACATACTTTAAAAGCTTCCGCATGCAAACATTGTTTTTTTAAAGTGCAATAACAATCTAAAATGATTAAACTTTCTGCTAAACCCACTTGAGTTTTTAACAACGAACAAGTTACCCTAAAGCTTTGTAAAAGATCACCATGAGGGTTTTTATATAGTACGGATTTTCTCAACAGAATGATGCTTTTCAAATCACAATTCAATGTGGCATCGCAGATTCGATCATAACGTTTAGGCCTAGTTTGGTGTGTTACATTATCGATGATAGATGACCTTTTTGATCAATTTAGGGGTGCCACAGTTTTGTCCAAGATTGATCTAAGGTCGACTTTGTAACATCCCAAATATTGGAGGTTAATAGAATTGGGTTTGGGAATCGAGAGAGAGTGGTCATGCCCTAATTTTTGAGATTATCTATGTGTTTTTAGGAAATAAATGTGGTATTGGTTTGTTAGTTAAGTGTTAGTGAAACGTTCCTTGAAACCCAATTTTAAATTCCTTCTCTCTCACCATTTTTATTATTTTGCTAATTTTGCCTCAATTTGTAGTATGTGACACGCCTTGTTTTTAAAATAAATATTGCAAAATTATTTCAAAAATAAGGAAATAGCCTAGTGGTTAATTAATATATGCAAAAGCATGAAAATTAAATTGTGGTCCCAAGTTTGAATCTTTTCCCATGCAAAATAACTATTTTCTTTTTACAAAATCCCTTGTTTTTAATGTGTGTGTCATCCATACCCTTGTAACCCTAGGTATAAATGTTAATTTTACACAAAATAATCATCCTTCGTTCTATCTTTACTCACCCTAGTCGTTCCTCCCCTCTCCCCTCCTCATTGATCTTTATTTTTTTCTTTCTTCCTCCATTGTTGTCGTCGCCTACACCTAGTTTTACCATCTCTTTCTTTTTCTTTTTGTCTTAAGATTTGTTAACATTTTCTCCACCATCTTGCTGATATTTTTACTCGTTAAAATCATCCCCAAATTTGAAATCTTGAATTCCAAGATTGATCCCGAACATTGTAAAGAAAGTGCCATTGCTGTTTCTCTCAACTAGCTTGTGTAAAAACGTTTCTTTCTTCAATTTGTTGATTAATCTTGTCAATTAAGAACCTAAATTACCAGATCTGGAATTTAAGGGAATTTTTCTTGATTTTTAATGGATTTTTAAATTATTTTTAAATTAGCCCTGAATTTGACCACCGCGAGTGGTGGTGCGTGCGTCTATGTGCAAGAAAGGGGGCTGTTTTATTGCTTAATTCTTTCCCATCTTTTCCCAGCTATAATTTTAGTTCTTGAGACCTCATAATCAGCCTTTAATCATATGTTAATTAGGGAAATAAGTTCTTGATCAATTAGCCATTTGGATATCAGAATTCGAGAAGTGTAAGTGTGAATAATTGTAAACTAGTTTGTTGTTTCGAAAAAGTTGTTGGGAAAAGGTTATGGATTTATTAAATGAGGGATTTTAATAAATATTAGCTACTAATTTTCCATTATTTAATTATGTTAGGTGCTGACCGGAACATCCCAAATCAATCGTAAAGTCGAAAGATGTTCGCGCGCATGATTCATAAGAAAATAGTGTAAGAAATTTAACTAGTTTTGATTCGTAAAATAGTAGTAATTTTGACGATTTGTTGGAACCCATAAGTGGGTGTTTTAGGGCTGGTTAAGAGATGAATTATGGAATTTATACTAATTTTTTACTTAGGTTCGTTTTAATGTTTATTAAGGAAATTTGGAAGATTTGCTAGTGTGCTGTGAGAAAGCGAAAAATAAGGTTTGGGTCCTAAACTCAAAAACTTAATTAAAAATGATTATTTTTTTGATATATTTGATGATTTAGATTTCTGATTAGATTGTGTTAATAGCCAAATAGTTAATTTTTTAAGTGGCCGAACCAAGTACGTTTCGAGCCCTAAAAGATTGATATGTTAGCTAAGTTGCTAGTTTGACAGTGTGACTGTGTGAATGGTATTGTGATGCATGATTGTGTTATTTGACATGAGATTGATTGTATATATAGCATGATTTGCTGAGATATGAGTTTATGCATGATATAATTGCATGGATAGTTTGCTATGTTATATTGGAAAGGTTGCTATACATGCACATTGGAAAATCGTAAAAGTATGTGAAATTGTGAAATGTTGAATGATATAATCTTAATGGTAATTTGAAAGTTGGAACACTGTTTCCATTTACTGAAAGTATGTGATTATTGAGGGCATGTTAAATATTTCAAACAAATCTGAAAAGTATTGAGATATGATTATGTATAAGTTTGTGTGACATATTGCATTTGCATTAGGATGAGATATCTTGTGGTTGACGGATGAGTTCCGTGTAGTACTGGTGGCATATTAAGTCCGCATTTATATGTAGTCAGTGCACTACACCTGGAGTACTGAGGGGTTTGGCAATTTTATTACATATTATATGTTATTGGTGATTGTATTGCACTATTTGATATTCGACAGATTTTTTGTATTATTGATTATTTGGTGGTTTTACCACATCTAGCTATGTTCACATTTGTTGGAGTTTTGCAGATGGGTTCTGGGGAACTCGTGGTGTGTAGCAGATGGCATGGGTAGGAATATTTTTGCATTGCATCATGCTCATGACATATTCGAATGTTTTTGATTTATGCTACATATTGTATTGCGTTGTATTGAATGGTATCGATATTAATGATTGTTACTCGAATGAATGATGACCCATGGTCATACACCGTTTGACATCAATTTGATAATGGCTATGTAATGATATGAAATTCCAATGATGGTTATGTGTTCTTCTGTTAAAGCTAATATGTTTCACTGTATTTGATATTTATGTCTATTTAAATAAATGTTCAACTCACACTGAGCTTTCATAAGCTCACCCCTCAATAGTGTTTAACTTTTCATGTAAACCACGAAATTAGGATCAGACTCGACATACGGAGAATCACCTTGGACCTCAAACTATTCTTAATAAGTATTATTAAGTCTTTATTGGTTTTGGCTTGTAATTTTTAATTATTTCCGGTCTGTGGCTTGGTAACTTTTCTTTTGGGGATTTTTGCATGCATAGATTACTCAAGCAAATAACCAAAAAATGCATAATATCGAGCTTAAGTAAAATTTGACATTGTTTCCTAATTTTCGCTGCATTACAAATGAACCGGTTTCTAAAAATAAATCAACAAGGCAACTAAGTTTCCAAAATGACTTGAAAAATGATTTTCCCACTACATTAGTTTAACATCGAATTTTTACAAAGAAGAGTGACAAGCAAACAATTTGTTTTTTTTTAAACAACACTATCAATAATAAAATGAGTCTTAAGTATAGATTATCTAATAAATGAACTTTTTTAAACTAACTCAAAGTGCAAATATAAATTTTCACTAAAATGAGTTTATTTAAAGTTTTCAAAAGTAACCTAAGTTAGCTTAGCTATTTCGGTGGTTAATATAGCCTTCTCAATCTATCTATAACATCTAGGCTGGATAGGGAGGTTACATTTAGTGGTATAAAAGTCTAGGTTTAAAGCCTCGGACTGAGTTTTGATTTTCAAAAATGAGCCTACATGCATGCAAACATGAAAAAGGGGAAATTTGGGAAAAACAAGCCATAGAGAATTTTGAAAATGATTTTCTACAAAAAAAAAAAAAGGGTCTGAGACTCTGATGCTAATTGCCATAGAAAAGTTACTATTAAATTATAGGTAAACACTTGAGGTGCATTACCATAGACATAAAATTGAAATATTTAGTATTTAATTTTTGTTTGAAACTGTAAGAAAGGAAATTGAAAATTGACTGAATTTAGTTAGTAATTATTTTTTCTAAAACTGCAAATCAAATTTAAGACCATAGGATACATAATGAACAACCGCAAAATGAGGAACAATGGGGTTTAGCGTCTGTAACGAGTAGGTTTGTGCAAGTGTACACAGTCGTTATCAAGTAATATGTAAGTATCGAATTATCATCTCCACAGGGATTGTATTTGTGCTAAGTCACTTAATTTATAAAATTATATTAACAATTTGGTAAATAAAAACACAATTTAGTTGAAAAGTGATGATTAAAATATATTAGACTAAATGCAATGATCCCTAATGCAAATTAA
Source organism: Gossypium anomalum (assembly GCA_025698475.1). Classification (NCBI taxonomy): domain Eukaryota; kingdom Viridiplantae; phylum Streptophyta; class Magnoliopsida; order Malvales; family Malvaceae; genus Gossypium; species Gossypium anomalum. The sequence goes on from CM046967.1 coordinate 30,981,828, forward strand.
CCTAAGTATGCAAACTATATGGATGAAATAGATTTTAGCAAAATTAAACACAATTTGCAACAATTATAGCATAAATAAACTAGGACATTTACTTTAATTAAACTCAACTTATTATCAACATGCTTAATAATATTCGAAAAAGCATTCCATGCCAACTCGATCTTTCATGAGTTTGGAAACCACGTTAGGTCATTTCAGAGTCCTTTACTTAGTAAATACACATTTTACTAATCCTTATTTACTAAGGGTTTCGTAGTATTCGTGCGAGGTAACAGGGACGTGTTAGGTTTGAAACAGTTTAATCACATAAATCTAAAAACTATGTAGATAATAGAGCTTGGTTAGGGTTGTTATGCAACCTGCAATTTAATCAGGTTAGGATCTAAATTGAGCATGAACATTTCAATTACGTATCCACTAACCGTCGTCTGGTTAGGATCGCTCAGCTAATTCAGGTGCGTTTCAATCACGTATGAATGAAATACAAACTTGATTTTAATTGAAAACATGATTGATTGAGGCACAAATATTATAAGCATGAATCTTATAAATATTATTTAATCAAAGAAATCATCATAGCTTAAATAAAATTAAGCTAACATTGTTGTAAACAAGAACAAAGAACACATAACAAACATCTTTAAATTAAATTAAAGAAAAGAAATATTAAACCCAATTTAGAGTGGCTGTCACCCAAGACTCTGACTGACGAGGCTCCTTTGTTCCTTTGCTTCGCTCCTTTGCTGATGGCTCTCCAAGGTGGCCGACCAAGGATTCTTTAAGAGGCTCAAATGCTAAAAATCTTTATGAAAAGATGATGATAGGCATGGGGAGAAAAGAAGAATGCTAAGAGAATGAATGAGGAATGAAGGATGAGTGATGAATGATGAGGGATGAGTAGAAATGTGAGAATGAGGTCTTATTTATAGGTGAGAAGTGGGGGATAGTTTACTAAAAATAGGAGTTTTAATCTTTTGAAGCATCTTTCATGGGTGGCCGGCCATAAATTGAGGAAGTTGAGCTATTTTTTGCTTGATTTTTGGTCAATTTGACTGCCACAACAACTCAAGACTCAGACTCGGTCAAGTGCAAATCTTCAGGTAAAACTCTAATTTCTTCAACTCTTCAAGGACCTTGTGCAATCAAACCAAAAAGTGGTTTATGGACATTCATATGCAGTCGAATTTTGGGTTGACTTGGTCCCCAATTTGGACGGTTTTGTAATCCAGCAAAGCTATCAGACTTGTCCAGAATAAATCAACAAGTTAAAGGACCAAAGAATAAAATTTATTCAATTTAATTAATTAATTTAAAACCCAAATTGTTAATGAAATATTTTAAAATGAATAATTAAATATAATTTTATATTTTATTATTTAAGTTAATCATGCATGGCCCACTTTATGTCTTAAAAAATATAACTTATTCAAATTAATATAAAATAAGCCATTTATTGGATGAAAAATATATAATAAAGCATAAAATCACATTGTAATAATTTCTATGTCCTGATTTCATATTTTCACATATTTCATTAATTTATTAAACAATTACTTAGTTTTAACACCAATTTTAAGTAAAAAGGTGATAAATGACATAGGAAAAATCCTATATATTTTTCTATTTACACACCCCCAAACTTAAATCATTGCTCGTCCCAAGTAATGTTCATGCACAACAAAAGGTCTTGCTAAGTCAAAATTGCTAATTGTGTAAGAAGCATCAATCTTTGTCTCATAATCATGCATTAATAACTTTATGCTCATCAATCATCTTTATTAACAAGTAATTCATATGCAAATATTCCTTAAGATTTTACTAAGCTTCAAAATATGCCAACATGAATCATAATTTGCGTGTATGTCACAGTCATAGATAACATTCTTCATTCAACATAATTTCCTATCAATCAAGCAAACAATCATAAGGCTTATTTATGATCTTCATATGTTGAACTTAGGACTCTTCACTAATATAGGTGACATAATCATCAAATCAATAGGTCTTTTATAAGGTTGTAATGGGCTCGGTTAAAGGTAGGGATTTTAAGAGATGGGACATTTTGGTTTTAAAAATCTTAACCTTTAACTTTGTCTTGGTTTTCTCGTAATACAACCTTTTTCTTTACGTGAACCTTTGGAACACCCCCAAACTTATTTTGAACTCAAGCTCATACATTTTTCCTTTTTAGAGACTGAGCAAACTTTCCTTCGCTCTCTCTCTCTTTTTTTTTTTAAGCATGAGCACATACATCTTTATGAAAACTTCCTCAAATGTTGATTACTAAGACAACTTTAGTTAAGATAGGTGCAAAAATTTAGGATAACTTTAAAAGATGGTAATGTGGCTTATAATGTAAGTTCATTGCAATAAACAGGCCTTTAAGCTCAAAATTTCAGTTCCAAGGGTCAAATATCATAGGGTTGGCTTGAAAAGGCTCAAACGATCCAAAGAAATAGTGCCTATATCATTTTAGATTTTTTTGTCCCCTAGTATTTTGCCTCAAAAAAGTTACTAAGTCAATTCTAAAGATATAAACCTTCATGCATGTCTAATATCAGAAGAAACTAAGTTTTCATGGCAAACATTACTAAGGCTAAGATCATACAGGCATTCCACTCTTCATGATAACATACTTTCACTCAGATAAAATCATTATTCATACTTGCATACAAACTATCTTATTAACAAAAAAAATATCTCTAAACATTCATTTATTAAAACATACTTATGAAAGAAATGATTGAAACATACTTGAAAAAAAATTAAAAGTTTGAGCAATTTATTTGCCTTACCCCCTTTAAAAAGAAGCAATGTCCTCATTGCAAGAACAAAGTAATGAATGAACACCAGGTAAGGTTGTAAAGAAAGAAAGGTGAGTCATTAAGACTACTTAAATACCAAGTCTTTCCTAATAACCCAATCCTAGACATGTTCATTCCCATTACCACATCACTTAGTCTTTTTCTTTCTAAAGAAGTGTTAAGATTATTCATGCTTGCTATGTTTTATTCTGCATAAATTAAATCCTAATTATTAAAGAAATAAATTCCTAAGGACCTAAAAATAAATAAATAATAAAACAAGAGTCGCCCATTTTTATTTTATTGATTTATTCCCCTTGTCTTTTTCAGCTCCATCTCCGCTTGCATTGTTAGTATCTTCTGTCCATGTCTCAAAGATAGCATCTGGGAACTCAAGAACAAAAGTATTAGAGATATTCTTAAAAGAATTTTGAATTGAGTTATCTTTAATTTTTTCATATTTCAAGTAAGTTTGATGTTGATTGTGCATGAACTTGCACATATCCATCAAAATTGACAACTCTGATTTCTTTGAAGCACTTGCGAAAGTCGGCATAGGAGTTGCAAATTCAGGTTCAACACTTAGCTTGACTGGTTCTTCTTCTGGCTCAACCCTTGGTTCAGGGTTTTTAGATCCTTCAACTGGTTTAGTAATGTTTGATATCCTTATCATAATTTTCCTTTTTAGTGTCTGTAACTAAATTAGCTTCAGTCTCAGTTTCATCTATTGACTCCTTGGTATCTGGCTCAGTTGGCTCTTCTTGCTTGCCTTGATTTAGCTCATGCACCCTCTCTACTAACCTTTCAAGATCATAAGTTAAAATGCACCCTTGAACATATCGCCCCTTCAGATTTGCTTGTGTTAAGCACTTCCTGCCTTCTTTTTAGCACAATCGTGAATCTCCTTGAGGACAATTATCCAAACATTAATGGACTTTTCTGTCAATATTGCATATAATAAGAGCATCCGTTCCATCAAGATGGTGAAACTATGTGAGATAGGCATAAAATTGTAGCGAACAAAAGAAAACCACACCTTTGCTACTGCTTTTAGGTATTCCCTTCGGCAAGAATGGCTCCCATACTTTCTTATAATTGATTGCGATCCTGGATTTGTCACAAAATCAAGCACTTGTTGAAGAAAATCCGAATTGATATTGTTCATCATAGGCTAGTACTCATCTTCTTCAACATCAGTTAAGTTAAACAAATCATTGATGGGCTTAAAAGTAAGAGGTACCTTTTTCTTTCAAACGATGACCTCAGTAGCATCTTGTGTCGTTAAACTTGCATAGAATTCTAGAACTAGTTCATCTTCGGGAAGTGAATGAGCATCACAAAATCGTTCCCACTTGAGAGAATTGATTATCTTTCTAATTGGCATAGGAACAACCATCAAATCATTACTTTTCAAGTTAAAGCCTTTTTTCCGGCATCATAGGTTGATGCTTGAAAATTGAATCAAATCTCTCTTTCACTTATTCATCGATCAAAATCGGGTTTTCAGGAGTAGTCTTTGATATCTAGTTCTTTTACGAGACATGGTATCTTTTCCTAAAAATTCAAAAAAATTTTGCTTACTGGTAAGAAGAGAAACTGACAAGTGGGTAGAACTTGCTACGGCAAAAATCGTGCGATGGCAAGGATGGTGCGACGGTAACGATAGCGTACGACAGCAATGGTAGTGCTTCAGCAATCTCTTTGCGACGGCAATAGGGTTTCTTTTGGGGTTTGAGGTTGACGGCACAAAAAGGAGATTTTAGGGAATTTTAGGGTGTAAGCAATTGCTTTGAGGGATATAAAAATTAGTGAAATGAAGAGGGGTTTATATAGGGAAAAATTAGGGCAACATGTAGCAAAAAATTAGCTATATTAGGGCTACATGGGCGGCAAGTAATGGGAGCGGCAATAGGTATGGATTCTTCCCTCATTTATGTTGTCTTGGGCCTTAAATTCAGGCTGTATTTTTAGGCTTACTCAAGAGAAAAAAAACTGATTAGTACTTGGGCCAAATTTAACCCCCTTTGAAAATTAAAAATTTAAAGAAAACAAGTTAAACTTAAAAATTTTAAATCTCAATTATAAAATTTCTTTTCAATAAATTACATTAAATTAATTCCCAAGAAAGGTTGGAAGGGTCACAACGGTCCCGCTTAAGTTCCAATCTCCTTAGACAAAAGTAATTAAATGTACTAAACTAAGAAAATAAATTCTAACTATTTATTTATTTACAAAACAAGTTCATGAAAAATCAAGGGTCTTTAAATTTGAACGAGGATTCAACTCGCTCAACTTCACCATCCCCATAATGTTTGAGATGTTGACCATTAACTTTAAACGTACCTCCGTGATTGTCGAATAATTCAACAGCTCCATAAGGATATACTCGGCAGATGGTATAGGGTCCTTTCCATCAGGATTTAAGCTTTCCAGGAAATAAATTCATCCTTGAATTAAACAACAAAACCTTCTGGCCTTCTTTAAACTCGCGAGGTTGTATATGACTATCATGCCATCTTTTTTATCTTTCTTTACACATTTTGGCATTCTCATAGGAAAACAACCTCAAATCTTCCAACTTATCCAGCTGTAACATCCTTCTCTCTCCTACTTGTTTAAGATCAAAGTTCAATTGCTTCAAGGCACAGTGAGCTCTATTCTCCAACTCTAATGGCAAATGACATGCCTTCCCAAAAACTAACCGATAAGGAGTCATTCCTAATGGTGTCTTATATGTTGTTCGATAGGCCCATAATGCATCATCAAGCCTTCGAGACCAATCTTTTCTGCTAGGGCGTACTACCTTTTTAAGGATACCTTTGATTTCACGGTTCACTCTCTCAACTTGCCCATTGGACTAGGGGTGATAAGCAGTAGCAGTCTTGTGCTTCACATCATATTTGCCAAGCAACCACTTAAGCCATTTATTCACAAAATGAGAACCTTCATTATTAATAATAGCTCTTGGTGTCCCAAATCGTGTAAACACATGCTTATGTAGGATCCTCATGACCACCTTAGCATCATTTGTAGGGTATGCTTTAGATTCAATCCACTTGGATACATAGTCCACAGCAACTAAGATGTACTTGTTCCTATATGAAGAAGGAAACGGGCCTAAGAAGTCAATGCCCCATAAGTCAAATAATTCAATCTCCAAAATGTTTGTCGAGGGCATCTCATTCCTCCTTGATATATTCTCGATCCTTTGGCATTTATCACAGTTCTTCACATAAGCATAAGCATCTCTAAATAGCGTAGGCCAAAAGAAATCTGCATGCAAAATCTTTGCTGTAGTACGTGAACTACCAAAGTGTCCCCCACTTGGAGTAACAATATCCAACGAATTAGCCTCGGTTTTGCATCTTTCTTCGTGAACAAGTATTTAATGGCTGCATGGTCATTAAATACTGTAACTTTGGTACCTATAAGATATGAGCGAAATTTGTTAAAATCAAAGACTATTCCAAAGAGTTCCTTTTCGGTTACCATATAATTGAGTTAGGCTCCTTTCAAAGTTCTACTTGCATAGTAAATAGGGTGAAACACTTTGTTTCTTCTTTGACCCATCACAGCTCCAACAGTATAATCACTTGCATCGCACATCAACTAAAAAGGCTAGTTCCAATTAGGTGTAACGATTATTGAGGCTGATATTAAACATTTTTTCATATCTTCAAAAGCTTCCAAACATGGTTTGTTGAAACCAAATACTGTATCTTTCTCAACAACAAACACAATGATTTAAAAATTTTTGAGAAATCTTTGATAAACCTTCGGTAAAAATCGGCATGGCCTAAGAAACTTCTGACTCCTTTCACATCCATTGGGGTCAATAATCTTTCAATTACGTCCACCTTTGCTTTATCAACTTCAACTCCTCTCTTTGAGATTTTATGTCCTAAGACAATCCCTTCCTTGATTATAAAATGACATTTTTCCCACTTAAGGACAAGATTCGTCTCTTCGCATCTCTTCAGTACCTTAGCCAAATTACTCAAACAAATATCATAAGTGTTACCAAAAATAGAAAAATAATCCATGAAAACCTCAACAAAATTTTCAACCATATTAGTGAATATTGCCATCATGCATCATTGAAAAGTTGCAGGTGCATTACATAAACTAAAAGGCATTCACCTAAAAGAAAACGTACCGTACGGACAAGTAAAGGTTGTTTTATGTTGGTCTTCTGGGGCTACAACTATTTGGTTATATCCCGAATAGCCTTCTAAAAAACAATAGAATTCGTTTCCTGCCAATCGATCTAGCATCTGGTCCATAAAAGGCAACGAAAAATGGTCCTTCCGAGTGGCTTTGTTCAATTTTCCGTAATCAATATAGATTCTACAACCGGTAACAGTTCTCGTTGGAATTAACTCGTTACACTCATTTTTGAAAATCGTGATTCCACCTTTCGTCGGCACACACTATACTGGACTTACCCACGAACTATCTAAAATAGGATAGATGATTCCTGCATCTAACCATTTGATCACTTCCTTTCTCACAAATTCTTTCATAATAGGATTGAGCCTCCTTTGCCCATCAATTCGAGCTCTTTCACCTTCTTCCAAAATAATTTTATGCATGCAAAAAGAAGGGCTTATACCTTGAATATCAGTATGGTCCAACCAATTTTTTTAGAACAACAATTAGTGGCTCCTCTTGATGTTTCATTAGTTCTGCTAAAATAATCACAGGCAAAATAGAACAGTCACCTAAATGAATGTATTTCAAATGGGAAGGAAGTACCTTTAGTTAGAGTTTAGGTGGTTCTTCGACTGACAACTTGGGTTGCACAAATTCTGACTTCCAACTCCAACGGTTTAAACCATGTGGATTGAATAAAATTTCTCGGATTGGCTTCCATCAAAGCCATGTTTTCTTCACCTTCTTCATCCTTCAAAGGGTCAAGATCTAAGGCTTTCTCCAATGGATCTTCTTCAAATTTTCTTGCCATAGAAACCAAGGTTTCTATCTCTTCCATAACTGAACACTTTTTGGCCGGATCGGGAAATTTCATTGCTTTAAGAATGTTAAAGGTTACCTGATCGTCCTAAACTCGCATGGTGAGTTCACCTTTCTGTACTTCTTCTTGTGGCTAAGAAAGGTCTCCCAAGGATGATTGGCACTTCTTTATCTGCTTCAAAATCTAAGATAATGAAATCAGCAGGAAAAATAAATTTATCGACTATTACCAAAACATCCTCGATCTTTCCCTCGAGATATGCTAAAGATTGATCCGCTAGCTGAAGTGTCATAGTTGTTGGTCTTACTTCACCTATCCCTAACATCTTGAAGATAGACTTAGGCATCAATTTGATACTTGCTCCTAAATCACACAAAGCTTTACCACAGTAAGATTCACCAATGTTACAGGGTATAGTAAAGTTTGATATGTTCTTTACCCAAATTTCTTAGATTCTCAGTATCACTCGACAAGGTTCCTTGCGGTCTTTTACGAAGCTCTGTAGCTAACTGACCCATTTGGTTTTCCAAATTTTTCAGTGTTGCTGCTTGGCTTTGGATCAAGGCGTCATTCTTTGCCATGTACGCTTTCAACAAGTTCTCCAAACTATTTGATGCCTCAGCTTGTGGTGGTTTTAGAGCTTGCTGATTAAACCCTTGAGATTGGTTGGGTCTATGCTGCAAGAAGTTGTGGTTCGGTCAATTTCCTTGGTTGTTCCAAGAAAGTTAGGATGATTACGCCATGAAGGATTATAGAAGTTGGATTGGGGTCCTTGTCTACTCCTATTTTGATATTGGTTCCCCACATACTACACTGACTCGGGATTTGATGGACAATTCTCAAAAGAATGACCTTCCTCACAGTACATACAGGAAACTACTTCGTACAGAGTTGGTGGCTGAGCTGTAAAATGATTAGAACTATTAGCGGTAAAATGTTTTAACATAGAGGAAATAGACGATACTTAAGTTGATAACAAAGTGAGGGCGTAAACTTCATGAACTCTGGCTACACAACTTCCTGAAGCTGTTCGATTTGTTGGCCATTGATAGTTATTACTCACGATCCTCTCAATGATCTTATAAGCCTCATTATAAGACTTAGACAAAATTGCACCATTCGCAGAAACATCTACCATCAATTTTGTATGTGCATTGAGACCATTATAGAATGTCTCCAATTGGATACAATGAGGAATCCCATGATGAGGACACTTACGTAGTAACTCCTTAAATCGCTCCCAAGCCTCATACAAAGACTCGTCATCTAATTGTTATAAGGTTGTGATCTCGTTCTTCAACTTAGCATTTTTGCTAGGAGGGAAATACTTAACCAAAAATCTCTCTGCTAATTCTTTCCATGTAGATATGGAACTTGGTGGCAATGAATTGAGCTATGCTCGTGCTCGATCTTGCAACAAGTACGGAAACAACTTCAGCCTCAGTGCGTCTTCAGTCACACTGACTATCTTAAATGAATCACTCACCTCCATAAACAATCGAAGGTGGAGATGTGGATCTTTTGTAGGCATACCACTGAATTGGCTTACTGTTTGGAGCATTTGAAACATCACTGGTTTCAATTGAAATTGGGTTGCCTCAATATCTGGCCTTCTAATTCCTGGGTTTAACTCACTAAAGAGTGGCACAGCATATTGTCTGATGCATCAATCCCTATCATCGGCAATGAGGATAAGATTTTGTACACGATTGGCTTCATTACCTTGGTCTTGATTTTGACTTCCAAGGTCCATCTCGACTTGTCTTTGAGTAGTTCTTTCACGTCTTCTTTTCTTGAAAGTTCGCTCAATTTCAGGGTCTACAGGGAGTAAATCGATAATTCGATCTGTGCTCATAAACACTTGAAAAGAAAATCACCAAGATTATTTAAAACGTCCCTTAAATGGACCCTCGAGGCTCAATATGAGTATTAGAATCAAGTCGGGAATAAATCAAAAACTTAGAGAATTTTTTGCAAAAATTTTTAAAATTTTCCTAGATATAGGGCACACATGCCCGTGTGATCCAGGGACACGCCCATGTGACCCTAAGACAAGCCTGTGTTGCAGGCTGTGTTCAACCCCGTGTAACTCTCTAACTTGTACCACACAGCCAACCACACGCCTGCATGAGTAGGCCGTGTGATCAATTTGATTTTCCAAAATTAGGTTCAGGTTCCACACGGGCAAGACACACGCCTGTGTTCCAGGCCATGTAGCACACATGGCTAAGACACATGCCCATGTGCTCAATTCTGAGCATTCAGTTTCTTGAATTTAAGATGTAGGGGACACACGGCTTAACCACACGCCCATGTACCAAGCCATGTGTCAGACACGGTCTAGACACACGCTCGTGTGTCAACCTGTGTGGACAAAATAAAGTCATTTCTAGCTCCATTTCTTACCCAAAATTTTACCAATATCCTGCATCAAAACTTACATCCAAATACCAACCAATTCAAGCATTGGATTTAAGCAAATTCTAACATCTAATATGATATATCATTTTATATATAATTATGTTTATAATCTTACTTTAGTTTAACCTAAACATTAAACATCACTCGATTATCCATTCTTAACATATATGTATTTATAATGACATAATGCTTTATAAGTACCAAAACAAACCATTACTAGCCATTCCAATGGCTAAATTACAAACAACATATTCCAGTCATTTATGGTCAAGTTAACCTATACATGCCATCATACCAAAATAAGTTTACTATTTATACTAAAATGAACTTGTGGATAGTGTGATGATGCTCCAACTGTTCACCAACCTTCGCGAGCTTCTGAGCACTATGAAATAGAGAAAAGTAAACCTAGTAAGCATATTATGCTTAGTAAGTTCATATAACTGGAATTAAAATGACCAATTTTGATTTATTAAAATTAAGCATATAATAACATGTTTCCATCAACTTGGCAAAAATTGCCTATTCAATCAAACATGTTAGTCACAAATTCTCATAAATATCAAGTAAACATAGATAAGCTCATCATGTTATACTATTTTAAGACATTATTCATTTCATCTCATATTTCTCATATCATGTCAAGTATTTTGTCTTTGAAATCATTGAAATTCTAATGGATAATCAAATAGTACACTCAAGGTGTACAATTCAATAACCCATTCATATTCAGGAGTACCTATTAAGTCACTTAATCAGAAAGCACACTCTTGAGCCACATATCATATAACATGATTACCTGTCCAAGCTAAATCTTGCTTCCAACATATGCTTGTAAGGGCTTAATCAGGATTGCCCGTCCAGGCTAAATCCTATCTATAACATATGCTCAAGAGGGCTTATATCAGGATTACCAGTTCAGGCTAAATCCTTTCTATAGTGAGATCAATAGGATTACTCGTCCAAGCTAAATCCCGTCAACAACAAATATAGGACCTCATTCAATAGGGGAAATCACATTTGTCCATCGAAATCCAATATTCAAACGGAACTTAACCCTTTTCAAACAACATCAATCATGTATTCAATTGTTATATTATAAAATCCAATTAATTCACATAAATATAAATCACATTCTATACAAATACAACATTCAATTCAACATATTTAAATGCTCAATTAAGTTACCCGAACTTACCTCAACACTTGTTCTCGTATATAGATCTATTAATCTGAAACTTTCTCCTTTCCTCGATCTAACTTTGAATTTGAGTTATCCGGATCCAATTAAGCTTGATTAGTTTCTTCTCTCCCTCCCACGATTTCCATGCAAATTTTGGGGAAGATGATATAAAATAAGATGATATTTCTATTTAATTGGATGAATCACCAAAAATATCTACTAAATTTTGATTAATGATCTAACTACCATATTAGGACCTCAAGTTTTGAATTCCATAGCTATTTGATCTTTCTAGTTACTAGAATTCAACTTTTGCATTTTATGCGATTTGGTCATTCCCATAATTAAGCACTAAATCGATAAAATTTTCTTATTAGAATTTTCACATGATATTTCTATCTAAATGCAAATCATGCTAAAATATAAAAATATTTTTTTCTTTTCGGTTAAGATTTGTGGTCCCAAAACTACTATTCTGATTTTACTAAATATGGGCTGTTACAACTCTCCCCCTTAAGAATTTTTGTCCTCGAAAATCTTACCAGTAAAGAGGTTTGGACATTGCTTTCTCATGGTACCCTTCAGTTCCTAGGTAGCCTCTTCAATACCATGTCGTTGCCAAAGAACTTTTACCAAAGCTACCTTTTTATTTCATAACTCTTTTGTTTCTCGAGCTAAAATTTTAATCGACTCTTCATTATATGTCATATCAGACTGAATCTCTACCTCTATCAGAGAAATAACATGTGAAGGACCTGATCAAGACCGTCGTGCATAGACACATGAAAAACATTATAAATCTGACAAATTCTGGCGGAAAAGCTAACCGATACGCAACAAGCCCAATTCTTTCTATGATTTCATAAGGCCCAATGAACCGTGGACTCAATCTCCCTTTACGACCAAATAAAATAACTTTCTTCCAAGGTGACACTTTCAAGAATACCTTGTCACTGATTTGAAATTCTATTTCTTTCCGTTTAAGATCAGCATAAGACTTTTGACGATCAAAAGCTGCTTTCAAACTGTTCTAAATTACCTTCACTTTTTCTTCGGTTTCACGGACTAAGTCAACTCCATGTAACTTTTTCTCACTGAATTCTGTCCAATACAATGGAGTTCTGCATTTACGACCATACAGAGCTTCATACGGTGCCATTTTTATACTGGACTGGTAACTGTTATTATAAGCAAATTCAACCAAAGATAGATACTTTTCCAAATTACCTTTAAATTAAAGTACACAATATCGAAACATATCTTCCAAAATCTGTATTACACGTTCAGATTGACCATCAGTCTGAAGATGGAATTCTGTACTGAAATGTAACTGTGTACCTAGAGCTTCTTGCAATTTGCTCCAAAATCGGGATGTAAATCGAGGATCTCTGTCTAAAATAATGGAGATAGGTACTCCACGCAATCTAACAATTTCAGACACATAATTTAGCCAATCTATTCAAAGAAAAATCCATACGTACCGGAATAAAGTGTGCAGACTTTGCCAATCGACCTAAAATTACCCAAATGGCATCATTCGTCTTTGGAGACAGGGGTAATCCATATACAAAGTCCATTGTAATTCTTTCCCAGTTCCATTTCGTTATTATAACTGGCTATAATAATCCTGAAGGAAACTGATGTTCACCTTTTACTTGTTGACATATTAAACATTTAGATATAAATTCAGAAATATCCTGTTTCATTCCTTGCCACCAGTACATATTCTTTAAATCATTATACATTTTATTACTACCAAGATGAATAGACATGTTTACCATTATGAGCTTCATTCAAAATCTTCTGTATCAATTCTGAAATCTTTGGTACACATAATTTGGCTCTAAATAATAGACAACCATTAGTCCCGATTTGAAATTTTGAATCAGAAGTCAATTCACACTGTATCCGCTTTGCTTGTAATTTACTATCATCTTTTTGAGCTTCAGAAATCTGCTGCAAGAAATTGGTCTAGCTTTTAACTCAGCTATAATTAAACCATCATCTGATAACATCAATCTAGTATTCATAGCTCGCAAGGCAAATAGGGATTTTCTACTCAGAGCATCAGCAACCACATTGGCTTTTCCTGGATGGTAATCAATAACAAAATCGTAATCTTTCAATAACCCAAGCCACCTGCTCTGTCTCAAATTCAAATCTTTCTGTGACATCAAATATTTCAAACTTTTGTGATCAGTGAATATATAACATTTTTCACCAAACAGATAATGTCGCCATATTTTCAATGCAAACACAATTGCTGCCAATTCAAGATCATGTATCGGGTAATTTCTTTCATGTGGTTTTAGTTGTCTTGAAGCATAGGATATTACTTTACGTTCTTGCATCAAAACACAACCTAAACCATTTAATGATGCATCACTGTAAATTATAAATTTCTTACTCAATTCAGGTTGAACTAACACTGGTGCTTCTATCAATAAGGCTTTCAACCTATCAAAGCTCTGTTGACACTTATCAGACAACTCGGACTTCACATTATTTTGTAACAACTGAGTCATTGGGGAAGCTATCATTGAAAAACCTTTTACAAACCTCTGATAATATCCAGCAAGTCCTAGAAAACTTCAAACTTCAGGCACATTCTTTGGTGGCTTCCAATTGACAATAGCTAAAATTTTACTTGGATCTACTTGAATACCCTTTGCAGATACAATATGTCCATGAAAACCAACTCCCCCTAGCCAAAATTCAATTTACTAAATTTGGCATACAGTTACTTCTCATGCAGAGTTTGCAACACAATTCTCAGTTGACCTGTATGTTCATTTTCATCTCGAGAGTAAACCAATATATCATCAATAAATACCACCACAAAATTATTTAGATACGGTCTAAAAATTCTATTCATCAAATCCATAAACACTGCAGGTGCATTTGTTAAATCGAATGGCATCACAAGAGACTCATAATGTCTATATCTGGTTTTGAAAGCTATCTTTGGCACATTAGAATATTTTACTCTTAGCTGATAGTAACCAGAATGGAGATCAATCATTGAAAATACAATAGCACCTTTCAACTGGTCAAATAAATCATCAATTCGAGGTAGTGGATACTTATTTTTTATTTTAACTTTGTTAAGCTGTCTATAATCAATGCACAACCTCAACGACCCATCTTTTTTCTTTACAAATAGAACCAGTGCAGTCCAAGGTGAAAAAATAGGTCGAGCAAAGCCTCTGTCAATCAACTCTTGTAACTGTGCTTTCAACTCCTTTAATTTGGTAGGAGCTATTCTGTAAGGTGCTATGGATATAGGTGTTGTCCTCTAGACAAGATATATAGAGAATTCCACTTCTCTAACTGGTGATAAACTAGATAACTCTTCTGGAAATACATCAGGAAATTCACATACAACCGACACTGACTAAATCTTTGACTTAGATACTTTAGTGTCCAACACATATGCAAGATAAGCATTATAACCCTTTCTGACATATTTCTATGCTGATATTGTTGAAATCACATTTGATAACCCATCTAATTTATTAGATTCAACATGGAGTAATTCACCATTCTAACATTTCAACACAATATATTTCTGTTTACAATTCACCACTACATCATGTTGAGTTAAGCAGTCCATTCCCAAAATCACATCAAATTCATCAAATCGCAATAGCATCAAATCAACCGAAAAGCAATAACCCTTTTCCATTAATGGACAGTTTTTATAGACCTTATCCACCATAACAACTGGCCCAAGGGATTTGAAACTTTAACCACAAATTTAGTGAATTCAACAAGTAAGTTTTTAACAAACACTAAATTTGTGCATATGTATGAATGTATGGCACCAAGATCAATCAAAATAGTAATATCAGTATCAAGTAGAGAAAATGTAACAGTAATGACGTCTGGTGCAAAGGCATATTCTCTAGCACGAATAGCATATGTCTTTGTCGATGCTCGTGCCTTAAATTTAACTATTGTATCCCTTGTAGTACCTTAGCTACAACTGACATTACTAGGGTGACGGGGTGGTCTACCTCTCGAAATAGGATTACTCAAGTTTCAAGCTTGCTCAACTTCTTTTTTAACCATTTCTAAACAATCACTGAGAAAATGATCAAGAGAACCATATCCATAACAAGCCCCACTTTTCAAATGACATTCTCCAAAATGAAACTTATTATAGTGTTTACATTTCGATTTAAGATTACCAGCTCTACCAACACTGGTTACAGATGGAGATGAAGACCTCGGGTTAGAGTATTGAGAACCTCACTCTTTTCCAG
The DNA here is from genome assembly GCA_025698475.1 of Gossypium anomalum. NCBI lineage: Eukaryota > Viridiplantae > Streptophyta > Magnoliopsida > Malvales > Malvaceae > Gossypium > Gossypium anomalum. Next base: position 30,997,473 of record CM046967.1, read on the forward strand.
AATATCCTGTAGAGGTGGTAACACGATCATAATACTTCTTTAATTTCTTAGAAGTAGATGACTATAACTTACTCATAATTCTTTTACTAGAAACTCGAGCTTCTTTTTCAACTTGTTTCTTCTCTTTACTCAATTCTTCAGCTTTGTGTGCTCGATCGGCCAGTATCACAAATTCCTTCAATTCAAGAATTTTTATCAACAACTTAATGTCTTCATTTAGGCCCTCCTCAAAGCGTTTGCACATATCAGCTTTTGTTGGAACCCATTCTCTAGCATATTTGCTCAATCGAACAAATTCTCGTTCATATTCAGACACATTCATATTTCCCTGTTTAAACTGTAAAAATTCTTTCTTTTTTTGATCTAGGAATCTCTGGCTAACATACTTCTTTTTGAATTCATTTTGGAAGAATTTTCATGTAATATTTTCTCTCGGTACTATAAAAGTTATGGCATTCCACCAATGATAAGTTGTGCCTTTCAGTAAGGATACTGCACATTTTAGACATTCTGTAGGTGTACAAGATAATTCGTCTAAAACCCAGATGGTATTTTTCAACCAAAACTCTGCCCTTTCCGAATCATCATCCACGGTAGCTTTAAATTCCTCTGTCCCATATTTACCAATTTTATCTACTGGAGGCTTACCAGTTCTAGCGGGTTCAGTACCTTGTGGTATTTTAGGAACCGATTGAGGAGCAAGTGGGGGAGGTTGTTCTACAGCGGGATTTGTTCTTATATACTAAGTGAACCATTCATTCATCATTTGAAAGAAGGCTAGTTTTGTCTCCTCTTTTCGGCCCTCAGATACGGGCTTTTCACTACTAGATGCAGCTCTTTAAACTGAAGCTGAAGCATTGCCCTCAACTTCCTCGGATTCAGCTCTAGCTTGGTTAGATGACATTACTATATGAAAACACATTTAAAATGGTTAGCAGATATCACACTATCACAAATTATACATAATGACATGTATAGCTAAACTCATACTTGCTACGTTCAATTTGAGAATCGACTAAACCATAGCTCTGATACTAATAAATGCAACACCCCTAACCCATGTTCATCATCGGAACAAGATTACGGAGCATTACTGGATAATTCATAACTTTTATGGATAATTCATGACAATTACTATTCATTTTCTGAGATTATTCAAAACATCCTTTAAATGGACCCTCGAGGCTCAATATAAGTATTAGAATCGAGTCAGGACTAAATCAAAAACTCAAAAAAAAATGCAAAAATTTTGAAATTTTCCTAGATATAGGGCACACACGCCCGTGTGATCTAGGGACACGCCAAAGTGACCCTAAGACACGCCAGTGCTGCAGGGCGTGTTTGACCTTGTTTAACTCTCTGACTTGAACCACAGGGCCAGCCACACGCCTGTGTGAGTAGGCCGTGTGATCAATTTAATTTTCCAAAATTAGGTTCAAGTTTCACACAGCGAAGACACACGCCTGTGTTCCAGGCCGTGTCGCATACACGGCTAAGACACACGCCCGTCTCTTTGTTTGTGTGCTCAATTCTGAGCATTTTGTTTCTCGAATTTCAGATGCAGGGGACACATGGCTTAACCACACGCCCATGTACCAAGCTATGTGTCACACACAGTCTAGACCCCGTGTGTCAACCCGTGTGGACAAAATAAAGTCATTTCTAACTTCATTTCTCACCCAAAATTTTACCAATATCCTGCATCAAAACTTACATCCAAATACCAACCAATTCAAGCATTGGATTCAAGCAAATTCTAACATCTAATATGATATATTATTGTATATATAATTATGTTTATAATCTTACTTTAATTTAACCTAAACATGAAACATCACTCGATTATCTAGTCTTGACATATATGTATTTATAATGACATAATGCTTTATAAGTACCAAAACAAACCATTACTAGCCATTCCAATAGCTAAATTCCAAACAAAATATTCTAGCCATTTATGGTTAAGTTAACCTATACATGCCATTATACCAAAATAAGTTTACTATTTATACCAAAATGAACTTGTGGATAGTGTGATGATGCTCCAACTATTCACCAACCTTCGCGAGCTTCCGAGCACTATGAAACAGAGAAAAATAAACCTAGTAAGCATATTATGCTTAGTAAGTTCGTATAACTGGAATTAAACTTACCAGTTTCATTTATTAAAATTAAGCATATAATAACATGTTTCTATCAACTTGGTAAAAATTGCCTAAACACATGCATTCAATCAAACATGTTAGTAACAAATTCTCATATATATCAAGTAAACACAGATAAGCTCACCATGCTATACTCTTTTAAGGCATTATTCATTTCATATCATAATTCTCATATCATGTCAAGTATTTTATTCGTTGAATCATTGAAATTTCGATGGATAATCAAATAGTACACTCAAGGTGTACAATTCAATAACCCGTCAATTCATATTCAGGAGTACCCATTAAGGCACTTAATCAGAAAGCACACTCTTGAGCCACATATCATATAACAGGATTACTTGTCCAAGCTAAATCTTGTTTCTAACATATACTCATAAGGGCTTAATTAGGATTAATCGTCTAGGCAAAACCCTATCTATAACATATGCTCAAGAGGGCTTATGTTAGGATTACCAGTCTAGGCTAAATTCTTTCTATAATGGGATCAATAGGATTAATTATCCGAGCTAAATCCGGTCAGCAACAAATGCAGGACCTCATTCAATAGGGGAAATCACATTTGTCCATTGAAATCCAATATTCGAATGAAACTTAATCCTTTTCAAACAATATTAGGCATGTATTCATTTGTTATATGTAACACCTCAAACCCAGCCTGGAAGTTTGGCTCGAATCTGGTGTGTCACATTGAAGTGTTTTTTTCGAAAACCATGTTTCCATTAAAAACCCTTTTTAATAATTAAAAACTTATACCCATTTTAAACCTTGTTAGAAAACCTCAGCTGAATAAAATTCTTAACAACTTTGTAAAAATCTTGGCAGTTGCAAAAGCTTGATTTAAAACAATTGCGGATACGTGATGTTTTGAAAATAGTAGCTGTTTTGGAAAACCGTGTTCTAATACTAGCAATTATAAGAACAATAAATAAAATTCCAAATTAGAAATCCAGAAAATTACATCAGCTTTACTACAACTCACATAAAAACATTTAAAAACAATAATCAAAATTGTAACATAAACAGTGTGTGTAGTTCCCTCCGAGCCCCTTGCAGCTACGATATGTCTAAGGCTAGAAATTACCTGAAAGGTTAATGAACGGGGTGAGTTTACGAAAACTCAGTGCGTAATCCCCTACTATATAAAAGAGACAGTCAGTCATATAAAAGAATTGAAAGTCTGGCCCCAGCCCTACTTATAGTTTCAGTATCAATTGGGCCTTAGCCCATTATAACAAACAGTACTAGATGGGCCTTAGCCCATTACAGAATAAGAAACATTATTAGAGCGAGAATTAAAATAAGAATCAGAATCAGAATTAGGTGACAGAATCAGAATGTGAATGCAATCCCAACCCAATCCATCCGTATACACCCCCGTACCAACCTTACACCATGCGGGGAGACTACTCGACCCACCCAACCGCTACACACCACAGAAATTGCAGCGAGGCTGCCAGATATTGTGGCGAAGTCACTAGATACAGATATTGTAGCTAGGCCACCAGAACAGATATATATATATGTGGCGAAGCTACTAGATTGCAGTGAGGCTGCCAGATATTGTGACGAAGTCACCAGAACAGATATATGTGGCGAGGCCACGGATTGCAAATGAGGTGCGAGCGCTTCCTCCATCAATATAACCCATGTCCCATGCAATGAAATAATATGTCATGGCATACGTGTCTACGAAAATGTAGAATATCATGCCCATATTTGAATCAAACAATCACAGTCAAGTCATTCATATCACTAACATATATTCACAATCAAATCCGTCAACCACACAGTCCAAGTCAGTCACTTGCCCACAAGGGCAAAACAGTCATTTAACAACTTATGGGCAAAATGGTAATTTTACCCCACAAGGGTATCTCAGTAATTCTACCCTACAGGGGTATTTCGATATTTCTACCCTACAAGGGTAATTCGATAATTCTACCCTATAGGGGTAATTCGATAATTCTACCCTACAGAGGTATTTTGGTAGTTTTACAAACCAGGGGTATTTTGGTAGTTTGGTAAACTAAAGTATTCTAAACAGCGATAACAATGCGAATGGGCCTAAAGCCCTTTCTCGGCCCAAATGGGCCCACAAGCTCATTTAGCCCTTTTAGCCTAAATCTAGCCACAGATATAAGATTCACCTAGCCTAGTCCAATATTTACTACACAATCAAACAATTTATCCAATTGGGCTTGTAGGCCCATTGGCCCACATGGCCCCTTTCGGCTCATCACGGCCCGAAGTAGCCATCCTACAGCTAGAGTAGTGAAAAATACACACCTGATAGGAGACTGGAGTTAATCCGCGCTCCGAGCACTCTTAGCCGATGCCCAACCCAAACAAGCACGCCATAAAGCGAAAGGGATCAGCCAAGAAAGGTACCTTTACTCTCCTCATGGTTCTCTCTATTTAAAGCCAGCCCTCCATCTACTCTTATGTTAGCTTCCCGATGTGGGATCCTTCCATCACCAGAGTTTAAAACCAACACCAACTCTTACCATCCCAACATAGCAAAATAATCAACCTTTGCGTGCCAAGAGATTCGAACCAAAGTCCTCCCACATGCCAACTCACGCCACCACCATTAGGCCATCAACTCATTTGTGTCATAAATCCAACACATTAAACTTTAAAGCGCACCTACTTGCTTCCAGATTTATTGAAAGAAAAACCAAAATATATTGCAAGAGCCAAGACTTGAACCTTAGACCCCTTGCTTCCTCTATGGCGTCACTTTCTTGTCCTTTAAGTGGCGCCACCTTGCCACTACACCACACTCCTTTTTGTGTCATCTTTTCTCCAATAATATTCTTAAGGCCTACCTACTACACCCAGGGTTTGATTTACCTTAAACCAAAATTTTTGCTAGAGTTTAGGTTTGAACCCAAGACTTCTCCAACACTTCTCAACACACTTAACCACTAAAACAAGCCTTCATTAACGAAATTTACATGCACAACAAAATATTAAAAGCTGCCTTAAACCGCTCCCATGCTCAAGGCCCAAAACTTTTAGGCCCAAACTCAGGGTGTTACATTATATTATAACATCCAATTAATTGCCATAAATATAAATCACATTTTATACAAATATAACATTCAATTCAACATATTTACATGCTCAATTAAGTTATCTGAACTTACCGCGACATTTGTTTGCTTATATAGATCTATTAATTAGAAACTTTCTCCTTTCCTCGATCTAACTTTGAATTTGAGTTATCTGGATCCAATTAAGCTTGATTAGTTTCTTCTCTCCCTCTTACGGTTTCCATGCAAATTTTGGGGAAGATGATATAAAAGAAGATGATATTTCTATTTAATTTAATTATCATCTTTAATTTATCACTTTCCAATTTAGTCCTTAACCTTTTTTAATTTTTCCATGGATGAATCATCAAAAATATCTACTAACTTTTGATTAATGGTATAATTACTATGAATTCCATAGCTATTTGATCCTTCTAGTTACTAGAATTCAAATTTTTCATTTTATGCGATTTGGTCTTTCCCATAATTAAGCATTAAATCAATAAAATTTTCTTATCAGAATTTTCACATGATATTTCTATCTAAATGCAAATCATGCAAAAATATAAAATTAAATTTTCTTTCCGGTTCAGATTTGTTGTCCCGAAACCACTGTTCCGATTTTACTGAAAATGGGCTGTTACGGTTCCTCCCCTCTCCTCTCCTCATTGATCTTCATTTATTTTTCTTTCTTTCTCCATTGTTGTCATCTCCTACACCTAGTTTTATCATCTCTTTATTTTTCTTTTTGTCTCAAGATTTATTAACATATTCTCCACCATCTTGCTATTATTTTCCTCATTAAAATCAGCCCCAAATTTGAAATCTTGAACTCCAACATCGATCCCGAACACTGCCAAGAAAGTGCCATTGTTGTTTCTCTCAACTAGCTTGTGTAAGATCTTTTCTTTTTTCAATTTGTTGATTAATCTTGTCAATTAAAAACTTAAATTTTAAAATACTAAATTTGATAGAATTTTAAATATTTTAAAGGTATTTTTCCTGATTTTTAATAGATCTTTATATCATTTTTAAATTAGCCTCGAATTTGGCCATTACGTGTGGTGGTGCGTGCGTCTATGTGCAAAAAAGTGGGCTATTTTGTTTATTAATTCTTGCCCATATTTTCCTAGTATTAATTTGAGTTCTTGAATCCTCTTAATCAGCCTTTAATCACATGTTAATGGGGAAAGACGTTCTTGATCAATTAGCCATTCAAACCTTACAATTCAGGGAGTGTAAGTGTGATTAATTGTAAACTAGTATGTTGTTTTGAAAAAGTTACGGGGGAAACATTTTGGATTGATTAAATGAGGGATTTTAATCAATATTAGCTAATGATTTTACAGTATGTAATTATGCTAGGTGTTGACTGGAACACCCCAAATCAACCATAAAGCCGAAAGATGTTCGCGCGCACGATTCGCAATAAAATAGGATAAGAAATCTAACTAGTTTTGATTTGTAAAATAGTAGTAATTTTGATGATTGGTTGGAACCCATAAGTTGGTGTTTCAGGGTTGGCTAAGAGATGATTGATGGAATTTATACTTATTTTTAAATTAGGTTCATTTTAATGTTTATTAAGGAAAATTTGAAGATCCACTACTGTGCTGTAAGAAAGTGAAAAATAAGGTGTGGGTCCTAAATTCAAAAACTTAATTAAAAATGATAATTTTTGATATATTTGATTATTTAGCTTGCTGATTGGATTGGCTTAATAGCCAAATAATTAATTTTGTAAGTGGCCAAACTAGTTACATTTCGAGTCCTAAAAGATAGATATGTTAGCAAAATTGCTAGTTTGACAGTGTGATTGTATGAATGGTATTGTGATTCATTGTGACACCCCAAACCCAACCAGGACAGACTAACCCAAATTCGAAGCATTACATTAGCCACCTAAGTGACTCTCTGACTAACGACCACCTAAGACCCACCCCAACCTCATAACACCTCAATCTTATCTAATTATTAGTTGTTTATTAATGCAGAAGCAAACTATGAGTCAAATTTAAACTTCTCCTAGGCAATTTAACATAAAGGCATTTTCATCATTTTACCACCTGTGGTAAAACTAACCTGATTTTAGATCTAAGTGTTTACCAACCTTATTTTAGTCAAATTATTCAATCCTTAAAATTTTAGCTTAATTTGAGTTTGTTTCCTATGTCTAATTCAAGTTTTATTACTATGGACTAAATTGTAACAAATACAAACTACCAGGACCTATTCCAAATTATAAATTAAGCGCGTTCCTATCGAATTTTATCTATTAAGAGACTAATCCTAAAATTTTACCAAGTTTCCTTATCATCTAAGGCTCTAAATAGACTAATCAATTTTCAGGACTAAATTGTAACTTAAACAAATTAGAATACCAATTTAGAAAGACAAAAATTCAAACCCCCCCAAAACCTACACGGCCGTTTCCCCTAGACCATGTTTTATTAAATGACTGTGTTTGAATAATGGAAAACTTTTAGGCCGATCGTACATGCCCGTGTGGAAATCCCACACACCCGTGTGGACAAGTACACGCCCGTGTGAAAACCACTGCACCTATTTTTACGAAAAACTCATTTTAAAACCTGATTTTTCATATTTTGATGGCCAATTAAACCCAATTTAACTACGATTAATTAACATATATATACATACACATTCAATTGAATTTTTTGACATTAATTAAGCCTCAATTATATAGAATTAGGCAATCAATTTCATGCATAACAAATACCGAATAAATCAAACAAGTGGTGTACCTTAGTCGCTAGTAACCTAATCCATGAAGCTTCATTTAAACAATCGTTAGTATAAATTTCATGCCTCACACACCGTGTTATCATTCATCGTGTTATCAAGCAACAATGCACCATAAATCATTTAATAATTAAACTCAAACATGCCTCAAAATTATTATAAAACCATCCAAAATAAAATATTCAATATCCAATATCCAAAGTCCAATTACAACCAAAATTAAACTAATTCTTGGGAGTTCCACAATGCCCGATTACAGTCTCTAAAACATGTGATAAAGTCTCTACCAAGCCTAAATCTCTTGGAACTCTCTTGTTCAGCTCCTTAGCTCCTCAAGCCTGACGATTATCTGCACGAATTGTAAGGGTGTGAGCTCTAAAAATCTCAGTGAAAATAAAAATGACTAGAAAATAACATCCGAATCATATGCTTAAATCACATCCAATCAATCATCAATTATCATCCATAATAAAGAAACATGTCAATTTAATTTCCATATGCTTTATCAATATCAAGAATAAATTATTCATGGTTTACAAACATCGAATGATATAACAATAATCACACATAAATATATTGGCATACACTTCCCATGGCTTAACTGGATGATCATACATCAGATAAATGGATCTCTGAACTCCTACAAATATCAAATGCAATCCATCGAGTTGAGTGGACCGAAGCGCACGCTCCCTTATAGCACCTCAAATAACCCAATGAGTGGAGACTCATGCTCAACACTCCCTTATCTACTCCAAACAAATCAATCCACCTAGAGCCATATGCTCACAATGTCACAAATAAAGGTGAGTACTCAAAAATCTTATGGCATGCCAACTATATCCAATGGATACACCATGCATGTTTCCAATGTATTCAGTCAAACATAGCACATAAATCAGTCATTATTATGCACAATTTAAGGTGACAAAATGCTTATGTGTAACATGTAACATAGCCATTTAACATCCAACTAAATCAAGCATTTCATTTGCCATTTTCTAATGTTCAATTACCAATTGTAACACCAATATATCATGATAAAAAAACTCCAGTAGATATGCTTCAATCATCAATATAATCAACCTAATTAAATTGCACAAAACCACCTAAATGTTTACTTACCATTATTCAATAAAAATTCAACTCCTGTAAATATAATATCAATTCTTACAAAAATGGACCATTCAACCATAATTAATCAATTGAAATCATCAATTAAGCTACTAATTAAACATAAATGAGGGTCAATTTACCAAATCGCCCTTAGAAACACTTACCACACAATTTATTCTACCAGAAACAAGTGATCAACCAAGCAAATCCAAGCTTCAATTCCAGTTAGCTCAGTCCTCTTCAAGATTCAGAGCTTCAACAAGGATAAAGTAGACATTACCACCTTTCCAATGCTATAATAAATACAAATTTTAATAAACTATACTAATCGAAATCCTCTCACAAAGATACCTTACCGAATTTGTAACATCAAGTTGAAAACTTAATTCCTCACGAAATCGATCTCTCCAGCCCTCCTAAACACTTTCAATCATCAATACTAGACCAAATACACTTATACTAAGCATCAATTTCATCTTTAAATCAATTTCACAAAATTTCGAAAAATCGATTCATGAAGATAATGAAATTCAAATTTCTTTAAATTACCTCACAAATCATGTGTAATCTTGATAAATAAGATCAAAAACCTTTTAATAGATCCATTTTAAGTTGGAACATCCATTGATTTGTGGATTTCCTCTCAAAATTCAAGATCCACCATTAAAGAACCTTGTGTTCTTGGAAAAAGATGACATTGATAAAAATCCTTTAATTGACTTCCAAATCATGTAAAAATATTTCTAATCATCATAAAAACAAATTTAGGATTGAAGATTACCTTTGATTCGCTCTAAATTTGTGGATTAAAATCTTGATTCAAGAAACTTGAGAAATTTCAAAATATTTTTTGCTACTTTTAATAATAACTTCAGGTGAATTGAGAGAGTATTTTGAGAAGGAAATTGGTTGGATCTATTCTTTAATAATAGATCTTTAAAATCATGTAAAGAAAAAAATTTTTAAAGCTCTGTAATCTAATGTAAAATGTGTGAAAAGTGGGCTAGATACATTAGTTTTAAAACTGGAACTACCCACCAGAAATTTAAAAATTGGGAAATTTGCCTAATGGCCACTCCTACATTTCCCTTATTTAACCTTTTAATCATTTCCCTCCAAAATTATGACTTTTAAGTTTTATTTGTCATATAAATACTCTAAAATTTCCCTTGTTTTACAATTAAATCTTATTTAATTAATATTTAAATTTTACTAAAATTTCCTCCAATAAAAATTATTTTAAAATTCTTTTTCAACCCAAATTGATTATTTTCACTAATAATTATTTAAAATCTTTAAAATTAATTTTTTTGAAAATATTTTTTAATTTTTTTCAAATTATTGTTTAATCGATTTTAGATGAAGTTAGAAACCCTATAAATTCCTAGTCTCACACTTGGAACCCGAAAATATACCCAAAACCACTATTTTCGACACCATTGAAAAATAGGCTGTTACAACTCTCACCCTTATGAAAATTTTGTCCTCTAAATTTATCACTTGATAATAGCTATTCAAATCAAAATTTTCTTTCTCCTTTTCAAAGGTATTCCATAAACGAAATCCATTATAATCCGTTCCAAATCAGAACTCATACCAGAATGTAATATTACAAATTGTACTTGATGCTCTCTCTTGACTTATAGACATAACAGATATCTCAAAATTAACTTTGAAATTTCATGTTCTAAATTCAAGTATTTGTATCTTTATCTCAAGCCATTATACGTTTTCGTCGCTGGTTGATTTAAATCAAATAAACAATGTCGTGAACCTCGTATAAGATGTTCTATGAAATCTCAGAATTGCTTAGTGCACCAATTCAAATATTTCTCTTTGCATATCAAAATCCTCTTAAGAATTAACGATTTAACCCTCAAATTCATAATACTCAAACCATCATAATGCAAGATCATCTGAATAAAACATTACTATAAACAATATATATTTTTCTCTAGCTAAGGCTGAAGTAGATATCTAACTTGACTGAACAAATTTGATGCTTTCCCATAATAGCTTCACCATTAGTAGTACAACTACCGAGAAATTCCTAATAAATTGCCTATTGAATCATAACCGAAAAACCCATATCATCAGATTCTAGATACATTAGATAATTCATAGCGTTTAACTAAAATTCGTAATTTTCATAACAGACTCTAACTGATGTTTCCGACACATCTGCATTTGTAACTTTCAACTGATAAACATTCCATTTCATGAAAAGCTTCAAACAATATTATTTTAAATACAAGAGTGATAACTGCTACTATTAAGGTGATTTTAACCCATAGTAAGATTTCCTGATTATGACTGATCTAGTTGATATATCCTTGTATCATGTCTTCTAAAATATGAATTTCCCATTCTAACTGTCCGTCTGTTTACCCGTGAATTCAAAAAATTTATTCCTGAATCTAGAGATGAACTCAAATACATACAACTCAACTAACTCTTCAAGTGAATAATCCGTTTTGACTAAAACAAATTAGTCGATCTTGTCAACCTAATATTAACAATTCAAAATAATTTTTTTCTTGTCGTCAAGATAATCCAGACATATAGTCTATCATAATTCCCTCATAATACCAATCAAAGATCATCACAACCGGTATTAACTCATACAAAATATAACATCCAGTTTTGACTTGTTGATATAATTCGAGATCATCTGAGTAAGGAGAATTAAAATGCAATGCTATGCTTGATCTTCCACCGTCTACATTTTTACTACAATTTATCCCTTCTTGAAAGCTAATAGTTGCACATAATAAGACTATTCTCATAATTAACATCAAAACATTGAACTATATTGGGGTCACAACCATCAGATGAATTAAAAGTATTATTTTAGTCCTTCCACGAATACCTTCTCTCAGATGGATCACAGTGCTCTAATAAGATAGACGTTATAACCATATAGCTAAAATAATGCCTCAAGTACCAATAATGCATTCAGAAGCATATGAGAAAAAGAAACCCAATATAATTCCAGAAACAATAAGTGTAGCAACACAACCTCTAGAAAGTTGTGATCTGCATCAACATGCTCTCATGATCCAAACAAGAATTATAACTATATTAATTGTAATAACCCTAAGCCAATATGTATCCTTTGTAGATGGACTATATATGATAAACTAGACAATAAGAACGATAAGAAAACAAAGATAAAGAAGACCAAGATGTAAAGCCTTACTAAACTCCTGTGAATATAACCCATTTCTATTTTTCCAGAATATCTAAATTTATGAGCCTTCTGAACCCACTTGTGTACATCCAAGCTATTTCTATTGAAGGCTATGCGGCATAATAAGAACATAATGATTGCTAAAGAAACTGATAATGCCCTAAAGAAAAATCTAGAAGGAGAATTGTAACACCCCAAACTTGACCTGGACGTTATGACCGAATCTGGCGCATCACATTGAAGTGTTTTAGCGAAAACCGTGTTTTCATTGAAAACCCTTCTTATAATAAAAGAACCCTTAGTTATCCTTAAAAAAAAAACTCCTTTTAATCACTTGTTTAAAATATATGATTTTATGAAAACATGTCCTTTTAAAATGTAGTTGTGGAAACGTAGAAAAATCATACTATAGTTTAAGAAACCATGTTCAACTTCTTATAATTACATCACATAAAAATAATAATCCAAATAATAACAAAGTGGAAACCCTATTACAATCTGATTTGAAAAGTACTTAATAACATAGAAACTGATAAGCTTTAGAAAGAAAAACAAGTCAAAATTATCTTGCTAGCCAGCCACCCAGAGTCCCTCCAAATATCGAACCTTCTACTGAGCACCACCTGAAAATAAAATAAAAGAGGGGGTGAGTTTTCGCAAACTCAGTGTGTACAACCCTCGATGAAAACAAGTATTCAAAAGTCATCATACATCAAACATGCAATGCAATGAAGTGTAACCCACCCCAATAATCCAACCGGTACACTTCTGCTCTGTCCCCCTTTCACAACCTGTGGGGATATAAATATTGACCCACCCAACCAATACACATCAATGGTAGCCTGGTTGTGGAACTACACAAGTTGCAGCAAGCTGCCAATCACATATTAAGCTTAAAAGCCGTCGGTGGATCCACGATTGTCAAGCAACCATGCGACCCTCATATACTCCCTTCGTTCCATAATTCCCAACCCATATGCAACCTAAACAGGATATCGTATGAATATATATATATGAAAGCATTTAGCAATCATAAATCTTACACACAACACTTAGGGGTATTTTAGTCATTTTTGCCCTTAGGGGCATTTTGGTAATTTTTTTATTACGGGTTTTTACTTACCTTGGCCCATTAACAAATCCCGTTAGCTAAGATGAACGAACACTATGCACCAGGTAGGATTCCAGAGAAGAGGAGGTGAGTCATTAAGACAGCTTAAGTACCAAGCTCTCCCTAGATCCAATCCTGGACATGCATATACCCGTTACCACACCTTAACTCTATGACTTGTCCACGGTCGCAACATATTAATTAAGTTTTATGTGGTTATCATATACTAGGCCTAAAACCCCTACAGACATGAATATGGCCCTCTTGGACCAATATCATACATATGGCCTATCAGGCCCAATTCACATTCATATGGCCCATTCAGCCCAATCTCATTTATATGGCCCATCCGGCCCAAATCACATTATATTCATGCTTACATAAAAATTTCCTATCACATAGCATCGCTTATCAAATTTTTCCTATTATGGGCCCAACAGCCCATCGGGCCCATTTAGCCCATTCCGGCCCACTTGGCCTATTCACAACCCAAGTCCATGGAATCGCCCATGGGCCTCAGGAAACCTATCGATCTCCCCTTTACGAGTATTTGCGCACTCGCAAGACTACCGTAGCCACACTTTTGGCTTTTCGGCATTTCGGCTTTTGCCGATTCATAGTGTGTGTGCAGTGTATATACACACCTGGTAAGCAAGCGTGATGCGATCTCCTTAGCCCCAAACCTTGCGCGATAAGTATAACAACCCCTTCTTAAATCACTAACCATGATCAACTCCCAGATCTACACCAATCTTAACTATTAAAACAGAATAACAGGTGATTCGTATCCAACACAAGTCCCCTTACCTTAACTATGAACAATCGGCCACCTTAGCTAATGGGAGAGGAATACTTACCAGGATCGCGAACACCTAAAGAGCAGTTTAGGCAGAGAGCTAAGATCCGAGATTCGATACTAATTCCCTACCACAGTCAATTAGAAAGAGTAAGGGACAATATTTGATACTTAGCAAAGAAAACCGATTGGAAGAGTAACACTTACACTAGATTCGATTAAAGAGTATTCGGCTTTAGATATCTGAATGGCACAATTGCTTATTTGGCACCAAAAGAGAGAGGAAGAAGAATCAGCTAAACCTAAAAGTGAAACAAAGAAATCAGCACAAGAAAAATAAAAGGAGAACAAGGGTTTTTGGCTTTTGGAGAAATCGGCAGAAAGAAAAAGAAGAAAACAAAAGGGTTTTCGGCTTTTAGGGAAAAGGGTTTTCGATAATAGGGTGAAGGAAATTCGGTATTAGCCTGGCAACCCTGCATTCGGCACTTATTTATAGCCCTTATAGCCGAATCACTTGGCCCTCAGTTCCCCATTTGGCTCAATCACTTCCCACTTCTCATCTCCTCATTTTTCTCCCTGATAACCCCTTGATCCTTTCCTTAATTTTCTCTCCTTAACACTCCCCTTAGAGTCCATCTTCACGCCACTTCCAACCTTTTAGAAGGCCAAAATTAAACTCCTAAAAATACTAAGCTAGGATTCGAGCCTTGGACCTCCTTGCTAGCTATTAATGCCACCTCCTTACACTCTAAATGGCGTTACTTAGCCATTCCCCCACAAGGCTTTTTGATGTTATTTTCCCCTATCTTTATTTAAAACCCTAACTAATTGCAAACCTTTCTTCTTTTAATAATTAAATTATAATTTCTTCTACCTCCTAATTCAAAGCCAAACCTTGTCCAAGACCTACCTTTGCGTAATTAACACTTAACCGGAATTGCTAAGCAAAAAAAAGAAAAATTCACGATTTCGGGATTTTTAGGGCATTACAAGAATATTGCCCAGACGCACTGGGACCAGCTATGACTTAAACAACACAAATTCCATATGAATAAAACAGAATAACAACCAATAGAAGTAGAAAAATAACAACACATGAGTTTTTCCATTGAGTCTTCTACCAAAACATAATTGAATAGAATGCCAAGAATAAAACAATGCCAATCATTAATCAATCAGACTAACCATACGTCTGCCTAACATCATGATTAGCTAGAATCCCCTCACGATAAGAACCACATCTAGAGATAAACAACCACATATGCCATTAGAGTTAAAAGAACACATAGAATACCTAGATGAGATAATTCTGATATACTTGGCCATAATGGCTGCATTTAGATCTATTTACATTTCGAACACTACCTCATTGATTACTAAAATCATCGATGATCTCACATTATTTTGTTCCACTAAAGTAATCAATTAAGAAGAAATCTCAATTAACCCGTTCTTTAGATATCATACCAGTTATAGCCGATTACCCATGAATAACTTCTTGTATCAGTGACGTTGCATATTCCAAATAGTCTTTAGAAAGATCTTCTATCTCATCTAGAACTCTCGGTATTTACTAACCAACTTTCAGTTCTGACCATATTATTACTACTTCAATCGTTGAACTCTTCGGCTCCTCTTTTGCAGACTTAATCAACATAAATCTTGTGAATATTCTATTGTATAAGACTTTGAAGATGAGGGGGTGGAGGTCATAAAGCCACAAAATTTAATTCTCATATATACACATTTAATACAAACACTATTAACCTTTACCCTAACCTTAATAAATTTTCGCTCATCATTAGAAACCTTTTAATCAGAGACTTGAGTATTGCTTTCAACATCATTGGAATTAGCTTGGTTAGAAGACATCTTTTATCTATATGTAAAACAAGTCCCGTAAGAGTCAGGAGACATCACACTATCACAGATTATATAATGGCATGTATTTCTAAACTCCATACATGCTACGTTCAGTCTGAGAACCGACTAAACCATAGCTCTGATAAAACTAAATGTAACACCCCTAACCTGTCTCCGTCACCAAATTAAGTTTACAGAGTATTATCGTACAATAAAAAACATTGAAACATTTTAACATTCAATAATTTAAATCATATCATAAGTACTGTCCCTAAATTGAGCCCTCGAGGCCTTAAAAATAGCTTAGAATCAAATGTGGACTAATTTGAAACAATTTGGAAAGTTTAAGAAAAACTTAGAAAAATTTGGAAACATGGGTCACACGGCCATGTGCCTCACACGGCTGAGACACACGCTCGTGCCTCATGTCATGTAGCCTTCAAACTAGGGAAACATGGTCGTGTCTCAACTTGTGTCCTCACACATGTAACTCTTTGAGTAGGGTCACACGATCGTGTCACATGCCCGTGTGCTAGATCATATAGACTTGCACCTTTAAGAAATCATCAGATGACACACGGCCGTGTCGCCAAGCCATGTGTCTCACATGGCTGAGTTACACGCCCGTGTCTAAAGCTGTGTGGACCCAAATTTACCTAAAATCAGTCCGTTTCAAAACCATGTCATGCATAAACATTTAGACCAATAATGCATACTTTCAAAGAACCAAAATCTCACCTAAACACACACATATATACACCATTCTCAAGACCCTAATTCAACTAACCAATATGTCATTCAAAGGCAGCATATTATATCAAGACATCAAGCATCAAAATATGTCAATATTGTACCAATTCACACATGATAACCTATTCAATTGCTTACCTAAAACATACCACATATGAACCATTCTCAAACCAATAAATTGTACCAAAATGCCATTGATATCCATTATCAAAAAGTAACCAAAAGTACTTACCCAAAACAAGCATTATAAGTCCATTAAGCATACATAAACATTGAAGCTCAAACATATCAAGTTACCATTTACATAATTATCAAAAACACCATTATAAACCACCCTATACATGTTAATATTGCCATTTCCAAACATAATAACCTAGTTCAAATATGAACTAAAACATGTCAGAAGCAACTATTTTCAAACCATCATCAACATGCCAAGAGAACCATAACATCAAGCACTTTAAAGTAACCAAATTCACATAACTTGGTAAAGCATCAAGGTGTACCAAACCAATGTAACTTTCCAAAACTTATATAAACCAAAACACCATTAACACATGCACCATGAATGCTTAGTAAGCTCGTATAAACTTAAAACATAACCTACCATTTCAACAATAAAATTTATAGAATAAATGCAAACCATTACCAATGTTGTAAGCTTAGTAAAAGCCTATGCAACGCCATCAAATTCACAAGTTAGCATACTTGGTCATGATACATATGAGATCAACCATGTATAAACATAACATTTAATTCATCATCGTTATCATAAGATCATGATTCATTTCATTTGCATACTTACCATTTCCAATACCATAAATTTAGTACAAGCCTATTCAAGCATCATCAAACTCACATGTTAATAGGTTCACCAACAACATATATAAACTTATTTACACCATAAATAGAATTTCATAAAATACATCACATAAGCTTAAACCCTTTTATATAGTCATGAACCTTTCTATTTAGTCACTTACCATTCCATTCCTTTTCTTACCCGTTGAACCGTCTAGAATTTCATCGGATACTCGTGAAAGCTCACACAAAGTGTGCCTTTACATATAATCGTAACCTTTCCTTTACATCATTACTCACACGAGCTATGAAATGGGTCTGCTCACACAAGCTGTGGGTCGGAATGTAAGCTACAAGATGCTAATCAAACGAGTTGTGGGGTATCCACAACAAGTGCAGGACCTCAACCATCGGTAGGACTTTCAAGACTAACACCCGAAACATGAAATCCCTAATGACATGTCATTTGTATCCTAAGAATTCTTAAGGTTCAACCGGGGCTCGATATCTGTCAATTCATCATAACATTGATACATTTGTATAATGATTCATTTACATTAAAATAACATACTAAAAATTCAATTTAAACAACATTTAAGCGGTAATAGTTCATACGAACTTACCTAACTAAATTGTAGAAATGACTAAGTTTAGGGCTATCTGGTAATTTTCTCTTCTCCTTGATTTTCCACTCGTTCTTGATCATGCATGAACAAAACGAAGGTTGAACTTCAAACTTCATTGCGATAGAGGTTCGGTGGAAGAAAAATTAAAATGAAAGAGATGATGCTTTCCTTTATGTTTTTTTTACTATTTTATCATTTAATTAATATAATAATATTATTATAAAACACTTCAATTTTAATTAAATTCTTCCACTTACCATCCAAACTTAATTCTAATGGTTTAATTACCATATAAGTCCTCTCACATTAACTAAATAAACCAATTAATTAATTAAAACCAATAGGAAGTAAAATTTGTAACTTTTACAATTTAGTCCTTTTCAATTAATTAACTATCTAGACATTAAAATTTCTTAACGAAACTTTAATACAACCTTAATAACACTCCATAAATATTTAATAAAATATTTATGACTCGGTTTATAGAAATGAGGTCCCGATACCTCATTTTATAAAATCACTTGACTTTAGGGTTATATCACTTAAACCTAATTATTCATTCAAATAGCATAAATTGCCAATTCAAATTTATTTTTAATATCATATTTAACTAGTAAATTTAAATAAAAATATTTATGAACTTACTTGTCAAACTTGCAGCCTCGAAACCTGCAACACTCCTAACCCGTATTTAACACCAAAATAGGGTTACGAAACATTACCGAATTTATCACACATTTAAACATACATTTCACATACAATTTAATCAATTCAAATACAATTCAATCACAACCAATCATATTGTCCCTAATACAAGCCTACGAGGCCCTAAACATGCATTAGGAGTGGTTTGGGACTAAACTGATAACTTTGGAAACTCTTAGAACACTTAGAAATTTTTTCGCAAAAACAGGGGGCACACGCCCGTGTGGCCTGGTCGTGTGACTCACACGGCCAAAAACACGCCCATGTCACAGGCCGTGTAGACATTCGAAATAAAAGTACATGGCCGTGTTCCAACTCATGTCTGACCCTATGTAACTCTCTAACTTGGGTCACACGGCCAACACATATGCCCGTGTGCCCTAGAAATGGCCATAGATGCCCATGTGCCAGGCCATGCCAAACCTGTAGGGTATATTGACTTATGCCACACAGCGAAGTCACACGCCCGTGTGTGAGGTTGTGTGGAGCATACTGACTTGGTTTCTATTTCAACACCAGGGGACACACGATCGTGTACATGACTGTGTATCACACACGGCTGAGACACACGCCTGTGGGGGCAAAAATAGGCTATTTACCAAGCCATTTTGCCACCCAAACTTACGCACACCTACACCAAACCAAATGGCACTAAAACAAGGCATAAATAGGCATTAAATCAACCTCAACCAAGCATTATTTATAACATTTCAATACCAACAATATACAAGACACACAATATCCCAATATGCCATCTAATTCATACAAAATTTCACTTACTCAAACATAAAAAATGACCAAACTGAAATATGCATTATTTAGCCTAATCTCACAAGTATACCAATAGCCATACCTCAACCATTTGATACTCATAATACCTATTACCATTAAGTATCACACAACCATCATCCAACACATTACACAAGACATAAACACATATATATACATGATTTAAACATACCAAAATAAATCAACTTCCATGGCTATATACAAACAAACTTTAAACATTTACAAGCCAATTGAAATGACCAAAATCATAATAAACTCATAACCAAAATGACCAAAGTCTCTATACATGCCATATACTCAAAACATAAGCTCAATAATACCAAAGTGATAGTAGAATAGTATGACGTAGTCTCCGACGATCCCTGAATCTGAGCTAGCTTTGAATTCTGATTGCCACTCGCGATAAGTTTTAAAATTTATAAATGATCGTACACGAACTAACTATTATCATGATGAAGGCAAGCGCACCTATCGAATAGTAGTATAGTTTTAGGAAGACCGGATGTCAAACCCAAAGGAACTAAAAGTACTAGTATTAACTTTCTTTTTATTATCTAGCCTAAGAATAATGGGGATTGTTTATCTAAACTAATTTACTACCTAAGAATGCATAGAAAATAGATTTGGGGAAAATACGTTTTAGAAAATGTGATTGATTAAGACAATACCCAAGGAAAAATCCACCTAGACTTCACTTGTTATTTCACTCTGAATCAGACGATTTATTCATTCAACTTGTTCCGTAGAAATCCCTAATTTATATTATTATCTCTCTTGAGACTAACAATGTCTAACCCTAGATTGAATAATTGAAATCTCTTTCTAATTAACACCCTAGGGTTGCATTAACTCGATCTATGGATCCCCTTATTAGGTTTCACCCTAATCCGGTAAAATCTTGTCACCCTATCTCTAGACGTGCAATCAACTCTGCTTAGTTATGACAATTTTATTCTTAGACAGGGACTTTTGCTCCTCTGAAGAAGTCCATTAACTTGAATCAATATCCTGAAATACCAAAGCAAGAATTAAGAACACATAATTAAGAACAAGTTAAATATTTATCGTACAATTCAGATAACAATAACAAGATTCATCTTAGGTTTCATTCCCCTTAGGTATTTAGGGGATTTAGTCCATAACTATAAAGGAAAACATCTCAGAAGAATAATGAATGAAAAACATAAAGAAAACCCAAAACTTCTGAAGGGAAATTGAGGGGAGATCTTCAGTCTTGATGAATAATCCGGCTTCTGAGATGGATCAATCGGCTTTCTTCGAGTAATTCCTTACTTTCTACTCTGTGTGTCTTCTTTAATCCTCCTCTAGGGTGTTTAAATAGGCTTTAGAATGCCTAAAAGCCCTCAAAATTGTCCTTTTCCAAATAGAACTTAACTTGGGCTCGGCAGGGACACGCCCGTGTGACATGCCCGTGTGCGATTACTTTAGGCCATGGTCAAGGCTTAGAGAACAACATGCCCGTGTTGAGGTTGTTTTAGGCCGTGTTCGAGCCTGCTAGAATGGCAGAAGCGTGTATGCTACCCTTGTGAGTAAGTCCAGGCCGTGTTGTTTTCCCACGTCGGGCCATTTTCTCTGTTTTTGGCCCGTTTTTTGTTCTTTTTGCTCTTCTATGCTCACTTAAGTATAAAACATGAAATTAAAGGATTAAGAGCATCAAATTCAACAAATCTAAGGAGAAATCATTTACAAATGTGTTAAGCATTGGATAATAATATGTATAAATTACGGTTTATCAAATACCCCTACACTTAAGCATTTTCTTGCCCTCAAGCAATATCCTCAATTCATAATTAAGAATTCCTTTTTCTCAACTTATAATTCTTATTAATGATATCTCAAACTAATTCATAAGTAATCTTACATTGAGAATTCAACTAGAAGAGCATTAAAGTTTCAAACATTCCAAGTTGAGCATTTTATAACATAGGTATCTCCCCTAGTCTAAGTAATCACCATTGATTCAAAATCTCACAAAGTTTAACATCCTCACTAAAGATTCACTCAAATCACTCGAAGTGTTTAAGGATAATGAAATTAGCACTCAACAGTCAATATGAAAAGTTATTTCCATAGGCTTGCATGAAAATCAAATCTCCACCACTATAAATTGAGATGATACGTCAATCAAAAGGTCTTTAGAGGGTTGTAACGAGGCTTTTGGTTAGGGAGTGTAGTCACAAGCCGAAAGAGAAGGTTAGAATCGAGATTGAATTGAAAATTTACTTAACTAGAAAAATATTTAATCATCAATTACGTACAAACGAGCTTCTTCTCAGAATATGGAATTTAAACACTCAAGCTTCAACAATACGACTTCCTGCTAATAGAAATGTATGTATTTTTTTTAAGAACAAGTTACTAACTATCAAACATAAAACATAGCTAAGCAATTTATTCAAATCAAATCTCGACAAAAATAGGGATAAATTTAATTGAGGGGATTTTAACAATAATGAGTTATGGGTTGATATAGGGGGTAAATTAATGAATGGGATGTTAGGCTCAAAGGGGTTTACTAAGGGTTAATTGTGAAGGTAGGCTTTTCATGGCATGGGTGGGTTAAGCCTAAGTGCCTTTATCATCTTGACATATCAAATCAAATGGTGTGGTCTTGACATGCATAATCAAGCAAGTTCTAGAATAACAATTCGATATTGACGCACTCAAAGCAAGAATAAAAGTGAGCATGAAAGAAATAATAAATGCTCTAAGGGCTCAAAATCTAACAAAAATTATGGCTTTTTGATGTTTAAACCTGTGGATTTCAATTCAAGATAATACCTAAACTTGGGGAAAACAACCTAAAATTTTAAATTCTCAAAAATCAACTTATCATGCTTAATTCTCTAATGTCTTAAAGTTTAAATAGTCAATGCATGAATGCCTATGTTTTAATTCAAGTCATATCAATAAAATCATATATTAATCAAAATTCATCCTAAAAATGATGTGAGAGATTTACAAGGGAACAAGATAAAATTCAGGGATTTTTCTGATAGTGATATAATTGACCCCCCACACTTAAGATTTACATTGCCTTCAATGTACAAACTTAAAATTAGTAGCAATCATGGATATAAGATAATAAGATAGGGAGAGAAATGAAACTTCTTGAATGTATAGGGAGAGAAGTGAAACTTCCTGAATGTTAAATAAATGAACTCCTTAGGTTGGAGTTATGCAGATTGGAGGAGAATACTCTCGTGGTGGTAGACGTTGCATTCCACAAGTGGCAGTCATGGAGAACCTTTTCCAGTGAAGTTTCAAGTTCCTAAGTAATAGTGAGCTTTGGAGCTCTTTATAACTGTGATAGAATCAGGAGCTTTTTAGGAATATAGAGGAATAGGATTACTCATGAAGAAATACTTGCAAATATAAAATACTTAATAATTATAAAAATATTAAAAAAAAGAGATGAAATAGTTCTAAAGAAAGATAAAATTAGAAAAATAGGTAATTAGGGCACACGGTTGTGGGGCACGCCCATGTGCCTTTTATTTAACCGATGTTCTTCGTGGGTTTCAAATTTTGGGTGTGTTGGTGCACACAGCTATGTCGCACGGCCGTGTCTTGCTTCGTTTGCTTCTCCTACATCCGTGTGTGTAGGTCCACTCCCGTGTTAGTTTGGCAGGTTCGACCATGGGTGCTAGGCATGGGCGTGTTGTACACCCGTACTATTTTCTCAAGTTCAACCACAGTTCTAAGACACAGGCGTGTTACACGCCCGTGTTGTTTTGGCAGGATCGCCTACGGCCATGTCACATGACCGTGGCAACTTGTCGCTTCCCGTGTTAGGGAAAAATCTTTGCCCTGTTTTCACACGGTCTATAGCACACTTGTGTGCCTAGCCGTATGGGTGTGGAAAACCTATATTCAAGAGCTCAGTTAGTAAGTCAGGTGTTAAACACTAGAATTTAAAGAAGTTAATACCATTAGTGCTTGAGTTGTCTCCCAAAAAGCGCTTATTTATAGTCCAAGCTCGAATTACCTCTCCATTGAATAGTCATGGTGGTTCGAGGAGTTTACCCTCCTCATTCGTGCTATCAGTTTTATCAAAATAAGGTTTTAAGCGAGTGATATTTACCTTAAACGTGCCGAATTTGGAATGATTTACCTCGACTATACCGTATGGGAAAATGTTAAGTACTGTAAGAGGGATTGATCCATTCGATTCAGAAGTGGTAATACTAGGATCTGTGGCATCTAATAGTACTTGGTCTCCAACCTTAAGTTGATTTAAGGAAAAATTTAGCTCATCTTGGCATGTTTTCGGTTTATGTGTCCCCTATTCATCTAGCTCCTCAATTTGCAGCCTTTGTTCTTAATGGATAGGTCCTTTGTTGTTGTTTTAACATGGCTCATGTATGTCCTTCGAACTTATTTCCTACAAAGTAGGTTGCAACATATGGTCAGTCTTAGTAGAATGTTTTATACAACAACCTTCAACTTTCGATGTGTTGCTCGAATTGCAAGCTTGAAGGGTGATTGTTTCGTCTCCCACACGAAGTGTGAGTTCGCTTGTGCCAACATCAATAATTGTTCTAGCAGTCGCTAAAAAGGGTCTTCCTAAAATTAAAAGAACGTTATTGTCCTTCTCTATGTCTAGAACAACGAAACCCACTGGGAGTATAAATTTGTCAATTTTAACGAGTACATCTTCAACAATACCCCTAGAAAATCTGATAGTTTTATCTGCTAATTGAATGCTCATCCTAGTTTGTTTGGGTTTCCCAAGACTGAGTTGCTTAAACATTTTGTAAGGCATGACATTGATACCAGCCCCTAAATTAGCTAATGCATTATTCACATCTAAACTACCAATTAAACAAGGAATTGTAAAACTCCCTAGATCTTTTAATTTATTGGGCAGCTTATTTTGTAAAATAGCTGAGCAAACTGTGTTTAACTCCACATGTAACACCTCATCCAACTTCCACTTATTTGCTAAAAGCTCCTTTAAAAACTTCATAGTGTTTGACATCTGTGAAAGAGCTTCAATAAACGGTAAGTTAATGTGTAATTTCTTTAAAAGTTTAAGGAATTTACCAAATTGTCCTTCTAAGCGGTCTTTCCTTGTCGCATTAGGGTATGGTACACGAGGTTTGTATTCTACATTTATCGGTTTCTGTTCATTGTGGTCTACTTTACCTTTACTTTGCTTTCCAATGTTTCTTACTTTGGTTCTGGTTCAGATGCAATTAACCCTTCCTTATTTCTAACACTAATCGTATTAAGTTGTTCCCTTGGGTTAGGTTCAGTATTACTTGGCAAGCTACCTTGTGGTCGTTCGAAAATCAATTTGGACAGCTGGCCTAACTGAGTTTTGAGCCCTTGGATCAACACTTGTTGATTTTTGAGTGCTGTCTCGGTATTCTGGAAATGAGTTTCTGACACCGCGATGAATTTTGATAACATCTCCTCAAGGTTTGATTTCTTTTCCTGTTGATAAGGTGGTTGTTGGAAGCCCGGAGGATTTTGTGGCCTTTGATTTCCTTGACCACCCCATGAGAAATTTGGGTGGTTCCTCCAACCTGCATTATAAGTATTACTGTATGAGTTATTTTGAGGTCTAGAGTTATTATTACCCATATAGTGGACTTGTTCCTCTTCGGTTGTAGGATTGAAGGGTTGATATTCTGTATATACGCCTCTTCCACTTGAATCACACCTCATCACTGGATGTACCAGCATAGAACCAAGTAAACCATCAATCTTTTTATTTAGAAGCTCCACCTGATTTGATAAAAACCGCATCGACGTTATAAACGCCTGATGTTTTGGTTGGCTTAGTCTTCATGACTTGCCACTGATAGTTATTCAGTGACATTTCCTCAATAAATTCGTAAGCTCCTTCAGGTGTCTTGTTGTTGATGGTTCCACCAGCTGCTGCATCAATCATTTGTCTTGCCGAGGGGTTCACACCATTATAAAATGTTTGAACTTGCAGCCATAAAGGTAACCCATGGTGGGGGCACCTTCGTAGTAGGTATTTGTATCTCTCCCATGCAACATAAAGTGTTTCTAAATCCATCTGCACAAAAGAAGAAATATCATTCCTTAGTTTAGCTGTTTTAGCAGGTGGAAAGTATTTTAGTAAAAACTTTTCGGTCATTTGTTCCCAAGTAGTGATTGATCCTCGTGGTAACGAGTTCAACCACTGTTTAGCTTTATTCCTCAGTGAAAAGGGAAATAGCCAAAGGCGGATGGCACCATCAGAAACGCCATTGATCTTGAATGTGTGCAAAACTCCAGGAAATTTGCTAAATGAGTATTTGGGTTTTCATCCTACAAACCATCAAACTGAACAAACTGCTGTATCATTTGAATTGTGTTAGGTTTCAGTTCAAAACTATTTGCAGCAATTGCAGGCCTAACTATACTCAATTTAGTTCCTGTTAAAGTAGGTTTAGCATAATCATACATAGTACATACGAGGAGCAGGATTCTGATTTACTGGATCAGCAGCAATAGTAGGAGGTACCAGATTTTCCTGATTTTCGGCCATCTCCTCGGTTGTATTTGAAATATCGTCCACTTGCTCTTCCTCTGTGTATCTTAGGCTTTGCCTTCTTTCTCTTCGGTTTCTAGAAGCTATGCGATCGATTTCTTCGTTAAAAAGTAAGTGTCCTGACAGGTTTCTTCTAGTCATAAACTATAAGAACCTGCTAGAAGAAAGAAAAAGAGAATTTAGTAATGAAAATCAAAACAAAATTTAAATTGCAATTAAAGGAAATGGCTAAAGTAATAAAAATCGAGTGTTCCTAATATGTTAATGCCCCGACAACGGCGCCAAAAACTTGATTGTCACTCGCGATAAGTTTTAAAATTTATAAATGATCGTACTCGAACTAACTATTATCACGATGAAGGCAAGCGCACCTATCGAACAGTAGTATAGTTTTAGCAAGACCGGATGTCAAATCCAAAGGAACTAAAAGTACTAGTATTAACTTTCTTTTTATTATCTAGCCTAAGAATGATGAGGATTGTCTATCTAAACTAATTTACTACCTAAGAATGCACAAAAACTAGATTTGGGGAAAATACTTTTTAGAAAATTTGATTGATTAAGACAATACCCAAGGAAAAATCCACCTAGACTTCACCTGTTATTTACCTCTGAATCAGACGTTTTATTAATTCAACTTGTTCAGTAGAAATCCCTAATTTATATTATTATCTCTCTCGAGACTAACAACGTCTAACCCTAATTTATATTATTAAAGTAAGCTTTAAAACTTAGCAAGCTCGTATGAAATAACTCAATTTATTCATAAATGCACAATTTATCAAATTGAAATACATCAACATGTAACTCATATTATCTAACAAACCTTCCTTATATTCAATCTTAAGATTTAAACGTATCTTTCACAAGTTTCCTCGATTTAAAGCTTATACAGCTCATGTACATACCTGTACCATATCGTATCAATCTCATACTCAATCACATCTTTTATTTACCCGTTGAACCATTCAGAAAACTATCGGATACTCGAGCAACTTGCACCCTAATTGCCACATATATATAGCCGAAGCTATCTCAATCTTGTATCACATAAACTACTCACACTAGAGTTATCAATGAGCCTACACATACAAGCTGTTAGTCGAGACGTAACTACACAGTGTTGCTCACACAAGCTGTCAAGTAACTACAACACATGCTGGTATACTCAGCCACCGGTAGGACGTACAGGACTAGCACCCGGATCACATAATCACAATAATCCTTAATGACATGTCATCCGTATCCTAATCTATTCCTAATGTTTAACCAGGATTTCCAATGCTGATCCATCATCGCATCATTGTCAAACATATCTGTAGTCTCATATTCACAGTTTTTGAAATATCAAAGAATTTAAAATACATTTATAACGAAACTTATTACATACGAACTTACCTCGGATGTAAAAATGATGACACGAGTCAACTAATTTGAAACCTTGTTCTTCCCCGATCTAAGTCTGTATTTCTCCTTTCTTGATAATTGAGCTAGGAAGCTTGGCCAAACTTGAAGGTATAAAAATGGCTTCTCAAGCCCTAATTTTAGGTGGTAGAAGCTTAATGAAGATGATGATACCAGGTTTTTATTATTTTAACTTAAATTATTTTATAATTTACTAATTTAACCTTTATTATAACATTAAAATTTCATATAATCCATGTACAATAATGTCCACTAATCTTAATAAGGTATAATTACAACATAAGGACCTCCACTATTTAATTTCATAGCCATTTAATACCTTTAACTAATAGAACTCAAAATTTTCTCTTTACGCGATTTAGTTCTTTTTATCAAATTAAGCATTCAAATGATAAAATTTCTAAACGAAAATTTCACACAATAATTCAATCATATTGTAAACATTAAAATAATAATAAAATAATTATTTTAACCTCATATTTGTGGTCTCGAAACCACTGTTTCAATTTGACTAGAAACGCGCTGTTACAACTCTCCCCCCTCAGGGATTTTCATCCCTGAAAATCTTACCAGTGGATAGGTTAGGGTATTGTTTTCTCATAGCTTCCTCGGGTTCCCACGTAGCCTTTTCGACACCGTGTCAATGCCAAAGTACTTTTGTGATCTGAAGCTACTCTTAAACTATCACAAATTACTTCACTTTATATTCAGTCTCTCGGATCAAATCAACCCCATGAATCTTTTTGTCACTCAGCTTGGTCCAGTACAATGGAGCTCGACATTTGTGAACATACAAAGCTTTGTACGGTGCCATCTTTATACTCGATTGAAAATTGTTGTTATACATGAATTCAACCAATGATAAATATTTCTCCCAGTTGCCTTCGAACGCTAAAACACAACATCGAAGTATATATTCAAGAATCTGTATTACTCTCTCGGACTGACCATCAATTTACGGATGAAATGTTGTACTAAAATTCAACTTCGTACCCAGAGCTTCTTGCAATTCTTCCAAAATTGTGATGTAAACCTCAGATCTCTATCCAAAATAATCGAAACTGGTACCCCATGAAATCTAACGATCTCAGACATGTATAATTCAACCAATTTTTCAAGTGAATAATCTGTACGTACCAGAATGAAATTTGCTAATTTCATTAGTCGATCAACGATAACCCAAATAGCCTATTACTTTTTAGGAGACAGGGGCAAACCTGATATGAAATCCATCGTAACTCTATCCCATTTCCATTTTAGTATCATCACAGGCTATAGTAATCCCAAAGGCACTTGATGTTTGGCTTTAATTTGTTGACAAACTAAACATCTTGATACAAACTCAGAAATATTTCATTTCATACCCAACCACCAATACAATTGTTTCAAGTCATTGTACATTTTGGTACTCCTAGGGTGAACAGATAAACAACCACTATGTGCTTCGTGTAAAATTTTTTGAATGAGTTCAGAATTCTTTGGTATGCAGCTTCTACCTCAGAACATTAAACAATCATCGGATCTGATCTGATACTCTGTATCACTAGT
The DNA here is from genome assembly GCA_025698475.1 of Gossypium anomalum. Lineage (NCBI taxonomy): Eukaryota > Viridiplantae > Streptophyta > Magnoliopsida > Malvales > Malvaceae > Gossypium > Gossypium anomalum. Next base: position 31,026,688 of record CM046967.1, read on the forward strand.
CGACTCACATTGCACTCTTTTAGCTTGCAACTCATTGTCATACTTTTGAGCTTCATAAATTTGCTGAAGAAAAACCAGTTTAGCTTTTTAATTTGGCTAATATCGAACCATCATCAGACAAAGTCAGTTTCGTATTCATCGCTCTCAAAGCAAATTGAGATTTTCTATTCAAAGCATCTACGACTACATTTGCTTTCCCTGGATGATAATCAATTACTAACTCATAATCTTTCAATAGCTCAAGCCATCTCCGCTGTCACAAATTCAAATCTTTCTGAGTCATTATATATTTCAAACTCTTGTGATCTGTAAAGATATGACACTTCTCACCGTTTAAATGATGTTGCCAAATTATCAATGTGAACACAATAGCGGCCAATTCCAAATCGTGCATCAGATAGTTCTTTTCATGCGGCTTCAACTGTCTAGAGGAATAAGCTACGATTTTTCCTTCTTGAATCAAAATGCAACCCAAACCATTCAATGATGCATCGCTATAAATCACAAACTCTTTACCCGAACCAGGTTGAAGTAACACTAGTGTATCAGCTAACAATGCTTTCAACTGATCAAAACTTTGTTAACATTTTTCAGACCACTCGAATTCACTTCTTTTTGTAGCAATCTGGTCATAGGTGTAGCAATCATCGAGAACCCTTTAACAAAACGCCGGTAGTATCCAGCTAATCCCAGAAAACTTCTAACTTCAGACACATTTCTTGGTGGTTTCCAGTCAACAACTACTGAAATTTTGCTAGGATCAACTCGTATACCCTCCGCTGAAACAATGTGTCCCAGAAATCCAACCTCTCAGAGCTAAAACTCGCATTTACTTTATTTACCATATAGTTATTTATCTCTTAAGGTTTGTAACACAATCCTCAAATGTTTAGCATGCTTAGACTCATCTCGAGAATAGATCAAAATGTTGTCAATGAATACAACAATAAATCTCTCTAAATATGATATAAAGATCCAATTCATCAAATCCATAAAGACTGCAAGAGCATTAGTTAATCCGAAAGGCATAACAAGAAATTCATAATGTCCGTACCTCATTCTAAATGCTGTTTTCGGTACATCCAAATCTTTAACTCACAACTGATAGTAGCCCGATCTTAAGTCAATCTTCGAGAATATTGTTGCCCCTTTCGACTGATCAAACAAATCATCTATTCGTGGAAACGAATACTTGTTCTTTATTGTAAACATATTTAGTTGCCAACTCTTCCAATTCTGTTGGGGCCATTCTATACGGAGCTATCAATATCGATGAAATTCCTGGTACTAACTCAATAGCAAATTCAACTTCTCTTATCGGTGGTAACCTGGTAATTCTTCTGGAAATATATTCGGATATTCACAAACTACAGACACTAATTCAATTTTCAATTCAGACACTTTTGTATCTAAAACATAAGCAAGATAAGCTTCGCAACCTTTTCTCACACATCTCTGAGCTGACATAGACGAAATCATAGCAGAAAATTCACTCGATTTCTCTTATTCAATTCGAATGATTTCACTATTCTGACATTTCAATTCAATTGTCTTTTGTCTACAATTCACAATGGCTTAATGCAGAAATAACCAATCCATACGCAGTATCACATCGAATTCATCAAATGGAAAAAGCATTAAACCAGTCAGAAAATAGTAACCCTGAGTCATTAAAGGACAGTTCTTGCAAAATTTATCAATTAGAACATACTTGCCTAAGAGGTTCAATACTTTAATCACAAACTCAGTAGATTCAATAGGAAATTTCTTACTAGACACTAAATTCATACAAATATACGAATAAGCTGATCTAGGATCAATCAAAGCAATCACATTAGTGTTGTAAAGAGAAAGTGTACCAGTGATAACATCCAGTGATTACGTACCTTCGCGAGCATGAATAGCGCAAGCTCTAGCAGGTGCTCTGGCCTCGGATCTCATAGCTGAATCTTTTTTCACGCCTCTACTACTAGTCACATTTCCCACATTTCTTGGTGGCCTCCCTCTATTGGCTGTGTTACTCGGTCTTGCATTTTGAATCTTATCTTTCTCTATAAATTCAGGGCAATCTCGTATGAAATGATCTTGCGAACCACATTTGAAACAAGCCTGGTTTTTCATTTTACATTCACCAAGATGTCATCTTCTGCATCGTTGACATTAAGGCCTATAATTTCTCATACTACAAACACTCGATACAGATGTAGCTTGGGCTTTAGAACTTGAGTATTGTTTTCTACGATCTCTGTTCGAATACTCGATTGAAGCATTTGGATGAGTATATGAATCTCTAGTATACGAATCTACTTTTCTCTTTTCTTTGCTAAGCTCCTTGGCCTTGCAAGCTCTATCAACCAGGACAACAAATTCTTTCAACTCTAGAATTCCGACTAGAAGTTTAATATCTTCGTTCAACCCATCAACGAATGTTTACACATGATTTCTTCAGTAGAAACATACTCCTGATCATACTTACTTAATCTTACAAATTCTCTTTCGTACTCGATTACAGTCATACGACCCTATTTCAATTCTAGAAACTCTTTATGCTTTTGATCGAGAAACCTCTAACTTATGTATTTCTTCTGGAACTCAGTCTAAAAGAATTCTCAAGTAACTCTTTCCCTCGATACCACTGATATTAAAGTATTCTACCACTAATACATAGTGTCCCTCAATAACGAAATGGCACACTTTAAACATTCAGGTGGAGTGCATGAAAGTTCGTCAAATACTCGAATAGTGTTTTCAAGCCAAAATTCAGCTCCCTCGGGATCATCATCAATGGTAGCTCTGAACTCTTCGGCCCCATATTTTTGGATCTTATCAACTGGCAGCTTAATTAATCGTAGAAGCTGCACACCTTGAGGAGCTACGGGAACCGATTGGGGATTAGGTGCGGTGGAGGTTATTGAGCAGCCGGATTTGTCCGAGCATACTCCGTGAACCACTCGTTCATCATTTAGAAAAAGGCTTATTTAGCCTCTCCTCTGTGACTACTTGATACATGTCTAGATTCAGACAGCGCTATCCCTTGAGCGGGAGCTAGACCATTACTCTCGACATCGTCAGCTACAGCTCGATTGGGATCCATTTACTATATGAAAACACAGTTTAAATTGTCAGGAGTCATCACACTACCACAGGTTATATATGGCATGTATAGCTAGACTATCACACATGCTACGTTAATCTGAGAATCGAATAAATCATAGCTCTGATACCAATAAATGTAACACCCCTGACCCGTATTCAATGCTGGAATGGGGTTACAGAGCATTACCGAATTTACTACACATTTAAACATATATTTCACATACAATTTAATCAATTCAAATAGAATTCAGTGACAACCAATCATATTGTCCCTAATACAAGCCTACGAGGCCCTAAACATGCATTGGGAGTGGTTCGGGACAAAACGATAACTTTGGAAACTCTTAGAACACTTAGAAAAGTTTTCTCAAAAATAGGGGACAGACGCTCGTATGGCTCAGCCGTGTGTCTCACACGGCTAAAAACATGCCCGTGTGGACATTCAAAATGGAAGCACATGGTCGTGCTTCGACTCGTATCCGACCCTGTGTAACTCTCTGACTTGGGTCACACGGCCAACACAGACGCCAGTGTGGCTAGCCCGTGTGCCAGGCCATGTGCTAGATCGTGCCAAACTTATAGGGTATACTGACTTATGCCAGATGGCCAAGTCACACGTCCGTGTGTGAGGCAGGGTGGAGTATACTAACTTGGTTTATATTTCAACACCAGGGGACATGCGGCTGTGTACATGTCCGTATATCACACATGGCTGAGACACATGCCCATGTTTCTTCCCCGTGTGGACAAAAATAAGCTATTTACCAAGCCGTTTTGCCACCCAAACTTGTGCACAACTACACCAAACCAAATGGCACTAAAACAAGGCATAAATAGGCATTAGATTAACCTCAACCAAGCATCATTTATACCATTTCAATACCAACAATATACAAGACACACAATATCCCAATATGCCATCCAATTCATACCAAATTTCAATTACTCAAACATAAAAAATGACCAAACTCAAATATGCATTATTTAGCTTAATCTCACAAGTATACCAATATCCACACCTCAACCATTTGATACTCATAATACCTATTACCATCAAGTATCACACAACTAGAGCTATCAACGAGCCTACTCACACAAGCTGTCAGTCGAGACGTAACTACACGGTGCTGCTCACACAAGCTGTCAAGTAATCGCAACACAAGCTGGTATACTCAGCCATCGGTAGGACGTACAGGACCAACACTCGGATCACATAATCACAATAAGCCTTAATGACATGTCATTCGTATCCTAATCTATTCCTAAGGTTCAACTGGGATTTCCAATGCCGATCCATCGTCGAATCATTGTCTAACATATCCGTAGTCTCGTATTCACAGTTTATACAATATCAAAGTAGTTAAAATACATTTCTAACGAAACTTATTACATACGAAATTACCTCAGATGTAAAAATGATGACACGAGTCAACTAATCTAAAACCTTGTTCTTCCTCGGTCTAAGTCTGTATTTCTCCTTTCTTGATAATTGAGGGTATAAAAATGGCTTCTCAAGCCCTAAGTTTTGGTGGTAGAAACATAATGAGGATGATGATACCATGTTTTTATTATTTTAACTTAAATTATTTTGTAATTTACTAATTTAACCTTTATTATAACATTAAAATTTCACATAATCCATGTACAATAATGTCCACTAACCTTACTAAGGGTATAATTACAATATAAGGACCTCCACTATTTAATTTCATAGCCATTTAATACCTTTAACTAATAGAACTCAAAAAATTTTCACTTTACGCGATATAGTCTTTTTTATCAAATTAAGCACTCAAACGATAAAATTTCTAAACGAAACTTTCACACAATAATTCAATCATACTGTAAACATTAAAATAATAATAAAATAATTATTTTAACCTTGGGTTTGTGGTCCCAAAATCACTGTTTCGATTTAAATAAAAACGAGCTGTTACAAAACCATTATTTCCAACACTCTTGGAAAATGGGCTATTGCAACTCTCCTTCCCTTAGGAGAATTTCGTCCTCAAAGTTTCTCACTTGATAATAGCTATTCAAATCAAATTTTTCTTTCTCCTTTTCAAAGGTATTCCATAAATGAAATCCATCATAATCCGTTCCAAATCAGAACTTATACCAGAATGTAATATTACAAACAATACTTGATTCTCTCTCTTAACTTATAAACATAATAGATATCCCAAAATTAACTCTAAAATTTCATGTTCTAACTTCAAGTACCTATATCTTTATCTCAAGCCATTATACGTTTTTGTTGTTGGCTGATGTAAATCAGATAAACAATGCCATGAACCTCGTATAAGATGTTCTATGAAATCTTAGAATTGTTTAGTGCACCAATTCGAATATTTCTCTTTGCATATCAAAATTCTCTAAAGAATTAACGGTTTAACCCTCGACCTCATAATACTCAAACCATCATAATGCAAGATTGTCTAAATAAAATGTTACTATAAACAATATATAATTTTCTCTAGCTGAGACTGAAGTAGATATTTGACTTGACTGAACAAATTTGATGCTTTACTGAAGTAGATATCTGACTTGACTGAACAAATTTGATGCTTTCCCATAATAGCTTTGTAACATCCCTAACCTATATCCGTCGCTGGAAGAGGGTTAGGAGGCATTACCAGATAAAAAACAATAATCACATACATTTATACATTCGTAATAAAAAATACATTCAACTTATTAACGTTGTCCCTTATAAGGTCTTATGAGACCTTAAAACATGCTTAAAAGAGGTTCAGGACTAAAGCGATAACATTTGCAAACTTTGGGAAACTTAGAAAATTTTTAAACATATAAGGGTTACACACCTGTGTGAATAGGCCGTGTGCCTCACACGGTCACCAGACACGCCTGTGTCACAGGCCGTGTAAAAACAGGGCATACATACTTACTTGTAGCACACGGCTGAGGATACGCCCATGTGCCATGGCTGTGGGAAAACTTGGGAGGTTACTGACTTGGGTCACACGGCTGGCCACACACCAATGTGTCAACCCATGTGTCACACATGACTAGTAGACACGCCCGTGTGTCTAAGCCATGTCAAAACTGTAGGGTATACTGACTTTAATTCGAAGGGTACCCCAGGGGACACAAGGTCGTATAACATGATCGTCTGTCACACATGGCTGAGACACACGCCTGTGTCTCTACCTGTGTGGACAAAAATAGGCCTTTTGAAAAGCCAATTTGCCACCCTTTTCACAAGCACACATAGCAACCAAAATAGTACCATTTCAATATATCTTTAAGCAACCAAAAACATGCCAATTCATACTCATGTCAAGCCATCTATTCACAACCATTTCAACGACTCAATTCCATATTCAAAACATACCGAATCATTATGCCAAAACAATCACAATTTACCAAATTACCAAATGCATTAACTCATTAACTTATCCTCTATTTCAAGTCACTTAATATACCATATCATCATCTCAAATCAAACCACAATATGCCAACTTCCAAGCATTAACATATTAATTAAAAGTTAACCAAATAACCAACACATAACCACACCAAATAAGCCAACATATAAGGCATTATATACATCACATATATAACACTTATCAAACACAATTCAAGCCAACTTTAATGGTAATACATACCAACATTTACAAGCCAAATCTCATGGCTAATATCATAGCTCAAAACATACCAAAATGACACTAGCCTATACAAGCCATATACCATATATACAAAGCTCCCAAAAGTACCAACGAGATGATCGATAGTGTGATGATGGTTCCAGATGATCCCTAATGTTCGAGCTAGCTTTGAAAATCTATAAAACATGGAAAGAACATACAAAGTAAGCTTTAAAAGCTTAGTAAGCCATATGCAAATAAAGCTATCATATAAACCTTTGTATATCAATTCATATATGTTAAACTTAACTAATCAAACACAAGTTCACAAACCTTTCACATTGAACACATATTCAATATCATAATCAAATTCATCATTTACTTCACTTCTCAATACTAGAATGAATCTCGTACGTACTTGAGTCACTTAGCTTATTCACAAATTCTTTCTTGACTTAATGATCGTGATTTTCCATGATAAGTTTTATAAATTTATAATTAATCGTTCTTGAAACTAACTATTATCACGATGTAGGCAAGTGTACCTATCAAACAGTAGTATAGCTTTAGCAAGACCAGATTGTCGAACCCAAAGGACTAAAAGTACTAGTAATGACTGTCTTTTTATTATCTAGCCTAAGAATAAATGGGTTTGTTTTAACTAACTAATTAACTAAACTAAGAAGTTGCAGAAAATAGAATTGGAGAATTACTTTTGGAAAAAATGATTGATTTAGGACAATACCTAAGGAAAAATCCACCTAGACTTCACTTGTTATTTTGGCTCCGAACCGGACGATTTATTCATTTAACTTGTTCCGTGGAAATCCCTAAGTTATGTTATTATCCCTATTCAAGACTAATAACGTCTAATCCCTAGGTTGAATAATTGAAACTTTTCTCACCCTAGGGTTGTATTAACTTGATCTATGGATCCCCTTATTAGGTTTCACCCTAATCTGGCAAAATCTTGTCACCCTATCTCTAGGCGCGCAATCAACTCTGCTTAATTATGACAAAGTCACTCTAGCCAGGGACTATTCATCCTCCAACTAAGAGCATTAACTTGAATCGATATCCTGAAATACCAAAACAAGAATTAAGAACACATAATTAAGAACAAGTTAAATATTTATCATACGATTTAGAAAATAATAACAAGATTCGTCTTAGGTTTCATTCCCCTTAGGTATTTAGGAGTTTTAGTTCATAACTAAATAAGAAAACATCTCAGAAGAATAAAAAATACAAAACATAAAGAAAACCCAAAACTCCTGAAGGGAAATTGAGGAGAGATCTTCAGTCTTGATGATAAATCTGGCTTCTGAGATGGATCAATTGACTTCCTTGGAGTAATTCCTTACTCCCTATTCTCTGTCTCCCCTTTAGTCTTCATCTAGGGTGTTTAAATAGGATTTAGAATGCCTAAAAGCCCTCAAACTTGCCCTTTTCCGAATAGAACTTAACTAGGGCTCGGCAGGGACACGCCCGTGTGACACGCCTGTGTGCGATTACTTTAGGCCGTGGTCGAGGCTGAGAGATCAACAAGCTCGTGCTTGGATTGTTTTAGGCCGTGGTCGAGCCTGTTGGAATGGCACTGTAACACTCCTAACCCGTATCCATTGCCGGAATAAGGTTATGAGGTATTACTTGACTGAACAAAACTTCTATAAGTTCAAAGATACTTACCAGACATAAATTATCAACAATGCAAACCTGTCTCATTGATTTTCCATAAGAGCTCTTATAAAATTTCTAAAATGACTCACTATCAAAACATAACTGAATATCTAATAACAAATTAACTACTATCAAGTTATAACTAAAAGAATTTCAACACTTTAGTTCAATTATAAGGCTTCCCTAAACAAAATGAGCAAGTCATCTTCGCATGGCTATAATGTATACATAGTCGAAATATCATTCTACCTATAGTCTATCCTATACATGCCTTAAACCATGATGATATACAATCTTCTCAACTCACCTAATGACTCGATAGTGTGATGATATCTCCGACTCTTTCAACTCGAGCTAAAGTATAAACCTATAAGAAATAGAAAAGAGAACACGGAGTAAGCTTCAATGCTTAGTAAGTTTTAAGCAATGCAAACAATTAATTTACTTATAGATCGATTACTTCAAAATTTCAAGAAATCATTCCTAGATAATTGCCATTTTGGCCAAGTATCCATGAACATAATGCATATTTAGCAAATTCACCTCACTTGAATCTGAACTCAATTAAAACCAAATATTAAAATCACAAATAAGATCATAAGAACTCGAAAAGCATCTCATTAACTAGTTTTAACCATGTTTGCAACAAAATCACAAATTCACTACAAGCTGTCTTCCTGAGCAACAGTCACTAAATTATTTATAACTGGAGCTAGGAAACTCCAATTCAAGTTCCGTTAATTTTCCCTGAAAATAGACTCATATATATTCCATCAATAAAATTTTCATAATTTTTGGTTTGACCAATCAATACCAGATTTTTATTGAAGTTTCCCCTGTTTCACTATTTGACTATTCTGACCACTCTTAACTACGAATCAATTTTCTCATTATACAGAATTCAAAATATGTTATAGCTTATTTCATTTGAAACTAGACTCATTAAGGAGTCTAATATATAAATTTTATCTTATAATCATCATTGTACAATTTACAATGATTTTCTAAAAACAGAACAGGGGATTTCAAAGTCATTTTGACTCTATCTCACTCCACTTCAAATATCTCATTATATACAATTATTTTGCTTACAAGGTTTCTTTTATAAGAAACTAGACTCATTAAGCTTTAATTACATATTTATTCAGCTTCTAATTCAATTTCCACAATTTATGGTGATTTTCCAAAATCACGCTACTGTTGCTGTCCCAAGCAGATTTATTACAAATTTGCTCTTTCACACATTCCTTGCATTCAAATTATCTAAACATGTATATCGTGTCATTCAAGATCGAACTCATATAACATAGGCATTAAAATGCTTCACTAACAGCTTTAGTTCAATTGAAATGAATAAAATACAATATCATATTCACATTTAATTTTCCATGATCGTAATCACCTAAAAATAAATCATATACTTCCACAAACCTTTCCACAAGGACCAAGTGTTTATATTTGAATATAAACATAGAATCACTTTACATAACTTCACACATTTACCGAATATATCACGATCATATTTATAGTCATAACACTTATTCACAGATGCATCACTTTATATATTTATAATTTAATTCAAATCAAATCGCATACGAGTACATGATACGTGCACTGCCAACTTAATATGTAATGCACTTTCAATTTGTCAACTTAGTGTAGGATCTTGTAGTTGTATACTTTTATCAAATTCATTGGCACTTGGCCCGCTAGGTATAAAACGAAATTATATTACGGCACGGCCACGAAGCTCTGCGGGTCTTTAGCCTGATACACATTTCAAAGACGAAGCTCATGGGACTTTAGCCTGAATACATTTCAAAGCCACGAAGCTTGCGGACTTTAGCCCGATACATTTCAAAGACGAAGCTGCGGGACTTTAGCCCGGATACATTTCCAGATGTCTTGCATATTTATTCACATGTTAACACATTTCACATAACATATCACATTAGCAATTCAATTGCTTTATTCGAATATAAGCACAAAATGTACACCTACCCTTTAACTTTCGGTTCAATAATCATACACAAGGAACACATAATCTTTTCACTATCCTGCCACTTTTAATAACCATTCAGCTATATGCCATATTCACAAATTATTTCACACACAACCTCGATCCAAAGAGGGAACAATAGTCACAATTCTTCTATTATACAAATATCCCATTCTTTGACTTTGTTTCATAATAGCTATTCGGTCACCACATATATACCATTCAATTCACATTCGACTTTATACAAACAAGTACAATAAAATTGTATACACATATTACACACTTTCACATCATCACTTAATAGTCATTCGGCCACATTATATACATAAATCATCCATTTCATATTCGGCTTTATAGCCTAAATTCAATATACTTATTGCAAATCGAACTTGTAAAGGTCAAATAATTACATATCATATTATATAATCTTAAGCACGCAACAAATCAAATTTAATTACTTAAGGACTTACCTCGGACAACGATAATCGGAACGAGACGACTAATCAACCACTTTGATTTTCCCCCCGATCCAAATCCGAATTCCACTTTTTCCAATCTAATTAATATCAAAATTAACTCACTTATTCAACATTTCATTAAATTTTATCTAAAGACACATAATTTGGGCATTTTGCATTTTATCCCATAACATTTCACATTTTACAATTTAATCCCTATTTCAAATAACACAAATTACTCAAAATTTCCAATTACCCATGTTTAGCCGAATCTTACCCATTACTATACGAGTCCATATATTTCATTAATTTCACATTTTAGTCCCTCAATTTATTATTTTTGCAATTAAGTCCTAATTACTCAAAATTATCAAAAATTCCAAAACAAAATATGTTAAGCTAAAACATATTTTTCATTTTTCATCATTAAACCACAAAAATCACAAGCTATCAACAATGGCACAACTCAAAATATTCATCAAAATCAAAAATTCAAGCATGGGCTTTGTAGTACTCGAAGCAACGATCTCAAAAACGTAAAAATTATCAAAAACCGAACAAAAATGAACCTTGTATGGGCTTGAATATTGACTGAACCCTAGCTTGCTTTCTTTTCTTTTTATTTTGTTTAGTTTCGGCTACCAAGAACATATGAACACTCAAATATGGCTTTCTTTATTTTATGTTTATATTATAATATAACATATATTATATAATATTTAATTTACTTATATATCTTTACTAATATAATAGAAAAACCATGTAACTTATATTTTATGCCGTCCCACTTACTTATTAATGGGATATTTACAACATAAATGTCCCAACTTAGAAAGCCACTAACAATTTGGCCCTCATGCTTTAAACTATCAAGTTTTTAATTTATGCGATTAAGTCCTTTTTATTAAATCAAGCACACAACAATAAAATTTTCGTACGAAAATTTCACACATATCAATTCACATACTTTAAACACAGAAAATAATATAAAAATATATATATATATATTTTTACTCGGATTCGTGGTCCCGGAACCACTGTTCTTACTAGGGTCTAAACTAGGCTGTTACAGGCACGGCCGTGTGTTCTACCCGTGTGAGGAAGTTCAGGCCGTGTTGTTTTCCCTTGTCAGCCCATTTTCTCCTTTTTTGGCCTGTTTCTCATTTTTTTTGTTCTCCTATGCTCACCTAAGTATGAAACATAAAATTAAAGGATTAGGAGCATCAAATTCATGAAATCTAAGGAGAAATCATTCATAAACGTGTTAAGTGAGGGATAAAAATATGTATAAATTACAGTTTATCACTTAACTTTGCCCGTTGAACCGTTCTGAATCATTAAAGATACTCAGAAATCACATAAGCTCAAACAATGCCATATCCCAAATATGGTCTTACATGTTATCACATGTAGTAGTCTGGTTTAGACCTTAGCCAGAATAGTGGTTTCGAGATCACATATCCGAGTTATAAAAATGTTTTAATATTATTTTTTGTGCTTAAAATATATGAATTTATGGTTGTGAAAGTTTCGTATGAAAATTTAATTGTTGGTGTGCTTAATTTGATAAAATGACCTAATCGCGTAAAATGTAAAAGTTGCATGCTCTTTGTTAAAAGTGTCTATTTGATTCGTCATTGTTAATGAGAGGTCCTTATGTGGTTATTTGACCATTGGAATTTTGAATGGACAAATATGTCCATATTTGATGGATTTTTAATGTATGTTCATTAAGGGCAAACTTGGTAATTGAATATTAAGCTTAACTAAAATAAAACAAAAGTCATATTTTAGTTCATTTTCATTTATGGTTGCCGAAAATACTAAGTAAAAGAAAAGAAAAGGATAGCTAGGGTTCGACTAAGGAAAATCTTCATTAAGATCGAGGCTTAAAGAATATGGAATTAGATCGGGGGAAGTCGAAAGTCGTTGAATAGTCGACTCGGTTTTTCAAATTTGTACGAGTTAAGTCAATATACAAATAAGCTTGTTTGAATTTAATTCTTATTATTCATTTGATATTTAATTTTGATGAATAAATGTCTGAGCTATATACGAGCTATCAGAGAATGTATCGACAAAGTATCAGAAAAGCCCCGTACGAACCTTAGAAATAGTTAGGATACATATGTCATGACATAGGATTTTCGATATCTATTCTGCGTGTAAGACCACATCTATGCCGTTGGCATCGACTTCTATTTTACGTGTAAGACCACATTGAGGACATTGGCATTGTATATGCTTTTCGAGCTTTTCACGTATCCTTACTTTTTCGAATGGTTCAAACGAGCATTCTGAGAAATGAATGACTTTGTGAAATGCATATTCGATTTAGGTACGGCTGAATTGTACATTATGTTGAGAATGAAAGGTAAGTATACGTATCTTTGAGAACATATGAATTATTGATGAACCATGTGATATATGATAGTACTTTGGTCAAAAAGTACATTTATTCTTGATGTTTTTGTGTTTATGTTGATAAGTTTATTTGTATATGGCTTACTAAGCTTTTGAAAGCTTACTTTGTGTGTTTGCATTGTTTTATAGATATCAAAGCTACTGTGAGCTCGGGGATCATTGAAGATTGTCACCGCACTATCGAACCTTATTTTGGTACTTTGAAAATGTATATATTAAAGTATGGCATGTATAGGCTAGGAGTTATGAGATTATGTTTTGTGATGTAAATATTTAGCCATGTGATATGGCTTGGTATGGTTGTGAATATGTCATGGTTTTGGTATAAGAAATGTGATGCAATATGATAAGTTTGGTGATTTTATGTATGGGTATAAGAAATGGTAAGATTGGTAAGTTTGAGCATGAGATCGAATGATGTATAGAAAGAAATGTTTTGATATGCTTTTGTATTATGTTTTGACATAGATTAGTAAGGCTTATGAGCATGGATTTGGGTGGCAATAATATGACATGAATGGCTTATGTTTTGGTTTTGAATTTGGCTGAAATGGTTGTGCATATATGCTTGGTTTGGTGCTTGTAGGTTGACCCAACTTGGGGTAGCAAATTGGCTATTCAAATGGCTTATATTTGTCCACACGGGCAGAGACACGGGCGTGTGTCTCAGCCGTGTGTGACACACGGTCACGTTACATGGCCGTGTGTCCCCTGGGGTACCTTACGAATTAAAGTCAGTATACCTTTCAATTTTGACACAGCCTAGACACACGGGCGTGTCTATTGGTCGTGTGTGTCACACGGGCTGGCACACGGGCGTGTCTTGTGGCCGTGTGGACAAGTTAGTATGTATACCCTGTTTTGCCACGGTTTAGACACACGGGCATGTCTAAAGCCGTGTGAGGCACACGGCCTGTTCATATGGGCATGTGACCTTTAAAAAGTTGAGAATTTTTCTAAGTTCTGAAACTTTTATATGTTATCGAATTGATCCTGAATGCATGATTTAGGCTTCGTATGATCGTTTAAAGTTCATAATGAATACAAATGATCTATGTTTATTGAAATGAGATGATATCTGTTATGTGATTGTTTTGATCTTTGTTACGAGTCCAGTAATACCTCTTAACCTATTCCAGTGACGGTTACGGGTTAAGGGTGTTACATCATATATCGATGCCACTGTCTCAGACAGGGTCTTACACGAAATCAATTAATGATGCCAATGTTCCAGACATGGTCTTACACATAATCTCAATACAATGCCAATGTCCTAAACATGGTCTTACATGTAATCACATCTCGATAACCTAATGTCATGACATTCGTATCCTATACTATTCCTAAGGTTCGTACGAGACTTTCGAATATCGTAACTTTGTCAATTCTTGCTCATAAGTATTCGCTCAACATTCATAGCAATTCAATGACAAGTAAACATGTATAATTCAATTTAAAGACGTTCATTTGCATATGAACATACCTTGTAGTCGGAATAGAGGGACTGGATCGACTAATCAATAACTTTCAACTTCCCCCGATCCAATTCTGATTTCTTTCTTTCTTAATATAAATAAATTCAAATTTAACTTATTTAATCACATATTCATTCAATTTCACCCAAAAACACATAAATGGATATTTTTCATTTTAGACCTAACATTTTACATTTTCACAATTTAGTCTCTATTTCAAAACAACACAAAATAAAAAAAATTTCATCAAACCCAAGCATGGTCGAACCTTCCTTAGCTCTCTAGCAGCCCTTTAATTCCATTTATTTACTCTTTTAACCCCACATTTTACATTTTTCACAATTTAATCCTATTAAAGCATTTTCACTCAAAATCACTTTACACAACATTGACATCTATCAACAAACACAAAATTTCATCAAACCCAAGCATGGTTGAATCTTCCTTATCTCTCTCGCAGCCTTTTAATTCCATTTATTCACACTTTTAACCACACATTTTACAATTTTGACAATTTAATCCTATTTAAGCATTTTCACTCAAAATCACTTTACAAAACATTGGCATCTATCAACAAATACTCATTTTCCATCATCAAACACTCAACAGCTCAATCTATCATCAATGGCATTTTACAAAATCACCAACAAACTCAAAAATTAAAGCACGGCCTAGCTAGTACTCAAAGCAACAATCACAAAAACGTAGAAATCATCAAAAATTGAGTTCAAAACATACATTAATCACAAACACAAAGTGTGTAACACCCCTTACCCATGTCCGATGCCGAGACAGAGAACGAGGTATTACCAGACTTAAACATAAACACTCACACAAAATTAGGCTGTAAAATTTCATTCAAATTAAAATTCATTCATACATAAGCAAATCGTCCCTTATATGGGCCTACGAAGCCTAAAACATACATTGAAAACAGTTCGGGACTAAACCAAGGACTTTGAAGAACTTTGGGACAACTTAAAAAAATTTTCATGGAACAGGGTCACACACCCGTGTGGACACAAGGACATGCCCGTGTGCCTTCGACACGCCTGTGTCCTCAGGCCATGTAACTCTCTATTTATACGTCATCAAACAAAATGAACTACACGGCCAAGCCACACGCCCGTGTGACGAATTAAATTCTATCGAATTAGGTGCAGACTTCACACGTCCTGGACACACACCCATGTCTCCAGATCGTGTCCTCCACACGGCTAAGACATACGTCTGTGTCTCTGCTCGTGTGGCCAACACATAGGCTATTTTCCAAGCCTTTTGTTTCTCTTAACCCCAACTATACTTATACACATCAAAGACACATAATATAGCGTCCATTTAATGATTAAACAACATCAATTAAGGCACAACTATAGCATGTACATGCCATCATCCATGTGATCCCTACACTCATATTATACCACATCTACACATACCAATTCACATTCATTTAGCCTTGTCATTTTGATGACTACATTTACCATTATATTATGTTTATCCACTTACCAATTAATCTCAACTTATTCATCAAGCATTCTTATTCAAGGCATTATTATTTTATTACCATATCACACATTAATTCCATGGTTATGACCACTTCGATTGGTTGCAATGCATTCATCAATCACATATATCATGACACTAACCATTCATAACAAATAAGCATAATCTAATAACCACATCACAAGACATTAGTACATAGCATATGTAAATAGGCTTACAAACCCATAACCAATATATGCCACATCTCATGACTATATACAATGAATGAGCCAACATCTTTGGCCAAATCATGAGAATACGTATCATAATAATTAAGCCCCTGTACATGACACTTACTCGAAAACATTTAAGACTTTCAATACCCTATATTGATAATTTGATAGTGTGATGCTGCCTCCGACGATCTCCAACCTCGAGCCAACCTGACAACACTAAAAGAAATAGAAAGGAGGGAGTAAGCTTTATAGCTTAGTAAGCTCGTATAAAAATAATAAGCATTTCATCTACATGCATTTACCAACTTCCTCAACATACTCTCATAATTACTAATTATTCGGTTATAAAGCTTATCCTTTTTAAAACTATAATCATAGCTTATAATGCTCAGGTTTTAGTCAAGCAATCAAAATCTCTTCATAAATAAGCATATCAACATAGCTACTACAATACATATTACTTAGGTGTATTCATGTTTCTCAAGTCATATATCTTGACATCATTTAACAAATGACAACCTTAGAGAATAAACACATTTTGTCTCAAGTCACATTGATCTAAAAATCTACCACATGCTCAGCAATCGAATTCATCACATATTGATACCTCATGAATATAAATCTATGCTCACAAGGTCATTATAGAAATCATTCTCGTAAACATAACTTCTTTGTGAACATTCTTACCACATATTCATCCCGTACAAAGCTCATTTCTCATGAGTTTGAAGTACGTACCTATATTGTTCCATAACATACCACTTACATTCTTGTCTTTAGCACACTTAATAACTTACTCGTTGAATTGCCAGTTGGACTTCCAATTGAACACTAGGAATACTATCAGATACATTAGAATCTCGCACCTAAGTGCCCCATATGTAGCCAATGCTACCTCACATCACATGTTGCTCTCTATCGAGCTACTCATGGGTCTGCTCATATAGGCTATCAGGTATTCGCAACACATGCTGGACTACCCTGCCACTAGTAGAATATATGAGACCAGTACTTGGATGCCAAAACATGTGTCATATATATCACGAACTCAGACCAGAACTCAATCAGTTCGGATGTCACATATATCATGAACTCAAACCACAACTCAATGAGTTCAGATCACATAGTTCCTAGTGACATGTCACATTGTATCCTAAATTATTCCTAAGGTTCAAACGGGATTCTTTGATACCACATTTCTGTCGAACTTGCTCGTAACGTCGATTTCAATACCCATAGTACCAATACTTATTCATGGAATAATCAAAGCAAATTTCATGATAACATTTAGGCAATAAACACATAATACAACATCATATTAAATATGTATACAATTACCATACATGCAATATTAAAGCATTTAAAGTATGGTACATGTTGCATTATTTGCAAATGAACTCACTCGAAGAGTCATTTTTACAACTTATAGAACTCTTCATAATATAAGCTTTCATTTCATTTCACTTTTTCAAAATCTATGCAATTCAATAAAATATCATGTTCCACCAGATTTACAATTCATTCAACCATCACATAGCACATTATCGACACTTGGACTATCGAAGATTTCATGGGGTACGTCACTATCACGTACATATTATCGTAAACATATAACTCATCACAATCAAGTTAACATACCAATTTAGGTTTCAAGCATAAACAACAATAAAGTTAACAACATGCTTATTTTATCATACGAACTTACCTCGAATGCGAAAATAGCTATCTATTCCGATTTAGTCCATAACCCGTTCTTTCCCGATCTAAGCCCAAATTTCATTTTTCTTGATCTAACATGTCAAATATAACTTATTTAATACTCACATTATTCAAATCAGTCCAAAAATATACTTTGGCAAATTTACAATTTTACCCCTAAACTTTCTCATATTACACTTTAGTCCTCTAGGCTCGTAAAATGAAATGTACACATTTTCTTTGTTACCCAAGCCTAGCCAATTCATATTCCTTCTCATAGTAGCCCATATTTTTCTTTATTTCACATTTTTTACTAACTTTTTCATCTTTTACACTTTGGTCCTTTTTAGGTGTTTTCATGTAAAATCACTTAGTAAAAGATGTTAAACACACATCAAACTTTCATATTCTTCCATTAATCATCAAAACACAAGCATGTCATGCATGGGTCAAATTTTAAACATGAACCCTACTTCAAAATATGGGTAGAAATGAATAGATCATGCTACGAGGATTTTAAAAATGCAAAGAACATCAAAAACGAGGCTTGAGTGCACTTACTATTGAGCTTGGAAGCTTGAAAACTCTAGCCATGGCTTCTTCTTGGTTCACACGGCCATGGGGAAGAAAAGATGAACAATTTGGCTTTTATTTTTTCTTTTAGTACATTTAACAACTAAATCACCAAAATGCCGTTCAAACCTTTCTTTGAAATTTTCACTATTCATGCCCATTTTTGTCCAAAATTTTAGAACTTGGTCAAATTGCTATTTAAGAACCTCTAATTAATAATCCTATGCAATTTCCTGTTAAAAGCTTCTAGAACTCATATTTTACAACTTATTCAATTTAGTCCATAAGGTCCAATTGAACACTTTTCACATAAGATTTCTTCACGAAATTTTCACACAAGCATGCAAACATATCATAGACCTTATAATATTCATAAAATAATTATTTCTACTTCGAATTTGTGGTCTCGAAATCATTATTTTGACTAGCCCTGATTCGGGATGTTACAAAGTGTCAAACCCAAAAACATGGATATGACTTCTTCTTTCTTCTATTTTCGGTTGAAGAAGATGGCCATTTAACATTAAAATTGTTTTTATTTTATTTAATATAACTTAATTCATAGTTTACCATTTTACCCTTAATTTTTAAACCATTTATTCATCAAATATAAGGCCATTTATGTCCATTTCCACTATCAATGGTCTAATTACAACATAAGGACCTTTCATTTAATAAGCCAGGGTAATTAAACACTTTTAACTTATAGCATGCTACTTTTGCATTTTATGCGATTAAGTCCTTTTTCTTAAATTGAGCTATTAAACGATAAAATTAGCTCACGAAATTTTCACACATATATATGCACATGCTATAAACACCAAAAATAATATTAAAATAATTTTACAACCTCAGATTTATGGTTTTAAAACCACTATTCTGATTTAACTAACACCGGGCTGTTACAAGCTTTACCACTAATAGTACAACTACCGAGAAACTCCTAATAAATTGCCTGTTGAATCATAACAGAAAACCTATATCATCTATGAAAACCACTACAAACCAATCTAGGTAGGAATGGAATACTCGGTTCATCATGCCCATAAATGCAGCAGGTGTATTCGTCAACCCGAATGGCATAATAAGAAACTTGTAATGACCATACCGAGTCCTGAAAGCAGTCTTCATCACATCCGAATCCTTAACCTTCAACTGATAATACCCAGACCTCAGATCAATCTTTGAGAAAACTGAAGCTTCCCGAAACTGGTCAAACAAATCATCAATCCTCGGAAGAGGATACTTATTCCTGATGGTCAACTTATTTAGCTTGCGGTAATTGATGCAAAACCTTAAAGTCACATCCTTCTTATTCACGAACAACACCGGTGCTCCTTATGTAACATTCCTAACCCATATCTGTCGCTAGACTAGGGTTAAGAGGCATTTCCAGACAAATCAGAACATTTCATGACCATATAAAACATAAGTCATATTCATATATATATATATATATATATATTATTACTAATTAAATATTTAACATAAATCATACTGCATATACAAATCATATCACAAAGTTCAACTGAACCCATATCAAACATATATCATAATTACAAGTCAATAAAATGTCCCAAAGTCATATCATAATTGCTTTAATAATACATCATTCAAATCATGTACTCATCATGTTAATAATATTCGATCACCTAATAAAAACAATTATTTTACTTCATAAATCATTCATGCACATTTTATACCAAATGAATCATAACTCAAAGCTTTTGATCATATTATAATAGGCAAAAACAACTTCATAAGATGATCAAGTTTGATTTTATTTTTTTTTTAACATATTAACCATATGCACATTTAACCATGGTATCAATATCCAAATCCAAACTCGATTGCTAAACCTAACATGTTTAACTTAATAACTTACACATTACAAATTATATGCGCATACATTAATACATCCAAGCATATAATATTACCTTTATTTTATAACTAAAATCATACATATTACTCCATACTTTTATTCATGCTCACCTGTAACCAAACCATTCAATTTACATGGCTTAATTTCCATAACAAAATTTACCATATCATTTCAAAACATTTTGCGCACATATAAAAATTTGAATTTCACCTAAACCACATGCTACTTATCATGCCTAGAATACATACACAATATCAAATCTCATCTCATCTATTCGACAATCAAATATAACCACAAAAATGATACAAGTTCTTACTCTTCAAATTAAGCTTAAATTTCCATTTCAACTCAATACAAAAATGACCACTGCATACGGCAATATCACATAAATATATACATACATACCAAATACCAATATTACATACTCATCAACATGAATCTAAAGCCATAGCTGAATACTCATGTGCAAATTATCCACTATTTCCAAATCAATTCATCAATGAAATTTTACCATTACAAACCAACAAAAAAAAAAACAATATTCAATAGTCAAATACCCATAGCATAGCATAGTCCACACATATTGAATACCACCAAATTCAAATTTTACATACAGCTATATGATTTAATCACCTTTGTCGAAACATAAACCAACCACTCCAAGCATATTAACCATGAAACTTACCTCCAAAATAAGTTTAAGTCACAAACAATACACATAGACATTAACATTATGATCAAGCCATTTTCGCATGGCTAAATATATATACATACTCCAAGATTAAATATGTTATCTAGCCTATACAGGCCATAGGTTCAAAGTTCATACTTATAAAATACCGAAAAAGCGATCGATAGTGTAATGAATTTCCTTGATGATCCTCGAGCTCGCAATTAGCTTCCAAAAATTTATAAAACATTGAACAAACACACACAGTAAGCTTCAATAACTTAGTAAGTCATAAGCAAATAAATCATTTCAATGACATACATAATTCAATTAAACTAGACCGAATCAAGAAAACCTTAACCACATATACATTTATCATGTTTGCAAATTCATATATCATCACTTGAACATTAACATTGTAATGTCATTTGACTGAATATGAACAATTACATTAACATATATAATTCACTCTTTTATTAGACAAATTTCATAGTCAATTAACTTCGTATGTACCTGAGCCATTTAGCTTGTTTTCACATTCGATCTTAACTTGATATTGCCCGATGAACCATTCAGAATCAATAAGGATACTTGGATAGTCAAAAAACTCATACAATGCCAACATCCTAAACGTGGTCTTACATGTAATCGCATATCGATGCCACTGTCCCAGACAGGGTCTTACACGTAAATCTCAAATCGATGCCAACGTCCCAGATGGGGTCTTACAATAAATCACATATCAAAATCCTATGTCATGACATATGTATCCTAACTATTCCTAAGGTTCGTATGGGGATTTCAAACTTCGTAACTCTATCATTTCATGCTCGTAACAAATCATTCCATCTTAAATACAATTCGGCTAGGTAGTTACACATTTATACAATTTAATTCGGCTATGTATTCAATTTAACATCATTTATTCACTTATGAACTTACCTCGGACAAAGACCAATGAACCGGGACAACTATTGGACAACTTTAGATTTCCCCCGATCCAATTCTGATTTCCTCTTTTCTTGATCTAAATTAATATAAACTAAAATTATTTAATCACACATGTACTCAAATTCACCCAAAAACAAAAGAAAGGGAAATTTTCACTTTAGCCCCTAACATTTCACATTTTTCGCAATTTAGTCCCTATTTCACAAAACATAAAATACACATAATTTCACTAAACTCTACTATAGTCAAATTTTACTAAGGTTCATAGCAGCCCATTTCTTTCATTTCTTTCACATTTTGACCCCTCAATTTACAAAATTTACTATCTAATCCTAAATAGACATTTTTACCAAAAATCACTTAATTAGACATATTAATCTAACAACATATTTTTATTTTCCGTCATCAAACAATAAAAACCACAAGCTAACATCAATGGCAATTCATGAATGCATCATCAAATTCAAAAATTCAAGCATGGGCTAGCTAGTATTCGAAGCAACGATCTTAAAAACATAAAAATTATCAAAAACCGAGTTAAACACATACCTAAATTGAAGAACACAAGGGCGAACCTAACTTTCTCTTTTATTTCTTTTTCCTTTGAACTTTCGGCCAAAGATGAATGAAAATGCATGGCCGTTTGTTTTGTTTATTTTCTTATTACATAATATTAAACATTTACAAATTTAACCTTATTAATATAATGATAAAACCTATTAATATAAGCCCATTATCGTCCATGCATATTTCCAATGGTTAATTATCAACATAAGGACCCTACATTATAAAGAACATAGCAACTTAACACTTTAACAAATAGCTAGCCAATTTTATATTTTATGCGATTAAGTCCTTTTATTAAATTGAACACTCAAGCGATAAAATTAAATCACGAAAATTTCACACATATAAATTAACATGCTGTGGACACCAAAAATAATATTAAAATATTTTTCTGACTCAAATTTGTGGTCTCGAAACCACTGTTCCAGATAGGGTCTAAACCAGGCTATTACAACTTTCCCCCCTTTGGAATTTTCGTCCCCGAAAATCTTACCAGCGAATAGGTTCGGGTAACATTCTCTCATAGCATCCTCAGGCTCTTACGTAGCTTCTTCAACCCCGTGTCGGTGCCATAAGACTTTCACTAAAGAGATTTTCTTATTTCTTAATTCTTTAACTTCGTGATCGGTTCTTCTTCATATGTCATATCGGATCGAATCTCAATCTCAGACGAAGCAATCACATGTGAGGGATCAGATCGGTATCGTCAAAGCATCGATACGTGAAATACGTTATGAATCTTTTCTAATTTAGGTGGCAACAATAGTCTGTAAGCAACTGGCCCGATAAGCTCAATAATCTTATGGGACCCAATGAATCTCGGACTTAATTTGCCTTTATGACCGAATCGGAGTATTTTCTTCCACGAAAATACTTTTAAAAACACTTTATCCCCGATCTGAAACTCAATATCTTTCTGTATCAAGTGAACCACCCCAAACCCGGGCTAGACGTTATGATCGAATCTGGCATGTCACATCGAAGTGTTTTTCGAAAATTGATCTTTTCGGTAAAAAAATCCTTTACTAAATTTAAATCCTTTTATTTTTATTTAACCAAAGTTCTCGTCAAAATGTTTACCTTTTTAACCATCAGTGTTATATAAAATTGATTTAAAAACGCAGAAGCTTTTTAAGTCGATGAAGTTTAAAACGCATGTTTTTAAAAAAAATAGTAATTGTTTTAAAAACTCGTCTTTACCTAGACTAGCAGTTTAAAATTATATAGTCCAAAGCCCAATTAAAAATTAAAACCCATAAACGGCCTTATTACAAAATTAAAAACCCAAAAGTAAAATTTAAATTAAATAAAGTCAAATACAAGACACAGTAGTCGTGTGGCCACCTCCAAGTCCCTCACAGAACCAAATCGTCTAAGGTTAGGGATTACCTGTACAGTTAAAAAGAAAGGGTGAGTTTACAAAAACTCAATGTGTAATCCCCTAACAGACAACAAAAATCAGAATATGCAAAACAGTTTGGGCCGTAGCCTTATTCAGTAACAGAGCAAATAAGTATCCGAACCTAATCCAACCAGCACACCACCTGTACCAGTCAACACATCATGTGGGGATTCGATCGACCCACCCAGCCAACACACCAATAATGCAGCGAAGCTGCTAATAACAAAAAACATGGCAGAGCCACCAGAATCATAATACATGGCAAAACCACTGGTACAAAACTTCCTCCAAATCAGTCCCCAACCCCATGCAAGATGTCATGTCATAAATATAACGTGTATGCAAAGCCATACTCAGTACAATCATATATGTAAATCATAAGCACATCAGTCATACAAAACATAAGGCATAATCATCATTTTACCATACAGGGGTATTACAGTCATTTTACCTATAGGGGCATTACAATTATTTTACCTATTTTGGGGTTTCAACTCAAATAACGACCTTTCTGAAGGTTTACAGTCGCCTCGAGCGACACATATAACCCAAATGATCATAACGGTGTAAATGGGCCCAATGCCCATTACTCGACCAAAGTGGGCCCATACGCTCGTATGACCCATTTAGCCCAAATTCAGTTGCGGCTATGTGACCTACGTAGCCCAATCCAATATTTATCGCTTACCATGGATTTAATCTGTATGGGGTCCATGAGCCCATTGGGCCCACACAGCCCATTTTGGCCCAACGTGGCCCATAACAGCCCAAGTCCACAGAAACGCTTGTGGTGGCCTTTACAGTCAATCACCGATGATTTGTGGGCTCGATTTACCCCACGAACAATCGCACGCTCGTGAGGCCCCAAATGTTGAAGTTCTGACTTTTCGACTTTTTGGCTTTTGTCGATTTACAGTAAGGAAAGGCGTGGTTACACACCTTTTTCGGCTTTTTGACAGTAACCGATTTTGGTGCACAGTTACACACCTGTTTATGCAACCACTCCAAGTTCCTCAAATGCCTAACCTACATTCAATTTCACATATAGTTAGTCTTTCATTTGTTAGTGTTCATAAACACTGCATCCCCGAATCAGTGCTCCCACTTACCTTGACCAAAAGTAGTGTGGCTAAATACACATAGATTGATGACTAAAACGATCACACGCTTCTCGTCGGATAATTGCATAAACCATAGATCTTATTAAACAAGACCGCTCATAGGTGTGGCTTAAATCCATGATCATCAAATTCAAAACAAGGTATCATATTACCTTTATAGAATAGTGAGGAAAAAGGTTTTAATTGCCACCAAAATACTTGCACTCCACCACTTCCCCTTAAGAACCTAGAAACCCAATAATCCACATAAGAAACCAACAATCGGTCATCAAAGCACAAGGAGAAGAGGGTATCCGGCTTTAAGAAACAAAATGAGGGAAAACAGGCTAAACTAATAGAAGACAATACATCACATACCTTTTGTCAAGAACTCTTGTAGAAATTGAGTTAATCAACCCTCACCATAGAGCTTAGTAATAATCGACCAAGAGTACCCAATAGCAGAGAAAACTGAAGAAAATAGAGAAAGGCAGGGGGACAATCAGCTATTGAAGAAAAATCAAAAAGAAAGAATAGAATCGCGAGGGTGAGAGAGAGCAACCTAGAAAAATCGGCCAAGATGCAGTGGAAATAACAAGAGGGGGAAAAAGGAAGAAAATGGAGAATAGAAGGGGAGCAATCTCAACAGTGCTTGAGGAATGTATTCGGCTAGTATTAGAAGAGAAGGAAAAATGAAGAGATTCGGCCAATCAGAGTAAATAAGAGTGCAAAATCGAAACAACCTCACAATACAAAAAAACCCCTTAAAACCAAAAGCTAATTTCAGCTTTAGAGAGAAAAAAATACCCAAGCAGGAAAAAATCGAAGCCAAGGTCCCCAGCAACAAATGGCTACCCAAAACACAGAAAAAAACCCCTGATAGCTGAATGTATGAGTGCCCAAAGCCCTCATACGGCACAACTCTTCTCCCCAACCCAAATTCCTTGATTGTCTCCTAATATCTCTCCATGATTCTCTCCAAAAATCACTCCAACATCTCATTCAAACTCTATTCAAACTCTCATGACCAAGTCCACAACCACCTCAGTACCTCTCTCACCTCATGGAAATAAAATAAATACACCTTGTATGCCATGGGATTCTAACCCAAATTCTCCCAATTACCAAGTCACGCCACTTGCCACCAAGCCACAAGGCATTTTGTGACACTTTTTGCCCACAAATATTTATAAAGCCTACAAGCTAAAGCCAAGGTTCACCTAAGGGTAAAAACTAAAATTTCTACAAAAGCCCAGACTTGAACCCAGGCTTCTCAAACACTCCCAAACACACCCAAATCACGTAACCAATAAAGCAAACATGAAATTTGTGTCACTTTCTTGCTTAACTAGAATATTTATGAGCAGTCTCCTTCACCGCTCCCATGCTCAAGGCCCAATACTTCTAGGCCCAATTTTGGGGCGTTACATCAAGTCTACGTATAATTTCTAATGATTTGAAGCTGTTTTCAGACTTTCACGAATCACTTTTACTTTCTGTTCAGTCTCCTTGATCAAATCGACCCCATGTATCTTATTCTCAGTAAGCTCAGTCCAATATAAAGTTGTTCGACATTTGCAACCGTACAAAGCCTCGTAAGGTGTCATTTTGATACTCGATTGAAAGCTATTATTATTCGCAAATTCAATTAGTGGCAATTATCATTCCCACATACCTTCAAACTCAAGAATACAACATTTCAACATATCCTCGAGTATCTGAATAATCCGTTCAGATTGATCATCTGTCTGAGATGGAAAGCATTACTGAAGTGTAGCTTCGTACCTAATGCATCTTACAGTTTCTTCCAAAACCGCAATGTAAACCTCGAATCTCTATCAGAAACAATAGAAATAGGTACTCCATGCAATCTCACAATCTGAGAAATGTACAACTCCACAAGCTTATCAAGTGAATAATCTGTGCGAACCGAAATGAAATGAGCCGATTTAGTCAATCTATGAACAACAACCCAGATTGGATCTTTCTTACTCGGTGATAGAGGCAAACCCGATACAAAATCCATCGTGATTTTGTCCCATTTCCATTCAGAAATCATAATCGGCTAAAGTAACCTAGACAGAACCTGATGCTCAGCTTTAACTTGCTAACAAATTAAGCATTTCAAAAAAAATTCTGAGATATCTCGTTTCATACCATGCCACCAATAAAGTTGTTTAAGATCATTATACGTTTTAGTACTACCCGAACGAATAGATAATCGACTGCTATGAGCTTCATTTAAAATCATCTGACTGAATTTCCCGAAACACATATTCGAGCTCTGAATCTCAAACAACCCTCAGCATCAACTCAGAATTCTGAATCAATATTCAAATCACATTGAGCCCATTTTGCCAACAATTCATTTTCGACTTTCTAAGCTTTGCAAATCCGTTGCATAAATAACGGTCTCACTTTCAACTCAGCTACAATCGAATCGTCATCGGATAGAGTCATATGCATATTCATCATACAAAGAGCAAACAGAGATTTTTTACTTAGAGCATCAACAACAACATTGGCTTTTCCCGGATGGTAGTCAATTACAAGCTCGTAATCTTTTAACAACACTAACCATCTTCACTGTTGTAGATTCAGATCTTTCTGAGTCATCAAGTATTTTAAGCTTTTGTGATCGGAATAAACGTGACATTTCTCACTAAACAGATAGTGGCGCCAAATCTTCAACGCAAACACAATAGCTGCCAATTCTAGATTATGTGTTGGATAGTTCTTTTTGTACAGCTTTAACTGTCTCGAGGCATAAGCTATGATTTTCCCTTCCTGCATCAAAACACAGCCTAAACCATTCAAAGATGCATCACTATAGATCACAAATTCTTTATCCGGTTCTGGCTGAACTAACACCGGAGCTTCAGTCAACAAAACTTTCAACTGATCAAGACTTTTTTAGCACTTTTCTGACCATTCGAACTTAACATCTTTTTGAACCAATCTCTTCATCGGAGTTGCAATCATAGAGAAACCTTTTACAAACTGTCTGTAATAACCAACAAGTCCCAAAAAGCTTCGAACTTCGGAAACATTTCTCGGAGGTTTCCAATCCAGTATTGCTAAAATCTTACTTAGATCAAACCGAATGCCCGATGTTGATAAACATGTCCCAAGAAACCAACTTCTCACAACCAGAACTCACATTTACTGAACTTTACATACAACTGCTTATCTCGCAAAGTCTGTAGCATAATTCTCAGATGTTCGGTGTGCTCAGATTTATCACGAGAATAGATAAAAATGTCATCTATAAGCACAACCACAAATCGATCCATATGTTGTTTGAAGATCCAGTTTATTAAATCCATAAAAACAACATGTGCATTAGTAAGTTCGAAAGGCATAACCAGAAACTCATAGTGCCTGTACCTCATTCGGAAAGTAGTTTTTGACACATCAAAGTCTTTAACTCGCAGTTGATAGTAACCTGATCTCAAATCTATCTTTGAAAACACTTTAGCCCCTTTCAACTAATCGAACAAGTCATCAATTTGTAGCAAAGAATATTTATTCTTTGTAGTCACCTTATTGAGCTATCGGTAGTTGATACATATTCTCATAGTTTCGTCTTTCTTTTTTACAAACAAAATCGGTGCGCCCTAGGGAAAAAAACTCGGTTGCGCGAAGCCTCTATCAGTCAATTCTTGTAACTGAGCTTTCAATTCTTTTAATTTAGTCGGTGCCATTCTGTACGGAGCTATCGATATCGGAGTCATACCCGGCACTAACTCAATGCCAAACTCTACCTCTCAGATCGATGGAAACTCAGTAATTCTTCTAGAAACACATCTAGATATTCGTACACTACTGGTACTGATTCAATCTTCTTTTCAGTCACCTTAGAATTGAGTACATAGGAAAAGTAAGCTTCACAACCCTTTCTCACATATTTTTGAGCTAACATCGAAGAAATCCCTGTCGGTAAACCATTCAGATCATTAGACTCAATCTGAATTATTTCATCATTCTGGCATCGCAAGTCAATAGTCTTTCGTTTCTAGTTCACAATAGCATCATGTAATGTTAACCAATCCATACCCAGAATTATATCAAATTCATTGAATGGAAACAACATCAAATTAGCCGAAAAACATGAATCTCGAATCATTAACGGACAATTCTTGCACACTTTATCAACCAAAACACACCAGCCTAAGGGGTTCGATACTCTAATCACAAACATAGATAAGAATGAGTCAATCCAAGATCAATCAATGCAATAACGTTAGTATCATAGAAAGTGAAAGTGCCGGTAATAACATCTAGGGATGAAGCCTCTTCGCGAGCGCGAATAGCATAAGCTCTAGCAGGTGTACGAGCCTCTAATCTAACAGCTGTGTCTTTAGTTCCTCTCTGGCTACCACTCACATTATCCATATTTTTGGGTGGTCTACATCGAGCTGGCATGTTACTCGATTTCGTATTTTGCATTGTGTTTTGCTCAACTAACTCAGGGCATTCACGAATGAAGTGATCCATCAATCCACATTTAAAATAGGCCTGATCATTCAATCTACAATTTCCAGGATGTCGTTTACCACAATGTTTGCATTTAGATTGGTTCGGTCGGTTGTTACCAACACTAGCTACTGAGGTAGCTTTCGAACTCACTGGGTGGTCTATCTCGATCACGTCTAGAATAGCCCGCAGTAGCCTTTGAACGGCTAAAGTCATCTTGAAAATTCTTTGTTGCTGACTAAAATGACTTACTCGATGATATTTTTCGTGAATCTCTAGCTTCAAAGTCAACCTTTCTTTTCTCTTTCCCGAGCTCTTCAGCTTTACATGTTCGCTCGACTAGTACCACAAACTCTTTTATTTCAAGAATCCCGACTAATAGCTTAATATCTTCATTCAGACCGTCTTTGAATCTTTTACACATTATTACTTTGGTCGATACACATTCCCAGGCATATCTGTTGAGTCTCACAAATTCTCGTTCATATTCTATTACAGTCATACGACCTGTTTCAACTCGAGGAATTCTTTGCGTTTTTGATCAATGAATCTCTGACTGATCTATTTCTTAAGAAATTCAGTCTAAAAGAACTCCCAGGTAACCCGTTCTTTTGGAACTACTGAAACCAGTGTATTCCACCAGTGATATACAAAATCTCGAAGCAAGGATACAGTACATTTAATGCACTCGTCAAGGGTATAGAATAGCTCATCAAACGCACAGATAGTATTATCGAGCCAGAATTTAGCTCGCTCAGCATCATCATCAATAGTGGCTTTGAATTTTTCAGCCCCGTGTTTTCTAATTTTATCAACTCGTGGCTTATTTAATCTCATCGGATCAATAACTTGAGGTATTACAGGTATCTGAGGAGGATTAGGTGGGAGTAGAGGTTGTTGAACAGCCAGATTAGTTCTAATATATTGAGTGAACCACTCATTCTTCATCTAGAATAAGGCTTGCTTAGCCTCTCCCTCGTGGCTACTCGTAATTGGCCTAGAATCAGTCGGCGCTACCCCTTAAGTAGGAGCAGGCACATTACTTTCCACGTCATCTGCTATGGCTCGATCGGGATCCATTTACTATACAAAAATACATTTTAATTGTCAAGAATCATCATACTATCAAAATTTATAAATATGGCATGTATAGCTAGACTCACACGCACTACGTTAGTCCTACTAATACCAACCAAATGTAACATTCCTAACCCATATTCGACGCCAGACTAGGATTAAGAGGCATTACCAGACAAATCAAAACATTTCATGACCATATAAGACATAAGTCATATTCATATATATATTTATTATCACTAATTAAATATTTAACATAAATCATATTGCATATACAAATCATATCACAAAGTTCAACTGAACCCATATCAAACATATATCATAATTACAAGTTAATAAACATGTCCCAAAGTCATATCATAATTGCTTTAATAATACATCATTCAAATCATGTACTTATCATGTTAATAATTTTCGATCACCTAATAAAAACAATTATTTTACTTCATAAATCATTCATGCACATTTTATACCAAATGAATCATAACTCAAAGCTTTTGATCATATTATAATTGGAAAAAACTTCATAAGATGGTCAAGTCTGATTTTATTTTTTTTAAACATATTAGCCATATGCACATTTAACCATGGTATCAATATCCAAATCCAAACTCAATTGCTGAACCTAACATGTTTAACTTAATAACTTACACAATACAAATTAAATGCGTATACATTAATACATCCAAGCATATAATATTACCTTTATTTTATAACCAAAATCATACATATTACTCCATACTTTTATTCATGCTCACCTGTAACCGAACCATTCAATTTACATAGCTTAATTTCTATAACAAAATTTACCATATTATTTCAAAACATTTTGAGCACATATAATAATTTGAATTTCACCTAAACCACATGCTACTTATCATGCCTAGAATACATACACAAAATCAAATCTCATCTCATTTATTCGGCAATCAAATATAACCACAAAAATGATACAAGTTCTTACTCTTCAAATTAAGCTTAAATTTCTATTTCAACTCAATACAAAAATGACCAAAGCATACAACATCATCACATAAATATATATATATATATACCAAATACCGAATAAGAATATTACATATTCATCAACATAAATCTAAAGCCATAGATGATTACACATGTACAAATTATCCACTATTTCCAAATCAATTCATCAATGAAATTTTAGCATTACAAACCAACTAAAAAAAATAACCATATTTAATAGTTAAATACCCATAGCATAACATAGTCCACACATATTGAATACCACCAAATTCAAATTTTACATACAACTAAACAATTAGCTATATGATTTAATCACCTTTGTCGAAACATAAACCAACCACTCCAAGCATATTAACCATGAAACTTACCTCCAAAATAAGTTTAAGTCATAAACAATACACATAGACATTAACATTATGATCAAGCCATTTTTGCATGGCTAAATATATATACATATCCAAGATTAAATATGTTATCTAGCCTATACAGGCCATAGGTTCAAAGTTCATACTTATAAAATACCGAAATAGCGATCGATAGTGTAATGAATTTCCTTGACGATCCTCGAGCTCGCAATTAGCTTCCAAAAATTTCTAAAACATTGAACAAACACACGCAGTAAGCTTGAATAACTTAGTAAGTCATAAGCAAATAAATCATTTCAATGACATACATAATTCAATTAAACTAGACCGAATCAAGAAAACCTTAACCACATATACATTTATCATGTTTGCAAATTCATATATCAACACTTGAACATTAACATTGTAATGTCATTTGACCGAATATGAAAAATTACATTAACATATATAATTCACTCTTTTATTAGGCAAATTTCATAGTTAATTAACTTCGTATGTACCTGAGCCATTTAATTCGTTTTCACATTCAGTCTTAACTCGATATTGCCTGATGAACCATTAGGAATTAATAAAGATACTCGAATAGTAAAAAAACTCGTACAATGCCAACATCCCAGACGTGGTCTTACATGTAGTCGCATATCAATGCCACTGTCCCAGACAGGGTCTTACACGTAAATCTCAAACCGATGCCAACGTCCCAAACGTGGCCTTACACTAAATCACATATCGAAATCCTATGTCATGACATATGTATCCTAACTATTCCTAAGGTTCGTACAGGGCTTTCGGACGTCGTAACTCGATCATTTCATGCTCGTAACAAATCATTCCATGCTAAATACAATTCGACTAAGTAGTTACACATTTATACAATTTAATTCGGCTATGTATAAAAGAAATGCATTCAATTTAACATCATTTATTCACTTATGAACTTACCTCGGACAAAGACAAACGAACTAGGATGACTATTCGACAACTTTAGATTTCCCCTGATCCAATTCCGATTTCCTCTTTTCTTGATCTAAATTAATATAAATTAAAATTATTTTATCACACATGTACTCAAATTCACCCAAAAACATAAAAAAGGAAAATTTTCACTTTAGCCCCTAACATTTCATAATTTTTACAATTAAGTCCCTATTTCATAAAACACAAAATATACATAATTTCACTAAACTCTACTATAGCCGAATTTTACTAAGGTTCATAGAAGCCCATTTCTTTCATTTATTTCACATTTTGACCCCTTAATTTACAAAATTTACAATTTAATCCTAAATAGACATTTTTACCAAAAATCACTTAATTAAACATATTAATCTAACAACATATTTTTATTTTCCATCATCAAACAATAACAATCACAAGCTATCATCAATGGAAATTCATGAATACATCATCAAATTCAAAAATTCAATCATAGGCTAGCTAGTATTCGAAGCAACGATCTCAAAAACATAAAAATTATCAAAAACCAAGCTAAACACATACCTAAATTGAAGAACACAAGGGCTGAACCTAACTTTCTCTTTTCTTTCTTTTTCCTTTGAACTTTTGGGCAAAGATGAATGAAAATGCATGGCCATTTGTTTTGTTTATTTTTTTATTACATAATATTAAACATTTACAAAATTAACCTTATTAATATAATGATAAAACCTATTAATATAAGCCAATTACCGTCGATGCATATTTCAAATGGTTAATTATCTACATAATGACCTCGCATTATAAAGAACATAGCAACTTAACGCTTTAACAAATAGCTAGCCAATTTTACATTTTACGCAATTAAGTCCTTTTATTAAATCGAACACTCAAACGATAAAATTAAATCAAAAAAATTTCACACATATAAATTAACATGCTGTAGACACAAAAACTAATATTAAAATATTTTTCTTACTCGAATTTGTGGTCCCAAAACCACTGTTCCGAATAGGGTCTAAATCGGGCTGTTACACCCAACGGAGACACACTCGGACGAATGAACCCATGATCCATAACTCTTCCAACTACAGCTTCAACTCTTGTAGTTCCTTAGCGATAGGGCGCAATAGCCACTGGAGTAGTAACGGGATAGAGCTCAATGTCGAACTCAACTTCTCTATTCGGCAGTAATCCAATCAACTCCTCAGCACATCCCAAAAATTCACAGACATCCCGAATCTCATCCAACCTCATCTCTCTACTATTGGCATTCAGGATATAGGCTAGATAAGATTCGCAACCTTTCCGGACCAACTTGATTATTTTCCCTTGTTTTGCAATTAAATCCTATCTAATTAATATTAAAATTTACTCAAATTACCCCCAATAAAAATTATTTTAAAATTCTTTTTCAACCAAAATTGATTATTTTCAGTAATAATTATTTAAGATCTTTAAAATTAATTTTTTAAAAATATATATATTTAATTTGCCAGATTATTGTTTAATCGATTTTAGATGAAATTAACCTCTTAAATTAAATTAATTATTACTAGAAACCCTATAAATTTCTAGTTTCACACTCGAAACCCGAAAAATATACCTGAAACTACTAAGCCCAATTTAGGGATATTACATGCATGATTGTGTTATTTGGCACGAGATTGATTGTATATATAACATGATTTGGTGAGATGTGATTTTTTGCATGATATAATTGCATGAATAGTTTTCTATGTTATATTGGAAAGGCTGCTATACATGCACATTGGAAAATCGTAAAAGTATGTAAAATTGTGTAATGTTGAATGATATCATCTTAATGGCATTTTGAAAGTTAGAACACTGTTTCCATTTACTGAAAGTATGTGATTATCGAGGGTATTTTAAACATGTCAAATAAATGTGAAAAGTGTTGAGATATGATTATGGACGAGTTTGTGTGACATATTGCATTTGCATTCGGATAAGATATCTTGTGGTTGACGGAGGAGTTCCGTGGGGTACCAGTGGCATATTAAGTTCACATTTATATGTAATCAATGCACTGCACCTGAAGTACCAATGGGATTGATGATTTTATCGCATATTATATGTTATTGGCGATTTTATCGCACTATTTGATATCCGACAGATTTTTGCATTATTGATTATTCAGTGGTGTTACCACATCGAGTTGTGCTATTTGTTGGAGCTTCATAGACAGGTTCTAGGGAACTCGTGGTGTGTAGCAGATGGTATGGGTACGACATATTCAAATGTTATTGATTTATGACACTTATTGTAATGTATTGTATTGAATGGTATTGAAATTAATGATTGTTACTAGAATGAATGATGACCCATGCTCATACACCGTTTGACATCAATTTGATAATGGCTATGTAATGATATGAAATTCCAATGATGGTTCTATGTTCTTTTGTTAAAGCTAGTATGTTTCACTATATTCGATATTCATGTCTATTTAAATAACTATTACACTCACACTGAGCTTTCATAAGCTCACCCCCAATAGCATTTAACTTTTTAGGTAAACCTTGAAATTAGGACCAGACTCGACATACGGAGAATCACCTTGGACCTCAAACTATTCTTTATAAGTATTATTAAGTCTTTATTGGTTTTGGCTTGTAATTTTTAATTATTTCTAGTATGTGACTTGGTAAATTTTCTTTCGGGGATTTTTGCATGCTTGGACTACTCAAGCATAATAATCAAAAAATGCATAATATTGAGCTTATGTAAAATTTGACATTGTTCCCTAATTTCTGCTGCATTGCAAATGTACCGTTTTCCAAAAACATTGAGTTTTTACAAATAAGAGTGATAAGCAAATGATTTTTTTCTTAAACAACACATCAATAATAAAATAAGTTTTAAACATAGATTATCTAATAAATGAAATATTTTAAACTAACTCAAAGTGTAAATACAATTTTTTTCTCTAGAATGAGTTTATTTAAAGTATTAAAAAGTAACGTAAGTTAGCTTAGCCATTTCAATGGATAATGTAGCCTTCTCAATTTAGCCATAACATCTAGACCGAGTTAGAAAGGTTATAGGGTTACAATCAGTTGCAAGTGAGAGAAGTGGATATACCAAAAATGACTCTCAAGACTCAATATGGGCACTATGAATTCTTAGTGATGCCTTTCGGACTCACAAATGCTTCCACCGCTTTCATGGACCTCATGAACAGAGTCTTCCATCTTTATCTCAATCAGTTTGTGGCAGTCTTCATCGATGAAATTTTGGTCTACTCCAAGTCTAAGATGAAGCATGAGGAGCAATTAAGGTTAGTCCTTTAAACCTTACATAAGAAAAAGTTGTATACGAAACTTAGTAAGTATGAGTTTTGGCTCCGAGAAGTGATGTTTTTGGGACATGTGGTCTCATCTAAGGGTATTCGTGTTGACCCCAAGAAGATCAAGACTATTCTAGATTGGAAGCAGCCTAAGAATGTTAGTGAGATTTGAAGTTTTCTCAGAGTTTTTGGGTATTATCGAAGGTTTGTTGAGGGATTTTCCTTTATTGCTGCATCGATGATGAAGTTATGGAGAAAGGGTACATCATTTAAGTGGACTGATGAATAGTAGGCTAGTTTTGGAAAGCTCAAGGCAGTGTTAGCTTGGGCCCCTGTATTGATGCAACCCAAGTTTGGTAAGGATTTTGTGGTTTATAGTGACGCTTCTTGCAATAGCCTAATTTTGACGCTAATCAGAATGGTGGTTTCGGGACCACGAATCTTAGTCAAAAAATATTTTAAAATTATTTTCTATGTTTATTTTGTGCGAATTTATATCTGTGAAATTTTCGTGATTTAATTTTATTGTTTGAGTGCCCGATTAATTAAAAGGAATTAATCGCGTAAAATGAAAATTTAGGGGTTATTTTTAAAAGGGGTTGAATTGTTAGTGGCTTTCTAAATTGAAGCCTTAAAGTGGTAAATAGGCCATATTTAATATTGGTGGACGGTAGTGGCCATAGTTTGTAATAGTTTCATGTTATAATAATAAGGTTATATAGGTAATTTAGTTAATAAACTTATATTTAATAAAACAAAAGTTAAAATCCATGTTATTTTCATTTTTTCACCCACCGAAACAACAAATAAGAAAGAAAAAAAGAAAAGAACTAGGGTTCGGCTTCATTCAAGCTCAATCAAAGTAAGAGTTTAGCTCGTTTTTTGATAATTTTTATGTTTTTGAGATCGTTGCTAAGTAATCTTCAAAACCCATGTTTTAATTTTTGATTTTAATGAATATTTTGAGTTATGCCATTGATGAGAGCTTGCGATTTTTGTTTTTTGATGATGAAAAATGAAAGATATGTTTTAGATTAACATGTTTTGTATTAGAGTTTTTGATGATTTTGAGTAATTAGAACTAAATTGGAAAAATAATAATTTGAGGGACTAAAATGTGAAAAAATGAAATATATGGGCTTCTATGGATATGGGTAATATTCGACCTAACTTGGTTATAGGGAGATTTTGTATATTTTGTGTTTTGTTCAATAGGGACTAAATTGTAAAATTTGTAAATGTCAGGGGTAAAATGGTAATTTGCCTGTTTATGTGTTTTTGGGCTAAATTTCATGAAAATATGTTTGAACGAGCTCAATTTGAATATGTTTAGATCAAGAACCAAAGAAATCAGTTTGGATCGGGGGAAAGCGAAAGTTGTCGACTAGCTTTCCTGTTCCGTTTTGAATCGTCTAAGGTAAGTTTATAAGCAAATAGACATGCCTAATTGTAGTTAACTGCTGAATATATATATGTTGGTATGTAATGTATGGATTTGTATATGATATGGTCGAATGTGAAAAAAATTGGCTACTACATTTTCGAATTCGTTTCGACCGAGTTATAACGTTCGAAAGCCCCGTATGAACCTTAGGAATAGTTAGGATACATATGTAATGACATAGGATTTTGATTTATGTGTGCGAGTAAGACCATGGCATCAATATGTGATTCTGATATATGTGTGTGAGTAAGACCCTGTCTGGGACAGTGGCATTGATATGTGTTTACATGTAACACCACGTCAGGGACGTTGGCAATGTACGATATATGTGTGATTATCCGAGTGTCCTACCCAATTCTGAATGGTTCATCGGGCAAAGACAAGTTGTGTTCGAATGTGTAAGATAAGCTAATTGGCCAGGTAGGAATCAGCTTGTTGTTTAATTAAAATGAGGTAAGTGAGTAATTTGGTACTTACTTCAAATTATACATAATGCAATTAAAGGTTACATGTGAATTATGTAAGTGCATTTGGCTTTGTGAATAGTATTAAAGTGAGTTTAAATTATATGTATGTATAAATACATGTATTCGGCTATCTAATTAAAATGTGTATGAAATTATATGATGATACATGAGTTTGTGTATTTGTGAGCATGTGAACTAGGTTGATATTAATTATTTGGCTTTGGAAGTTAATTGATAATTAGTTAACATAGATATATAAGTATTCAGCCAAGTGGCAAATATAAATAAATATATATATATTTATAATATAGATTTTATATGTTTAAATCGAAATGTCTTATAATAATGTGCTTTGGCTTAGTTTAATTAAATTGATGTTATTTTTGGGTTGCTCATTTGTTTATGACTTACTAAGCTATAAATAGCTTACTTTATTTATATGTGTGTTTCTGTTTTATAGATTTTGGAGTCAAGCTACAAGCTCGGGGACTGTCAGTAATGTTTCATCACACTATCAGCTATTTTGGTACCTTTATAAGTTAAACTTGAATTATGGCATGTATAGGTTAGAATGTGTTTTGAAATGTTGAAACCTGGATATGTGAAAATGGCTTACTTCTGAGTTTGGTTTTGATTGTGCTTGATTGTGGTTTAAAATGTGTTAGTTATTATGCTATGAAATGTGAATAAGTGGCATAGGTGATGGATAGTAAATGTTTTGGAAACGGATGAGCAGTGATATGAGTTTGAGCATTAAAATTGGTTAATGAACTTGAAAGTGGCATAAACGAATCGGCTATAAATAATGTTTGTTTGGTTTGGATATTATGCTTAGTTTTGAGCTAGTATGATATTAGATTTAATGTTTAATATGTTAGGTGTGATAATTCGCTGATGGAAATTTTGGTGATATATGTGGTTATAAAATGATATGTTAGGTCATGGTATAAATATATGTGCTTGTTCAAAGTATATTAATTGATTCGAACATGGTATTTATATATATGTTATCGAATGAGAGATTAGTCAATTTGGTCTGGTTTGTATGGATGTGAAAATACATATATTATATTTTAAAAAAATGATAAAATAGGTATGGTTGATAAATGGGTTTAATGTAGTGTTTGGATTATATGCTTGTAAGACAAAAATGTTTGGAGTAAGGTGATTAGTAATTCAGATATAATCTATGTTCTTTGCTAAGCATGAAACATATGTATTTAG
The DNA here is from genome assembly GCA_025698475.1 of Gossypium anomalum. Taxonomy (NCBI): domain Eukaryota; kingdom Viridiplantae; phylum Streptophyta; class Magnoliopsida; order Malvales; family Malvaceae; genus Gossypium; species Gossypium anomalum. Next base: position 31,066,275 of record CM046967.1, read on the forward strand.
TAGTATATATGTTTGATCACCATCACAAAGCATTTCTTTAAGTCTTAAGGGATAGTTTTATAAATGAACCATTACATGGTGTTAATATGCATAATGTATGGCACTAATTGGGATTGTTACTTTGAAAATATATGTAACACCCTGATTTTGGGCCTAGTCGGAATAGTGATGTCGGGACCACAAATTCGAGATAGAAATAATTATTTTATGATTATTTTGAGGTCTATGATATGATTGCATGATTGAGTGAAAATTTCGTGAAGAAATTCTATGCATAAAGTGCTTAATTTAAAGTTAGGGACTAAATTGAATAAGTTGCAAAACTTGCATTCTAGAAGTTTTTAGTATGAAATTGCATTGAAATATTAATTAGGAGGTCTTAAATAGCAATTTGACCAATTTTAAGTTCATGGACAAAATTAGGACATGGAAGGAATTTTTGAAAGTTTATAGTAAGGGCATTTTGGTCATTTAGGGGTAAAATGAATTAAAATACAAAATTAAAAGCCAATTTTGCTCATCTTCTTCATGGAGGCCGAAATTAGCATGGGGAGGCCATGGCTAGGGTTTTCAAGCTTTCCAAGCTCAATAACGAAGGAAATCGAGATTCGGCTTAAATCGGGAAAATACAAGGTTATGGATTAAAATAGTAAATTGCCGTTTTCAATCGAGGTAAGTTCGTGTGTTAATAATAATGCAATACCGCATGCATGAATTGTAATTCTCTATTGATATGGCATAAATTGTATGATTTAATATGTTTAAGAGAAGTTGATGGATGGTATGTATGATATAAAAAAAAATGTAATGCTAGTTGTGTCATGTGAAATTGAATGGAATTATTGTTACAAGAATTGAGTGTTAAATTACTATTCAACTGGTTGTATGAATTGTTGCACGGTTGTACCTGATGAGATTTTGATAAGTTTGTACGTAAATAATTTATCGATTTATTTTATTTTATTTTATTTTATTTTGTTATCATATGAAATGTGGCTACCTATAGATTGACTATTTGCTGTAAATTGAAAATTGAAAAAGGACTATGAATAAATTTGTAACATATTGGAAATATGTTTGTTGGTAATTACTTGATTGGTGAAATTGTTAGAAAAGAGAGAGAAATCCCGGTTGAACCTTCGGAAAGATTGGATGATATAGATGGTATGTAGTTAGGTCACATGTATGGTGCTGAGTGCACATCATGTGTACAAGAGAGCTACGACATATTATGATGTAGCTAGGTCACATGGGTGATACTATGTGTACACCATGTAGACAAGAGAGCTACGGGATATATGTAGCTAGGTCGCATGCGTGGTTCCAGGTGAAGGACACCATGTAGACAAGAGAGCTACGAGATAAACTGGCTAGGTCACATGGGTGATACTAAGTGTTCACCATGTGTACAAGAGAGCCGAACTTTATGATGGGTGGAGCTATTTACTTTAAACCACCAAGTATCGAGGATTGATCCAAGTGTTCAACGGGAGACTTATTATGTCTTGCTTTGTGAGTTTTGTGATGAATAAGTGCAGGAATTTGGTTATGTGAATAATGTGTTCATTAAGTGATCGGGTTGTGGTAAGGTTATAAACAATTAAGTTATACATGAGGATGATTTTATGGTGACCTTGTAATCATGGGCCCATACTTGTGATGTATGAAATGTGGTGAAAATGATTTGTGATATGTATGTTAAAATGAGGTTAATACAAAGAAAGTGTGAAAGAGTGAATTAGCAATAAAATTGTCTTGGACAGCAGCAGTTGCGTGACTTTGAAAATTCACTAAAAATTGTGGAAGTTGAATAAAAATGGAAATGATATATGAAAATAAATCTTAATGAGTCTATTTTCACATGAAAGAAACAGGGGAAGCAAAAGAATTCTATATTGTGTGATATTTGAATTATTGTGAAATAGGGTCTGAATGAATTCGAGATCCCCTGTTCTGACTTTAGAAATTCATCATAAATTGTACAAAACTTATTAAGAGTAATACCTTACATGCATGGATTCCCTATTGAGTCTATTTTTAAGGGAAACAAACGGCATGGTCGTTGGAATTCTGTACAGAGAGAAATTTGGTTCGTAGTACACAGAGGTCAGAGTAGTCATACTCTAAAACAGGGGAGAATTTAACTAATAAACTGTACTAATTGGCCAAACCAAAAATTATGAAAATTTTATGGGAGAAATATATATGAATCTAGTTTCAAATAAAATTAACGAAACTAAAGTTGGAGTTTTGTAGCTTCAGATATGAATGATTTAGTAACTGTAACTCAATAACACAGCTTAACCTGAATATATGTAATTGTACAATTATAGTGTTTTATCTTGGAAAGCATGGTAGTAATTGCTTATTATTTTCATATGAACTTACTAAGCGTAAAGCTTACCCATCCTCTCCATTTCTTTAGTATTGATAGGTCGGCTCGGGGTTGGAGATCATCGGAGGCAACATCACACTATCAAACTATCATTTTTGGGAGAATTAATTCAAATATTGGAAATATCAAGTGAGTGGCATGTATAGGAAGTTGGTTTGTAATATGTATTTTTATTATGATTTTGATCGCACGTATCGATCTGCATTGAGTTATTGTATATGATTATGAGATGTGGTCCTTATCCATTATGGTTTATAAGTTTAATTAATCATGCTACGTCATATGTTTTGATGTAATGATATAGTTAGCTTTGTTTGTTATGCATGTGTTCGAAAAGTTTTAAATTAAATGAAATTTTATGGCCCGATTTTTGTCTATGTGTTGTTAAAAGTGCAGTAATGCCTCGTACTGCTGTTAGGCCTTGGATACGGGTAAGGGTGTTACATTTAGTGGTATCGAGCTATGGTTTAGTCGGTTCTCGGACTAACCTAGCATGTGAAAAAGTCTAGCTATATATATGCCACGGATCTATGATAGTGTGATGTCTTCCGACGCGTATGAGGATCGTCTTGTTTAGACAGCAGTACTCTCCAAACCGAGCTGCACCGACCATGTTTAACGTGATGCAAAGGTTATTGAGTAAATTACGATTATAATAAGTTTAGATTCGAAAGGTATGAATAAAGGTTTATAATATTTTAATACGAATAAAAATGTCATTGTCCTGTTTGGACGTTGAATGTTGATGAATGACAATGATATTTTTTTATGAGATAAAGGATTATAATGAAATGAACTTATCTATGTTAAATTATTTGGACTGAATTATATGATTGTAATGATATGTACATGATGATGCATGAAATGAAAGTTGTAATTGTGGTACAAGTATCTATGGTTGTTTGGCCTTATATGATGTCATGAGCATGACTTAATTTAATTAAATGAATCGATAAGTAAAGCTATCTAGAAAACATAGAATGTATGCATAAGTATATTGTCTAAATGGGACAATAGGAAAAATTTGTGTAAGCCAACATGAATGTTGCATTTCCTGAATGAATGACATGATTTTGATGATGTTGCTATGATGATGGAAATTGTGTCATATGTGTATGTATAAGAAAGACGAGTTAGAGGCCCTATAACCCCTCCCTCTTATAGAAGTGGTGCTTATGATTGAATTTCATGAGATCCATACTGAATAAGTTTCCGCTTGAAAATTTAAAGAGAGTTCAGTGATAGAATAATTATAAGTATAATTAGAGATTAAGAATGAATTGATAAGTAAAGACATAAGTGATAAAAGATCGAGTCTCAATCGATATGGTGGATTACTTCTCTCAAATAAGTCAATTATAATTAATGACTTCAATTGAGATATTTTGGTTACTTGAACTAATGCAATTGAGATGGTTTTAGTTAGCGTAATGAATGAACAGTAAAAGATTACTGGAAATGTCATTCACTGATGATTAAGATCGACTCGAGTGTTCAATCAGTGTGAATTATTTATTTGAAATATTTCATGTGACAATTATGTCAGGATTATTTTTCTCAAGTCTGATAATAGAATTTCATTTCTGTAAGAATAAAAAAAGGCAAATATTCGAACGAAGTGTATATCTCTTAAAAAAAAAAACTATATGAGTAAAAACCACTACGAATGATGAGGTTTTTATTTCGTGAAAGCTGAAAAGTTTATTACATGTTGGTAAAGTTTGAACAGATGAGAATATTGTTAACTGGAATATTTGAGCTGGACTAGTCTGTATTGAGTAAAGACTTCCTGATTTTTTTTAGTAATGTACTGTTGTATGAATTGTGATGTGTTTCAAGACAATAAGGTAATGTGATAGTATAGAGCATTCGATGCCACAGAGAATCTAAATTGTTAATGGGGTTAAAGCCGAGCATCGAAATCTACGAATTATCTTTGCGGGATTGATATTAGGATGGAAATGAGAAATTAAAGAGATGTATTGGAAGCACCGCTGAGTTAAGGTACTTTATTATTGAGTATGAGATTGAGGAATCTAAGTGAAGACCACTTTTTCGGTAAGATTTTCGGGGACGAAAATCCCTAAAGGGGGGGAGAGTTGTAACACCCTGATTTTGGGCCTAGTCGGAATAGTGATGTCGGGACCACAAATTCGAGATAGAAATAATTATTTTATGATTATTTTGAGGTCTATGATATGATTGCATGATTGAGTGAAAATTTCGTGAAGAAATTCTATGCATAAAGTGCTTAATTTAAAGTTAGGGACTAAATTGAATAAGTTGCAAAACTTGCATTCTAGAAGTTTTTAGTATGAAATTGCATTGAAATATTAATTAGGAGGTCTTAAATAGCAATTTGACCAGTTTTAAGTTCATGGACAAAATTAGGACATGGAAGGAATTTTTGAAAGTTTAGTAGTAAGGGCATTTTGGTCATTTAGGGGTAAAATGAATTAAAATACAAAATTAAAAGCCAATTTTGCTCATCTTCTTCATGGAGGCCGAAATTAGCATGGGGGAGGCCATGGCTAGGGTTTTCAAGCTTTCCAAGCTCAATAATGAAGGAAATCGAGATTCGGGCTTAAATCGGGAAAATACAAGGTTATGGATTAAAATAGTAAATTGCCGTTTCTGAATCGAGGTAAGTTCGTGTGTTAATAATAATGCAATACTGTGCATGAATTGTAATTCTCTATTGATATGGCATAAATTGTATGATTTAATATGTTTAAGAGAAGTTGATGGATGGTATGTATGATATAAAAAAAAAATGTAATGCTAGTTGTGTCATGTGAAATTGAATGGAATTATTGTTACAAGAATTGAGTGTTAAATTACTATTAACTGGGTTGTATGAATTGTTGCACGGTTGTACCTGATGAGATTTTGATAAGTTTGTACGTAAATAATTTATCGATTTATTTTATTTTATTTTATTATATTTTGTTATCATATGAAATGTGGCTACCTATAGATTGACTATTTGCTGTAAATTGAAAATTGAAAAAGGACTATGAATAAATTTGTAACATATTGGAAATATGTTTGTTGGTAATTACTTGATTGGTGAAATTGTTAGAAAAGAGAGAAATCCCGATTGAACCTTGGAAAGATTGGATGATATAGATGGTATGTAGTTAGGTCACATGTATGGTGCTGAGTGCACATCATGTGTACAAGAGAGCTACGAGATATTATGATGTAGCTAGGTCACATGGGTGATACTATGTGTACACCATGTAGACAAGAGAGCTACGGGATATATGTAGCTAGGTCGCATGCGTGGTTCCAGGTGAAGGACACCATGTAGACAAGAGAGCTAGCTAGGTCACATGGGTGATACTAAGTGTTCACCATGTGTACAAGAGAGCCGAACTTTATGATGGGTGGAGCTATTTGCGGAAACCACCAAGTATCGAGGATTGATCCGAAGTGTTCAACGGGAGACTTATTATGTACTGCTTTGTGAGTTTTGTGATGAATAAGTGCAGGAATTTGGTTATGTGAATAATGTGTTCATTAAGTGATCGGGTTGTGGTAAGGTTATAAACAATTAAGTTATACATGAGGATGATTTTATGGTGACCTTGTAATCATGGGCCTATACTTGTGATGTATGAAATGTGGTGAAAATGATTTGTGATATGTATGTTAAAATGAGGTTAATACAAAGAAAGTGTGAAAGAGTGAATTAGCAATAAAATTGTCTTGGACAGCAGCAGTTGCGTGACTTTGAAAATTCACTAAAAATTGTGGAAGTTGAATAAAAATGCAAATGATATATGAAAATAAAGCTTAATGAGTCTATTTTCACATGAAAGAAACAGGGGAAGCAAAAGAATTCTATATTGTGTGATATTTGAATTATTGTGAAATAGGGTCTGAATGAATTCGAGATCCCCTGTTCTGACTTTAGAAATTCATCATAAATTGTAAAAAACTTATTAAGAGTAATACCTTACATGCATGGATTACTTATTGAGTCTATTTTTAAGGGAAACAAACGGCATGGTCGTTGGAATTCTGTACAGAGAGAAATTTGGTTCGTAGTACACAGAGGCAGAGTAGTCATACTCTGAAACAGGGGAGAATTTAACTAATAAGCTGTACTAATTGGCCAAACCAAAAATTCTGAAAATTTTATGGGAGAAATATATATGAATCTAGTTTCAAATAAAATTAACAAAACTAAAGTTGGAGTTTTGTAGCTTCAGATATGAATGATTTAGTAACTGTAACTCAATAACACAGCTTAACCTGAATATATGTAATTCTACAATTATAGTGTTTTATCTTGAAAAGCATGGTAGTAATTGCTTATTATTTTCATATGAACTTACTAAGCGTAAAGCTTACCCATCCTCTCCATTTCTTTAGTATTGATAGGTCGGCTCAGGGTTGGAGATCATCGGAGGCAACATCACACTATCAAACTATCATTTTGGGAGAATTAATTCAAATATTGGAAATATCAAGTGAGTGGCATGTATAGGAAGTTGGTTTGTAATATGTATTTTTATTATGATTTTGATCGCATGCGTATCGATCTGCATTGAGTTATTGTATATGATTATGAGATGTGGTCCTTATCCATTATGGTTTATAAGTTTAATTAATCATGCTACGTCATATGTTTTGATGTAATGATATAGTTAGCTTTGTTTGTTATGCATGTGTTCGAAAAGTTTTAAATTAAATGAAATTTTATGGCCCAGTTTTTGTCTATGTGTTGTTAAGTCTGGTAATGCCTCGTACTCTGTTCCGGCCTTGGATACGGGTAAGGGGTGTTACAACATATATATTAAGATATGTGTTGGAACAATGTTTTGACATGTAACTCTAAGTATAAATTTAATTATTATTAGACATTTAAGTGATGCTTGAGCTTGGAATTTAGTAATGATTTCATTAATTAATTTAATAGTCAATTATATTCATGCTTTATAATAATTGGATTATTCATTTAGGTTTAATAATTTATCTTTGTTAAAATTGGCATATGCTTTAATGTTTTAAATAATATATTACATATTATTGCTTATAAATAATATGACTGTCTATATGTATGTTCTGGAATGTTTCAAATTTAAGAGTTGTGTTAGTTTATGAAATAAATTTTGACTGATCTTCGAGAATTGTTCGTGTGTATATATATATATATATTTGTTAAGAATTATGTTTTATTCTGTAATGCCTTATGACCCTAATCCGGCGACGGATACGCATTAGAGGTGTTACACTTCTCATATGGGTCGTGGTTGTGTATTGATGCAATACAGGAAAGTAGTGGCTTACACTTCAAGGCAACTTAAACCGCATGAGTGTAACTATCTTACATATGACCTTGAATTGGCTGTAGTGGTTTTCGCTCTTAAAATCTAGAGGCACTATCGTTTATGGGGAGAAGTATATTATCTTCACAAATTATTAGAGTCTTAAGTATCTTCTTACCCAGAAGGAGTTGAACTTGAGATAGAGGCATTGAGTAGAGCTACTAAAGGACTATGACTACACTATTGAATACCATCTGGGTAAAACTAATGTCGAGGTAGATGCATTGAGTAGCAAAGTAATGGGTGAGTTAAGGGCAGTGCTTGCTAGGCTGATTTTGTTTGAGGACGGAGGCTTACTGGTGGAATTGCAAGTGTAACCTACTTTGTTGGAGGAGATTAAGCTGAAATAGTCATCGAATACATCTTAACACCTCATGTGAATATTATCGAGTAGGGTAAGACTTCAGATTTTGCCTTTAATAAAAAAACTTTTAAGCTCATCATCGAACATCATAAAGAAAAATTGTACTTCTTATAGACAAAGTAGTATTTCAATAGTTATTACGCCATGGCAAAATATCCTCTACCAAAATGAACATACAAAATGCAACCCAGAGGCACAATACACCCCCAAACCTAAGAGATGCATTGTCCTCAATGCATGTAAAATCATGAATAGTATATAACAAGTATGAATGTGCACATAAACAAGAAGAAAAGAATTATGCAATGCATGGGAGAAAAACAAAACTTAACCTCCTTGGACTGGAATGTTGGTACTTCATTCTTTCTTATGGACTTGCGAGCACTAACTTTGTATTGCATCTTCCTTTTTCTTAGGTCAACTTCCTCACCTTCTTTGTCAGTCTTCATTAGTTCATCAATGAGTTGATCGATTGCTTTATCCTGTACAGTCATGGAGAGAGGTGAAGAAGTTGGTTTAGGAGTTTTACCTTTTTCAGTGGTAGTAGCTCGTGTAGTGGCAGGATACTTGTTTCTTCCTTTCCTTCTTCTACTTCTTTCTCTTGGTTGACAGAGGCTAACTTTTCTAATTCCTCCTCAATAACTTTTCCTTTAGCTGTAGTCACTCTTGCAGTCATGGGTTTAGTTCCGGTAGTGGGTGGAACTGGCTCTTTTCTACACTCCATAGATGATAGCAAAGTAGCTCAGAAAGTAGGAAATTCTGGAATAGGTCTTAAAATTTTTTTCTGAAGTGATCTTTTTAACGCCATATCCCTATCTTTCACATACGACCAATACCTAGCCTGGCGTTCGTTGTTTTGTTCCAACTCTTCCATCATTTGGTATTGCTGCACCTCAATAGAGACAACCTCTGTTCTAACTATTTTAGATAAATCAAGATTTTCTGGTCATGAGAGGCGAGAGATGCTGCTGTGGGAATACGCGTGGTAGGGAAAGCTTGACTATGTTGGGATATTGTGGCAAACTCAGTTCCTCGTAGCTTGTCAAAAATTGTTCGTGTTATCCCACCCTTATTGAAAGTAACGTCCTCAACATCATCTAAAGGCACATTTTTCATCTTACATAGGGTAGAAATAAGGGAAGGAAAATTCAACCTTTTGCCATTTTTATCAGCATACCTATGGACCTCTTGGAAGATAATCTTCCTTACATTTATTTGTCTTCCTTGTAGAATAGAATGCAACAACAACATTCTTTCTTTTGAAAAAATCATTGTAACACCCTAAACCCGGCCTAGACATTACAATTGAATCTGGCGTGTCACATCAAAGTGCTTTTCGAAAATGGGACTTGTCGTTAAGAAGCCGAATTTAAGTTAAAACCCTTCTAGTTTTTATTGCTTGAGAAAATTTGGCAAATTAAGTTGTTACTAATTGAAATCAATTTGTCAAAATGATTGCCATATTTATCACCATTGATTCCTGAAGAGTTACTGAAGAGTTGGATTGGAGTTTGAAATTGGTGGTTGAGGAAGGGGTGGAAGTTTTTGGGGAGTGGATTGAGGAATTTCGGTTGTTAGGGAGATTTGGGGGAGTTTTGGGGAGGAAAATTTGGATAGAAGAGGTTGAGTGGAGTTCAAACTAGTTGGTGGAGAGATGTGAGGAGATTTTCGAGGAGTGGATCACGGGAAGGAAGTAGTGGTACCGAAATTAAACTCTTTCTCAAGAGAATTCAGCTACCATCTATAATTTCGGCATTTTCCTCCTAGTTTTGACGTTTTCAGTTTTAGAGTTTTCTCTTTACTTTATCTTTCGATATTTCTACTTTAGTGCCTTACCGGTTTTTGTTTTCTACTTCTATTTTCCTTGCTTACTCCCTCTTTCAATCGGTTCTGATTAGTTACCTTCTCCTTTTGTCATTTGCCGAATACCCTTTTCTTTTTTCTCTCTATTCCTTCGGCTTTTATCGAGTTCTCCTCTTGCATTGTTAAAGTCGAATATCTTCTTCTCTTCTCCTCCTCCTTCTAGTATTATGTGATTAATAGATCTCCCCTCTTTCTCATACTGTTACTTTGACCGAATACCTCATTTTTCCTCTTCCCCAATAAATTTCCTCTTGATCAAATATTACTCATTCTTTCACCCTCTCTGTACCGTTTCTCCTGTGCTCTATCATTTTTGGTGGTAATACAACTATTTAGTTATGCTTTTTCTCTTCTTCTTTTTCTCTACTGTAATAGTTTTCCATCTAACAACTCCTTTCTCTGTCGATTACCATTAGGAGGTGCGACTGTTACATCTTGTGCCTCGGTTCGAGTGGGTGTTTCTAGGGGTACGTCGAATACTACTGTCTTCTATTCTTAGTCTGCTCTTTCGGTAAGTTGCTATACACTTGGTTCATCTATTTACGTGTATGGTATATGTTGACTCAACCCATGGGTTTAGGTAACCGTAACTAATAGATTTCACTGGTAACGCTAATATTCGACTAAGAGCGTGTGATTGATCTTAGTCAGTAGTCTAAGAGGACTAAGCCACATTTGTTCAATCAAGGCAGGTATTTATGATAAGTTGGGACTGTATTAAGGGAGGTTGTTAACCCTATTGTCAATGACTAATAGAATACCTTGATTGAATGTAGGTTTGGTGCTCGTGGACTATTCGCACGTTTTCACAAACAGGTGTGTAAACACTGTTCAAATCGTAAATCGGCAAAAGCCGAAAAATATTACCGTTGATGCCACATGGGTGTGCACTCGCTCGTGTGGTAATTTGAATGCATAGACGTGGGCGTTTGATCGTAGAGGCCACCATGAGCGATGTTATTGGCTTAGGCCATTTTAGGCCATAATGGGCCGAAATAGGTCATGTAGGCCCTACGGGCTTGTGGACCCCACATGGGTAAACCACACGAACATGTGGAGATTATTGGGCCAAGCTGTGTAGTTCACACGGCCAAGGCCATTTTTGGGCTTAGTGGGCCACACGGGCGTGTGGGTCCACACGGGCCCACATTATGGATCTTGGGCCCATTTTTACTATTTTACTACCAAGGTCGCACGGGTTGCCTGAGACGACTATGGACCTACTGTAGGGTCGATAACTATACCTAGACCCCAATTTGATGAAATGACTGTTATACGCCTATAAGGTAAAATGACTGATATGCCCCTATGATGTATATGACTGTAATCGAGCATGAAATTTTTGCATACATGTATGATATTATGACATGACATATTGCATACACCCTTATACCGTATCCGTCGCCAGAATAGGGTTAAAGGCATTACCTGACATTCGAAACAATTAACTTTCATTCCAAAAACATTATAGCATCATAGGTTATACATTATCATAGAGTCCTTTATATGGGTCATCAAGATCTAAAACATGCATTAAAAAGGGTTCGGGACTAAACCGAGCTCATGCAAAAATTTTCAAGACTTAAACAATTTCAAAGTTGTACAGGTCACACGCCAGTGTGAACAGGCCATGTGCCTTACACGGCATCAGACACGCCCGTGTGTCTAGGCCGTGTCAAAACAGGGCATACATACTGACTTGCACACATGGCTACAAGACACGCCTATGTGCCTTGGCCATGGTCGAGCCGGACTTAGGTCACACGGCTAGCCACACGCCCGTGTACCTTGGCCATGGTCGAGCCTGACTTAGGACACACGGCTAGCCACATGCCCATGTGCCTTGGCCGTTTGGACAAAAATAGGCCGTTTGAATAGCCAATTTGCCACCTCATTTGGGTCACACCTACAAGCATAAAACTAAGCATATTTTCAACATAATTTCAGCCAATTTCAATACCAAAACATACACTATTCATGCAATTACCTTATCAACAAGTTCCATGCTCAATTCATCACCCAAATCATACCAAGCATATGATCAATAAGCTCCAAACATACAAACACATATCATGTCAAAACCTTATCAAATTTACCATTTCCTTTGGCCAACCAAGAGCACATCATAATAGCACATTTACATCACATACATATATCAATATCAACCATAGGTTTAAACACAAATTGGCCATGTCACATGGCATAATATATACATTACAAAACATATCCAAAGCTATATACCATATATACAATTTTCAAAATGGTACCAAATTGGATGTTCGATAGTGTGGATAAGTCGCTCATGATTCCTGGATCCGAGCTAGCTTCATAACACTGTAAAACAGAGAAAACCTCACACAGTAAGCTTAGAGCTTAGTAAGTTCATAGTATAATACATCTGACTCAACATTTAAAAGCTATAAGACATATTAATTAACACCTAATTCAATTCATATCACTACCCAACTTCATTCATTACCATTTCTCATTTCATACCAAATCAACAAATTTCATACACATAATATCATCTACCACATAGGTATTGTACATACCTGAACCTTCCAGTATTTATTCATTTTCATTCTCACCTCTCGTTCGAATATTTTAAGGCTTACCAAAGATTATCCATGCTTAAAGCATCTGCACACTTAGTGCTTTAAGGGTTAGCCTAAGCTAGAACAATTTCGGACACTTAGTGCAATTTCAAATAACCGAAGCTATCTCGGTATCGCATGCCATTTCAAATAACCGAAGCTATCTCGGTATCGCACACTTAGTGCCTCATATTGTCGAAGCTATTCCATTTCACACACTTAGTGCTATTTATAGCCGAAGCTCTTTTGAATCGCACACTTAGTGCCAAATACAATTGTTTTATCATCGTATTCAAACCATAATACAATATATATATATATATATATATATATATATATATATACACACACATTTATGCATAATCAAAGCATTAAAAATATACTTGTAACATCATGTATCACATACGAACTTACCTCGTACTCGGAATTGTCAACTTAGATTGTCCACTCTATAACCTTCGACTTCCCTCTGTCCAAGTTCGAATTCCTCTTTTCTTGATCTATATGTATCAAAATTAACCCTTTTACTCACCAAATAATTCAAATCAATCCATAAACTTTCATTTAGGGCATTTTACAATTTAGCCAACACATTTTCATATTTTAACACTTTAGTCCCTAATTCATAAAATCACAAAATACAGATAATTTCTTTAGGCATGTACATAGCAGAATATTCGTAGAACTCATACAAGTCCACACATTTTGTTTATTTCACATTTTAGTCCCTCAATTTACAAATTTCCCAATTTAGCCCATTTTACTCAAATTCATCAAAAATTCAAAGACAAAACATGTTAACCCAAAACATATCTTCCATTTATCAACAACTAACTTCAGAAAACTCATAGTTTCATCAATAGCATAACTTAAAATCATAATCAAATTTAGAAATTGAGGCATGGGCTTAGTAAAACACAAAGCAACGATCATAAAAACGTAGAAATTATTAAAAACTGAACAAAATCCATACCTTAATTAAGGAAATCAATGGCCGAATGAAATGAAGCTTAAAGCCCTTTTTTCTCTTCTATTTTTGGTAGAAAAAGATGAAGAAAATGGCCACATTTTGATTTTTTTATTAAAATTAACATATTAATCAATTTCCCATTTTGCCCTTATTCTATAACATAATTAAACCATTACCAAATGTCCATTTATGTCCATTAGTCTTGTCAATAGGCTAATAACCACATAAGGACCCTTGCTTTAGAAAGCCATGACAAATAGATACCTTTACAATATAGAAAGCTACTTTTGCATTTTATGCGATTAGGTCCTTTTATCTAATTGAGCTCACAAACAAATAAATTTTCATACGAAACTTTCAGACATGGGAATTCACATACCATAAGAGCGGAAAATAATATTTAAAATATTTTTCTGACTCAAATTTGTGGTCCTGAAACCACTTTTTCGACTAGGGTCTAAATGGGGCAGTTACAACTCTCCCTCCCTAAGGATTTTCTTCCCCGAAAATCTTACCGGTGAATAGGTTCGAGTAACTTTCTTTCATTGCATCCTCTGGCTCCACGTTGCCTTTTCAACTCCATGTTTATGTTATAATACTTTCACTAATGAAATTTTCTTATTTCGTAATTCTTTAACCTTGTGAGCCAGAGTACGAATCAGTTCCTCTTCATAGGTCATATCAGACTTAATCTCAATCTCTGACGGATTAATCACATGCAAAGGATTAGACCGATATCAACAAAGCATCGAAACATGGAATACATTATGAATATTTTCTAACTTAGGTGGCATCAACAGTCTATATGCAGCTGGCCTGATACGCTCAATTATTTCATACGGCCCAATAAATCTCAGACTCAATTTACCTTTACGACCAAATCTGAGTATTTTCTTCCATGGTGAGACTTTCAAAAATACTTTGTCCCCAATCTGGAACTCTATATCTTTTCGTTTCAAGTCAGCATATGATTTCTGACGATCTGACACTGTTTTCAAACTTTCACGGATCACTTTTACTTTCTATGCAGTTTCTCTGATAAATCAACCCCGTAAATCTTATTTTCACTGAGCTTAGTCCAATACAATGGTGTATGACATTTACGACCGTACAAAGCCTTGTAAGGTACCATTTTAATACTCGATTGAAAGCTATTATTGTACGCAAATTCAATCAGAGGCAAATATCGTTCCCACGTACCATCAAATTCAAGAATACAACATCTCAACATATCCTCGAGAATCTAAATAATTCGCTTGGAGTAACCATCCGTCTGTGGGTGAAATGCAGTACTAAAGTGTAGTTTCCTACCTAACATATCTTGCAGTTTCTTCCAAAAGCATGATTTAATCCTCCGATCTCTATCTGAAACAATAGAAATAGGTACTCCATGTAATCTCACAATCTGAGAAATATACAATTCAAATAGCTTATCAAGTGAGTAATCTGTGTGAACCGGAACAAAATGAACCGATTTAGTCAATCTATCCACAATAACCCAGATTGCATCTTTCTTACTCTGTGTCAACGGTAAACCGGATACAAAATCCATCGTGACTCTGTCCCATTTCCACTTAGGTATCATAATCGGTTGAAGCAATCCAGAAGGTACCTGATGCTCAGCTTTTACTTGCTGATAGACTAAACATTTCGAAACAAATTCAGAAATGTCTTGTTTCATACCAATGCAACCAATAAAGTTGTTTCAGATCGTTATACATTTTCGTACTACCAGGGTGAATAGATAACCGACTGTTGTGAGCTTCATTCAAAGTCATTTAAATTAACTCTGGATTTCTCGGAATACAAATTCAATCTCGAAATCTCAAACGATAATCTTTATCAACTCTGAATTCTGAATCAGAAACCAAATCACATTGAGTTTGTTTTGCTAAACTCTCATAATCAATCTTCGGAGCTTCGATAATTTGCTGTAAAAACAAAGGTCTCGCTTTTAACTCTGCCAAAACCGAACCATGATCAGATAAAGCTAAATGAGAATTCATCGCACGCAAAGCAAACAATGATTTTTGACTCAAAGCATCAACAACAACATTTGTCTTACCCGGATGATAATCTATCACAAGTTCATAGTCTTTTAGCAATTCAAGTCATCTCCTTTGTCGCAGATTCAAATCTTTCTGAGCCATCAGATATTTCAAACTTTTATGATTGGAATATACATGATATTTCTCACTGAACAGATAGTGGCGCCAAATTTTCAAAGCAAACACAATCGTGGCTAACTCAAGGTCGTGCGTCGGATAGTTCTTTTCATGCGGCTACAATTGTCTCGAGGAATAGGCAATGACTTTACCTTCTCGCATCAAAACACATCCCAGACCGATCAACGAAGCATCACTATAGATCACAAATTCTTTACCCGATTCGGGTTGCACTAATACCGGAGCTTCAGTTAACAAAGTTTTCAACTGATTAAAGCTGTTCTGACACTTTTCAGACCATTCAAACTTCACATCTTTCTGAAGTAGCTTTGTCAATGAAGTCGCAATCATAGAGAAACCTTTTATGAATCGTCTATAATAACCGGCAAATCCAAAAAACTGCAAACTTCAGAGACATTTCTTGGAGGTTTCCAATCCAAAACAGTTGAAATTTTGCTCGGATTAACTCAAATACTAGATGCTGACACTATAGGGCCCAGAAAACCAATCTCTCGCAACCAGAATTCATATTTTCTAAACTTTACATACAATTGCTTATCGTGC
Organism: Gossypium anomalum; assembly: GCA_025698475.1. Classification (NCBI taxonomy): domain Eukaryota; kingdom Viridiplantae; phylum Streptophyta; class Magnoliopsida; order Malvales; family Malvaceae; genus Gossypium; species Gossypium anomalum. The sequence continues at coordinate 31,082,526 of CM046967.1, forward strand.
AAGGTCTGTAACACTATTTTTAGATGTTCGGCATGTTTGGATTAATCTCGTGAATAAATCAATATGCCATCAATGAATACTATAACAAATTGATTTAAATACAGTCTGAAAAATCTATTCATCAAATCCATAAAGATAGCATGTGCATTAGTCAATCCGAAAGGTATAACTAAAAATTCATAGTGGTTGTACCTTGTTCTGAAAGTAGTTTTTGGAATGTCTGAGTCTTTCACTCACAACTGATAATAGTCTGATCTCAAATCTATCTTCAAAAACACAGCAGCTCCTTTCAACTGGTCAAAAAATCATCAATTCGGGGCAGAGGATACTTATTCTTGATAGTCACTTTGTTCAACTGACGATAATCTATACACATTCTCATCTTACCATCTTTCTTTTTCACAAACAGAATAAGAGCACCCAAGGTGAAAAACTCGGTCTAGCGAACCCTCGATCGGTCAACTCTTATAATTGAGACTTTAATTCTTTAGTTCAGTCGGAGCCATTCTATACAGAGCTATCAAAATCAGAGTAGTTCCCAGTACTAACTCAATGCCAAATTCAACTTCTAATATTGAAGGTAATCCTGGAAGTTCTTCAGGAAACACATCAGCAAATTCATAGACAACAGGCACAGATTCATCTTTCTTTTCTAACACTTTCAAATCAATCACATAGGCAAAGTAAGCTTCACCACCTTTTCTCACAATACTCAAAGCATTCATCGAAGATATTACAACAGGCAAACCACTCAAATCACTAGATTCAATTTGAACTATTTCATCATTCTTGCATCTCAAATCAATAGTTTTCCGTTTGCAGTTCACAACAGCATCATGTAAAGTTAACCAATCCATACCCAGAATTATATCAAACTTATCAAAGGGAAATAACATCAGATCAGCCGAAAAACAAATGTCTCGAAACATTAACAAACAATTCTTGCAAACTTTATCAACTAAAACACATCTGCCTAGGGGGTTTGAAACTTTAACTACAAATTCAGTAGACTCTACAGGTAAAGTTTTACTGTTCACTAAGTTTATGCATATATACGAATGTGTTGAGCCAGGATCTATCAAAGCAATAACAGAAGTATCATAAAGTGTAAATGTACCCGTAATCACATCTGGCAACAAAGCTTCCTCACGAGCTCAGATAGCATAGGCTCTGGCAGGTGCTCTAGCATCAGATCTCGCCACAATGTCTCTCGTCACACCTCTACCACCACTCGCATTTTCTGTGTTTCTCGGTGGTCTACCTCTAATGCAGTGTTACTCGGCCTCGTATTTTGAACATTATCTTTTCAGCTAACTCTGGGCAATCTTTTATAAAGTGATCTCATGAACCACAACTGTAACAAGCTTGGTTATTACTTTTTCCTAGCATTCTCCAAAATGACGTCTTCCACATTGATTACACTCAGGCTTTTCATTCTTTACATTTCCAATAATCAATACTGAAATAGTTTGAGCTTTAGGGTTGGTATATTGCTTTCCACAATCTCTATTCTGATGTCCCGCTGTAGCTATCATTCGATCATTAACATTTCTAAATTTCTTTGACGAGGAATGATAAGATTTATTCATCGACTGCTTCCTCAAATCTTTAGTCTCTGAATCAACTTTTTTCTTTTCTTTACTGAGATCTTTGGCTTTACATTCCCTCTCAACCAGTACTATGATTTCTTTCAACTCAGGTATCCTGACTAATAGCTTTATACCTTCATTCAATCCATCAACAAATCTTTTGTACATGATCTCCTCAGTAGATACATATTCTCGAGCATACTTGCTCAAACGTACAAGTTCTCTTTCGTATTCTGTTATAGTCATCCAGCCTTGTTTTAATTCCAAAAACTCTTTATTTTTTTGATTGAGGAATCTTTGACTTATATACTTCTTCCGAAACTCGGTCTGAAAGAATTCTCAGGTAACCCCTTCCCTAGGAACCATCGATGTTAACGTTTTTCACCAGTGATATGCATTGTCTCTAAGCAAAGATACCACACATTTGGTACATTCATTTGGAGTACAAGACAACTCATCAAATACTCGGATAGTGTTCTCAAGCTAGAACTCAGCCCTTTCGGCATCATCATCAACTGTAGCCAGAAACTCTTCAACCCCGTGTTTACGAATCTTATCAACGGGTGGCTTATTCAGTCGAATTGGATCTACTACTGGTGGCATAACTAGGATTGGTTGAGAAACAGGTAGGGGTGGAGGCTGTTGAATAGCCAGATTCGTTCGTACGAATTCTATGAACCATTCAATCATCATTTGGAAGAAGGCTACTTAGCCTCTCCTCCCTGACTACTAGACATCAGCCTAGACTAGGCCGGCGCTGTCCCTTGAGCGGGAGCAGGTGCATTGCTCTCAACATCATCAACTATTGCTCGTTCAGGATCCATTGCTATATGAAAAACACATTTCAATGATCAGGAATCATCGCACTATCAAAATTTATATATATGGCATGTATAGCTAGACTCACATACGCTATGGTAATCCTAGAACTGACTAAACCATAGCTCTGATACCAATAAAATATAACACCCTTATACCGTATCCATCGCCAGAATAGGGTTAAAGGCATTACCAGACATTCAGAATAATTAACTTTCATTTTAAAAACATCATAGCATCATAAGTTATACATTATCATGGAGTCCCTTATATGGGTCATCGAGACTTAAAATATGCATTAAAAAGGATTCGGGACTAAACCGAGCTCATACAAAAATTTTCAAAACCTAAACAATTTCAAAGCTGTACAGGTCACATGTCCGTGTGAACAGGCCGTGTGCTTTACACGGCATCAGATACGCCCGTGTGCCTTGGCCATGGTCGAGCCTGACTTAGGTCATACGGCTAGCCACACACCCATGTGCTTGGCCGTGCTCAAGACTGACTTAAAATTGTAAGGTACCTCAAGGGACACACAGCCATGCAACATGACCGTGTGCCGCACACGGCTGAGCCACATGCCCGTGTCTCTGTCTGTGTGGAAAAAAATAGGCCATTTGAATAACCAATTTGCCATATCATTTGGGTCACACCTACAAGCATAAAACCAAGCATATTTTCAACATAATTTTAGCCAATTTCAATACCAAAACATACATTATTCATGCAATTACCTTATCAACAAATTCCATGCTCAATTCATCACCCAAATCATACCAATTCTAAACCAAATCATACCAAGCATATGATCAATAAGCTCCAAACATACAAACACATCTCATGTCAAAACCTTATCAAATTTACCATTTGCTTTGGCCAACCAAGAGCACATCATAATAGCACATTTACATCACATACATATATCAATATCAACCATAGGTTTAAACAAAAATTGGCCATGTCACATGGCATAATAGATACATTACAAAACATATCCAAAGCCATATACCATATATACAATTTTCAAAATGGTACCAAATCGGATGTTCGATAGTGTGGATAAGTCGCTGATGATTCCCAGATCCGAGCTAGCTTTATAACACTGTAAAACAGAGAAAACCTCACACAGTAAGCTTAGAGCTTAGTAAGTTCGTAGTATAATATATCTGACTCAACATTTAAAAGCTATAAGACATATTAATTAATACCTAGTTCAATTCATATCACTACTCAACCTCATTCATTACCATTTCTCATTTCATACCAAATCAATAAATTTCATACACATAATATCATCTACCACATAGGTATCGTACATACCTGAACCTTCCAGTATTTATTCATTTTCATTCTCACCTCTCGTTCGGATATTTTAAGGCTTTCCAAAGATTATCCATGTTTAAAACATTCGCACACTTAGTGCTTTAAGGGTTAGCCTAAGCTAGAACAATTCCGCACACTTAGTGCCATTTCAAATAACTGAAGCTATCTTGGTATCGCACACTTACTGTCTCGTATAGCTAAAGCTATTCCATTTCGCACACTTTGTAACACCCTAACTCGTATCCGTCACCAGACTAGGGTTACGAGGCATTACTGAACAAAATCAAAATTCCAAACATTCACATTTTCATACAAGTCATACTCATAAATATGTTAAGCACATGGCTAACTAAATATTAAGCATACTTTATTTATCATATTGCATTTACAAATTATACCTCAAAATTCAATCGAATCTATACCTTTCAACTAATCAATTTTCATTAAGAAATATAAACATACGCATATAATTTCATTATATACCCAAACCATCATTCGAATTAACAATCAAAGTACATGTATATACGTACAAATAATTATCAATTTTGCAAAAATGCATATAATGCTCATAGTGTACTATTACATAAAATCACTATTCAAATGGTCATTTATCAATGTGTCACTTACAAGCATTATTAAACAATAAAATCCCAATAATTCCCCATTAATAAACTTATAACTAATTATAGTACTTGTACATTTTTCCATGCAAACCTAACTAAACTAATCTTCGCATATTCAAATATAGGCATGCCTCATATCATGCATTTCTAATATACATAAAACATGTTAACACCTGAGCTCACGTTTATAAATGAATAAACATACATCAAAATTAAATCATCAAACCATATATATTTATATTTATACATATCAAAACCGAGTGACCAACCATAACCAATTCCACCTATCATCATTTTCCTTTCAATTTTAATCCATCACAAAAAATATATACATTTGCACATGAAAATATGTATAAACATATTATAAGTTACATTTTCTAAACTCATTATCCAAATATATTTTACCCAAAACAAAAACCTAAACCAAAAAAATAATTATACCATGAAATTTATATATATATATGATGATCATTACATCAATCCACTTTCAAATTTACTAACATCAATAAACCATTTTCAAACATACCACATATATCACATACTTCATTCATATATAATTTATAACACATCAACTAAAAGTAAGCTCAAACCATATCCAAGTATGAACGAATCTATCATGAAAATTAAGCCATTTTCACATGGCTAAAGTTATTAATATTCAAGGTCGAACAAAATATGTATTTGCCTATACATGCCAAAAGTTTGAAAATAAACTTTTAAAAGTACCGAAAGTTCACGATAGTGTGGATGACTTCGATAACGATCCCTGAGCTCGTAACTTACAACCAAAATCTATAAAACAGAGTAACAAAAACACACAAAGTAAGCTAACTTAGCTTAGTAAGCCTTAAGCAAATTAAACAACTCAATGAATAATCAAAACATCCAAACTAAACAAATTATATCAATAATATTATACTTTTACACAATAAGATACCTTGGACGAATGTTCAATATCAAATACATATCACCACATAAATATTTCCTATATAACTGATTATACAACATCAAATATATCATCACATAGATACTTACATGTATGGCTGAATATAAAAGTTAAATAAAACATCACATGTAACCTATAGTTCAACTTCAATAGAACATCACAAATGGCCGATTACGCATATTCAAAATAACTTTACATAAGACTGAATATATATAAATTCAATATAATTCACATGTAATCGAATAATCAAGTTTAATATAAACCTGCATATACTTACCTATGTGGTCGAACATATACAATGTCATTTAGCTCAATTACACTTGCTCAATATCCAAAAAAACTTGAACTCTTATAATCATGGACTTGAAAGCAAATCACCGGTATAAAACCTGCTAGGTATAAACCTGAATTTCACACCAGTATAAGGCCTATTAGACTCAAATTCTGATATTTATTCACCGGTACTAAGCCTGCTAGGCACAAAGCCCGATTAAAGTCACCAGCACAAGGCTCGCTAGGCTCAAGGCCCGAATATCACAAACATAAAATTTTTCCACAACATTTCATATATCAAATCATTTAATATTCCATGTAACACATACACACTTTTAGAGATTTTGATATCATTCAAATTACAACTCAATCACATTGATTCATTGATAATTCTCATTCGGCTAACATACTAATATATTATAAAATTTGAATCATCATAGTAAGTCATTCTATGTTCAAAATAAACCATGTTTAATTACTTAAAAACTTACCTCAGATATCGAAGGACGTTACGAATCGGCTATTCGACTATTTTTGTTTTTTCCCGATCTAAGTCTGATTTCCTTTGTTCTTGATCTATATAGTTTCAAATTAACCTCATTTAAAAACAATTTCATTCAATTTAATCCAACAACACATAAATGAACAAATTATCATTTTACCCCTGATATTTCATACTTTTACAATTTAGTCCAAATTGCACAAAACACAAAATACACCAAATCTCACAACAACATAGTTGAGCCGAATTTTCAACATACTCATACTAGTCCATATATTTTATTTATTTTGCATTTTAGTCCTTCAATTTATTATTTTTGAAATTTAATCCTATTAACTCAAAATCATCAAAAACTTCAATACAAAACTTGTTAATCTAAACCATATTTTTTATATTTCATCATCAAACATCACAAAGCACATATATTCATCAATGGCATAACACAAAATGTTCACCAAAATAAAAAATTCAAGCATGGATCGAGTAGTATTCGAAGCAACGATTTCAAAAACGTAAAAATTAATAAAAACCCAAGTAAAAACATACCTTGATTTAGCTTGAGAATTAGCTGAATGCCTAACTCTTTTTTTTTTATTTTTATTTTACTAGTTTTGGTCATGTAAAGATAAAAGAACCATGGCTTTTAAATTTTTTTTATGTTTTGTAATATAATAACCTTTTAATTCAATTACAAATTTAACCTTTATTAACTAATATAAAACCATCATAATACATGGTCACTACCATCCATCTAACTAAACATGGTCAAATTACCACTTAATTACTTCAACTCACAAAGCCATCAACAATTTGGCCCTTATGCTTTTAACTATCAAATTTTTATTTTACGCGATTAAGCCCTTTTATTTAATTAAGCACACAAACAATTAAATTTTCATACGAAACTTTCGCACATGCTAATTCACATGTAATAAACACTGAAAATAATATTTAAATATTTTTTTAACTCAAATTCATGGTCTCGAAACCACCATTTCGATTAGGGTCTAAATAGGACTGTTACACACTTAGTGCTATTTATAGCCGAAGCTATTTTGAATCGCACACTTAGTGCCAAATACAGTTGTTTTATCATCGTATTCAAACCATAATACAATATATATATATATATATATATATATATACACACACAATTTATGCATAATCAAAGCATTAAAAATATACTTGTAACATTGTGTATCACGTATGAACTTACCTCGTACTCGAAATTGTCGACTTAGATTGTCTACTCTATAACCTTCGACTTCCCTCGGTCTAAGTTTGAATTCCTCTTTTCTTGATCTATATATATTCAAAATTAACCCTTTTACTCACCAAATAATTCAAATCAATCCATAAACATTCATTTAGGGTATTTTACAATTTAGCCCTCACATTTTTACATTTTAACACTTTAGTCCCTAATTCAAAAAATCACAAAATACACATAATTTCTTTGGGCATGTACATAGCAGAATATTCATAGCAGTCATACAAGTCCACACATTTTGTTTATATCACATTTTAGAGTGACAGCCCTAATTTGACCCTAGTCGAGAAGTGGTTTCGGGGCCACAAAACCGAGTCACAAAAATAATTAAATGTTATATTTTTATACCTATTATAAGTGAAAGTGTATGTGTGAAAAATTCATGCTTTGATTTTGTCATTTAAATGTGTAATTAATTAAAAAGGACTTATGTGAGAAATATTGAAATTGTAATAGGTTGAAGTGTAGTGGTCAAATATTGCATGGCTTAAAATATGGGGATTTGCATGTCAAATTCCCCATTTTTAAGTAAATGGCCGGCCATGATGATGGTTGAATAGCCATATATGCATTATATATTAATATTATAATAGTTAATGGTTTAAATTATGAAATAAAAAAATTAATTAAAATAAGAAAAGATGATAAAAAGAAAAACAAAATGTTTTGGTTCATCTTCTTCCTTAGCTTAGCCGAATCTTAAAGAAGGAAAGGGAGATAGCCATTCGGTTACCTTTAAGCTGGAATTAAGGTAAGAAATTCATGTTAGTTTTTGAAATTTTAGCATATTATAAGCTAGTTACTAAGTCCCTTACTTAGCCTATGTCAAAATTTTGAATTGAGTGGTGATATGAGTAATCGACTATGGAAGAAATTGAAGGGAATGGTTGTTGTATTTATGTTTTAATAAGTAATTGTAGATGGGTGAAGTTTGAGTTAGTTTAATGTTCATATAGGTGGTTTAGATGATAGAAAAAAATCGACTTGTGTGTATGTGTAGTTGCCGAATGTGAACTTAGATAACATTTGAGTATTGTTTGCATTTTAAAATGATGGAATGGAGATTTAAGCTTGATAAAATATTTGCTAAGAATGAATGAAAGAAATATGTGTTTCCGGCTATGGATGATTGGATGATAAATTGGAGTGGATGCTTTGAATGTGATATGCACAATTATAAGTTGGATTTAGGGTTTATTAAATTGTCATTGTCATTGCCAAATGTGAGGATAGTTAAAGAAAATTTGTTAAAGTGCTTAGTTAATTGATATTAAGTTAATGGTGTGTATAAATTATTTAAAATATAATCTTTGTATGAGTATTAAAGGTTGTATATGAATTCGACCTTGGGTGAAATTTTAGTATAAAATGCTTGAATGTTAATTAGGTTATTGCTTTAATGACCGAATGTGTCAAAGGCTAATGCATAGACTAATTGATCAATATGTGTTAAGGGAACGTGAATAAATATGTATTTGATGAGTTATATATTCGGCTATATGAGTGAGATATGTATATGAAAATATAATAAACTATATGAGTTTCGTGTTTATGTATGTGAGCTAGATATACAATGAATATTCAGCTATGAAATTCAAGGTTTAAATCATAGGAATTTTGATGATATACATATTCAAATTATTCGGTCATTAGGGTTATATGTGCTTTGGCTATGTGGGTTTTGTGTTAAGGTAAATTACTTAATTGATAGGTGTATTCAGTCATAAAGGTGTACATAAGGAAATGTTAAATAAATTGTATTAAATTGCTTAATGTGATTAAAAATGTGTATGACCATTTTGTATTTGAGCTAAAAGTAGTTATATGACCTATTAAATTTCTTGTTATTTTCGACCATAAGCTAGCATGGTGGGACTTTAATAAGTTAAATTTTTGTTTGAATTAGCTCAAGAGCATAGAGAACCAAGGTTGGACAGGGGAAAAGAGAAAGTAGTTGAATAGCCGAACCGAGACTGTTCGAAAATATTCGAGGTAAGTTTTAAGTAGATAAACATAAATAATATTTGATAATGAGATTACATATTATGAGAATTAAGTATTACTTTTAATATATGTATATGGCCGAATGGCAATTATAATATGGAATTAAAATGTGATATGTTTTTATGATCAAATGATAAGTGATAGATGAATATGAGTGAGATGTTATGTGTAAACTATCTAATGATAAGTGTGAATCATGAAATGAAATAAATGTGAATAAAATGTAGGATGATATATTCGAATGATGTTTGTGCCTAAATTGGTGTGATTGTGTTATATGAAACTTGTTGATTTGAATATTGTACAGTAATATTCGGGCCTTTGAGCCTAGCAGGCTATAATGCCGGTGAAATACTATTCGGGCCTTCGATCCTAGCAGGTGAAATGTCAGTGAATGAACTCAGGTTTAAAACCTAGCAGGCTAAATGCCGGTGATTTGAGAAAAGTCTAAGACTAAGATACCTCGTGTTAGAACGACAAAGGAATACATTCAATATGTTAAGTTGGCCAGGTACATATTATGTATTTATATGTAAGTTTGCTTGGAATTGAATCATAAGTGTATAATGTGATACCTAAGTGAATAAATGTTATAATTATATCTATGATCATGATACATTCGGTCAAGATGAGAAAGTATGTGAAAGTATTTGAGTTATTTATGATATATGGATTTAGTTTAAGTGAAATAAGAATGCTAAATGTACATTATGCTCTTGTGTATATTCGGCCAAATGACAATATACCTGGAAAATGGCCTCTTGAGAAATTGAATGATTGAAGTATAAATGAGTTAATTGTTTGCATTGCTTAAAACTTACTAAGCCTATGAAAGCTTACTTTGTTTGTTACGTTTCTCTGTTTTATAGATTGTTGACTCCAGTCACTTGCTCGGGAGGGGATCGTCAGCAACTCGTCACACTATCTATCATTTTGGTACTACTATATTTTGGAGCTAGTATGGCATGTATAGAATAGACTTAAGTGAATGATATTTAGAGATGTCTTTGTATATAAGCCATGTGAATATGGCCACTTTTGAATGTCGATATAACTTTAAATTTCTATCTTTGATTGTGTTTGGCTATACATATAATTTCTAATGAACTTATGTAAATGAGTATGTACTAATGTTGAGTTTCGAATTAGTAACTCTTCATAACCCACTCTGGCTACGGATACGGGTTATAGGGTTGTTACATTTTAGTCCCTCAATTTACAAATTTCACAATTTAGCCCATTTTACTCAAATTCATCAAAAATTCAAAGACAAAACATGTTAACCCAAAACATATCTTCCATTTATCAACAACTAACTTCACAAAATTCATAGTTTCATCAATAGCATAACTTAAAGTCATAATCAAATTCAGAAATTGAGGCATGGGCTTAGTAAAACACAAAACAACGATCACAAAAACGTAGAAATTATCAAAAACTGAACAAAATCCATACTTAATTAAGGAAATCAATGGTTGAATGAAATGAAGCTTAAAACCCTTTCTTCTCTTCTATTTTCGGTAGAAAAAGATGAATAAAATGACCACATTTTGATTTGTTTTGATTAATATTAACATATTAATTAATTTTCCATTTTGCCCTTTTTTTATAACATAATTAAACCATTACCAAATGTCCATTTATGTCCATTAATCTTTCCAATGGGCTAATAACCACATAAGGACCCTTGTTTTAGAAAGCCATGACAAATAGATACCTTCACAATATAGAAAGCTACTATTGCATTTTATGCAATTAGGTCCATTTATCTAATTGAGCACACAAACAAATAAATTTTCATACGAAACTTTCACACATATGAAGTCACATACCATAAGCACGGAAAATAATATTTAAAATATTTTTTGACTTGAATTTGTTGTCCCGTAACCACTTTTTTGACTAGGGTCTAAACCGGGTTGTTATAGTACTGTACTAGCAGCTCTGCTGTAAATATTGTTTAGTGCCGCAACTGGTGTTATATTTTGAAGTGTAGGGATGGGTGGGTTAATTTTATCCCCACATGGAGTGTAGGGCTGGACGGAGTGGACTGTAGAGGATGGATGGGTAGGATTTCATATTGCATTTCACATTCATATCTTTGAAATGGGCTAAGGCCCACACCGATCTCGATCTCAGAATGGGCTAAGGCCCTAACTGATACTGGAATGTTTTCGAAATGGGCTTAGGCCCAGACTGTACTTGCCTACTGTATGACTGACTGCTTGTACTTAGGCATTACACACTGAGTTTTCGTAAACTCACCCTTCTGATTATCTGTGCAGGTAAACCTTAGGTGGATCGGTGCTACGAGGGACTCGAAGGTGGCCACACAACAGCTTACGCTTCCTTATTTAAATTTTAATTTATAAATAGTTTAATTTAGGTATTTTATTCTATAATAAGGCCAGTTTAAATTTTAAGCTTTAATTTGGAGTTTTATTTATTTGGATTTATATATGATAGTAATAGGAAGCGGGTTTTCAAAAAGATAAATGTTTTTCAAAACACCACGTTTCACGCAACATGTTTTAAAAGTTTCCGCCAGAAGTAATGATTTAAAAATTAAAGACGTTTTAACATGATTAACTCTCGACAAACGACTTGCATTTGGTAAATAACTGACATTTTTTAAAATCATCATTTAGGACACATAATAGAGGTAATTGTAGAAAGGGTTTTTCAACGAAACCATTCTTTGTGAAAAACACTTCAATGTGACATCGCCAGATTCAGCCATAACATCTAGGCCAGGTTTGGGGTGTTATAGACTTCCTGTCCATTACGTAGCCAAACCCTTGTTCACACCTAAAGATCTCTCTCACTTTTTCTTTGTCGTTTGTAAGATCACCTTCATTGGCTTTTATAGATAGATTAGGCTAAGGTCAGCTAACAACTCATGATTATCTTCTCCTTTTTCAAGGGGTTTATCTCGTACAAATTTGAATTTGAATTTGAACTACTGCGCAAAAAAAAATTGACTTGGTCTTCCCGATATTGCCACGGCATCCATGTTGGCAAACTGTCTGCACTTTACCCTAACACAACTTCACTCATTTATTTCCTCATTCCAAAACCTATTCCTGCCACTCCACCATAAGTGATTAAAAGCACCAAATTCCCACATAGTCCAAGTCTTAATGCAATATTAAAAATTCTAACTAAAATTTCCTAAAATGCAACAAAACGTACTTAAGTATAAGAAATTAGCTAGGTCTAAAGGCATGAAATATAAATCTTTTTAAGAGTTATTAGAGGGTGAGACTCAAGATTTTTCCTTTAATTCTAAAAGAGTTTTGTGCTATCGTGGGAAATATTGCGTACCTTCAGATTCAAAGTTGAGGCAGTCCATTCTGAGGGAAGTGCATAGCAATCCTTACACTATGCATCCCTGAGGAAGTAAGATGTATCGGGATCTTCATGAGTAGTATTGGTGCTTGGGACTTAAACGTGATGTGAACAAATTTGTGGCAAGATGTTTGACATGCCAACGAGTCAAGGCTGAGCATCAATTTCCTTCTGGTTTGCTCTAACCTATTCAGATTCCTCAGCGGAAATGGGAGCATGTCACCATGGACTTTGTTAGTGGGCTACCTTTGGCACCTTCGAAGAAAGACTCCATTTGGGTGATTGTTGACTGGTTGACTAAGTCCACCTATTTTCTGCCAGTTTGTACAGATTTTTTGTTACAGAGGTTGGCAAAATTGTATATATTTGAAATTGTGAGATTTCACGGGGTACCAATTTCTATCATTTCTGATTGGGATCCTCGTTTCACATCTCGATTTTGGAAGAAGCTACATAAAGCTCTTAGTACAAGATAAAACTTCAGTATCACTTTCCATCCGCAATCTGATGGATAGTCTGAGTGGGTTATCCAGATTCTCGAGGATATGTTGAGAGGTTGCATGGTTGATTTCTGAGGTAGTTGGGAGGAACATCTACCGCTTGTTGAATTCGCGTATAATAATAGCTTCCAGTCGAGCATTCAGATGGCTCCTTATGAATCTCTATATGGACGCAAGTGTAGGACACCTCTTTGTTGGACTGAGTTGGGGGAGAAAATAGTATGAGGACCAGATCTAGTGCAAGAAACTGGTAATAGTTTGAAGATTATTTGGGATCATTTGAAAGCAGCATCAGATCGGCAGAAATCTTATTCTGAGTTGAAGAGAAAGGATATAGAGTTTAGTGTTGGTGATCAAGTCTTCCTTAAGGTTTTTCCTTGGAAGAAAGTGTTGTGATTCGGTATCAAGGGGAAATGAGTAGAGGTTCATCAGACCCTATCAGATCGTTAAGAGAGTGCGACTAATGACATATCAACTAGAGTTACCTCCAGAGCTAGATCGTATCCACGACGTTTTTCATGTATCCATGTTGAGGCGATACTAATCTAACCCTTCCCATACAGTTTTGATTGAGGAGATTAAGGTTTAACTAGATTTGTCATTTGACGAGGATCCGATACAGATCTTAGATCATAAGGTCAAAGTTTTGTGGGGGAAGCAGATTCCACTCGTGAAAGTTTTGTGGAGGAATCACGGCTCTAATGAGGCCACTTGGGCGTCAGAAGATTCTATGCAACAACAACATCCTCACCTTTTTCATCAGGTAAATTTCGAGGATGAAATTTTTATAAGGAGGGTAGAGTTGTCACATTCCATATTTTTTGTTATTATTTACGCAAGTTTGAGAACAAGGAAGTGTTTAGTCTAGTGGTTTAATAACTTCTTAGCTATCCTAGTGGTCTAAGGTTCAAGTCCTATTGTTCACACCTTTTCAATTAAATTTCTACAAATTTTTCCATGTGCATTCAGTAGTTGTCATCCACCTATAGTCACCATATTTAGGAGGATACCTTTCCTCATTTAAGAGTCAAACTTACCTTAAGTTAAGGGTGCATGATCCCCTTTTCACTCCATGTCTCCCTCCATTTCTGAAACTTCATACCTTGCCTATAGTAGAGGTTCATTGAACCTAGTTATTTTTGACCCAACAATTCCTCTACCTCCTAACACCTTTATCGTCCCTACCTCTCTCTCCTCTATATCTTCTCGTTTTCTTTCCATACTCATTTATTTTTCCCCCTTTTTCTAACCACTACCTTTTCTCTTTTTCTTCTTTCGCTCCCTTTCTCCACCAAGACCGACCCTAGCACTGCCTATCGCCACACCTTTAGCCACCATCACACCTCCTATTTTCTCATATTTCTTTTTTTGTCACCGCCATGACCAATGCAGGTTCTTCTCCTCCTCTACTTTTATTCTCTTACTCCTTCCTTTTACGTCGAACCCCTCTACTTTCTTTCCTTCACGCATCATTAAACCACCACTCCCTTGTCATCGGACCAACGTTGTATCGCCATCGAACCACCACCATCGCTGCTGCCACCAGTGACCAAATTTCTTCCCTTTTCTTCCTCTTGTATTTTCCTTTTCATTCCTCATATTGATTAAACTTACTCTCTTTCTTTTCTCTAAAGATTTTTTTAGATCGCTCAACTCTCCGATCTCATTCCTCTTTCGAGATTTAATCAAGTTGTAAGTGTGGGTTATTTTAATCGTAAACTCATCCTCTTGGTGATTTCATCCCTTGGCCAATTGGTATATTGGTCATAGAGACAATTATATTTTATTTTTTATTTATTATCGTATTAATACTATTCCTTTCGATCTTGAAGGACCAAACATTAATCATAGGGGAGACCCCTAAGTTCGCATTGGAAATCATCTTTTAGAGAGTCCAAAATCATGGGCTAAGTGTTGGTGAGGCTATTAGTAATCAATTTATTAGTGATAAATTAATTTCAAATGGATCCTAATTAATAAACATTACTCATTTTTAGATACGTCTTTCGAGTTGGACCAAAGCGAAATCATTAAGAAGGATTGTGGCAAATCAGATCTACGATAAAAGGTGTGGGATTAATTCTACTTACTGTTGGTGATATAGTTATTTTTGGTCTATTAATAAATTAATTATAACCAATTGTAAGTACATTAAATAATCAAAGAGGAGTTGAAAAAATCATTACAAAGGACCCAAGTAAGTGACTCTATCTGAAATACATTTTGTGAAATGCATGAAATATGTGATATGATGTGATTATTGTTACAATAATGATGCATGTGTAAATCTCGTTTTCATGGCATGTGTTGCATGGATTATGTGATATATTTGATGATTCAAGTATGTGATATATATATGTGATTATGTGAGCATGTCCACATGCCTAAGTGTTAAAAGTGATTCATATGTGTTTAAAAATGAAATTGCCATGTCACATGCATGAGGTGGGATTTTGTGAAAGGTGGAAGCAGTGACAGTATATTTGCAAATCAGTGGTGGCTTGTCCATAAAATTTATCAGTGGTAGTATATCTGCATATCAATGGTGGCTTGTCCACAAAAGTGTTATCAGTGGTGGCTTGTCCATAAATGGTGTTACGGATGGACGAGTTCTCGGGAACTCGATATGTGGTGTGTAGCAAAGATGGGTAGGAACTTTGTATAAAATGTGCATTGTTTTTAAATATGCATCGATATATCCATGCATTAGTATTAGTGTTATAAATCATGAATATTATGATGTTTGATTCATATATTTTGATATGTATGTAAATATATTTGTGTTGATCTCATACTGAGCCTTTTAAAGCTCACCCAGATTACTTTTATGTTCAAGATAATCCTCGTGGTTAAGACTCAGAATCGATCATCGGAAATGCTCTTGGAAAATGGTTTTCATGATTATGGATTTTTATTATCTTTTAGGCTTTTATGGACTTTATAACTTTTATTTTGCGATATACTATTGAATTGTGGCATGGGATTTTAAATTTTGGAGATTGGACAATTTGCGTGGAATTTTTTTATTATGGATTAAATAATTAGACATTTTTCCTAATAAAACTGTTTTCTGCAAACTCAATTTATCGAATTTAAATTAGAGGATCATCAAGGTGTTTTAGAAATATTAAACAAGATGTCTTTCAAATTTATATTAAAAACCCCGTAGTTAAGAGAATTACTAGCACATATTTTCCAAAGGTTAAACCAATTTACGTTAACTCAAGTTTTCACTGTACCTTTTTCCCATGTAATCACTTAGATTGGGCTGTAACATCTAGGCCCGATTTGAGGGGTTACATGAGTAGAATATAATAAAAAAAAAGTGTGATATCTCATATCAACTTATTCAAGCATGGTCAAGCATTTCTAGGCTCACTTCATCAAGAGGGCCAAGATATTTCTCCAATTATATAGGAGGGATAAATCCTATCTTGATCAATCATCTCCCACTACATAGATTGCGACATGCCAAACATTAGTTGACTATGTCAAAATATACAACTTATAATGATATCAAGTCTAAAGATCATAAACATAGTTACCACTTTAAGTAATGTTGTGACTATTACATAATAATCCAAGAAACATACTTATAGCGGGTCAGTCCAATATGTTGTTCTCTAACACATACTCATGTATTAATTTCGACATCTCTATGTCAATGACAACACTTTGTCATCAATCAACTACACACTAGTCTCAATGCATTATTGTTTTCCAAACCCACAATAATACTTGACTAAGAACCTTTTAAGAATAATCATATTTTCTTAGGACTTTATTACAATTAAGTTTATTTATATACACAGAAAAAGAAACTAAAATAATAATGGCAATGCCTTATATTAATAAACAAGTAAAATAAGTATGTAATTACAATCATCTTATGATTGGTATTCGGGCCTACTATAATAATCTCCCACTAGCACTAAGACCAATCACTCATATATCTAATACCAAGTGACTTAGCATGACGATCATGCTTATATTGTGCTAGAGGCTTCGTCAGTGGATCAACGATGTTATCATCTGTTGGTACTTTGCATATTTCTACATCTCCTCTATCAATAATTTCTTGAAAAAGATGGAAGCACCTAAGTATATGTTTGGACCAATGCTGAAATCTGGGATATTTTGCTTGTGCAATGGCTTTATTGTTGTCACAATGAAGTTCTATAGCATCTTATATGCTAGGCACAATCCATAGTTCATATATGAACTTCTTGATCCAAGCAGCCTCTTTTGTAGCCTCACTAGCTGTAATATACTTGACCTCAGTTTTAGAATTAACTATTATATCTTGTTTTGAACTTTTCCAGCTCACAGTGCCACCATTAAGGCAAAACACAAAACTTGATTACGATCATGAATCATCCTTGTCAGTTTGGAAGCTAGCATCAGTGTAACCTTTTAAACTCAGCTCTTCCTCACCTCCATATATAAGGAATGTATCCTTAGTCCATCTCAAGTACTTAAGGATATTTTTAATTGTGACCCAATGACCTTTATTGGGATCTACTTGGTACTGACTCATCATGCTTAAACGATATGATACATCTGGATGAGTACATAGCATGACATACATCATAAAGCCAATAGCCGAAGCATATGGAATCTTACTAGTTCATTTGATCGCCTCCAAATGTAACAACGTCCAGAGTAGTAATCCTGCACAAAATATATAAAAGGTGGTATCTGTAAGTATAAGGGTCAAGTTGTAATATAGTTACAACGGAGTAGATGAGTACTCTGAGGATTGTACCCATGGGAGGCAAGCACTTAAATTAGTTCAAACCTAAGTATAAATAGATCTAATTAGTACTTTTAATGGATTATATTAGGATGAATAAAAAAAAGGTTTTGATGGTCTAAACTAATAATAATAAAGCAAAAAAAAAAATCATAAGAAATCAAATAATAAAATATATCAAATCTGGGCATGGGTGATTAGCTTGCTTCGGTAGTCATAATCAACTAACACTTCAGGTTTTCTTATTCAATCAACTAGTCGATATCTCGGTAGGATCTTCCACTAGAATAGTGAGTTGGCAAGAACTACTTATCTCTCAACCTTACAGTCTAGATCAGTTCAATGTTAAGGTTTTCACGAATAGGCCCTACCCAATTTGGGTTAATTTCCACCTTAATGACATCCTAAGGTTGCCAGGACTAGCGTTTAGGTTCTTCCTTTCCTGAATAGTTGATCCACTAAGAAACCCCTAAAACATAGTTAAGTAATCATACCTCCACTCATTAATCCCCCACAGGAGATTAGTTCCTCATGGATTTCATAAATAATATAAACTTGATAGAAAGAATAAACATGAAGAATAATTCAAAAGTATAAAGTTTAGAAAAAGCCTGATTTGTATTGGAATTTAAATGCAGACTCCTTACAGAGTTTTATTATAATTCAAAAATCTGATTTCTTTCACAAAAGAAAATAACAAAACTTGAAATAAAACCTAAGCCTAAGAAAAGAGAAAACTAAAGACTAAATTTAAGGAGAGAATTATACAATACAAAAGTTGTGTATAACATGTGCTAAATGAGCCTATTTATAGACTTTAGAGTGGTTGTTGTCCTTAACACTAGGTTAGCTGTCACTTGTAATTATTTCCCATACAAAGGTGATTTCACGACACACCAAGTCCTGTGTCACGACATCGCGGGTAGTATGCTCATCTTTAAGGGTATGTCCTGGCATCCTCAAACTGTGTGGTGACATCGGTTCAATCTTGGAATTATTCTATTTTGCTCCCTATGTTGTGACATTCAATGCTCCGTGTTGCAACAAAATAACAAGTATCAAGTAAGCATACCTTCTATTGGTCTCCTACACGCTCATAAAGTATATTAGCTAACCTTTAGGCCTCATTCAGCCCCTAAAGTTAATTAAACACTCAAACTACACATTTTATTGAATTTAACTAAACTTAGAAAAACATAATTAAAACTTAACTAAAGTGTTTATGTTCTAGCTCCCAAAGTACAGAAACTAGTTTAATCTACTACACTGAATTACGACAGATCAAACTCCCCCACACTTAAGTCATTGCTTGTCCTCAAGCAAAACAAACAAAAATAGTAAATGAAAAGACGACCCTTGAGCAAGTGCGGTACAAATGTTAGCTTTGGATAGCATGAATAAGCATTTCATATTCACACATGATCTTAGCATGATATATAGCTGATTTACCACTTTTTATATTGCACACCTAAGTTCAGTATATTACAAAGCATACTAGCATTAAAGGTCTTGACCGCCTCTGAACGTATCAACGTCCAAAGAAGAAATCTTGCACAAAAGATGGGAAACGTGGAATCTGTAAGTATACGAGTCAAGTTGTAATATAATTGCAACGGAGTAGGTAAGTACTCCGAGGATCGTACCCAAAGGAGGCGAGCACTAAATTAATTCTAATATAAATATAAATAGATCTAATTAGTACTTTAGTCGAATTATAGCACGAAGAATTAAAAGAAAGATTTTTTATAAACTATATTAAAAATAATCAGAAAGGAAATAAAAGAAAAATAAATAAATGAAACACAAGAAATCAAATAATTGAATATATATTATCTGGGCATGGGTGATTAGCTAGCTTTGGTAGTCATAATCAACTGTTGTCTTAGGCTTCCTTGTTCAATCAACTAGTTAATACCCTAATAGGATCTTCCAATATATCCATTTAAATACTAAGTTGGCAAGAATTACTTATCTTCCAATCGCACAGTCCAAACCAGTTCAGGGTTAAGGTGTTCACATATAGGCCATACTAAATTTGCCTTAATTCCTACCTTGATGACTTTCTAGGGCTGTCAAACCTTGGGTTTAGATTTTTCCTTTCTTGAACAGCTGATCCATTAAGAAATCCCTACAAAATAGTTAATTATTCTTACCTGCACTCACTAATCCCCTATTGGAGGATTAGTTTCTCATGGATCTAATAAATGATATTAACTTGAATGAAAGAATAAACATAAAGAACAATTAAAGAATAGAGTTTGAGAATAAGCCTATTTTATTAAGCGCAAAATCCTCACAAAGTTTGACAATAGTTCTAGAATTTGATTTCTTCGCAAAAGTAAATAACAAGAACAAAAATCTAAAACCTAACAAAAGTAAAAACCTAAAGACTAAATCTAAAGAAAAAATTATAAAATATAAAGAAGTGTTCATAACATGTTCTAAATGAGCCTACTTATAGACTTTAGGGTGGTCGTTGTCCTCAACACTAGGTTAGTTGTCGTCCTCATGGTTAATGTTTGATTATGTGGACCAAAATGCCCCTAACTTATAGTTATTTCTCGTACACGTATCCCGTCCTTAGGCTGTGTCGTTACATTAAATGCAATCTTGGACTTCTTCTATTCTACTCTCTATGTTACGACATCACATGCTTCGTGTTGTAACCTAACGACCAATATTTAGTTAATACGCCTTCTAATGTTCTCCTACACATTCACAAAGTATATGAGCTCACCCTTAGGCATCATTCAGCCCCTAAGGTCAATAAAGGATTTGCTTAACTAATACTTACGAAAATGTAATTAAAACTTAACTAAAATGCTCATGTTTAAGCTCCTAAAGCGCGAAAACTAGTTTAATTTGCTACACTGAATTATGGTAGATCAAACTCTCCCACACTTAAGTCATTGCTTATCCTTGAGCAACACAAAAAAAAAAAAATGAAAAGACGACCCTTGAGCAAGTATGGTACAAGTGTTAGCTTGGGGCACATGAATAGGCATTTCATACTCACATATAATCTTGGAATGAGATATAACTGACTTACCACTTTTGATGTCAAAAATCTAAGTTCAATATATTAAAAAGTATACAAGCCTTAAAGGTTTCAAATGTATGAGTCCAATAATAAATTATACAAACAATTTGATTATCCTAGAAGAATACATGTAACAACCTATATTTAGTGGTGTCAGAAATAGTGGTTTTGGGACCACAATTTCGACAAGTGAGTTATTATTTTAATATTTATTTAATGTGTACAGGATTATGTTAAGGTCGTACTAAAATTTAGTTAAGAAATTTTTAAGTTTAAATGGTTAATTTGGTAAAAAGGACTAAATCATAAAGGTTACAAAAGTAGGTATTTTTTAGTTTAAAAGAATAAATGGCTATGGAAAAGAAATCTAATGGACTTGATTAGTAAATATACCACATTTAACATTAGTGGATGTTTATGGATAGGTTTTAATGAAATTTTAATAGTTTTAAAAGGTTAATTTGGTAATTGATAATTATGTTAAAAGGTTAACTAAATAAAAGATAAAACAAAGTTATCATATTCTTCATTTTTGTTGCCAAAATTGATTCACCATTGTTGAGCTTTCTAAGTTTTAGCCAGTGCTTATTCCACATCTATGGCATCAGATCTAAATAGAAATCAAAGAGGAATAAGTGGTAAGTGCTCATCACTTCAGATTTAGTCTTATTTTACATGTTGGAAAAAGCCGAAGTCCCTAAAATCTAGGGAGGCTGTCAATTTGGGCATAGGGCCTTAAGGGTCTTTAACCGATGATTTCTTTTGGTGATTAGTGTCTTCTTGAGTATTGTATCGAAGGCTTGGATCGTTGGAGCAATCAGATTTGGATCTAGTCATCGGTTTTCGGGAAAAGGTAAGATTTTAAAGGCTTTTAGGGGCATGGTTTGAATAGGGGTAAGTGAATATTGAGATTAGTGTTGTGGTTTGCAATCTAAGAAATATGGTAAACTATTGTAAGACATCGCCAGGGATCTCAGTAGCAGTCGTCGTGAAACAGGTGTGTATCAAACACCCTTCCATAGTTCAATTCGGCAAAAGCCGAAGTGTCGAAGTTCTGGCATTTCGTGGGCTTTTGAGTGTGCGAGTGCTAATAAGACGTCTAGAAATCATTAGATCCGGAAGCGCAAAGTTGTAAGTTAGTCGTGTGCGAAATTTTGTGCACATCGGTAATTAGGCCTCGTTAGGCTTAAATTGGGCCCAATGGGCTTACGGGTCCATACGGGTAAGATAATAAAAAAAGAGCAATAAATATGTTTTGTTAGACTGTGAAATTAAAACTGTTTAAATCGATAGAATTATTGAAATACCTTTATGTGTGAAAATGTTTACAGATTTACCCCTAGGAGCAAAATTACTGATATACCCCTAGGGATAGGGTTGACCAGAATGCATGATTTGACTGTTACTGTTTACTGCATACCATGTTATTGTTATTATCTGTTGTATGGGACTGGGATATCGATGAAGGATGTATTGAAAGTGGCTTGTCCACGTACTAGAGGCTTTGCCTCAATTTACTGATATTTGAGCAGCCATGCTGCAATGGTGGAGTGTAGGGCTGGCTGGGTTGAGATATTCCCCACATGGAGTGTAGGGCTGGTATGGGTGGAGTGTAGCGGTTGGTTATAGGCTAGGTTGGGCTTGCATACACACATATATTATATCTGTTATGTTCTGGAATTGGGCCTATGGGCTACACTGTTATCTGAAAAGGGGCTAAGGCCCGCCATCAGATTCTCGAAAAGGGCTTCGGACCGGTACTCACTATTAACTGATAGGGGCTTAGGCCCAATGGGCTCGAGCTGACTTGGGCTTTGGATGGGTTTCTGTACACACTGAGTTTTCCAAACTCACCCCTCTCTTTTCCATCCTTGCAGGTGAGCCCTAGTTGGAGGACTTGGAGTCAATTTGGATTCGGAGTGGCCACAAAGATTAAATTCTGGTTTTTCTTTTAAACAAGTTCGTGTTTTACTTTTGATTATTTTATTTTGCTTAAAGTTGTAATAAGGCTACTCTTTTAATTATTTTTATTTTGGATTATTAAACTGGTTAGAACTAGGGCGCGTTTTATAAAAGTTACTTATTTTTAAAATATCACGATAACCAAACAAAGCTTCCGCAACGTGAATGTTTTAAAAAGGAAATAAATATTTTAAATAGACTTAAGCTAAAGTTGATGTTCGTGAACAAGTAAACATGCTTTAAGTGTGGCAATGGATGTGTGCATGTCTAGGATTGGATCCGGGAAGAGCTTGGTACTTAAGCAGTCTAATAGACTCACCTCCTCTTTTCTAGTTACCTACCTGGTGCACAGCTTCCATTCACTTAAGCCTAAAATAGAAATATTATTTAAACCCTAAGAGAGATTTTTAGATAAAACGTAACTTCTTTAGTAACAGTTCCATGTGGCATGCTGAATTCGGCCGTAACGTCTGGGCCGGGTTTGGGGTGTTACATAACTTGTAAGTTTGATTGAGCTTACTAAACACTTGTTGCTTATGTAGTTACTTTCCTTTGTTTTATAGATTATCAGAAGCTTGACTAGTTGGAAGCTTATCAGGGATCAATCACACTATCCAACAACCATTCTGGTAGTTTTTAAGTATTTTGGCCAAGGTTATATATGGCATTTGGTTTGATGTGCTTTGGAACTTTGACAATTTAGGTCATTCTGGCCATTCTTAAGTGCTTGTTTATAGTACTCTTTTTGGTATGTTGTGATGGCATGTAAATGGTCATTGATGATATCATTTGGTAGATAAATGAACTAAGTTTTGTGCTTAGAATATGGTTATATTGACTTGTTTTGGTTAGTGATGTTTTGGTATAAATGTGGTGCCTTTAAATGGCATATTGGTTAGATGAAATAAAATGTTTGAAATGGTATGTTTATGAGTGTTGGAATGATTTTTAGGTCAATTGAATGTGTGCATAAATGGGAGGGATGGTTAGGTGTGTTTTGGCCTTGAAATACATGTTTTTAGGGTCAAAATATGGATCACATAGCTTGGGACACGGGCTGTCACACAACCGTCTGACACACACAACCTGGCTACACGGTTGTGTGTCATTTGTAAATTCCTAGTGTATTAAGAAAGTCAGTTACACGGCCTAGCATATGGCCGTGTGTTGCAAGTCAGAGAGTTACACGGCCTATGACACGACCGTGTGACCCAACTCAGTAGGTTACATGGGTGGAGACATGGGCTAAGACACGACTATGTGTCCTATTTTTTGTTTATTACATGGCATGGGCTATGTCACATGGCCATGTGACCCCTTTTTTCAAATTTTGTATCTTTTTCCCAAATCTTTTGTTTTGTTTCAAATTAGTCCCAAATTGCTTCTAAGCTATTTTAAGGCCTCGAAGGCTCGATTTAGGGACCAAATGCATATGTTTGATTGTTTTTTAACAAGATTAATTTTATTTAATGTTACAATATCAAATGTTATTCTGATTGTTTGGTGATACTCTGTAACCCTATTCCAGTGACGGAGACAGTTTAGGGTGTTACAATAAAAACAATCAATAATGCAATTATTTAGTATGGTTTTGAATTGTGAATAAGTCTACCGAGATCGTATAAGGCTTTTTGGCTTGTAACGTTTTGAGGCTTAGGACATGTATGGATTTCAAGAATAGTAAGAATCAAACAGTTTCAAGTATGAAAATAGTTTGACACATGATATTGTTCCCTACTCTCCCCTTTAGTAACTCTTTTCCGCTCACCACCTTATTTCTCCTTCTTTTACCTTATTTATTTCTCCACATAGGAAGTTAGAGCATAATATAACAACTATAGTTAAGTCACGAGTTCTTGTCAACTAATGAACAAGCTTTTCTAATTTTGTGACTTTTTCATATTCATTTTTAATATATCTTACGCACAAATGTTTTTATTCTTCAAGTAGCTTTTTCCACTCGTTTTGATTTTCTTTTTGAATATTGTCTTTTGTTGCACATATTGGCTAACCTATAATCACTATATAACATTGATCCCTCTTATTTCACTCTATTTTTACAAATTCTGCCATAATGTATCTACTTAACCCTCAATACGTATGGCCAGACGTCTATAGTCGTAAAGTTCAGGACCAAAGAAAAATGGTACATAAAAATTGATATTTTGGCTCGAGTTTTGTACGAAGGATCATCAAGAAGTGTTTTCTAGCTAAAAAATAGGTACTAAGGATAAATAATAGTGTTAGCATTTTGGTTCTGAGTGTATACCAAACAATGCCTTAGGTCATCCCTAGGTATCTCAATATTTACAACTCTAATCAACCAAACAACCATAAATTCAACAATTTATCATTCATGCCAGCATGCTCGTTTCCTTATTCTTTATATCATTTGTTACATTCAATTGCTTAATACCTATTTTACAGTATAGAACTTATTAGTCTAAAAATAAAAAATTTAAAGTCACCTATCCTCATGCCAAATTTATTGTAAATACAAGCAACCTATGTATATGCTCCTAACCAGTCACTTGTATTTCTACAAGCTCAAGCACACAATTGACAAGAAAATCAAAGAAAAGCATAAAAATTTAAAATGAATTTTCTATGTTACCCCCCACACTTTAGATAACATATTGTCCTCAATGTGTAGCCCCTAAAAAGATAAGGAAAGAAGTTACTCGATTGATCATGATAGTTTCGTTGGCTAATAATGGGTGCTTCCTCCTTTGATCATTGATTGCTCAAAGTTGTAGTGTTCCTTCCATGTGAGGTTCCTACATAAAAAAATTTCGCAACTAAAAAAAAAAACTAACAATTTACTATTACTCCTACTCCTAACAAAAATTTTTTTTTTTAAATTTATCCTAAAATTAATACAATCTCAAAATATAAGAATAAAAAGTTTAGTTTAATCTTCATCTGAATCGTCCCAACATGGCGAATGCTTCCTTTTCATTGGGGCTTTTACCTTTCCCAAGCCATATTCTAGGTGGGAGCTCCTACCCATCAAAGTTGCATGACGGGTTGGGCTTCGGATGACCGGGTTTTTTGGTGTAGGGTATTGCGATTGAAAATCCACCTCATAATTGTCCTCTTCACTTGGGAGGTCTTTTTCACTCTCATTTTCTGAAGTTGCCTCCTCCTCTTCATCTTCATGATGTGTCTGCATTTGGCCACACATGTTGGAAAGATAAATTGGAGCTATTAATCTGTTAATTCGAGCAAATTCTTAGAGTACTGGGCATGTTTCCTGCATCCACCTAATCATCCCATCAAGCTTTTCCTCCATGCTCCCGCTTGCCCCTTTTCGACCTTTCGACTTCTCTTTCCATTTAAGTGAAATCAAAACACCCAACTTTTCTTTCCTCCTTTGATTCCAGTTCATGATCTATTTTCTTTGAAGCTCGACGTACTGCGTATATAATAAGTCTCTGATGATGCTTCTTATTACTTTCATGAACTGTTCATTCTTGCCCATTGGAACATCTGCCTTTCGACACAGTTTTATCAACAAGTGGGGGAAGAAGATTTCAAATTTTTAGTTGTGCACACAACCCCTTATTTCACGGTAAATCCATCTTCCCATGCATATTTTCTTGCACTACAAAATGCCATATAACAAAATAGCTCAAAAGGTATAAATGTTAGAAACATTTAATGCGAGTGCAATTCTAGTGCCTATGAATTGTATTCACATTTTTTCTACTAGGAATGTAACGTCCCATGTTTTTTTAATAATTTTGGTTCAATCGAACACAAGGAATAATGTGGTAAAGTGGCTAAGAGCTCTAATTAAATCTTAAAGGTTCTGGGTTCAGGTCTCCTCACTCTCAAGTTTTTACTTTTTTTTTTGGTCAACTTTAGCATGTTAGTAACCCTTTTTCATCCAACACTCCTTTCCTTGCTTAAGGGAGATTTTGTTCCTTCTTTTCAAGTCAACTTACCTTATTTACTCCAACATGATCCCCTTTTTGCTCCATTGTCTCCTCCACATTTCCTTTTTCTCTATCTTTGCCATATGAAGTGATTCATTGTATTTAGATAACATTTTCACCTATTGAACCATTTTTTTCATAGCTCCTCCTATTCTCTTCATTTTTTTTCCTTTTGATTTAGCCATCAACCACCATTCGTTCTAAATTTTCTCCTCTCCTCCAACACTTTGTACCTTGAACCACCACTATCACCATCAAACCTCCTCATTTTTGCCACTACTTGTAACACCCCTAACCCATATTTGATGCCAGAATAGGGTACGAGACGTTACCGGACTTAAACTCAAGCAAACATACAAAATCGTGCCATAAAATTTCATTCAAATCAAATTCATTCATACATATGCAAATTGTCCTTTATATAGGCCTACGAGGCCCAAAACAAACATAGGGAGTAGTTCGGGACTAAACTGAGAACTTTAGAAAACTTTGGGAAAACATAGAAAAATTCTCATGAAACAGTGGCACACGCCGATGTGGAGATAGGAGACACGCCCGTGTACCCTCGACACATCCGTGTCTTCAAGCCGTGTAACTCTCTGTTTATGACGTTAACACCGAGATATAGTCACATGCCTGTGTGGCTACACCGTGTGGTTGATTAAAATTTCATAATTTTTCATAAAATGGTGCAGACTTCACATAGCCTGGGCACACGCCCATGTCTCCAAGCCGTGTCCCTCACACGGCCAAGACTCACGCTCGTGTATTAGCTCATGTGTCTACTACTGGGCATTCTGTTTTGCCTAATTAGGGTGTAGTGGACACACGGCTGGATCACACGCCCATGGGGCAGACCATGTGTCATGCACGGCCTAGAGACATGCCCGTGTGTCTACCCGTGTGGACAACTTAGAGGCTATTTTCAAAGCCATTTACCACCCTTAAATGCTCACTCACTCATACATTTTTAATGGCATGCAACATAGCATATTTAGTCACTCAAATACTCACAATCATCCTTAATCCATGACTTTTTAATGTCAACGTATCACGTGCTCAAACCTTCATGCTTCCATATGGCATTCCACACCAATTTCATATTTATTCAACCTTATAAACCTACCTTCAATCTACTCAATTATACCATAGCTATGGTCATACCTATTAGTCCCAATTCATTGATTAAACATATGTGTAATTTATCACGTCCATTACCAACAAGCAACCACCTACCACATCATAAAGCATAAACACATTGCATGCATGCATAAATAATTAGGGTTACAACCTGAGAAGCAAATATAAGCTACATCTCATGGCCTTATACATAATGAATTATAATACCATCATGAGTAAACTCATTTGGCTAATCAATATGACACATAACAAAATGACCAAGTCCCCTTTACATGCCATACTCAAAATGTTAAGACTAACTATAACCAAATGTCCAATTGATAGTGTGATCGAGTCTCTGATGTCCTTCAGTCCCCGAGCTAGCTTGGCAAAACTATAAAAGATGGAAAGGAAGGGGGTAAGCATTAAAGCTTAGAAATTTAAGTAATTTCTACCCTACAGGGGTATTTTGGTTATTTCTTAGTAGTATGGGTCTTAATCTCGAACTCTGGCCCATCAACAAGTCCTCGTCGGCCAAAGTGAATAGACATTATGCACCAGGTAGGATTCCAGAGAAGAGGAGGTGGGTCATTAAGACCGCTTAAGTACCAAGCTCTCCCCAGATCCAATCCTAGACATGCATATGCCCATTGCCACACTTTACCCTTATGACTTGTCCACAGACGAATTTGATAAATTAGTCAAGTTTTATGCTGCTTAAGGATTTATTAGAAACTAAGCCTACAAGTCCATGACAAAACCCTAGCAAGTCTACAGGCTTCCAACACTCATATGGCCCATCAGGCCCAATCACATTTATACGGCCCATTAGGCTCAATCACACTTATATGGCCCATCAGGCCCGAATCGAATCCAAACCATTTAAAAAACTTAATCAGCTCATCACATATTACCAAATTATCAACTTTTTCTTATTTGGGCTCACGGGCCCGTCAGGCCCATTTGGCCCATTCTGGCCTACTTGGCCAAAACGTGATCCAAGTCCTTGAGATCTCTCATAGGGTCTCTGGTATCGTATCAAATACCCTCTTACGAGTGTTCACGCACTCGCAAGACTACAGTATCCAAACTTTTAGCTTTTTGGCATTTCGACATTTCGGCTTTTCGGCATTTTGAAATTTGCCGATCTACTGTGTGTGCGAAGTGTGTGTACACACCTAGTAATCGAGCGTGCTATGATTCCCTTAGTCACAAACCTTGAACACCAATCCCTAATAGCTTTTCCTTAATCACGTATTCCCTAGATCAAAATCGTAAAACACCTAAGGAGCAATTCGGTAGAGAGCTAAAATCTGAGATCCAATACTAATTCCCTACCAAAGTCAATTAGAAAGAGTGAGGGAGAGGAGTAATCGGTATTAACAATACTAGCTGAAAAAGAGATAAGGTACTTACACTAAAAGTGCAATTAGCCCAGGGGAGATTCGGCTTTTTGACTTTTAAACTAATATGGTGAATAAGGTTTATTCGACACAAATTAAAAAAGAAGAGTAGAAGAAGGAATCGGCTAACCTAAAGGGTAAATCAAACGATAATTGAGGAGAGAAAGAATGGAAAAAGAATCAGCTAGCAAAGATGGAAAAGCCAATAGGCACTTTAAAAAAAAATAAAGAATTTGGCATTAGTCTAGGATCCCAAACTCAGCACATATTTGTAGCCCATAGCCAAATTACCTGACACTCAATTCCAATTCAGCTCCATCACTTCCCCCTTCTCATCTCCTCATTTTTCTCCATGATAACTCCCCAATCCATTTCCTAAATTTTCTCTCCTAAACACTCCCCTTAGAGTCCATCTTCACGCCACTTCCAACCTTTTAGAAGACCAAAATTAAACTCCTAAAAATACTAAGCTAGGATTCGTACCTAGGATCTCCTTGCTAGCCACTAACGCCACCTCCCCACACCCTTAGTGGCGTCACTTAGCCACTCCACCACAAGGCTTTTTTATGCCATTTTCCCCCTATTTTTATTTAAAAGCCCAACTACTCACAACCCTGGTTCTTTTAACTTAAAATTCCTCCACCACAAAACTCGAACCCAGAATTTCTCCAACACACCTAAACGCTCCAAATTTATTAAACCCTTAAAGCCAACATATCATTTGTCATTTTCTTGCTCACTTAAAAATTTTATGAGACCTAAAGCCCAAAGCCCAATTCCTCTAAGCCCAAAATTCAAGGCGTTACAACTCTACCCCCTTAAATAAATTTCGTCATCGAAATTTCCAACTAACCATTAATCGTACTACCCAAGTCTCACCATTATGCTTTCGCTGCGCACTCTAATTCTAAAGCCAAAATAAACACTCAGTATACTATGGTAGGGTACGCACTAGTATTCGCATCTGGAGCGTCTTCGTCCCCTTAGAGATGTGCTGCATAGACCAAAGTTGGTTGCCTGGCTTCAGCATAACCTGCACCTCCGCCTGGTGCTCTACGACCGTGTTCATTACCATTTCTGCCCCTGGCCTAACCTCGGCCCCTTGGCTCCTGTTGGCCGCCCCTCTGTGGTTGATCATTACTTCGGCCCATAACTTGACCCAAATCCAGCCTCCTAGGGCAATCCTTAGCCTTATGCTCCATAGATTTACAAACCAAACAAGCTCTTATCTTCCTCCAGCACTCGCCCAAATAACCTTTCCCACAGGTAGCACAAATTCGCATCCCTAGATTAGCAGCAGGAGGTCCCACTCTAATCGGCCCATTCACTCTAGCTATAGGTCTTTGTCCAGCACCAGGAGACTCTGCATCCTTCTTATTCTTGCCCTTTTCTTTTTCCCGGTTTAAGAGCTCAGTGCGCTTTACCTCCTCTGCTATCTTCGCCTTCTCCACTAAAGCCGCGAAGTCTCGCTCTCTTTGTGGGGCTATCAGTACCCTGAGGCTATCCCTGAGCCCATCCTCGAACCTTACGCAACGTTCATAATCCGTTGCCACCATCACCCTTGCTTATCAACTAAGGCGTAAAAACTCCACCTCATATTCAGCCACAGACTTATCTCTTTGCGGCAAGTTCAGAAACTCCTTCCTTCGAGCATATGTATAGCTTGCACCCACATATTTCCCCTAGAATACGGATTTAAAGAAATCTCAAGTGATTCGCTTAGGTTGGGTGCCCTCTTTCACCGTTAGCCACCACTGGTAGGCTTTCTTCCTAAGCAGCGATATTGCCCCTTTTAACTTTTGCTATGGCGTGCAGTCCAAATCATCCATTATCCTTTCACTGGCCTCCATCTAGTACTCAGCTACGTTTGGAGCCACACCCTTAAATATCTCAGCTCCATTAGATCAAAGTCGCTCCGAAATTGACCCACGACTTTCCATACCATTATTAGGCCTAGTGACCCTTTCCAAAATCGTCAGCATTGCTTATGACAATGCTTTTTCTCCAGCGGCCCGATCGTATGGCCCAGTCTCAGCCACAGGTGAAGCCAGAGCCTCTTCTACTCTAACATTGGGCATATGGCCTGATGCCGATGATTCAGCCCTAACACTCCCGCGGCCTCGGCCACGGCCTCTTACACCTCTTCTAGCACTCATCGTGGATTCACATATTATCTAGATTAAAAATTTTATGAAGTTTTAGTTAGTTTTATAATTAAACTGATGTTTTATGAAAATATCTAAAGAGAAGATTGTTTTCAAAAATCCTCTACAGTTTCAAGATATTACGGGCTTTGATTCCACTCTAACAAAATCATCTAAAGTAGCCCTCTAACTATCTACTGTATAGCAATTTAAACAACCTTAAAACAGAAGAACTTACTTGGTTCGACGTAGGAGACTCGGTGTGCTGCTCAGCACGATTTCCCTTTCCCCAAAAAGGTGTGATCTAAAAAAATTTTTGTAGAAAGGAAAAGAAACCAAAAAATAAGGCCCACTTCACAACCCGAGTTTTGCAACCTAGGCTCTGATACCACTAAATGTAACACCCCAAACTCAGCCCGGACGTTATGGCTGAATCTAGCGTGTCACATTGAAGTGTTTTAGCTAAAACTTTGTTTTCATTGAAAACCCTTCCTTAGAATAATACATCTCAATTACTTCGTAAAATCTCTTTTCAATTGCAAAAGCTTGTTTGAAACATTTGATATAAGAAAAACTATCATTTTAGAATTTAGTTGTGAAAACGTGGAAAACATTCTATGATTTAGGAAACCGTGTTTAACTTTCAATGATTACATCACATAAAAATAATAAACCAAATAATAGCAAAGAGGGGAGGCCTTATTACAATCCAGACTAAAGAAAAGGAAATTACTTAATAAACTAGTAACTTAAATGCTTTTTAAACAAATTCAAGTTGTCCTGCTAGCTGGCCACCCTAAGTTCCTCCAAACATCGAACCTCCTATTGACCATCACCTAAGAAAATAAAAGAGGGGGTGAGTTTTCAAAAATTCAGTGTGTAAAACCCTCATCAAACAAACATGCAACAGGCAAATCATTTTGTACCTAAGCCCAATTCCAA
The DNA here is from genome assembly GCA_025698475.1 of Gossypium anomalum. Lineage (NCBI taxonomy): Eukaryota > Viridiplantae > Streptophyta > Magnoliopsida > Malvales > Malvaceae > Gossypium > Gossypium anomalum. Next base: position 31,115,024 of record CM046967.1, read on the forward strand.
TAAGGTGGCCTCAGGGCCTTAGCCCATTTCGGCCTTAGTAGGGCCTGAACCAATTTCAATTTCCACATATCACATTTAATTGGCCAAGCCCTTTTCATAATCCAATCATGACTTATGTATGCAAATGCTTGTATCCCTGTCAAACTTGTACACCCCCTTTCCAACCAACACTTACTGTGGGGAGCTACTCGACCGACCCATCCTTATTACAACCCGGTGTGGAACTGTGGCGGCCCCACTTAATGCGGCAAAGATAGCTACTTATAAACGATGTAGCACCGATTCGGCACTACTTAACGGTGCAAAGAAAGCCGCTTTCGGTGGCTAAAAAGCCTTCGGTGGATCCACAGTCATCGAGCAACCATGCGATCCTTATACACTTCCTCCAAACATAAACCCAGCCCATATGCAACATAATAATGTATGGATGCAGCATATATCAAACATAGATAATACTCATAACACATAGAGGTATTTCAGTAATTTTTACCCTACAGGGGTATTTTGGTAATTTCTTAGCAGTATGGGTCTTAATCACGAACTCTGGCCTGTCAACAAGCCCTCGTTGGCCAAAATGAATAGACACTATGCACCAGGTAGGATTCCAAAGAAGAGGAGGTGGGTTATTAAGACCGCTTAAGTACCAAGCTCTCCCTAGATCCAATCCTAGACATGCATATACCCATTGCCACACTTTACTCTTATGACTTGTCCACTGATGAATTTGATAAATTAGTTAAGTTTTATGCTGCTTAAGGATTTATTAGAAACTAAGCCTACAAGTCCATGATAAAACCCTAGCAAGTCTACAAGCTTCCATACATTCATATGACCCATCAGGCCCAATCACATTTATACGGCCCATTAGGCTCAATCACACTTATATGGCCCATCAGGCCCGAATCCAATCCAAACCATTCAACAAACTTAATTAGCTCATCACATATTACCAAATTATCAACTTTTGCTTATTTGGGCTCACGGGCCCGTCGGGCCCATTTGGCCCATTCTGGCCTACTTGGCCAAAACGTGACCCAAGTCCATGAGATCTCTCATGGGGTCTCTGGTATCGTATCAAATACCCTCTTACGAGTGTTCGCACACTTGCAAGACTATCATATCCAAACTTTTAGTTTTTTGGCATTTTGGCATTTTGGCATTTCGACTTTTTGACATTTCAAAATTTACTGATCTACTATGTGTGCGAAGTGTGTGTACACACCTGGTAATCGAACGTGCTGCGATTCCCTTAGTCACAAACCTTGAGCACCAATCCCTAATAGCTTTTCCTTGATCACGTATTCCCTAGATCAAAACCGTAAAACACCTAAGGAGCAATTCGGCAGAGAGCTAAAATTCGAGATCCAATACTAATTCCCTACCAAAGTCGATTAGAAAGAGTGAGGGAGAGGAGTAATCGGTATTAACAATACTATCTAAAAAAGAGATAAGGTACTTACACCAAAAGAGCAATCGGCCCAAGGGAGATTCGACTTTCGGCTTTTAACTAATATGGTGAATAAGGTTTATTCGGCACGAATTAAAGAAGAAGAGTAGAAGAAGGAATCGACTAGCCTAAAGGGTAAATCAAAAGAGAATTGAAGAGAGAAAGAATAGAAAAAGAATCAGCTAGCAAAGATGGAAAAGCCAATCAACACTTAAAAAAAAATGAAGAATTTGGCATTAGCCTAGGATCCCAAACTCAGCACATATTTATAGCCTATAGCCAAATTGCCTGACCCTCAATTCCCAATTCAGCTCCATCACTGCCCCTTTCTCATCTCCTTGTCTTTCTTCCTGATAACTCCCCAATCTATTTCCTAAATTTTCTCTCCTAAACACCCTCCTTAGAGTCCATCTTCACGCCACTTCCAACCTTCTAGAAGGCCAAAATTAAACTCTTAAAAATACTAAGCTAGGATTCGAACCTAGGATCTCCTTGCTAGCCACTAATGCCACCTCCCCACACCCTAAGTGGCGTCACTTAGCCACTCTGCCACAAGGCTTTTTGATGCCATTTTTCCCTTATTTTTATTTAAAAGCCCAACTACTCACAACCCTGGTTCTTTTAACTTAAAATTCCTCCACCACAAAACTCAAAACCAGAACTTCTCTAGCACACCTAGACACTCCAAATTCATTAAACCCTTAAAGCCAACATATCATTTGTCATTTTCTTGCTCACTTAAAAATTTTATGAGACCTAAAGCCCAAAGCCCAATTCCTCTAGGCCCAAAATTCGGGGCGTTACACCTAGGGTGTAAATTAGAAAGAGATTTTAATTATTCAATCTAGGGTTAGACGTTATTAGTCTGGAATAGGGATAATAACATAACTCAAGGATTTCTAAGGAACAAGTTGAATGAAGAAATCGTCCGATTCAGAGTCAAATAACAAGTGAAGTCTAGGTGGATTTTTCCTTGGGTATTGTCTTAATCAATCGAATTTTCTAAAAATTATTTTCCCCAGTTTCCTTTCTATGATTTCTTAGTTTAGTTAATTAGTTTAGATAAACAAACCCTTTTTATTTTTAGGCTAAATAATAAAAAGACAGTTAATACTAGTACTTTTAGTTCCTTTGGGTTTGACAATCCAGTCTTGCTAAAGCTATACTACTGTTCGATAGGTACACTTGCCTTCATCGTGATAATAGTTAGTTTTAAGAACGATTAATTATAAATTTATAAAACTTATCACGAAAAATCATGATCAAGTTTTTGGCGCCGTTGCTGGGGAACTAAGATATTAGGAACACTCGATTTTTATTACTTTAGCCATTTACTTTTATTGAAATTTAAATTTTGTTTTAATTTTCATTACTAAATTTTCTTTTTCTCTCTTCTGACATGTTCTTATAGTTTATGACTAGAGGAAACCCGTCAGGACCATTACTTTTTGACGAATAAATTGATCGTATAGTTCGCAGAAACTAAAGAGAAATAAGGCAAAGCCTAAGATACACAGAAGGAGAGGAAGAGGATGATATCTCAACTACAATCGAGGAGATGGCTGAAAATCAAGAAAATCCTCTACCTCCAGCGATTGTCGCCGATCAAGTAAATCAGAATCAAGCTCCACGCACAATGTATGATTATGCTAAGCCAAATTTAACAGGAACTGAGTCAAGTATAGTTAGGCCTGCTATTGCTGCAAATAATTTTGAACGAAACCTAACATGATTCAAATGATACAACAATTTGTTCAGTTTGATGGTTTGCAGGACGAGGACCCCAACACTCACTTGGCAAATTTTCTGGAGTTTTGCGACACATTTAAAATTAATGGCATATTTTTTATGATGCCATTCGTCTTCGGTTATTTCCTTTTTCATTAAGGAATAAAGTTAAACAGTGGTTAAACTTGTTATCACGAGGGTCAATCACTACTTGGGAACAAATGACCAAAAAAATTTTATTAAAGTATTTTTCGCTAGCTAAAACAGCTAAATTACGTAATGATATTTATTCCTTTGCGCAGATGGATTTAGAAACACTCTACGATGCATGGGAGAGATATAAAGAACTATTGCGAAGGTGCCCTCACCATGGGTTACCTCTATGGCTTCAAGTTCAAACATTTTACAATGGTGTGAACCCCTCAACAAGACAGATGATTGATCCAGCAACTGGTGGAACCATCAATAACAAAACACCTGAAGAGACTTACGAATTTGTTAAGGAGATATCATTGAATAACTATTAGTGGCAAGTCATGAGGACTAAGCCAACCAAAACAGTAGGCGTTTATAACGTCGACTCGGTTACTATGCTGTCAAACCAGGTAGAACTTCTAAATAAAAAGATTGATGGTTTACTTGGTACTACGTAGGTACGTCCAGTGATGAGGTGTGATTCAAGTGGAGGAGGCATACATACAGAATATCAACCCTTCAATCCTACAGCCGAAGAGGAACAAGTCCACTATATGGGTAACAATAACTCTAGACCTCAAAATAACCCATACAGTAATACTTACAATGCAGGTTGGAGGAACCACCCAAATTTCTCATGGGGTGGTCAAGGAAATCAAAGGCCACAAAACCCTTCAGGTTTCCAACAACCACCTTATCAATAGGAAAAGAAACTGAACCTTGAGGAGATACTATCCAAATTCATCTCGGTGTCAGAAACTCATTTCTAGAATACCGAGACAGCACTAAAAAATCAACAAGCGTCGATCCAAGGGCTCAAAACTCAGATAGGTCAGCTGTTTAAATTAATTTTTGAACGACTACAAGGTAGCTTGCCAAGTAATACTGAACCTAACCTAAGGGAATAGCTCAATGCAATCAATGTTAGAAATGAGGAAGGGTTAGTTGCATCTGAACCAAAACCAAAGCAACAAACTGTGGTAAGCAAAAATAAATATGAGGTAGGTCACAATGAGGAAAAACCGGTTAGTGTAGAATATAAACCTCGTGTGCCATACCCTAATGCGACAAGGAAAGACCGCTCAGATGAGCAATTTGGTAAATTCCTTAAACTTTTAAAGAAATTACATATCAACTTACCGTTTATTGAAGCTCTCTCGAAGATGCCGAACGCAATGAAGTTTTTAAAAGAGCTCTTAGCAAATAAGCAGAAGTTGGACGAGGCGTCGCATGTGGAGCTAAACGCAGTTTGCTCAGCAATTCTACAGAATAAGCTACCCAACAAATTAAAAGATCCAGGGAGTTTTACAATTCCTTGCTTAATTGGTAGCTTAGATGTTAATAATGCATTGGCTGATTTAGAGGCTAGCATCAACGTCATGCCTTACAAAATGTTTAAACAACTATGTCTTGGGAAACCCAAACAAACTAGGATGAGCATTCAATTAGAAGATAAAACTATCAGATTTCCTAGGGGTATTATTGAAGATGTACTAGTTAAAATTGACAAATTTATATTCCCAGTTGATTTCGTTGTTCTAGAGATAGAGGAGGATAACAACACTCCTTTAATATTAGGAAGGCCCTTTTTAGTAACTGCTAGAACGATTATTGATGTTGGCATAAGTGAACTCACACTTCGCGTGGGGGACGAAACAATCACCCTTCAGCCTCGCAATTCTGGAAACACATCAAAAATTGAAGGTGATTGTATAAACCATTCTACTAAACCATATGGTGCAACCTACTTTGCAGGAAATAAGCTCGAAGGACATACATGAGCCATGTTCAAGCAATAATAAAGGACCTATCCATGAAGAATGAAGGCTACAAATAGATTAGCTAGATGAATGGTGAACACATAAACCGAGAACACACGATAAACCAAAACTACACCAAGACGAGCTTAATACCTCACCAAATCAACTTAAGGTTAGAGATAAGGTATTATTAGATGCTGCAGATCCTCGCATTACCACTTCTAAATCGAATGAAGAAAACCCTCTTACAGTAAGCATCTTCCCATAAGATATAGTCGAGGTAAAACATTCCAAATTTGGCTCTTTTAAGGTAAATATTACTCGTCTAAAACCTTATTTTGATAAGATTGATAGCAGGAATGAGGAGTGTAAACTCCTCGAACCACCATGACCATTCAATAGAGAGGTAAGTCGAGCTTAGACTATAAATAAGCGCTTCTTGAGAGGCAACCCGAGCTCTAATGGTATTAACTTCTTTAAATTTTAGTATTTAACACTTAACCTACTAACTGAGCTCTTGAATACAGGTTTTCCACACCCACACGGCTAGGCACACGGGCGTGCTTTAGACCGTGTGAAAACAGGGCAAAGACTTTTCCCAACACGGGCTGTGATAAATTGCCACAGCCGTGTGACATGGCCATGGCCGATCCTGCCAAAATAACGCGGGCGTGCGACACACCCGTGTCTTGAAACCGTGGTCGATCCTGCCAAAACAATGCGGGCATGGAACACGCCCGTGCCTAGCAACCGTGGTCGAACCTGTCGAAAGAACACGGGCATGGACCTACATACACGGGTGTAGCAAAAGTGAACGAAGCCAGGCACGGCCGTGCGACACGGCCGTGTTCATCAACACACCTAAGGTACATGGGCGTGGGGCGAATGCCAGACGCATCGAAATTTAGAAAAATACGAAACGTACGGGCTACAATTAGGGTACATGGGCGTGCCCCCTAGCCGTGTGCTACAAAATCTATAAATACCCTTCACTATTCATCATATTCTTCACCCAAAATCCCTAACCCTAGCCGCTGTAACTCCACACGCCCCCTCTGCCATGCCCGTGCGCCGCATTCAACTCAAATTTTTTACGCCCAAACTCCTCTTTCTAGTGTTTGTTTACTCTTTTCTCTTTTATTTACTGATTTCTAATGCTATTTATCATAGTAATCTACATTTTTCATGTTATTTCCATTTTTCTATCACTCAAATTTCATATCTAAAGTAGTTATCATCTATTTCATGTTGAAGTTTTTACTCATTGCATGATTTCTCTGCTCTATTTGACTAGTTTAAAATGAATATTCATGGTTAGGATAATATAAATACTCATGCTTTTTGTGTTGACATTTTTCATCAATAAAATATGTTACATTCATCCATTCTTTGTTTCCATAGAGTTCTTTGCCATTTTTATGAAATACTATTATCATGCTAATGACACGAAATTGTGCCATAAAATTGATTGTTTTGGTTAGGTTTGTTAGTGTTAGTAGTTGTGGCCGAAATTATTAGTTTTAATTTATGACTTTTTCCATTTTGAATTTGTTTATATTATACCTTGTCCATTCATCAAGATGGAATAATGGTTTTGCTTGCAGGTATACCATGTCATCCTCACGTGGAAAGAAGGCCGCCGTCCCTGCTTCGAAGAAAAGGAAGGGAGCATCATCCTCCTCGGGTCCTACCACTGAAATTCGCCACCCCCTCTTTCATTTTCCAATTGGACCCCAAGAATAACTTTTCTAGATACTTCGGGCCTGACCCTTAAGTGTGGGCCGCGCTAGAACAAGTCCAACTGGCTGATGCAATTCGGGCCCTCCTCACCACCGACCCATGGGACCTTTTCTTTGAGATCGTTGAGCTGACGTATCTCGAGCTCCCGATGGAACTATACTCTACATTCCATCTTCAAACTGTAATGACCAACTATGATGATCCCGGCACAGTCCAATTTCGCCTCGGCGGTCTAGTCTGCCAGTTGAGTGTCTCAGAGTTCGGTTTAGTACTGGGCCTTTACATGGAGGAGTTTAAGGAGGAGAACGACCTCGATACCCTCAACCGCCACATCTATTATTCTCCCTCGAAGTACTGGAACACCTTCGTCCCTCGCTCGGCCACCTACGACCCCAGTTACTCCAAGGCATCAGCTCTCCCTCCATCCTTGAGGTACTTACATTCTATTTTGGCTCACACTCTAATAGAGAGGCGAGAGAGCACCGGCATCATCAACACTCATGACGTCTATTTCTTATGGTGTATATCGTATGGGCACGTTTTCGACCTAGCCTACAATCAATCGAGGAAGAGGCTCCTGAGGACATTACTGATGATGTCCCTCCACGACACGAGGACCCACCATCTCAGCCACCACCCACCTATCGGCCAGTTCATATGGTAGCTTCATATTCTGACATCTCTGAGTGCCTCACTCGATTTGAGGAGTAGTGTTTTCAGCGATTTGATAACATTGATGCTACTCTACCGCAGATTTGTCAGCACCCCCACACTTCATTGCCACCACCACCTCGCAAACCATCCGGCGATAATGATATTTATATATTTTATTTTATCTTTATTTTTATTTTTATTTTTATTTGTCATTTTTCTTATTATTTCCACTACTTTTCATTTTACTTCCTTTTGATACTATTTTATTTTTAGGATTTATAAACAAATTTTATTCTCGGCTATTTCATTATGATTAATTATTCTTCTCTATATTCCTAAAAAGTTCCTGATTTTATCACAGTTATAAATATCTACAAAGCTCACAATTACTTAGGAACTTCAAACTCCACTGGAAAAGGTTATCCACGATTGCCATGCCCTACTCGACCACGAGATATAATATTCTTTTGGCACAGTACTTGTGGAACCCAACCTCTACCACCACCGGAGTATCCTCCTCCACTCTACATAACTCCAAACTAGGGAGTTCATTCACTTAACAGTCAGGAAGTTTCACTTCTCTCCCTATCTTATGATCTTATATATATAATTACCACTAATTTTATCTTTGTACATTGAGGGCAATGTACATCTTAAGTGTGGGGGGATAAATTATATCACTATCAAAAAAATCCCTGAATTTTGTCTTGTTCTCTTGTGAATCTCTCATATCATTTTTAGGATGAATTTTGATTAAATTATGATTATTATTGATATATCTCAAATTAAAACATAAGCACTCATGCATTGATTATTTAAACTTTAAGACATTAGAGAATTAAGCATGATAAGTTGATTTTTGAGAAGTTAAAATTTTAGGATGTTTTCCCAAGTTTAGGTATTACCTTGAATTGAAATCCATAGTTTTAAACGTAAAAAAGCTATAATTTTTGTGAGATTTTGAGCTTTAAGAGCATCTATTATTTCTTTCATGCTCACTTTTATTATTGCTTGAGTGCGCCAATATCTAATTGTTATGCTAGAACTTGCTTGATTATACATGTCAAGACCACACCATTTGATTTGATATGTCAAGATGACAGAGGCACTTAGGTTTAACCCACTCATGCCATGAAAAGCCTACCTTCACAACTAACCCTTAGTAAAATCCTTTGAGCCTAACAAGCCATTCCTCGATTTATCCCTAATATTAACCCTTAACTCATTATTGTTGAAATCCCCTCAATTAAGTTGATCCCTATTTTTGTCGAAATTTGATTTGAATAAATTGCTTAGCTATGTCTTGTTCTTAATAGTTAGTTTATAGTATATAGCTTGTTCTTAAAAAAACATACATATGTACATATTAGTAGTGATCTTTCATTTTTGAGCTTAAATATTTAAATTCCATACTCTGAAAAAGAAGCTCATGTATGCATAAGTGGTGATTAAATATTTTTCTAGTTAAGTAATTTTTCAATTCAATCTCGATTCTAACCTTCTCTTTCAGCTTGTGACCACACCCCCTAACCAAGCCTCACTGCAACCCTCTAAAGACCTTTTGATTGATGTATCCTCTCAATCTATAGTGGTAGAGATTTGATTTTCATGCAAGCCTATGGTAATAACTTTTCATATTGACTGTTGAGTGCTACATTCATTATCCTTAAACACTTCGAGTGATTTGAGTGAATCTTTAGTGAGGATGTTAAACTCTGTGAGATTTTGGATCAAAGGTGATTACTTAAATAAAGGGAGATGCCTATATTTTTCATGATTAAATGCTCAACTTGGAATGCTTGAAACTTTAATATTCTTTTAGTTGAATTCTCAATGTATGATTACTTATGAATTAGTTTGAGATATTATTGATAGGAATTATAAGTTGAGAAAAATGAATTCTTAATTGTGAATTGAGGATTTTGCTTGAGGACAAACAAACGCTTAAGTGTAGAGGTATTTTATAAACCATAATTTATACATATTATTATCCCATGCTTAACACATTTATGAATGATTTCTCCTTAGATTTGGTGAATTTGATGCTCCTAATCCATTAATTTCATGTTTTATACTTAGGTGAGCATGGGAGAGCAAAAAGAACAAGAAATGGGCCAAAAAAGGAGAAAATGGGCCGAAATGGGAAAACAACATGGCTTGGACTTCCTCACACGGGTATCACACACGCCCGTGCCATTCTAACAGGCTCAGACACGACCTAAAATAACCTCAACACGGGCATGTTGATCTTTCATCCTTGCCCACAGGCTCAAGTAATCGCACACGGGCGTGTCACACGGGCGTGTCCCTGCCGAACCCAATTTTAGTTCTATTCGGAAAAGGGAAAGTTTGAGGGATTTTAGGCATTCTAAAGCCTATTTAAACACCCTAGAGGAGGACTAAAGGAGACACATAGAGTAAGAAATAAGGAATTACTTGAAGAAAGCCGATTAATCCATCTCAGAAGCCGGATTCATCATCAAGATTAAAGATCTCTCCTCAATTTCCCTTCAGGAGTTTTGGGTTTTCTTTATGTTTTGTATTCATTATTCGTTTGAGATGTTTTTCTTTTTAGTTATGAACTAAGTCCCCTAAATACCTAAGGGGAATGAAACCTAAGACGGATCTTGTTATTATTATCTGAATTGCATGATAAGTATTTAACTTGTTCTTAATTATGTATTCTTAATTCTTGTTTCAGTATTTCAGGATATTGATTCAAGTTAATGCTCTCATTCAGAGGAAGAATAGTTCCTGTTTGAGAGTAACTTTGTCATAATTAAGCGGAGTTGATTGCATGCCTAGAGATAGGGTGACAAGATTTTGCATATTTTTGAATTTGTGAAAAATGGACTAAATTTTTGAATTTGTGAAAAATGGACTAAATTTTCAAAGTGTGAAAATGTAAGGGCTAAAGTGAAAAGTGCCCAAAATATGTGTTCATGGATTATTTTGAATGAAATGAATGATTGAATAGTTGAATTTGAATTGCATTAGATCAAGAACAAAGAAAATCAGACTTAGATCGAGGGAAGTCTAAAGTAGTTGAATAGTCAATTCGTTTTTGTCCGAAATCTGTACGAGGTAAGTTAAACTACACTTACATGTTAAGTTGATTAAATTCTGTATATATAAACTGTTATCTACATTGGACGGCCTTGAGAGCTTGATGAATAAACTCTGATAATATGCTGGTGTATGAGAAGTTTTGTATGTTCCTGAAGGAATGTTGATATTGATCTAAGATATCGTGTAAGACCATGTCTGGGACATAGGCCTCAATTTGAGATTTCGTGTAAGACCCTGTCTGGGACAGAGGCTTCAAAACCAAATTACATATAAGACCATGTCTGTGACGTCGGTATTGTACCTGTCTATGAATATCTATTCCTTTTCTGAATTGTCCGATGATAAAGTATGAGATATGGAAATAAATATATGGAATGTATAATTCATACAGGTACATTTGTGTCGCACTAGATTTCTGAATAGAAAAGACTATGTTTCTGTGAAGTAAAGAAATATTCTATGAGACAATTGTGAATTCTGGTCATTAAATGTTACTTATATACCATATTAGTTGAGTAATTGTATTTGGCTTACTAAGCTATTTGTAGCTTACTATGTGTGATTTCTGTCTGTTTTACAGTTATCACAGCTACTGAAGGCTCAGGATAGTCGAGGATTGTCACCACACTATTGAACTCATTTCGGTACTTTCAGAAGTGTACATATTTATAAGTATGGCATGTATAGGCTAGAAGGTTTAAGAATGTAAGCTTGATATGTATATATGTTCTGCCATGAGAATTGGCTAGCTAACGATAAGTTTGTGCATAGTTTTGGTGTATGTTGTAATGTGTTATGTTCTAATGTGAGTTGGTCATCCCTAAGCATGGAATTGGTTTAAATTTTTGGTATGATTGTTGTATATTATTGCTTGTAGGATTTGACCCAAAAAGGGGTGGAAAATTGGCTTAAACCAAGCCTGCATTGTGCCATACGGTCAGGGAACACGAGCGTGCCTTATGACCGTGGGCTTAAGTCAGTAGCTAGCTAAATACCACACAGTCATGGCACACGGTCGTGCTTATTAGCCGTGTGAAAAAGTCAGTGTAGGACCTCTTTTTGGCACGGTCGGATCACATGGGCGTGTCTTATGCTCGTGTGAGTCACACGGCCTAATCACATGGGCGTGTGACTTTGTCAGTTTTGAAAATTTTGATTAAGTTCTGAAAATTCTGAATGGGTTTAGTTTAGTCCCGACCTTTCTTAAATGTATGTTGTTGGTCTCGTAGACCATGTTATTAGATAAATTGTTGATGAATGTCTATGTGTAACACCCCAAACCTGGCCCGGATGTTACGGCCTGATCTGGCGTGTCACATTGAAGTGTTTTAGCGAAAACTGTGTTTTCATTGAAAACCTTTCTTAAAATAAGAGAGAATCTTAACTAAAAACTTGTTCAAACATAATATTTGATGAAAATAAAGCACTTAGAAATTTTAGTTGCGGAAGCATAGAAAACATACTATAACTTAAGAAATCCATGTTCAACTTCTCGTAGATACAATGAAAATAATAATAATAATTCAAGTAATAATAACATAGTGAAAACCTTATTACAATCTGGTCTGAGCATACTTAAAAAGAAATAAAAACTTAAATGCTTAAAAAAAAACAAGTCCGAATTATCTTGCTAGCTGGCTACCCAGAGTCCCTCCTGACATCGAACCTTCTACTGGATATCACCTGAAAATAAAATAAAAGAGGGGGTGAGTTTTCGCAAACTCAGTGTGTACAACCCTCAATGGAAACAAGCATTCAAGAAAAATCATCAAACATGCAATGCAATCCCATCCAAATTATCCATCCGCTGCACACTAGCTCCGTCCCCCGTCACACCATGTGGGGATATGAATATCGACCCACCCAGCCCACACACCAATGGTAGCCCGGTTGCGGAACTACCCTCATTTACATATTGGGCTTTAAAAGCTGTCGATAGATCTACGATTGTTAGGCAATCATGCGATCCTCATATACTTCCTCCGTTCCATAGTTCCCACCCCATTTGCAACCTAAGCAGAACATCATATGTATGCATGTCACATCCATAAAACTTGCATTCAACACCTAGGGGTATTTTGGTCATTTTCGCCCTTAGAGGCATTTCGATAATTTTCCATTAATTTTGGTTTCCACTTAACTTGGCCCGTTAACAAATCTCGAGAGCTAAGATGAACGAATACTATGCACCAGGTAGGATTCCAGAGAAGAGGAGGTGAGTCATTAAGACCGCTTAAGTACCAAGCTCTCCCTATATCCAATCCTAGACATGCATATACCCGTTGCCACATCTTAACCCTATGACTTATCCACGGTCGCAAAATATTAATTAAGCCTTATGTGGTTATCATATACTAGGCCCAAAACCCCTTACAAAGCCCAAACAAATTCACATACCTGTATCTGGCCCATTAAGCCCAATCATATTCATATGACCCATTAGGCCCAAATCACTTGTATATGGCCCATTAGGCCCAAATCAAATTTATATGGCTCGTTAGGCCCAGTCACATCCATATTCATGCTCAGATACAAATTCCTATCACATAGCATCAATATTCAGTTTTTGCCTATTGTGGGCCCAACGGCCCATCGGGCCCATTTAGCCCATTCCGACTTATATGGCCAAATCACAAGCCAAGTCCACGGAATAGCCCGTGGGTCTTAGGAAACCTATCGGTCTCTCCCTTACGAGTGTTCGTGCACTCGCAAGACTACCGTAGCCAAACTTTCGACTTTTTGGCATTTCGGCATTTCGGTTTTTGCCGATTCATAGTGTGTGCAGTGTATGTACACACTTGGTAAGCAAGTGTGATGCGATCTCCTTAGCCCAAACCTAAAATCGATAACACTCAAAAATTAACCTTACATACTTATCGAATACTTTACCAAAAGCCAGAATCTCACCTTAACTTTACCTTGCGCGATAAGTATAACAACCCCTTCACTGACCACGATCAACTCCTAGATCTACACCAATCATAACTATTAAAACCAGAATAATAGGTGACTCATATCCAACACAAGTCCCCTTACCTTACTATGGCTATTCGGCCAACCTTAGCCAATGGATGAGGAATACTTACCAAGATCGCAAACACCTAAAGAGCAATTTCGGCAGAGAGCTAAGATCCAAGATCCGATACTAATTCCCTACCATAGTTGATTGAAAGAGTGAGGGACAATAATCGATACCTAGCAAAGAAAACCGATTGGAAAAGCAAAACTTACACTAGATTCGGTTAAAGAGTATTCAGCCCTTGAGAGATTTGGCTTTTCGGCTTTTCAAATTTAGTATGGCGAATAAGGTTTATTTGGTACAGATTAAAGAAGAAGAGTAGAAGAAGAAATTGGCTAAGTGAAACAAAGAAAATTATGTAGAGAAGAATAGAAATTGGCAGGAAGAAAAGAAATAAAAATGAAAGGGTTTTCGGCTTTTTGGATCTTGAAAAGAAAAAGGTTTTCGGCTTTTGGAGAAAGGGGTTTCTGGAAACAAGGTAAAGAAGAATTTTGAAAGTAGCCTGGCAACCCTGTATTTGGCCCCTATTTATAGCCGTTATAGCTGAATTTTCCATGCCCAATTCCCAATTCGGCTCCATCACTTCTCCCTTCTCATCTCCTCGTTTTTCTCTCTGATAACCCCTTGATCTTTTCCTTAATTTTCTCTCCTGAATACTTCCCCTAGAGTCCTCTTTCATACCACTACCATCCTTCTAGAAGGCCAAAATTAAACTTCTAAAAATATTAAGCTAAGATTCAAACCTTGGATCTCCTTGCTAACTAATAACGCCACCTCTCTGCTCTTTAAGTGGCGTCACTTAGCCACTCCTCCACAAGGCTTTTTGATGCTATTTTTCCCCTATTTTTATTTAAAAGCCTAACTACTTGCCAACCCTGATTCTTTTAATAATTAAACTATAATTTCATTTATTCCTAGGTTCAAAATCAAACCTTATTTAAGACCTACTATAATTATCACATGGCTAGGAACATAAAACACAATTTTTATCAAAACCGAAAACAAAAAAATTTTAGGATTTCAGGATTTTTGGGTTTCGAGATTTTTGGGGCATTACACTATGTATCAATGTTGTTTAAAATCTGTGATTTTGTATTGTTCTAAAATGCTCTGTCCGTCTGGTGATACCCCTTACCTATTTCGATAACGGTTACGGGATAAGGGTGTTACATAGATATCGGCCTAGACTCAGCCGGCGCTGTCCCTTGAGCGGGAGCAAGTGCATTGCTCTCAACATCATTAGCTATTGCTCTTTCAGGATCCATTTACTATATGAAAAACACATTTTAACTGTAAGGAATCATCACACTATCAAAATTCATATATATAGCATGTATAGCTAGACTCACATACGCTATGGTAGTCCTAAAACCGACTAAACCATAGCTCTAATACTAATAAAATGTAACACCCTTAAACCATATCCGTCACCAGAAAAGGTTAAAGGCATTACCGGACATTCGAAACAATTAACATTCATTTCACAAACATCATAGCACCAAAGGTTATACATTATCTTGGAGTCCCTTATATAGGTCATCGAGACCTAAAATATGCATTAGAAAGGGTTCACGACTAAACCGAGCTCATACAAAATTTTTCAAAACTTCAAAAATTTTAGAGCTGTACAAGTCACACGCCCGTGTGAGCAAGCTGTGTGCCATACACGGTATTAGACACGCCCGTGTGAACAGGCCATGTGCCATACACGGCATTAGACATGTCCGTGTGTATAGGCCATGTCATAACAGGGCATACATACTAACTTGTACACATGGCCACAAGACACACCCGTGTGCCTTGGCCGTGGTCGAGCCTGACTTGGGTCACACGGCTAGCCACACGCCTGTGTGTCGTGGCTGTGCCCAAGACTGACTTAAAATCATAGGGTACCCCAGGGGACACACGGCCATGCAACATGACCGTGTGTCGCACACGGCTGAGACACAAGTCCATGTCTCTGCCCGTGTGCACAAAAATAGGCCATTTGAATAGCCAATTTGCCACCCCATTTGGGTCAAACCTACAAGCATCAAACCAAGCATATTTTCAATATAATTTCAGCCAATTTCAATACCAAAATATACATTATTCATGCCATTACATTATCAACAATTCCATTCTTAATTCATCTACCAAATCATACCAAATCTAAACCAAAACATATGTTCCAACACATCAACTTACATCGTTCAATCTCATGATCAAACTTACCAAATTCTCAAATATTCACTTACCAAAACATACCAACATTGACCAATTCATTTGGTCATCCAAAACATCATATATAAATTTCAACCAATAAGATTAAACACAATCTAGCCATATCACATGGCATAATATATATTACAAAACATATCCAAAAGACTTCTAGCCTGTACATGCCATATACCATATATACAACTCTCAAAATGGTACCAAAATAGATGTCCGATAGTGTGAGAGAGTCACTGACGATCCCTAGATCTGAGCTAGTTTTATAACACTGTAAAACAGAGAACATTTCACACAGTAAGCTTTAAAAGCTTAGCAAGTTCATACCACCAATAAACAACAATTTATATTATACGAAACATCAAGTAATAAACACTTAGTAGTTCAATAATTCATCCATCAATTCTATTCTATCTCATATAACATATTCATTCGAATTCATCAAGCTCCATACACATAGTACCATCTACCAAATAGATATCGGACATACCTGAACTTTTTCGCATAATTTACTTCATTCTTACTTCTCATTCAAATACATTAGTTCATTAGGAAGTCTTTCCATACTTTAAGAATTCGCACACTTAGTGCATCTTTGATTTGCTAAAACTGTCACAATCTCGCACACTTAGTGCCATTTCAATAAACTAAATCTATCTCGGTATCCCACACTTAGTGCCTTTCATAGCTGAAACTATTTCAACTAGCACACTTAGTGTCATTTGTAGCCGAAGCTATTTCAACTCGCACACTTAGTGCCATTTGTAACCGAAGCTATTTCGAACCGCACACTTAGTGCCGAACATAGTTGATTGTCATCATGCTTAAACAGTAATCAAATATCTATACAATTTAAACATTTTCAAGCATTGAAGCATAACTATAACATAATTCATCACGTACAAACTTACCTCGTACTCGGTATTGTCGACTCAGATTGTCACTATATAACCTTCAACTTCCCTCGATCTAAGTCTGAATTCCTCTTTTCTTGATCTATATGTATTCAAAACTAACCTTTTTATTCAAAAAATCATTTAATTGAATCCATATACACATATTTAGGGCATTTTACAAATTAGCCCTCACATTTTTACATTTTGACACTTTAGTCCTTAATTCACCAAATCACAAAATACACATAATTTGCTTTTACACAAGCTTAGCCGAATTCTCCTAATACTCATACAAGTCCACACATTTCATTTATTTCACATTTTGGTCCTTCAAAATATCATTTTCACAATTTAGCCCATTTTACTCAAATTCATCAAAAATTCAAATATAAAATATGTTAACCCAAAACATATTTTTTATTTACTATCATTAAACTTCACAAAGCTCACAATTTCATCAATGGCATATTTCGAAATCACCATCAAAATCAAAAATTGAGGCATGGGCTTAGTAAAACACAAAGCAACGATCTCAAAAACGTTGAAATTATCGAAAACGGATCAAAAAACATACATTAATTCTCAAAATTCTTAGCCAAACCCTAACTCAATCTTTTTCGTTCTTTTCCTTTGAATTTTCAGCAAGAACAAGGATGATAGTGGCCATTTTCATTTTTTATTTTTATTTAATTTGACACTTTAACAAACAACAGGCAACATTTACCTTTTACGTGATTAGGTCCTTTTATCAAATTAAACACACAAACGATTTAATTTTCATATGAAACTTTCACACATGCTAATTCACATTTCATAAGCAAGGAAAATAATATTTAAATATTTTTTGACTCGGATTTATGGTCCCAAAACCACTATTCCGACTAGGGTGTAAACCGTGCTGTTACAACTCTCCCCCTTAGGGATTTTCGTCCTTAAAAATCTTATCAGGGAATAGGCTTGGTTATTGTTTTCTCATAGTTTCTTCGGGATCCCACGTGGCTTCTTCAACCCTGTGTCGATTCCACAACACTTTCACTAATGAAATTTTCTTTTTTCTCAACTCTTTGATCTCACGAGCTAAAATCTGTATCGGTTCTTCTTCATAAGACATATCAGGCTGAATTTCAACCTCTGTCAGAGAAATAACATGCGAAGGATCTGATCTATATCTTCGTAGCATCGATATGTGAAATATGTTATGGATCTTTTCCAATTTCGGTGGTAAAAATAATCTATAAGTAACCGGTTCGATACGTTCTATAACTTTATATGGCCCGATAAACCTCAGACTCAACTTGCCTTTACGATCGAATTTGAGTATTTTCTTCCATGGCAAGACTTTCAAAAAGACTTTTTCCCCTATTTGAAACTCTATATCTTTTCCATTCAAGTCCACATACGATTTCTGACAATCTGATGTTGTTTTCAGACTTTCGCAGATCACTTTCACTTTTTCTTTAGTCTCTCTAATCAAATCGACCTCGTGTAACTTATTTTCACTGAGCTTTGTCCAATACAATGGTGTGCGACATTTACGACCATACAAAGCCTTGTAAGGTGCCATTTTGATACTCGATTCAAAGTTATTATTGTACGCAAAGTCAATAAGTGGCAAGTATCGTTCCCATGAACCCTTAAACTCAAGAATACAACATCTCAATATATCCTCAAGAATCTGAATAGTCTGCTCATATTGCCCATCCGTCTATGGGTGAAAAGCAATACTAAAATGTATTTTCGTACCTAACGCATCTTGCAATTTCTTCTAAAAGCGTGATGTAAACCTCAGATCTTTATACAAAACAATAGAAATAGGTACTCCATGTAATCTCACAATCTGAGAAACATAAAATTAAGCTAGCTTATCGAGGGAGTAATCTGTGTGAACCGGAGCAAAATGAGCCGATTTATTCAATCTATCCACAATAACCAAGATTGCATCTTTCATGCTCGAAGACGACGGTAAACGGTTACAAAATCTATCGTGACTCTGTCCCATTGCCACTCAGGTATCATGATTGGTTAAAGCAATCCCAAAGGTACTTGATGCTTGGCTTGTACTTCCTGACATACTAAACATTTTGAAACAAAGTCAGAAATGTCTCGTTTCATACCATGCCACCAATAAAGTTGTTTCAGATTATTATACATTTTCGTACTACCCAGGTGAATAGATAATTGACTGTTGTGAGCTTCATTCAAAATCATCTAAATTAACTCTAGATTTCTCGGAACACAAATTCTATCTCTGAATCTTAGACAATCATCATTACGAACTTTGAATTCTAAATCAGAATCTACTTCACACTGAGCTCGTTTAGCTAAAATCTCATTATCAATCTTCTGGGCTTCAATAATCTGTTGTAAAAACAATGGTCTTGCTTTCAATTCAACTAGAATTGAACCATCATCAGACATACACAACTGAGCATTCAAAGCATGTAATGCAAATAATGATTTTCGACTCAAAGCATCAGCAACAACATTCGCTTTTCCCGAAAGTTAATAAATTACAAGCTCATAATCTTTTAGCAATTCTAACCACTTTTTTTGTCTCAAATTTAGATCTTTCTGAGTCATCAGATATTTCAAACTCTTATGATCTGAATACACATGACATTTCTCACCAGATAGATAGTGGCGCCAAATCTTCAAAGCAAACACAATCACAACCAACTTAAGATCGTGCGTCAGATAGTTCTTTTCATGCGACTTTAACTGTTTCAAAGCATATGCAATGACTTTGCCTTCTTGCATCAAAACACATCCCAGACCAATCAACGAAGCATCACTATAAATCACAAATTCTTTACCCGATTTAGGTTGAACCAATACCGAAGCTTTAGTCAACAAAGTTTTCAACTGATCAAAACTTTTCTGACACTTTTCAGACCATTCGAATTTCACATCTTTCTGAAGTAGTTTTGTCAACAGAGTCACAATCATAGAAAAGCCTTTTACAAACCGTCGATAATAACCAGCAAGTCCCAGAAAACTACAGACTTCAGAAACATTTCTCGGAGGCTTCCAATCCAAAATAGCCGAAATCTTGCTTAGATTAACTCAGATACCAGATGCCAACACAACATGTTTGAGAAAACTGACTTCTCACAACCAAAATTCACACTTGCTAAACTTCGCATATAACTACTTATCTCGCAAAGTCTGTAGTACTATTCTCAAATGCTCGGTATGTTCAGTTTCATCACTCGAATAAATCAAAATGTCATCAATGAATACGACAACAAATCGATCTAAATACGGTCTGAAAATTATGTTCATCAAATCCATAAACACAGCAGGTGCATTTGTTAATCTGAAAGGCATAACCAAAAGCTCATATTGTCCGTACCTCGTTTGGAAAGTAGTTTTTGGAATGTCTGAATGTTTCGCTCGCAACTGATAATATCCCGATCTCAGATCTATCTTTGAAAATACAATCTCATTTCAACTGATCAAATAAATCATCAATTCGAGGCAGTGGATATTTGTTCTTGATCGTCACTTTATTTAGTTGTCGATAATCAATGCATATTCTCATAGTTCTGCCTTTCTTTTTCACGAACAAAACCAGTGCACCCCAAGGAGAAAAACTCGGTCTAGCAAAACCTCTATCCGTCAATTCTTACAACTGAGCTTTCAACTCTTTTAACTCTACCGGGGCCATTCTATATGGAACTATCAGAATCAAAGTAGTTCCCGGTACTAACTCAATACCAAACTCTACTTCTCGAATAGGTGGTAAACCCAAGAATTCTTTAGGAAACATATTCGGGTACTTACACACGACTGGTACTGATTCAATCTTTCTTTCTATCACTTTACTATCAAGCACATACGAAAAGTAAGCTTTATAACCTTTTCTCACATATTTCTAAGCTAACATCAAAGATATCACTGTCGGTAAACCATTCATATCATTTGATTCAATACGGATAATCTCATTATTTTGACATCTCGAATCAATCATTTTACGTTTACAATTTACAACAGCATCATGCATCGTTAGCCAATCCATACCCAGGATTATGTCAAACTCATCAAATGGTAGCAACATCAAATCAGCCAGAAAGTAATTATCCCTAATCATCAACGGACAATTCTTACATACTTTATCAACCAACACATACTTGCCTAAGGGGTTCGATACTCTAATTACAAACTCAGTAGACTCTACAGGTAAAGTCTTACTGGTTACTAAATGTACACATATATACGAATAAGTAGACCCTAGATCTATCAATACAATAACTTTAGTATCATAGAGAGTAAAAGTACCAGTAATAACATTTGGAGATGACGCTTCTTCTCGTGCTCGTATAGCATTGGCTCGTGCAGGTGCTCTAGCATCAGATCTTGTTGCAGGGTCTCGCGTCACACCTCTACCACCACTCGCATTTCCCATGTTTCTTGGTGGTCTACCTCTAGCTGTAGAATTACTCGACTTCATGTTATGAGTATTATCTTTCTCAGCATACTCTGGGCAATCTTTTATAAAGTGATCTCGAGAACCACAACTATAACAAGCTCAGTTATTACTTTTTCCCTAGCAATCTCCAAAATGTCGTCTTCTATATTGATTACACTCAGGCTTTTCATTCTTTGCATTACCAGCACTTGATATTGAGGTAGTTTGTGCTTTAGGATTGGTATATTGCCTTCTACAATCTCTATTCTGATGTCCCGCAAATTGTCGATCGGTCATTAAAATTTTTAGATTTCTTTGACGAGGAATGATAAGATTTATTCATCGACCGCTTCCTCAAATCTCTACCCTCTGAATCAGCTTTTCTCTTTTCTTTACTGAGATCTTCAGCTTTACAGGCCCTCTCAACAAGTACTACAAATTCTTTCAGTTCAAGTGTCCCGACTAACAGTTTTATGTCTTCATTCATTCCATCAACAATTCTTTTACACAGAATCTCTTCAGTAGACACGTATTCTCGAGCATACTTGCTCAAACGTGTAAATTCTCTTTCATATTCTGTTACAGTTATCTGGCCCTGTTTCAACTCCAGAAACTCTTTATTTTTCTGGTCAAGGAATTTTTGGCTTATGTACTTCTTTCTGAACTTGGTCTGAAAGAATTCCCAAGTAACCCGTTCCCTAGGAACCATTGATGTCAACGTTTTCCACCAATGATATGCATTGTCTCTAAGTAATGATACTGCACCTTTGTTACGTTCATCGGGAGCACAAGACAGCTCATCAAATACTCGGATAGTGTTCTCAAGCTAGAACTCAGCCCTTTCAGCATCATCATCAACCGTAGCCCGAAACTCTTTAGCCCTGCATTTACGAATCTTATCAACGGATGGCATATTCTGTCGAATCTGATCTACTACTGGCGGCAAGAACAGGTGGGGGTGGAGGTTGTTGAACAGCTAGATTCGTTCGTAAGAATTTCACGAACCACTCAGTCATCATTTGGAAGAAGGCTTGCTTAGCCTCTCCTCTCTGACTACTAGATATCGACCAAGACTCGGCGGAGCTGTCCTTTGAGTGGGAGCAAGCGTATTGCTCTTAACATCATCAACTATTGCTCTTTCAGGATCCATTTACTATATGAAAAACACATTTTAACTGTCAAGAATCATCACACTATCGAAATTCATATATAGGGCATGTATAACTAGACTTACATACGCTACGATAGTCCTAGAACTGACTAAACCATAGCTTTGATACCAATAAAATGTAACACCCTTAAATCGTATATGTCACCGGAAAAGGGTTAAAGGAATTACCGGACATTCGAAACAATTAACATTCATTTCACAAACATCATAGCATCAAAGGTTATACATTATCTTGGAGTCCCTTATATAGGTCATCGAGACTTAAAACATGCATTAGAAAAGGTTCAGGACTAAACAGAGCTCATACAAAATTTTTAAAAACTTCAAAAATTTCAAAGCTATACAGGTCACACGCCCGTGTGAACAGGTCGTGTGCCATATACGGAATTAGACACGCCCGTGTGAATAAGCCGTGTGCCATACACGGCATTAGATAAATTCGTGTCTCTAGGCCATGTCAAAACGGGGAATACATATTGACTTGCATACACAGCCACAAGACATGCCCTTGTGCCTTGCCCGTGGTCGAGCCAGACTTGGATCACACGGCTAGCCACACGCCCGTGTGCCTTGGCCGTGCCCAAGACTGACTTAAAATTGTAGGGTACCCCAACGGACACACGATCGTGCAACATGACCGTGTGTTGCACACGGCTGAGACACACACCCGTGTCTCTGCCCATGTGGACAAAAATAGGCCATTTGAATAGCCAATTTGCCACCCCATTCGGATCAAACCTACAACCATCAAACCAAGCATATTTTCAATATAATTTTAGCCAATTTCAATACCAAAACATACATTATTCTTGCCATTACATTATCAACAATTCCATTCTTAATTCATCTATCAAATCATACCAAATCTAAACCAAAACATATGTTCCAACACATCAACTTACATCGTTCAATCTCATGATCAAACTTGCCAAATTCTCAAATATTCACTTACCAAAACTTACTAACATTGACCAATTCATTTGGTCATCCAAAACATATCATATATAAATTTCAACCCATAAGATTAAACACAATCTAGCCATATCACATGGCATAATATATATTACAAAACATATTCAAAACACTTCTAGCCTACACATGCCATATACAATATATACAACTCTCAAAATGGTACCAAAATAGATGTCTGATAGTGTGAGTGAGTTGCTGACAATCGCTGGATCCAAGCTCGCTTTATAACACTATAAATTAGAGAACATCTCACACTGTAAGCTTTAAATGCTTATGTAACACCCCTTGCCCGTATCCGACACCGGAACAGGGTACGAGGTATTACCGGACTTGAGTACTTGTAATCATTTAAAACCAAGACATAAAATTTCATCAATTTTAAACTTTTTAAACATATTCAAGACTATCTATATTAAATGACTTTATACAATAGAGACCTTCAAATAACATAGGTCAGCATTTTAGGCCAACTCCTAGCAACTTAATAACAATTAAATGAGTATCCATACATGCCAAAGACTTAAAAAATACTTTAAAACCTTTATATATATCGATCAATAGTTTGATAGTGTGATTTAACCTCCGGCGAACTCCAACTCTAGCTAACATCTGCGACACTATAGGAAAAAGGAAAGGAAAGGAGTAAGCATTATAGCTTAGTAAGTAAATATGTAAATATTAATAAACAATACATTATCATGCATTAAACTTATGTTCCCGGAATATTACCATCACAAACACACATACTTTCACTACTACAATTATAAACAGATTCAAAATAAGCTATCTAGTAGAGTACCAGCAGCTAAATTATTTATTTCTGGAGCTACAGAACTCCAAATTACAAAACGTTAATTTTCCTTGAAACTAGATTCATGTATATTATTACCATAAAATTTTAAGAATTTTTGGTCTATCTAATTAGTACAGTTTATTCATTGAAGTTACCCCTGTTTCACTACTCAACTGTTCTGACCACTCTTCACTACGAATCAATTTTCTCCTCATACAGAATTCAAAGGATTTTCTAATTTATTTCATTTGAAACTAGCCTCATTAAGGATTTCAAGAATATAAATTATATCCCATAATTATTTTTGTACAATTTTTAATGATTTTTCCAAGTCAGAACAGGGGATCACGTAGTCATTCTGAACCAGTCTCATAGAAACTTAAATATCTCAGAATATAGAATTCCTTTGCTTGCTCTGTTTCTGTTATATGAAAATATACTCATTAAGCTTTAATTTGATATCTTGTTCAGTCTCTGATTCAATTTTTACTATTTTTGGTAAATTTTTAGATTCTCGTCATTGCAACTATCCAGAACAGTTTTATTGTAAATTTTGATCTTTCACACGTCAATTGTATTCATCACTTACTCATAACAATCTTTCCAATTTCCAATCACATATCGAGCATATTACTCATAAGTTACACACGTATATACTTACACTTATCATCACAAAGTCATACATAATTTCATTTAATCAATTTCCCAGTTGAACGCTTCGGAATAATAACAGATACGCAATGGTATCACACATAGCTCACCTTTAAAATCGAAGCTCTCTTGTACACATAATGGCCTTCACTTAGCACCACTCATGTGACCTAGCTCAATTGTACACATAATTTTGGCTCTCTTGTACACATGGTGAACACTTAGTACCACCCATGTGACCTAGCCAGTTTATCTCGTAGCTCTCTTGTCTACATAGTGTCCTTCACCTGGAACCACGCATGCGACCTAGCTACATATATCCCGTAGCTCTCTTGTCTACATGGTGTATACATAGTATCACCCATGCGACCTAGCTACATCATAATGTCTCGTAGCTCTCTTGTACACATGATGTGCACTCAACATCGTACATGTGACCTAGCTACATACCATCTGTATCATCCAATCTTTCCGAAGGTTCAACCGAGATTTCTCTCTCTTTCTAATACTTGATTCCATACTTCCAATAGTCAATTATGATTCAAAAATCAGCTACAATACATAAAATATGCTGAAATATAAAAACATAATAAAGATAATGTATTATTTACATACAAACTTACATACTTTCTCATTTTCATGTCACATTAATATTGAACATTTAAATCATCATAATTATACTTACTTTCAACACCTCGAAAATCATAGTAAATATATCAATTTTGCATTGAAACATGCATAAATTAATGCTTATTATACATATGAACTTACCTCGATACTAAAACGGCCATTTTACCAACTTTCCCGATTTTCAATTTTTCTCCCATTCTAGGTTCAAATCTCGTTTTCTGGGATCTAAAACATCATATTTTACTTATTTAATTAATTTACTATTCAAAACAGTCCTTAACTCAAACTTTAGCAAAATTACAATTTTGCCCCTAAATTTTTGCATATTTACACTTTTACCCCTAGGCTCGGGAATTAAACTTCATCCCTTATTATTATGTTTTACGACATGCTGATCATTTTTCCCTTCTATGGCAACATCAAATTCTCACTCTAACACATAGTTATGAACAATAACAACTTTTACCGATTAAGCCATTTTACTCATTTTTGCTTAAAACCGCTTAGCAAAAGTTGTTTAACATAATTTTAGCCTTCATATTCTACCATAAAACATCAAAATAAACACATTTCACCTATGGGTATTTTTCCAAATATGAACCCTAGCTTAAATTATTGCTAGAATAAGCTTAATCAAGTTACCGAGATTCTAAGAACGTAAAGAACTTGAAAAACGGGGCTAGAACGGACTTACTATTGAGCTTGGAAAGCTTGAAAACCCTATCCATGGCTTCCCCCATGCTAATTTCAGCCTCCATGAGAAAGATGAGTCAATTTTTGCTTTATTTTCCCTTTTTATTTCTTTTAATTACCAAATGACTAAAATGCCCTTAAGGCCTTTCTTTAAAATTTTGTCCTATTCATGCCCATTTTTGTCCAAACAAAATATAATGGTCTAATTACCATTTAAGGACCTCCTCTTTAAACTCCCATTTCAATCAAGTACTTATGAATTAGAACACATATTTTGCAACTTTTACAATTTAGTCCTAAAAGTCCAATTAAGCACCTTATCAGTAAAATTACTTAACGATATTTTTACACAATATTTTAATCAATAAATAAACCTTAAAACTTAATCAGAATAATTTTTTTGGCTTCAAATTTGTGGTTCTAAAACCATCGTTCCGTTTAGGCCCTAAATCGGGCTGTTACATTAACTTCTGCAAATAAGCCCTAATAGGCAAATTAAACATGCAATCTATAAAATTTCTTATCAATACTGTAACACATGCATCTAATCACTCGGTAAATCATAAAAATTAATCGAAATAAACTTTTTTATCTCAAATTTGTGGTTTCACAACCACTATTCCATTTAGGCCCTATTTCGAGATGTTATAGCTTAGCAAGTTCGTACCACAAATAAACAGTAGTTTATATTATATGAAACATCAAGTAATAAACACTTAGTAGTTCAATAATTCATCCATCAATTCTATTCTATCTCATATAACATATTCATTCAAATTCATCAAGCTCCATACACATAGTATCATCTACGAAATAGATATCGAACATACCTGAACTTTTTTGTATAATTTACTTCATTCTTACCTCGTATTCAAATACATTAGCTCATTAGGAAGTCTTTCCATGCTCTAAGAATTCGCACACTTAGTGCATCTTTAATTTGCCGAAAACGTTACAATCTGGCACACTTAGTGCCATTTCAATAAACTGAATCTATCTCGGTATCGCATAGTTAGTGCGTTTCATAGCTGAAACTATTTCAACTCGCACACTTAGTGCCATTTGTAGCCGAAGCTATTTCAAACCGCACACTTAGTGCCGAACATAGGTATTTTCATCATGCTTAAACAGTAATCAAATTTCTATACAATTTAAACATTTTCAAGCATTGAAGCATAACTATAACATTCTTCATCACATACGAACTTACCTCGTACTCGGTATTGTCGACTCGAATTGTCTACTCTATAACCTTCGACTTCCCTCGGTCTAAGTTTGAATTCCTCTTTTCATGATCTATATGTATTCAAAATTAACCCTTTTATTCAAAAAATCATTCAATTCAATCCATATACACATATTTAGGGCATTTTGCAAATTAGACCTTACATTTTCACATTTGACACTTTAGTCTCTAATTCACGAAATCACAAAATACACATAATTTGCTTTTACACAAGCTTAGCCGAATTCTCCTAATACTCATACGTGTCCAAACATTTCATTTATTTTACATTTTAGTCCTTCAAAATATCATTTTCACAATTTATCCTATTTTACTCAAATTCATCAAAAATTCAAATACAAAATATGTTAACCCAACACATATCTTTTATTTACTATCATTAAACTTCACAAAGCTCACAATTTCATCAATGACATATTTCAAAATCATCATCAAAATAAAAAATTGAGGCATGGGCTTAGTAAAACACAAAGCAGCGGTCTCAAAAACGTAGAAATTATCAAAAACAGAACAAAAAACATATATTAATTCTCAAATTTCCTAGTCGAACCCTAACTCAATCTTTTTCTTTCTTTTCCTTTGAAATTTCAACAAGAACAAGGATGATAATGGCCATTTT
This sequence comes from Gossypium anomalum, assembly GCA_025698475.1. NCBI lineage: Eukaryota > Viridiplantae > Streptophyta > Magnoliopsida > Malvales > Malvaceae > Gossypium > Gossypium anomalum. Next base: position 31,142,929 of record CM046967.1, read on the forward strand.
TATGTTTTATTTTTATTTAATTCATAATAATACAACAATTACCATTATAACCTTAGTCATATAACATTAAAATCCCACAAATAATGTCTATACTTGTCCATGCATTAATTAAATGGTCCAATTGCATCATAAGGACTTCATACTTAAAAAGCCATGTCAATTCGACACTTTAACAAACAACAGTCAACTTTTACCTTTTACGTGATTAGGTCCTTTTATCAAATTAAACACACAAACGATTTAATTTTCATAGGAAACTTTCACACATGCTAATTCACATTTAATAAGCACGAAAAATAATATTTAAATATTTTTTAACTCAAATTTGTGATCTTAAAACCACTATTCCAACTGGGGTCTAAACTGGGCTGTTACAGCTATACCGATGACTCAATTGTTACAAAAAGATGTGAAGTTTGAGTGGTTCAAGAAATGAAAACAGAGCTTTGAATAGTTGAAAGTACTGTTAACTAAAGCACCAGTTTTAGTTCAGCCTGAGTCAGGTAAACAGTTTGTGATTTACAGTGATGTGTCATTGAACGGTTTGGGATGTGTTTTAATGCAAGAAGGCAAACTGATAGCTTATGCTTTCAGACAATTAAAATTGCATGGAAAGAATTATCCTTCGCACGACTTAGAGTTGGTTGCTATTGTATTCACTTTGAAATTTTGGTGACATCATTTGTTTAGTGAAAATGGCATATTTTTACCGACCACAAGAGCTTGAAGTATTTAATGTCTCAGAAAGATTTGAATTTACAAAAATGAAGATGGTTTGAGTTGTTGAAAGATTATGAGTTAGTGATTGATTATCATCTGGGGAAAGCAAAAGTAGTCGCGGATGCTCTAAGTAGAAAATCTTTATTCGCTTTAAGGGCGATGAACACACGATTGACATTATCTGATGATGGTTTGATTTTAGCTGAGTTAAAAGCTAAACCGATATTTCTTCAGCAAATCTGTGAAGCTTAGAAATGTGATAATGAATTGTAAGCTAAAAGAGTATAGCGCGAGTGGACTACTGATTCAAAATATCAGATTGGATCCGATGATTGTTTGCTATTCTGAGGTAGAATATGTGTATCGAGAAATTTTGAGCTTATTCAGAAAGTTCTACACAAAGCACACAGTGGTTGTTTATCTATTCATCCGGGGAGTACTAAGATGTACATTGATCTGAAACAGATGTATTGGTGGTCGGGCATAAAACGAGACATTTTAGAATTTGTGTCGAGATGCTTAGTTTGTCAACAAGCTAAAGCCGAACATCAAGTGCCTTCAGGACTACTACAGCCAGTGATGATACGTGAATGGAAGTGGGATAGAGTTACGATTGATTTTGTATCGGGGTTACCCTTATCTCTAAAAAAAAAGATGCTATTTGGGTTGTGGTTGATCGTTTAACGAAATCTACACATTTCATTCTGGTACGTACAAAATTTTCACTTGATAGATTAGCTGAATTGTACATCTCTGAGATTGTTAGATTGCATGGGGTGTCAGTCTCCATTATTTTAGATAGAGATTTAAGGTTTACGTCACGATTTTGGAAGAAATTTACAAGATGCTTTGGGTACGCAGTTGCACTTTAGTACTACATTCCATCCTCAAACCAATGGTCAATTCGAGAGAGTGATTCAGATTCTCGAGGATATGCTTCATTGTTGTGTATTGGAGTTTGAAGGCAGTTAGGAAAAATATTTACAGTTGGTTGAGTTTGCATATAATAATAGTTTTCAATCGAGCATAAAGATGGCACCGTACGAAGCTTTATATGGTTGTAAATGTCGAACTCCGTTGTATTAGACTGAGATTAGTGAGAAAAAGAATCATGAGGTTGATTTGATCAGAGAGACCAAAGAGAAAGTTAAAGTAATTCGCGATAGTTTGAAAGCAGCTTCAGATCAACAAAAATCATATGCGGATTTAAAACATAAAGATATTGAATTTCAAATTGGCAACAAAGTGTTTTTGAAAGTATCACCGTGGAAGAAGATTCTTCAATTTGGTCGCAAAGGAAAATTGAATCCGCGATTTATCGGGCCGTATGAGATTATCGAAAAAATAAGGCCAGTGGCATATCGGCTAGCTTTACCATCAGAATTAGAAAAGATCCATAATGTATTTCATGTATCTATGTTACGATGATGCCGATCAGATCCGTCGCACATAATTTCTCTAACAGAAGTTGAAATTCAACCTGATATGTCGTATAGCGAAGAATCGATCAAAATTTTGGCTCGAGAAATTAAAAAGTTAAGAAACAAAAGCATAGCTTTAGTGAAGGTTCTTTAGCAATGTCACGATGCTGAAGAGGCTATATGGGAGCCCAAGGAAGCTAAGAGAAAACAGTACCCTAACCTATTTTCTGGTAAGATTTTCGAGGACAAAAATTCCTTAAAGGGAGAGTTCTAACAGCCCGTTTTTAGTCAAATCAGAAAAGTGATTTTGGGACCACAAATTTGAGATCAAAATATTTCTTTTATTATTATTTTAATGTTTATAGTATGTTAAGAAATTTCGACGTTGGCATGCTTAATTTGATATAAAGGACTAAATTGCAAAAGGTGAAAAACTAGAGTTCTATAAGCTAAAGCGATTTAATAGCTGTGAAATTAAATGATTGGAGGGTTTATGTTGTAATTAAACCATTGATAGCATGAGTGGACAATTATGGACATTAAACATATAATTTTAAAGGTTAATTTATAAGGTTAATTAAGTAAATTGGTAAATAAGTTAAGTAAAAATAATAAAAACAAAACATCTTTTTGGTTCATTTTCATAACTAAAATAAAAAGGAAAAATAGAGTTTGGGAGCTTGGAAATATCGGCTAGAAGAATCCTTGCATGTAAGTAGTTTTTGACTTAGTTTTTAATGATTTCTATGTTTTTGGAGTCATTGTAGCTTAATCTAGCTAGCCGAGGGACTAGTTTGCAAAACTGTTAAAAATCTATGTTTTTACAATTGATGAATGTATATGTATTTTGATGTTTGGTGATAGAAAATAAATGGTTGTTGTTAGATAAACAACATTTGTTAAGTGATTTTTGTTGAAATTGCAAATTAGGGATTTATTTGTAAAATGTGTAAAGTTCATGGTGAAATATGTGAAATAATGAAAATTTTGGGCTGATATAAGTCTATATAGAATTTGGCTAGTATGGGTTGAAATGGAATTGCATAAATTTTTCATTTTATGAGCTAGGGACTAAATTGTAAAGAATTCAAAATTTAAAGGGCAAAAGTGTAGTTTTTCCATAATATGAGTTTTGGGTTAAATCGAATAGAATGATATTTAAATAAGTTAAATTTGATTATATATAGATCAAGAAAAGCAACGTTCAGATTTAGATCAAGGGAAAAACAAAATAGTGGATTGATAGCTCGATTCTCTCCGTATAAATACGAGGTAAGTTTGTACGTTAATAAACATTAAAATAATTATGTTTTAAATACTCTATTATTACATTATTGATAAATACGACTTCACAAAAATATACGACAAAGATTAGGCTACGTGTGAAATCCCGATTGAACCTTAGGAATACATAGGATACAAATGACATGTCATTAGGGGTTATTGTGTTTTGGGTGCTAGTTTGTACGTTCTACTAGTGGCTGAGTTTTCTGACATGTGTTGCAGTTACCCATCAGCTTGTGTGAGTAGCACCGTGTAGCTACATTTTGACCGTTAACTTATGTGAGCGGACCTGGTGATAGCTCGAGATGAGCATTTACATATGATATTTGAGATTGAGATGGTTTTGAACATGTATTGGCACTTAGGGTGCGAGATTCCCTAGTATCTGATATTGTTCCAAATGGTTCAATGTGTATATCGTTGGTATGAAAGAATAAGTGATTGATACGTATCATAACAGGTATGTATGTCAAACATATAGGCTTTGAGTCTATGAAACTTGTGAATTTCATATCTAACCTTGTGAATGAATATGTGATAGGTTTATGGATTAATATGAGTTATATTATGATATGTTTGATTATTTAAATTGCTAAACGAAAGAAGGTCGGGCCCCTGACTCCACGCTCATGGCGGCCCGGTTCTAAAAGCAATGGGTGGGTTTCATGTTTGATCAGTACTCATATGGTAAGTTGAGTTTATTTCTATACGAACTAACTAAGCTTAATAACTTACTCTGTTTACCTTTCAGTGTTTTATACTGATTTTGAAGCTTGCTCCATTTGGGAGTTATCGAAGATCTCATCACACTATCCAACCGTCATTTTGGTACTTTTGAACTTGTGTACTTGGTTATATGGCATGTATAGGTGTTGTGGTTAATATGGCCTATATGTTTGTAATGTATATGGCCAATTGACTTGGCTTGTAAATGATGTATGTTTTGGTTACATATATAGCCATGTGATTTGGCTTATTTTGGTATACTTGGTTATATGTGTGTGTGTGTGTGTGTGTGTGTGTGTGTGTGTGTAAATGGATTTTGATATTTGGCTTATAATTGCTATGTGAATGCCTTGTTGTGAATTGGTATTTTGAGCACGAAATGATTGAATTTGAGAATGTGGTATGCTTGTTGATTTAGGCACAAAGTCTAATAGGTAAGTTTGATCATTTAGGTGATTTTTAAATGTGAAATTGGTATGATTTTGAATGGCTACTTGGGTTGCTTATGAGCATTTTGGTTGTTGGTATTGGTAGTATATGATTTTGGCTTGAAATTGGTTGTTATAAGTGCCTATTTATGTACTGATTTTTTGTTCATTGTTGAACCTAGGTTGACAACTTTTATGGGTGAGAAATGTGGCTTGAAACATAGCCTATTTTTGTCCACACAGACAGAGACATGAGCGTGTGTCTTAGCCATGTGTGACACATGGCTAGGTGACACGACCGTGTGTCCCCTAGTACTTATTTAGAAAACCAAGTCAGTAGCTCCAGACGGCCTGTACACAGGCGTGTGACTTGGCCGTGTGGCAAAAGTTTGTATACGCTCTAGTTTTCACATGGCCTAGCACACGGCCTGACACATGGGCGTGTGAGGCTATTTCAAAGGGTAAATGGGTTAATCACATGGGCGTGTGGTTGGCCGTGTGACCCAAGTCAGTGAGTTACACAGAGTAGGACATGGGTTGGGACACGTCCATGTGATCCCATTTCAAATGTCTACACGGCCTGTGACACAGGCGTGTCTTTGGTCGTCCGAGACACACGGCTGCGCTACACAGGCGTGTAACAGTTTTAGGTCAAAACAGAACAGTGGTTTCGGGACCACAAATCTAAATTCAAAATATTTATTTTATTATTTTAATGAGGTCTACAGTGTGATAGATAAATTATGTGGAAGTTTTGTAAAGAAATTTTACCGTTTAAATGCTCAATTTGGTAAAAAGGACTAAATCGCGTAAAGCATAAAATATGAGTTCTATTGTTTAAAGGTATTAAATAGCTATGGTTTATTAATATGGAAGTCCATATAATGTTATTTGACCTTAGTTTAAGTTAATGGACATTCATGTCCATGAATTTCATGATATATTAAGTTATATTATAAGGTTATATTGGTAATTGGATTAATAAAGTTTAATTTAATAAAAAAATGCATTATAATTCTTCATTCATCTTCTCAACCGAACCAAGGGCAAGGAATAGCCATTTTCAAAGATTCAAACCTTCGATCACTTTACCTTAAGCATGTAAGTCAGTTTTAGCTCGGTTTTTAATGATTTTTATATTTTTGAGCTCGTTGCAGCTTAATCTAGCTAGCTCGTACCTTCGTTTTCAAAATTGTTATAAATTTTGAGATATGCCATTGTTGAATACTTAGGTATTTTGAAGTCTTTTTGTAATGCCCCCGTACCCAAGACCATCGCCGGAAGTCGAGCATGAGGTGTTACTAACCTTAATTTATCACTTAAACAGCTCAAATAATTTATTTTAAAAAGTTCCAGACAAGCTGATTAACTGCATCACAGTCGCTTAAAAATTCATATCTCGAGTTCTGAAACTCAAAATTAAGATCCGTAAATTTTCTCTGAAATTAGACTCATATATCTATCTTCTAATTGTTTTCTAAAATTTTTTGTTAGGCCAATTAGTACAGTTTATTAGTTAAAGTCTCCCTTGTTTCAGGGTTTGACTGCTCTGACCTCTGTTCACTACAAACCACTTTTCTCTTTGTACAGAATTCAAAAGACTTTGACCTTTGTTTCTTTTAAAACTATACTCAATAAGAAATCTGTACATATAAATTATGACTTCTAATTATATTTATACAATGTTTAGTGAATTTCCAAAGTTAGAATAGGAGATCCAGAAATCACTCTGGCCCTGTTTCACAAAAATTTAAATATCTCATAAAATATAACTTATATACCTGTTTTGTTCCATCCATACGTAATTCTTCAATTCCATATTTTATTCATCATCTATTTATATCTCTACTATTTTTAGTGATTTTTCAAACTCACGTCACTACTGCTGTGAAATTCTGTTTTATAGCCAATTTCACTTTACTATAGATTTTCAAGGACTAAATAGCATTTTAAACATACATGACATCAAATATGTTTTGGATTGGCCATTCCAATGGCTAATCATTTACAAACCCTTTTCTTACCAAACAATAACCATATCATAAGATCGTTTGCACAAAGTGAGTATAGTGCTATACATGCCACATTCAAAGTATACAAGCCATTTTACCAATTTAAGTCTTCGGATAGTGTGAACGAGTCTTCGACCTATCCCGATTCTCAAGCCAGCTTGTCAAAACTACAATGAATGAAAAGGAGGGAGTAAGCATAAATGCTTAGTAAGTTCACATGAAAATAGCAAGTAACATAATCATGCAATTCAACATAAACATCATTTGCATAAACAACACCAAGACATTCACATTACATTTGCATTCAATATCTTACTACGATTTCATCATACCAAGTTCTCAACCCGAGGGTTTAAGCACATACCTGTCAAATTTTCTCATTCACCACACTTACCAACATATCACCTTCATTTTAGGCATTCTTCTTATTCACCTAAGATTCACCCATTGAACACATCAGCATATAATTCGAATACACGGATTTCATGAACATAAGTGTCATACCCGCAGCTAGACAAACTCAATAGCCTGCGGAACTTATGTAGCCAAGCTACCATGTAACCCGCCCATAAGTGAACTCAGACTCAACTCAACGAGCTCGGGCGTTCGCATCCATAAGTGAACTCGGACTCAACTCAATGAGCTCGGATGCCTAGTCACATCTCACGAACTCGGACTCAACTCAACGAGTTTGGAACTCAATATCCTAGTGACATGTCACTTGTATTCTAATCTATTCCCAAGGTTCAAACGGGATTTTTCCTCGATCACATATCTTTGCCATCTTCCATGGAATATCGAAACCGACACTCGGTAGAAATTCATATTTATCAAGTAGTAAACATAGTATGCATATTACTCAATAATAACCACAAAGCATAATATTTCATGATAAAAAATTTTCATATCATATAAATAAATTTAATGATAATAATCATCATATCATATAAATAACATTATATTACTTAAATGGACAATTATGTTACCACATTTACACATGAACTTACCTCGATACAAAATATTAGCAATCGAGCCTATTCCTCGTAAACTTTATTTTTCCCTCGATCACGACTTGAATCTCATTTCTCTTGATCTATAATGCCAAATTAATCTTATTTAATACATACATTCATCAAAACAGCCTTTAATACGAACTTTGGCAAAATTACATTTTTGCCCCTAAACTTTTACATATTTGCACTTTTTCCCCAAGGCTCGGAAATTAAACTTCATCCATTATTCTTATGTTTTATGACATTTTGATCATTTTTCCCTTCTATGGCAACATCAAATTCTCACTCTAACATGTACTTATGACTATTAGGTATTTTTACTGATTAAGCCCTTTTTCTCGTTTTCACTTAAAACCGAGTAGCACAAGTTGTCTAAAATAATTTAAAACCTCATATTATACCATAAAACACCAAAATACACAAATTTCACCTATTGGTATTTTTCCAAATACGAACCCTAGGTTGAATTATTGCTAGCATAAGCTAAATTGAGCTACTGGGATTTCAAAAATGTAAAGAACATTAAAAACAGGCAAAGAAATCACTTATAATCAAGGTTTAAAAGTGTTGAAACCCTAGCTATGGTGGACAACAAAATTCAGCAGCAAATTATGGAGAAGATGATCATTTTGTGTTATTTTTCCCATTTTATTTCATTTAATATACAAATGACCAAAATGCCCTACCTTACTAAACTTTTAAAAATTCCATCCATGTCCAATTTTTGTCCATAAACTTAGAAATTGGTAAAATTTCTATTTAAGACCTTCTCATTAATATTCCAAAACAATTTCATACTAAAAACTTCTAGAATGCAAGTTTTGCAAATTATTCGATTTAGTCCCTAATCTCAACTTAAGCACTTTATGCATAGAATTTCATCACGAAATTTTCACATAATCATGCAATCATATCATGAACCTCAAAATAATTTTAAAATAATCATTTTTATCTCAGATTTATGGTCACGAAACTACTATTCCGATTAGGCCCTAATTCGAGATATTACACTTTTGATAGATTATGGAAGCTTGATGATAGTTATATAAGTTTTATAAAGTGATTTTTGACAAAAATGAGAATTAGGGATTAATTTGTAAAAGATAGAAATTTTATGGCTAAAATTGTGACAATAATGAAATTTTTGGGCTGCTAGTAGCATATAGGAAATCTGGCTATCTTGGGTTATAGCCTAATTGTGTAAATTTGTCATTTTGTGTATAAATGACTAAATTGCAAAGTAGTCAAAAGTCTAGGGTAAATTGTAATTTGGCAAAAAATGAATGTTTTAGGCTAAATTGAATTGAATGAAAGTTTGAATGAGTTAACTTGATATCATATAGATCAAGATAAGCAAATACCAGAATTAGATCGAGGGAAACGAAAGGTAGACGAGTAATCGACGGTTATCCGAGTAATTCAAGGTAAGTTCATATAATTAGAATCGAACTATACTATACTTGCAATGGTTGAAAGGAATGTTTATAATTGAATTATTGAGATATGAATACTTTGTTGATATATCGAATCTATTACCGAGCTTTAGTTGAACTATATGAGTTCATTGGATACGAGTGACGTGTTATTGTACTTACCAAAATGGTCGAGCTCCTGCATTTTTTGCAGATTCACCATAGCTCGTATGAGCTTACCGATTCAGCTCGAAAGATCTTACTATTCAGCTCAATAAAGCTTCCCATTTTTAGCTCAATAGAGCTTATTGTTATCAGCTCATGAAGAGCTTACTGGCCATGTCTCGAAAGAACATGTATGATGATGAATTGACAGATTATTAACATTGTTCCCTCGATTATCCTTTGAAGTTCTAATAGATTCAACGAGTCTAAATAATGCTATATGAACAAGATATGGTTTATGTATTAGTTAAATGACTAACATGTTTTCATATTGTAATTAGGATTGCTTATATTGAATGGTCGGCATTATACTATTGCTTTGATTACTTTAATGGTAAGTTTAATTCTAAATTATATGGGCTTACTAAGCTTAAAGTCTTACTGTATTTCTGTTTCTATGTTTTATAGAGGTTTGTTACCTCGCTCGTTCCAAACAAGTCAGAGTTGCACGTCACACTATCCAAATTCCCATTTGGTATTATGAACTTATGAGCTTATGTAAATATGGCATGTATAGGCTAGCTAGATAGTAAGGTTACATTTTGGAATCATGTTTTGATTATGAAATTGTACATAAGTTAAGCCATGTGATTTGGCTTATTTGGTATCATATTTTGGTTATATATGTATATGTTTGAATATGGTATGTTTTGGTATGAAAATGTTTGAATGAAATTAGGCAAAGGTACTCTTGATTTATAGATGTTAAATGGATAAATTGTATATGTTGTTATATAGGTATATGGACATGTGAATGGTAAGTTTGGTTATGGTCTATAATGTGTATTGAATTGATTCATTTGGTTGAAAATTGAGTTGTTTAAATGTGGTCAAATTTGAATATATACGCTTATGTTTTAGGGTGGAAAATTTGGCTATTCAAATGGCCTATTTTTGTCCACACGGGCAGAGAAACGGGTGTGTGGTTCAGCCTTGTGTGACACACGGTCCCGTTACACGGTCGTGTGTCCCCTAGGTTACCCTATGAATTCAACCCTCCAGTTTTGACACGGCCTAGACACATGGGCCTGTCTATTGGTCGTGTGTGGCACACAGGCTGGCACATGGGCGTGTGGTTGGGCATGTGGCCAAGTCAGTAGCCTCCCTAATTTTCACACGGCCTGGCACACGGGTATGTCCTATGGGCGTGTAGATAAGTTAGTATGTATGCCCTGTTTTGACATGGCTTAGACACACAGGTGTATCTAAGGCCGTATGAGGCACACAGCCTATTCACACAGGCGTGTGACCTTTTAAAAGTTGAAAATTTTCTAAGTTTCTAAAACTTTTATATGTTAACGATTTGGTCCCTAATGCATGTTTTAAGTATTGTATGCTCGATTTTAAGTTCATATTGAATGTGAATGAATGTCATTTACTGTAATGAGATGAATATTTGATAATGATTGTTCTGAATGTTATTATAAGTCCGGCAATGCCTTTTAACCTATTCCGGCGATGGTTACGGGTTAGGGGTGTTACATTTTATTGGTATCAGAGCTACAATTTAGTCAATTCTAGGATTAACGTAGCGTATTTGAGTCTAGCTATACATGCCATATATAAAACTTTGATAGTGTGACGACTCTTGACGTTCTTGAATGTGTTTTTATATAGTAATGGATCCTGAACGAGCTGTAGCAAACGGCGTAGAAAGTAACGCGCCAACTCCCGCTTAAGGAGCAGCGCCTACTGAATCTAGACCTATGATGAGTACTCATGGGGGTGAGGCTAAAGAAGCCTTCTTTCAGATATTAAATGAATGGTTCGCAAAGTATATACATACGAACCCGGTTGTTCCGTAACCTCTACCCCCACCTGTTCCCCAACCGATTCCAGTAATTCCTCAAGGTACTGATCTTCTGCGATTGAATAAACCACCTATTGATAGAATACGGAAACACGAGGCTGAAGATTTTAGAGCTACTGCTAATGATGACCCTGAAAAGCCTAAATTTTAGCTCGAGAACACGATTCGGGTATTCGATGAATTGTCCTACACACCCGAAGAATGTATGAAGTGTGTGGTATCATTGTTGAGAGATACTGCATATCAGTGATGGAATACCTTGATATCTGTAGTTTCGCCAGAGCGAGTCACTTGGGATTTCTTCCAAGCTGAATTTAGAAAGAAATACATTAGTAAAAGATTCATTGATCAGAAGAGAAAAGAATTCCTTGAATTGAAGCAGGGTCGTATGTCAGTTACAGAATATGAACGAGAGTTTGTACGACTCAGCAAATATGCCCATGAATGTGTATCGTCTGAAGCTAGTATGTGTTAATGATTCGAGGATGGATTAAATGAAGAAATCAAAGTGTTGGTGGGAATTCTTGAGCTAAAAGAGTTTGTTGTTCTGTTTTACAGAGCCTGTAAGGCCGAAGATCTGTGCAAAGACAAAAGGAAAGCTGATTCTGAGCATAGAGAGTCTAGCAAAAGATTTACGGGTAAATCATATCAATCAACATCAAAGAAGTTTAAATAAAATCACCCTCGTTCTATAGCTTTTGCAAGAATTTCTATCAAAGATAGAAATGCGAGACAATCAGGTTCAAAAGCTCAGGCAACATCTGTGGCCAGTGCAGGAATGTTAGAAATGCTGCATCTGAATGTAAACATTGCAATAAGATACATTACGGTGAATGCAGATTAGTGAGCGGAGCTTGTTTTAAATGAGGATCTTTGGATCATTTTCTCCGTGATTGTCCAGAAAAGTTCACAACTGAAAGAGAACAACCAGTGAAAATAAGTAACATGGTTGCTAGAGGGAAACCGCCCAGAAACACCGAAAACGCGAGTGGTAATCGAGGTACTACAAGAGATTCGACTGTGAGATCTGAGGCACGAGCACCTACCAGGGCTTATGCTATATGTGCACTAGAAGAGGCATCATCACCAGACATTATTACTGGTACTTTTTCTCTTTTTGATACAGATATAGTTGCGTTGATAGATACTAGATCAACCCATTCATATATCTGTATGAATTTAGTATTTAAAAAGAGTTTAAATGTTGAGTCTACAGAATTTGTTATTAAAGTATCGAACCCCTTAGGCAAGTTTGTTTTAGTTGATAAAATTTGTAAGAATTGTCCTCTGATGATTCGGGGTTACTGTTTTTAGGCTGATTTGATGCTTCTACCATTTGATGAGTTTGATGTGATTCTGGGTATGGACTGTCTGACTATGCATGATTGGAAACACAAAAATTTATATACCTTTTCATACCCATTTTTACTTAAATTCATGCAAATCCGGTTAAATTCTTGTCGAAAAATAATTAAATCATGTTAAAAATATGAACATGGTGAATTTAGTTAATTTTATACTTAATTTTGATTAATTTTGACTATTTTTGACAGATCGCGCAAAAGGCAAAAATTGTCTCGGCTGACACTGCTGAAAGCACAAAACTGAGAGGCAATTTGAAGTATAGAGGCACATTAATTTCTAGCCTAAGACGGTCCAGAAATGTGTATTAATTCATAATTTAATTAATTTTAATTTATTCCCCATTTAATTTGGGTTAAATAAATTATTTTTAATTAATTATGGAGAAAGGGTCCAGTTGAACCGCACTGATCTAACCATATTGAGTGAACCGAACCAGCCACTAATTGGGCAGCCCAGAACCGTCCATATGATGACCCAATTCAGCATTTTAGCTGACTAAACATGCTTGCAAAAAGGCCCTCGAAAGACTTCTAAATTGCATTCAAACCCCACCTTAAATTATGGCTTTATGAAATTGCCCCAAGCCTAAAATAGCAAAGTTGAAACTCTCAACTTTGCCATGTGTGTGGCCAGCCAAGGGAGGTCTCTTAGGCTAATTATTCTTGCTATTTTTAGCTTCCATATTCAGCTATAAAATCCACCCCTTGCTTATCATTCAAACCATCCCTCATTCCACAACATTCTCTCATTCTCTCTTCTCCTCTCTCACTTTTTCTCTCATTTTTTCCATCCCATTTCCCTTATTGTTCAAGTGCCACTTTATTCTCTTGCGAAAGAGGCTCTCATCAGCCATTTTGGAGCAGAAATTAGGTGTTCATAAGCCACCTTGATAGTCGAGGGTAACGAAGAACGAAGAATGAAGCAACTAGTCAAGCCATGGAGAAACACCAGATTTGCTTCTTGTTCCCTATATCTTTAATTTTTGTTGTTGTTTTGACGAACATGTTTATGAATATTTATGCTATTGAAATGGTTATTTTAATCAATTTAGCTTAAACTTCAGTTTGTCTTGGGTTGATTATATTTTGCCTACTTGAATTATTAAAATGATGTTTATGTTGTTATAGGCCTCGGTAAATTGCTTGGTTAAGTAAAATCATGCCTAAGTTATTTTGCATTATAATTTTTAAATAGCTAATGAATTAATTATTTAAACGTATTGAAATTATAATTAATTGACACAATACTTAATCAGTGCATGTTTATTCTTCTAAGGTAGCTGAAGGTTAAATTCGTAATGTATCTGGCGATATTATTGCCTTGCATAACTTGCAAGATTATTGTGATTAAACTGTTTCAAGGTAGGGATGCCTTGTTACCTCACATAGTCTTTTATATGCTCATTAGATTTAATTAATCATTTGAATTCACATAGGGATATGCAAGAGATTAGTTCAATTTAATGAGTATGTATGTGCAATAACATGTTTGCTTATTAGAATCTATTTACTCGATTGAATTGACATAGGGATATGTCATGAGATGAATGAATTTTTGTATGTGAGTATGTTCATAAGTTAGCCAATTACTGAGTTGTCATGAATTTGTTTGTAGCAATGTAAACATGAGTTTAATTATTCTAAGTTAAAGAAATATAATTAATCCAACACAAGTATGTTACCTTGATTAAATCTTATTTGAAATCATGCATTAGAACTCCTTTGTTTTATTTTAATTATTTACTTAGTTTTTAATAGTTTTTGACCATCTTTTAAAACCAAATTATTTTTACCTCACCAAAGTGTTTTACAATTAAATTCATAAATAATTCTTTTTACAGTCCCTGTGGGTACGATAACTCGACATTTACTTGTCACTTTATTACTTGTTGCGATTGTATACACTTGCACATTTTTCTGTCGTTCCACGTTTTTGGCGCCATTGCCAGGGACTGTTTTAAAAAAAAGGCATTATTTGTGAATTTGTTAGTTTTACATTTTGGTTTACTTTTCTATTTAATTTTTAACTCAATTTTTCTGTGATTATTTCAGGTGTTTATGAGTTCTGAGATAGAACAAACCTTTCGATAGCGAAGAAGACAAGCGAATCAGAGAAGGGCTGAAGGAATGAATTTCGAGAATATGAATCAAGAAAATGGAGCAAACCTTGCTCAAAATCATATCCTTACTACTGACAATAGGGATAGAGCCTTAAGACAATATGCCGTGCCAATATTTAACAATCTTAATCCGGGCATTAGGAGACCCGAAATTGAGGTACAACAATTCGAGCTGAAGCCAGTCATGTTCCAGATGCTTCAGACTATGGGCCAATTCAGTGGAATGCCTACTGAAGATCCCTACCTTCACCTAAGACTATTTATGGAGGTGAGCGACTCTTTCAAATTAGCTGGAGTACCTGAAGATGCATTACGATTGAAGCTGTTCCCATACTCACTAAGGGATAGAGCTCGAGCCTGGTTGAATTCATTGCCACCAAACTCAATTTCTACATGGCAAGAGTTAGCCGAAAGATTCCTCATGAAGTATTTCCTGCCTAGCAAGAGTGCTAAGTTGAGGAGCGAGATCACTGCCTTCCAACAAATAGATGATGAGTCATTGTATGAGGCATGGGAACGATACGAAGAACTACTATGAAAATTCCCTCATCACGGAATCCCACATTGCATCCAACTTGAGACATTTTATAATGGTCTCAATGCTCACACGAGGATGGTAGTGGACGCTTCTGCTAACGGTGCTCTCCTTTCTAAGTCTTATGATAAGGCTTACGAAATCATCGAGAGGATCTCCAGTAACAATTATCAATGGTCGACTAATCGAGCCGCGTCAAGAAGACGAGTCGCTGGAATACATGAAGTGGTTGCTCTCACTTCACTTGTATCTCAGGTATCTTCAATATCCTCAATGCTTAAGAATCTTACCACTAATGGGTCTAATAGTTTTGCAGCCCAACCACCTCACCAATTTGAGAGTATAGCCTGTGTTTATTATGGGGAGGGACATTTGTTCGAAGAATGTCCATCAAACCCTGAATCCGTATATTACATGGGCAACTAGAACCAAAATCGAGGAAGGCAAGGATAACCCATCGTGGCGAAACCACCTAAATTTTTCCTGGAGTAACTAAGGGGTTAAAACCAGTAACAACTACGCTCTAGACCAACTCAGCCGCCTAGTTTTTCCCAACAAGCTCAGAAACCAGCTCAGGCTGAATCATCCAATAGCTTAAAGAATTTATTAAAGGCATACATGGCGAAAAACGACGCCACACTAAGGAATTTGGAGAATCAAGTGGGTCAGATTGCTACTGAACTCAGGAACTGACCACAAGGTGCTTTACCTAGTGATACGGAGAATCTAAGAAATTCGGGGAAGGAACATTGCAAAGCGTTAACACTAAGGAGCGGAAAGACAGTAGAGCCTAACACTATCAAAGCTGAAAAGGAGCCAGCTGATGCTCAAGACTCAGAGGAAGTTCAACCGGGTGTTGAAATTCTAATTTCACAAGAACCAGAATCTACAAAACTCGACAAGGGAATTCTAGAACCAGCTAATTCTGATCAACTAACAACTCCGTTAGATGTAAATTTACCACAGAAGACAAATCAACCAGTTCTAGTAAATAAACCACCACCACCCTACCTTCAAATATTTCAGAAGTAGAAACGGGAAATTCAATTCAAGAAATTCCTAGACATACTCAAGCAACTTTACATAAACATCCCGTTGGTTGAAGCACTTGAACAAATACCGAACTACGTCAAGTTTATGAAGGATATCCTGTCCAAAAAACTAAGACTTGGAGAATTTGAGATGGTAGCTCTGACGAAGGAATGCAGTGCATATCTTCAAGACAAACTACCCCCAAAGCTGAAGGATCCTGGATGTTTTACCATTCCTTGCAACCTTGGAGCAATGTATTGTGGTAAGGCACTATGTGACTTGGGTGCAAGTATAAACTTGATGCCTATGTCAATATTTAAAAAATTAGGGATAGGTGAAGTTAGACCTACTACGGTTACACTTCAATTAGCAGACCGATCCTTAGCACATCTAGAAGGAAAAATCAAGGATGTATTGGTACGAGTAGATAAATTTATCTTCCCTGCTGATTTTGTTATCGTAGACTTTGAAGCAGACAAAGAAGTGCCGATTATCCTAGGAAGACCATTCTTAACAATCGAAAGGACCCTTATTGATGTGTAGAAGGGCGAGCTTACGATGCGTGTTTAGGATGATCTGGTAACATTTAATGTTTTTAAGTCTATGCGATTCCCTGACGCGATTAATGATTGTTCTGTAGTATCTGACTTAGAGGATTTAATAGTGGAAAAGGAACTCAATTCTGTTCAGGACCTACTGGAAAGAATTTTGACATCGGACCCTCCAAATGATAAAGAGGATGATGAGTACTTAGCTTTGTTAGAGGCTAATCAAAGGGGATTTAATCCACAATCCCGCTTTGAATCTTTGGAGTTGGAGAAAAGGGATTATGCCCAACCAAAAGCGTCAATCGAGGAGTCACCGAAATTAGAACTGAAGGTACTTCCCTCACATTTGAAATATGTTTATTTAGGTAACTCTTCTACTCACTCTTTGTGATTGTTTCAGTGAAATTAACTCATCGAGCAAGAAGAGAAACTCATCTTGGTACTGAAACAATTCAAGAAGGCTATCGGATGGACCATAGTCGATATCCGTGGTATTAGTCCATCTGTATTCATGCACAAGATTATCCTGGAAGATGGCGTAAAAGGGACGATTTATGGACAACGAAGACTGGACCCCATCATGAAGGATGTGGTGAAAAAGGAGATTATCAAGTGGTTAGATGCGGGTATCATTTATCCCATCTTAAACAGCTCGTGGGTAAGTTCGGTCTAGTACGTGCCAAAGAAGGGAGGTATCACAATCATAGAAAATGAGAATAACGAGTTGATACCAACTAGAACAGTTACGGGATGGAGGATTTGTATCGATTACCAGAAACTGAACAAGGCGACTAGGAAAGATCACTTTCCTTTGTCATTTTTGGACCAGATGCTGGATAGACTCGCAGGGCGAGATTATTACTACTTTCTCGATGGATACTCGAGGTATAATCAGATTACAATAGCACCAAAAGATTAACACAAAACAACGTTCACCTGCCTGTACGGTACATTCGCATTTAGACGCATGCCATTTGGTTTATGTAATGCACCTGCTACATTTCAAAGATGTATGATGTCTATTTTTACTGACATGGTTGAGAAGTACTTGGATGTTTTTATGGATGACTTTTTAATATTTGGAGATACTTACGATGATTGCTTAGGCAATCTAGCTAAGGTTCTAAGACGATGCGAAGAAACAAACCTCGTACTTAACTGGGAGAAGTGCCATTTCATGGTACGAGAAGGAATTATTCTAGGGCATCAGATAACGAGACATGGGATCTAGGTAGATAACGCAAAGGTAGATGCTATCGAGAAACTCCCACCTCTAACATCTTTAAAGGGTGTTAGGAGCTTTCTTGGCCACGCAGGGCTCTATCGAAGATTTATCAAGGACTTCCCCAAAATTGCTAAACCCTTTTGAAAATTATTGGAGAAGGACGCGACGTTCAAGTTTGATGAGGAATGCTTAAAGGCGTTCAAAGATTTAAAGAGTCGAATAGTTATGGCACCCATAATCGTCACACCAGACTGGGATTTGACATTTGAATTAGCGAAGGAACAAAGTTTTTCATCCCATCTACTATGCAAGCTGGACTCTTACAGGAGCTTAACTGAACTAGACGATAATAGAAAAAGAGTTACTTGCTATTGTATTTGCTTTTGACAAGTTTCAATCTTATCTTGTAGGTACCAAAGCAACTGTTTATACGGACCACTTGGCAATTAAGTACTTACTTGCCAAGAAAGATGCTAAGCCGAGACTGATCTGGTGGGTGCTTCTACTTCAAGAGTTCGATATAGAAATTCAAGATTAAAAGGGAGTATAAAACCAAGTAGCAGATCACTTGTCCAGATTGGAGCCCCAAGAAGGAAATTCTCCTATTATACCAATTCAGGAAACGTTTCTAGATGAACACATACTGAAGGTAAGTCATGTCCATAATACCCCTTGGTTTGTTGATATTGCTAACTATTTAGCTTGTGTTTGATGCCAATTAATAATACTTATCAACAAAGGAGGAAGTTTCTTCACGATGTAAAGTACTATTTTTGGGAAGAGCCATATTTGTTTAAAAGGTGTGCAGATCAGATGATTAGGAGATGCGTGGCAGAAGATGAAGTACAAAAGATTTTATACCATTGTCACTTAGCTCTGAGTGAGGGACACTTCAGAGGTACTCGTACGGCGACTAAAGTATTACAAGCCAAATTCTTTTGGCTAACACTATTCAAGGATGCATATGCATATGTAAAGAGCTATGATCGATGTCAAAGGGTCGAAAATGTCACCAATAGAAATGAGATGCTACGAACAAACATCATTGAGGTAAAATTGTTAGATGTATGGGGTATTGACTTTCTTGGTCCTTTCCCTCCGTCTTTTGGTCACAAGTATATATTGGTAGCAGTAGACTATGTATCCAAGTGGGTCGAGGCTGAAGCTTATCCAACAAACGATGCGAAGGTTGTAATGAAGTTCTTGTAGAAACACGTGTTCACAAGGTTTGGAACCCCAAGAGCTATCATTAATGATTAAGGGTCCCACTTCGTGAACAAGTGGTTAAGATGGTTATTAGACAAGCACAGAGTAAAACACAAGGTTGCAACAACTTGCCATCCGCAAACGAATGGACAAGCTAAACTGGAAAATAAGGAAATCAAAGGCATACTTGAGAAGGTAGTTTTCCCAAACTGACGAGATTGGTCCAAAAGGCTGGATGATGCTTTATGGGCTTATAGAATAGCATACAAGACACCTTTAGGGATGTCACCCTACATGTTGGTCTTTGGGTAAGCATGTCATCTACCCTTAGAGTTAGAGCACAAGACTTACTGGGCTCTTCAAAACCTCAACCTGGATCCTAAGCTTGCTAAAGAGAAATAGATGTTCCAACTCAATGAGCTAGAGGAACTCCGAATGTTCTCCTACGAAAATGCCAAATTACTCAATGAGAGACTTAAGAAATGGCATGACAAGCAGATTTGAGTTCGAGAATTTGAAGCAGGTCAGCGAGTCTTGTTATTTAATTCCATATTAAAGTTCTTTCCAGGTAAGCTAAAATAACGCTGGTCCGATCCATTTACGATTCATTGCGTCTATTCGTACGGAGTTGTCGAGCTCCAAGGTAAGGGAGGTAATTTTCAAGTTAATGCTTAGCACCTGAAACACTATTGGGGAGATAAGATTGAACGGAATGAAATTTCGTTCATTTTATCAGATGTTTGAAATTTTCTTATTTTCCTTTTTAATAAATAATTTAAGGTATATTTTCAAGATTAGTATGTTTAAATAAATTCTGTTTAGGAGATTGGAACTTAAGCGGGATCGTTTGTGACCCCTCTAATCTTTCCTGGGAATTGATTTTAACATAATTTTTCGAGAAATTATTCCTTAAATGGCAAAAATAATTTTTTTTTTAGCTTTTCAAATAAAAAGGACAATTTTGACCCAAATTTTAAATTGCAACTCAATTTCAAATTTTCATTAAGTCTAGGGACTTAATTTAAGTATTTTAAAATTTGTTTGCTCTTTTTGTAAATAATAAAAATTAGATGCCTTTTTTTGTAAATATTTGCAAGAAATTCTCGAGGAACTGACAGTTCAGGGTTCTACATGGACTATGTCAAAACAAGGAATCCACACTTTTCGAAGAGAATATTTGACGCAACTCGCGAAGGTATGGTTTTACTTCATCCAATTTAGCCTTATGCCTAGCTCACATGGGACTACAATCTCATTAGAGCGAATGCTCTTATTGTACTCAATCCTAACTGGCAAGACCATTAATGTAGGGAAGATCATTTTGAGGGAAATACAAAATTGTGTCGTTAAACGCTCTGGCCCTGCTCACTTCCCCTTTACAATAACAATTTTATGCTTGAAAGCTAAAATTCTTGTGAATGTAAGGAAGACGGGGTATAGCCAAGGCACAATCATGAATTGGGACCTTTACCAAGTAGTTGGAGACTCAGTTCTATAGAAATGAGCTGATGTAAGCGAGGAACCAGAGGACCCTAATAAAGAAGAAGATTCCATGATGCAATCATTTGAAGTCACTAATAAGGTAGAATCAGTGGAGCCAGAAGCTGAACCTGATGCTGAAACTTCAATGTTTAAAGCTCAATCGCCGAGCCCAGACCTTTGAGATGAGCTATCAAAATTGATGGACTTAATGCAACATATGCAATGGCAGCAACAAGCCTACTGGAGATACTCAAAAATAAGGGATGACTCGATGAGAAGTGCTTTTAAGAAAATATACAATGACCCATTTATTTTTGTGCCTGGGTTTCTAGATTTCATATTTGAACGATGAAGTCCATTATCAAAGAAGAAGTGAAGTGATTCATGCAAAGGCAATAGTGATGGAGCAAAAGATGAGTTAAATTCGAAAGAGTCTGCAAATAAATAAATTGGGGATCTTGACTTTACTTTATTTTTGTTCTTAGGAATAAGTTTAATTAGGATTTTTTTTTTATCTTTGCATAATAAAACAAGAGAGGAAAATCAATAATAAAATGTGAGCAAGTCACAAAGTATGAAGTGTGGCAATAGATATATACATGTCTAGGATTGGATTTAGAAAGAGCTTGGTACTTAACCAGTCAAATTGACTCACCTCCACTTTTCTAAAATTCTACCTGGTGTATAATATCTATTCACTTTAAACAATGAGGACATTGTTCATTTTAAGTTGGGGGGATTGAAAAATTGAATTATTCCCACTCAGAATAAAAATTTTCTTTTAATTATGATTAGGATATTTTGTTCAAAAATTCGAATTTTGTTAAGTATGCTCAATTTGAGTATGAATAAAGTTCTATTATTTCAAAAAAATTTTATGTTAGCTTAATAATGACATGAATGTATTTTTAATAAAGCATGCAAATTCGAACCATAAAATTTTTAGTTCTTTAGGAAAGTTAGGTATGCATGAAAGTTTAAGTCTTTAGAATTGACTTAGTAGTTTCTTGAGGCGAAATCCTAGGGAGCATTGAACGTTGGAAATGATTTAGGCAACTATTTTTTGGACCGTTTGAGCCTTTCAAGCCCACCATGGTAAAATTTTATCCTTTGAAACACAACTTTGAGACTATATGGCTAATTTTATTTCGACCCTTGCAATAATTAGCCATTACTTTTCGCTTAATGATCTTAAAATTGTCCCAAACGCTAGACTCAGTAATATTCAAAATGTACTTCGAAAATAAGTTTGGGGGAGTTGAAAAGAAGTATCAATTGCTCGAGAATTGTAATACACAAAGTAAGTGCTTGTGTTAGCTTAAAAAAAAGGGAGAGCACATGTATTTGAAAGAGATGTACAAAAGAGCATATGAAAGTCAAGTTGGTGTATCGAAGGTAAAAATTCCAAAGGTTCGACTGACTTTGAGTCTAGGGTTTTTAAACCAAAATTTATCCATATTTCACCTACCCCTAGCCTAGCCACATTACAACCTTGATAAAAACGTATTGATTCAAAGTCCTAATGCTACCTACATTAGTGGAGAGAAATTGCTACGATCACCATATGTAGACATAAGTTAAGCTAAATGATTGCAGCTTAGTCTTGAATAAAGGAATAAAAAGCATTGAGTCTAAAATTTGCTATTATAATATGTTTGTTGAATTTAATTAGAACAATATGTATACTTAAGTAGCATAACTATCAGATTTCTTGTCTTTGAGCATAGGTATTTTAAATTCATAATTTTGGGAAAAATGTTGCTCTGAAGGAATTTTTCAAAGGTGTTTCCGAGAAGTTCTTTTCAAAATTTGTGCATTACTCGGGACGAGCAATGAATTAATATTGGGGGTGTGGAAACACAAAAATTTATATATTTTTTCATACCCATTTTTATTTAAATTCATGCAAATCCGATTAAATTCTTGTTGAAAAATAATCAAATCGTGTTAAAAATATGAACATGGTTAATTTAGTTAATTTTATACTTAATTTTGATTAATTTTGACTATTTTCGACAGATTCGCGCAAAAGGCGAAAATTGGCTCGGCTGACACTGCTGAAAGCACAAAACTGAGAAGCAATTTGATGTATCGAGGCACGTTAATTTCTAGCCCAAGACAGTCCATAAATATGTATTAATTCATAATTTAATTAATTTTAATTTATTCCCCTTTTAATTTGGGTTAAAGAAATTATTTTTAATTAATTATGGAGAAAGGGTCCAGTTGAACCGCACTGATCTAACCATATTGAGTGAACCGAACCAGCCACTAATTGGGCAGCCCAGAACCGTCCATATGCTGACCCAATTCAGCATTTTAGCTGACTAAAAATGCTTTCAAAAAGGCCCTTGAAAGACTTTTAAATTGGATTCAAACCCCCCTCAAATTATGGCTTTATGAAATTGCCCCAAGCCTAAAATAGCAAAGTTGAAACTCTCAACTTTGCCATGTGTGCGGCCAGCCAAGGGAGGTCTCTTAGGCTGATTTTTTTTTCTATTTTTAGCTGCCACATTCAGCTATAAAATCCACCCCTTTCTGATCATTCAAACCATCCCTCATTCCACAACATTCTCTCATTCTCTCTTCTCCTCTCTCACTTTTTCTCTCATTTTTTCCATCCCATTTCCCTTATTGTTCAGGTGCCGATTTATTCTCTTGGGAAAGAGGCTCTCATCAGCCATTTTGGAGCAGCAATTAGGTGTTCATAATCCACCTTGATAGCCGAGGACAATGAAGAACGAAGTAACTAGTCAAACCACAGAGAAACATCGGATTTGCTTCTTGTTCCCTATCTCTTTAATTTTTGTTTTTGTTTTGACGAACATGTTTATGAATATTTATGCTATTGAAATGGTTATTTTAATCAATTTAGCTTAAACTTCAGTTTGTCTTAGGTTGATTATATTTTTCCTGCTTGAATTGTTAAAATGATGTTTATGTTGTTATAGGCCTCGGTAAATTGCTTGGTTAAGTAAAATCATGCCTAAATTATTTTTGCATTATAATTGTTAACTAGCTAATGAATTAATTATTTAAACGTATTGAAATTATAATTAATTGACACAATACTTAATTAGTACATGTTTATTCTTCTAAGGTAGCTGAAGGTTAAATTAGCAATGTATCTGGCGATATTATTACCTTGCATAACTTGCAAGATTATTATGATTAAACTGTTTCAAGGTAGGGATGCCTTGTTACCTCACATAGTCTTTTATCTCATTAGATTTAATTAATCGTTTGAATTGACATAGGGATATGCAAGTGATTAGTTCAATTTAATGAGTATGTATGTGAAATAACATGTTTGCTTATTAGAATATGTTTAGTCGATTGAATTGACATAGGGATATGTCAAGAGATGAATGGATTTTTGTATGTGAGTATGTTCATAAGTTAGCCAATTACCGAGTTTTCGTGCCAATTACCGAGTTTTCGTGAATTTGTTCATAGCAATGTAAACATGAGTTTAATTATTCTAAGTTAAAGAAATATAATTAATCCAACACAAGTATGTTACCTTGATTAAATCTTATTTGAAATCATGCATTAGAACTCATTTGTTTTATTTTAATTATTTACTTAGTTTTTAATAGTTTTTTACCATCTTTTAAAACCAAATTAGTTTTTACCTCACCAAAGTGTTTTACAAAATTCATAAATAATTCTTTTTACAGTCTATGTGGGTACGATAACTCGACATTTACTTGTCACTTTATTACTTGTTGCGATTGTGTATACTTGCACATTTTTCCGTCATTCCAATGATGCAGTTGTGAATTATAGACAAAAGACTATTGAATTGAAATGTCAAAATGGTAAGGTCCTTCGGATTGAGTCTAATGATTCGAATGAATTACCTACCGTAATATCGTCTACGCTAGCTCAGAAATACTTGAAAAAAGGCTACGATGCATATCTTGCCTATATATTGGATACAAAGGTGTTAGAATAAAAGATTGAATCTGTACATGTTGTTTATGAGTTCTCGGATGAATTTTCAGAAGAATTATCGGGATTACCGCCGATCAGAGAAGTCGAATTTGGTATTGAGCTAATACCGAGAACAACTCCGATATCGATAGCTTCGTATAGATTGGCTCCAACAGAATTAAAAGAGTTGAAAGCTCTGTTCCAAGAATTGTCAAACAGACGTTTTTACAACCGAGTTATTCTCCTTAGGGTGCACCAGTACTGTTTGTGAAAAAGAAAGATGGCTCTATGCGTATGTGTATCGACCACGGATTGATGACTTATTTGATCAGTTGAAATGGGCTACAGTATTTTCAAAAAATTGATCTGTGATTGGGTTACTATCAGTTGCAAGCTAAAGAGTCGGATGTGCCGAAATTTGCCTCTAGAACAAGGTATGGCCATTATGAATTCCTTGTTATACCTTTCGGTTTAACTAATGCTCCTGCCATTTTTATGGACTTGATGAATCGTATATTCAGGCAATATTTAGACAGATTCATTGTGGTATTCATTAACGATATTCTGATCTATTCACGAGATGAATTTGAGCATACCGAACACTTGAGAATTGTGTTACAAACTCTTCATGATAAGAAGTTATTTGCAAAGTTCAGTAAATGTGAGTTTTGGCTGAAAGAGGTTGGATTTCTGGGACATATTGTTTCAGCCAACGGTATTAGAGTTGATGCAAGCAAAATTTCTACTATTGTTAACTAGAAACCTCTGAGAAACATATCTAAAGTCCGCAGCTTTTTAGGCTTAGTGGGCTATTATAAAAGATTTGTGAAAGGCCTCTCAATGATTGCAATTCCAATGACTCGACTACTATAGAAAGATGTGAAGTTTGAATGGTCAGAAAAGTGTCAACAGAGTTTTGAACAATTGAAAGCACTGTTAACAGAAGCACCAGTTTTGGTTCAACCTGAATCGAGTAAGGAATTCGTAATTTTTAGTGATGCATCGCTAAACGGATTGGGTTGTGTTTTAATACAAGAAGGAAAAGTTATAGCTTATGCTTCCCGACAGTTGAAACCACATGAAAAGAATTATCCGACTCATGATTTAGAACTAGCTGCGATTATTTTTGCATTAAAGATTTGGCTACACTACTTATATGGTGAAAAATGCCACATATTTACGAATCATAAGAGCTTGAAATATCTGATGTCACTGAAAGATCTGAATTTGCATCAACGAAGATAACTTGAGTTATTAAAAGATCATGACTTTGTGATTGATTATCACCTGAGTAAAGCTAATATGGTGGTTGATGCTTTGAGCTGAAAATCATTGTTTGCGTTACGAGCCTTGAATACTCAATTGATGATAAGTGATGATGGATCTATTTTAGCTAAATTGGTATTTCTGCAACAAAATTGTGAAGCTCAAAAGAATGATCGTGGACTGCAAGCTAAACGAATTCAATGTGAGTCTATCTCTGATTCAAAATTTCATATTGGGACTAATGATTGTTTAATGTTCCGAAATAGAATTTGTGTACCGAAAAATACAGAAATTATTCAGAAAATTTTGCATGAAGCACACAGTATTCGCTTTTCTGTTCATCCAGGTAGTACCAAGATGTATAATGATTTGAAATAGAAGTATTGGTGGTCAAGAATGAAACGGGATATCTCAGAGTTTGTATCAAAATGTTTGATTTGTCAACAAGTGAAAGCTGAACATTAAGTACCATCTGGTTTACTGCAGCCTGTATTGATTCCTAAGTGAAAATGGGATAGAGTCACTATGGATTTTATGCAGGGACTGCCCCTAACTCCAAAAAAGAAAGATACTATCTGGGTTGTCGTTGATCAACTAACAAAATCAGCTTATTTCATACCGGTACACGTACAGATTACTCTTTGGATAGACTAGCAGAATTGTATTTGTTTGAAATCATACTATTGCATGGTGTACCATTGTCTATTATCTCCGATAGAGATCCAAGATTTACATCAAGATTCTGGAAGAAATTACAAGAAGCTCTTGGTACGAAATTGAATTTCAGTACAGCTTTTCATCCCTAGACAGACGGTCAGTCCGAAAGAGTTATACAGATACTTAAAGATATATTGCATTGTTGCATTCTCGAGTTTGAAAGTAACTGAGAGAAATATTTTCCTCTGATTGAGTTTGCGTATAACAACAGTTTTCAAACGAGTATAAAGATGGCACCATACGAAGCTTTATATGGTCGCAAGTGTCGAACACCGTTATACTGGACTGAATTGAGTGAGAAAAAGATTAACGGGGTTGAAATTATCAAAGAAATAGAAGAAAAAGTGAAAATGATCCGAGATAGTTTAAAAGCAGCTTCAGACCAACAAAAATGTTATACAGATTTGAAACGTAGAGAGATTGAATTTCAAGTCAGAGACAAAGTGTTTCTAAAAGTGTCACCGTGGAAAAACGTTCTTCGATTCGGTCTTAAAGGAAAGTTAAGTCCGCGATTTATCGGGTCATATGAGATTGTTGAAAGAATAGGATCTGTAGCCTATCGACTTGCTTTACCGTCAAAACTGGAAAAGATACATAACGTTTTTCATGTTTTGATGCTACGTCGTTATAGATCAGATCCATCACATGTGATTTCTCCCATTGATGCTGAGATACAATTTGATTTATCATATAACGAAAAATCGATCAGGATTTTGTCTCGAAAGATCAAAGAATTGAGAAATAAACGTATAGCACTTGTGAAGGTTCTTTGGCATAAACACGGGATTCAGGAAGCTATGTGGGAACCCAAAGAAGCTATGCAAAAACAGTACCCTAACCTCTTTACCAGTAAGATTTTCGAGGACGAAAATCCCAAATGGGGGAAGTTGTAACAACCCGTTTTTAGGTCAAATCGAAATAGTGGTTTTGGGACCATAAATCAAAAGTAAAAATATTTATTTTATTATTTTAATGAGGTCTACAACATGATAGATAAATTATGTGGAAGTTTCATAAAGAAATTTTACCGTTTAAATGCTCAATTTGGTAAAAAGGACTAAATCGCGTAAAGCGTAAAATATGAGTTCTATTGTTTAAAGGTATTAAATAGCTATGGTTTATTAATATGGAAGTCCTTATAATTTTATTTGACCTTATTTTAAGTTAATGGACATTCATGTCCATGAATTTCATGATATATTAAGTTATATTATAAGGTTATATTGGTAATTAGATGAATAAAGTTTAATTTAATAAAACAAAATGCATTATATTTCTAAATTCATCTTCTCAACCGAACCAAGGGCAAAGAATAACCATTTTAAAAGCTTCAAACCTTCGGTCACTTTACCTTGAGCATGTAAGTCTGTTTTAGCTCGGTTTTTAATGATTTTTACGTTTTTGAGCCCGTTGTAGCTTAATCTAGCTAGCTCATACATTCGTTTTCAAAATTGTTATAAATTTTGAGATATGCCATTTTTGAATAATTAGGTATTTTGAAGTCTTTTGATAGATTATGGAAGCTTGATGATAGTTATACAAGTTTTATAAAGTGATTTTTGACAAAAAATGAGAATTAGGGATTAATTTGTAAAAGATAGAAATGTTGTGGTTAAAATTGTAAAAATAATGAAAGTTTTGGGCTGCTAGTATCATATAGGAAATTTGAATATCATGGGTTATAGCCTAATTGTGTAAATTTGCCATTTTGTGTATAAAGGACTAAATTGAAAAGTACTCAAAAGTCTAGGGGTAAATTGTGATTTGGCCAAAAATGAATGTTTTAGGCTAAATTGAATTGAATGAAAGTTTGAATGAGTTAATTTGATATCATATAGATCAAGATAAGCAAATACTGGAATTAGATCAGGGGAAACGAAAGGTAGACGAGTAGTCGACGGTTATTCGAGCAAATCGAGGTAAGTTCGTATAATTAGAATCGAACTATACTATACTTGCAATGGTTGAATGGAATGTTTATAATTGAATTATTGAGATATGAATACTTTGTTGATATATAAAATCCGTTACCGAGCTTTAGTTGAACTATATGAATTCATTGGATACGAGTGACGTGTCACTGTACTTACCGAAATGGTCGAGCTCCTCCAATTGTTGCGGATTCACCATAGCTCGTATTAGCTTACCAATTCAGCTCGAAAGAACTTACTGTTCAGCTCAATATAGCTTCTCATTTTCAGCTCAATAGAGCTTACTGTTATCATCTCATAAAGAGCTTACTAGCTATGTAACAACCCGATTTAGGGCCTAGTCGAAACAGTGGTCTTGGGACCACAAATATGAAGTTATAAAAATTATTTTATTATTTCTATGAGGTTATAGTATTATTTTATTAGTGCATGAAAAATTTGGTGAGCTAATTTTGATGTTATCAAGACCGATTGCGAAATAGGACTAAATCGCATAAAAGGTAAAAGTTACATTTTAGTACCCAAATGTGTTAAATAGCTTGAGATTTAAAATTTAGGGTCTTTAAAGGGCAATTAGACCCTTGTGAAATAGCCTAGCCGGCCATGGAGTGAGGGGAGACAAAGTTGACAAAGTTAGGTGATGATGAGGTCATCAAATTTGACTAGTTTTAAATTAAATAAAACAAAGGTCATTCCTTCTCTATTTTTCTTCTCTCCACCGATTTTTATCAGCCATTGTTGGGGTTTTGAGCTTCAAAATTTTGCAGCAACATTAAGCCTCTCAAGTAAGTGACTTTGATAGTTTCTTTTAATGATTTTTGTATTTTTGAGACCCTTGAAGCATGAGCTTTCAAATGAGGGTGATATCTTGCAAAATGGTCAATAGTTTAAGATTTTTCCATGGATGTTTTTGAGATTTTTATTGAGTTTTTATGGAAGAATATGAGTCCTAGTTGGGTTATAAACAACTTTTGTGAAAGGTATTAGCATGTAAACACCTAAAGGGACTATTTTGCATGAGATGTAAAATAGTTAGTAAGTATGTGAAATAGTGAGATTTTAAAGTTGCTATAAGAGTAAAAATAGCTCGGTTAGGTTTGAGATACTAAGAAATTCGATGAAAATCAATTTTCGGGCATAGGGGTAAAATGGTTATTTGGTCAAAGTTTAGGGGCAAAATGATCATTTTACCAAAGATGTGAATTTATGATTTCTTAATCCTATTTAGTGACTAAATGAGTGCACATTGTCATTATAGATCAAGATTTACCAAATCTGAACCTAGATCGGGGGAAGGCCAAGCAAACTGACTAAACCGAATAGTCAAGTACTTTTTTGTAAACTGAGGTAAGTTGTATGTAAATAATACAACTACACTGTTAATACTTGTAGTCATATCGCCATTGAATTGATATTGTATAAGTTGCTAAGTTATAAGTTAAGACTGTCCAGTAATATTGAGATAATAGAGATATCCGGTTGAAACATTAGGATACAAACTAGATATTCGTGCCAAGGCATTGGGTGATTTGTGTGCTTATGTAAGACATGTCTGGGACATGCATTAGCCATACAGAGATAGCCAGTGTAAGACGTGTCTGGGACACTCATCAGCACAGAGATGAGTGCCAGTGTAAGACATGTCTGGGACATGCATCGGCCTCGACAGAGATAGCCAATGTAAGACGTGTTTGGGACACGCATCGGCTAAAATTTGTGCTAGTGTAAGACATGTCTCGGACATGCATTGGTACGCATACATGAGAGCCAGTGTAAAACCATGTCTGGGACATGGCATCGGCGATATATCCCATGATGGAGGTTCATAGAATATCCAGCAGTATTCCAAACGTTTCAATGGTGAGAGTTATAGATCAATTTTGATAAAGAAAGAATAATGATGTTACGAGTGTTACAGGTACCTATATGATAAGAATGAGTAACGAGCCTAATTTAGAAAATGTAACTCGAGTAGAGGATAATGAGTAAGTCCAATTATGTTTATCTTTGAGTTATAAGAATGATGATTGCTGGTAAGATTGTTGTTGTATATTTATTTATATGCAACTTACTAAGCTTTATGCTTACCCTCTTTCTTTTCCCTCTTGTTTCAGTGTTGCCAAGCTAGCTTAAGGATCACACTATCATCCGAAACATTAGGTATAGTTTGATTTGTATTTTTGAAGGTGGCATGTATAGGGCTAGACTAGGATGTTACATCATGAGAAGTGTTTATGTATTTTGGCTTAAGTTAAAAGCCTAGAATAATGGCTATTATTCATTTTGATGAATGCATATGATGTTTTACTATGGTTGAATTAGTGTCCATTATGATAAGGTTTGTGTATTGAAAGGATCTTCTGTGGGTTGTGCAAAATGGGCGACCAAAGGGCTTGGAAAATAGCCTAGTTTGTCCACACAGGTAAGATATACGGGCGTGTGTCTAGACCATGTGTGACACACGACCCACGCCCATGGGTGTGTGTTATGGCCGTGAGTCCCCTGCACTTTAAATTTTAAAAGTAGTACACGAACAAGAGACACAGCCATGTGTCAGCCGTGTGAAGGACACGGTTGCAGGGCACGGGTGTGTGCTCGGGCTGTGTAGTTTTAGCAGAATGCCCAAGTTTTCAGACACGGGTTCAGGACATGGGGGTGTTTTTAGCACACGGTCGTGCGCTCTATACCCACACGGGCGTGTGGAACTTTACTGCATGAGAATTTTTAAATTTTTCATGAGTTCTTAGTTTGGTTCTTAACCACCTCGGATGTATGTTTTGGGTCTCGTAAACCCATGTTTGGGACAGATTACATGAGAAGGGAAAATTTTTAAAATTGTTTGAGATTTCATGAACCAGTTTTATATAGTTGATTGAGTTTTAGTCAGGTAATACCTCGAACCCTATTCCCACATCGGATATTGGTGAGGGGTGTTACATTTAGTGGTATCAGAGTATGGTTTAGTCGATTCTAGGACTAAGCTAGCCACAGTACGAGTCTAGCCATACTCGCCACGTATATGCATATTGATAGTGTGACGATTTCCGACGATTATAAATTGTGTTTTTATAGTAATAGATCCTAATGGAACCACGGTGGATGACGTGGAAAGTAATGCACGGCTCCCGCAGAAGGGACCGCGCCAGTAGAAAGTGAGCCCGTGAGTATGGGCTAAGGCGGAGGGGCCAGGGAAGCCTACCTCTAAATGATGGATGCTTGGTATATGGAGTTTGTTCGTGCGAACCTGAACACTCCACCTCCCCCACCTCCTCCGATACCTCAGTATGCCCCGGTGGCTTCGCAAGGTGTGAATGTGTTTAGACCAGAGAAGCCTTCGATAGACAAGATCCGGAAGCAAGGGGCCGAGGAATTTCGGGCTAATGTAGATGATGACCTAGAGAGAGCGGAGTTTTGGCTAGAGAATACCCTGAGAGTATTTGATGAACTATCATGCATGCCTGAAGAGCACGTGAAGTGTGCCGTGTCACTTTTATGAGACTCAGCTTATCAGTGGTGGAACACTCTCGTGTCTGTAGTACCGAGAGAAAGAGTAACTTTGGAATTCTTCCAAGGAGAGTTCCGAAAGAAGTACATTAGCCAGAGGTTTATGGACTAGAAAAGGAAGGAAATTCTAAAGTTGAAGCAAGGTAATAAGACTGTGACAGAGTATGAGCGGGAGATTGTGAAACTCAGCAAGTATGCGCGAGAATTCGTATCCACCGAAGCTACCATGTGTAAAAAGTTTGAGGATGGCCTCAATAAGGACATTCGAGTATTCGTGGGCATCCTAGAGTTAAGAGAATTTATAGTGCTTGTTAAGAGAGCGTGCAAAGCAGAAGAGTTGGTGAAAGAGAGGAGGAAAAGAGCCAGCGAGTAGCAAGATTTAAAGAAAAGACAGATAGGGAAAGCATATCAGTCCTCCTCCAAGAGGACAAAAGAATTTACTACCCGATCGAATACTTCGGTGGGGTATTTGAAGAGAAATAAGAATCAGCAAAATTTGGTGCCTAAAGCCCAAACTACTTCAGTTGCAAGTGTTGGTAGTGCTCGGCCAAATAGGCTGGAGTGTTCGCATTAACTCGATCTATGGATTCCCTTATTAGGTTTCACACTAATCTGACAAAATCTTGTCACCCTATCTCTAGGCGCGCAATCAACTCCGCTTAATTACGACAAAGTTACTCTTAGTCAGGGTCTATTCCTCCTCCAACTAAGAGTAGTAACTTGAAGTGATATCCTGAAATACCAAAACAAGAATTAAGAATACATAATTAAGAATAAGTTAAATATTTATCATACGATTCAGAAATAATAATAAGGTTTAGTCATAGGTTTCATCCCCCTTAGGTATTTAGGGGTTTAGTTCATAACTAAACAAGAGCACATCTCAGAATAATAAAAATTACAAAACATAAAGAAAACCCAAAACTCCTGAAGGGGAGGTTGAGGAGAGATCTTCAGTCTTGATGGTGGCTCCGGCTTCTAAGATGGATCAATTGGCTTTCTTGGAGTAATTCCTTACTCCCTATCCTCCGTCTCCCTTTTCTTCCTCCTTTAGGGTGTATTTATAGGCTTTGGAATGCCTAAGAAGCCCTAAAATTTGGCCTTTTCTGAATAAAGCTTAACTAGGGTTCGATAGGGACATGCCTGTGTGGCACAGCCATGTGCAATTACTTCAGGCCGTGTTCGAGCCTGTTAGATTGACACGGGCGTGTGAGCTACTCGTGTGAATAGTGCTTCAATTCTGCCAGATTGACAAAGCCGTGTGGTCTGCCCGTGTGAGGAGGTCCAGGCCGTGTTAATTTCGTGCTTTGGCCCATTTTCTTCGTTTTTGGCCCGTTTCTCATTCCTTTCGTTCTCCTATGCTTACCTAAGGATAAAACATGAAATTAAGGCATTAGGAGCATCGAATTCACCAAATCTAAGAAGAAATCATTCATAAAATGCGTTAAGCATGGGTTATAAATATGTATAAATTACGGCTTATCACCATGCAATACAGCTACGAGAGGTAAACCACCTCGTAATCCTGGAAATACGACTGGTAGCCATGGTGTGACAAAAGGCTCCACTATAAGATATGAAGTATGAGCACCAGCTAAGACTTATGCTATTCGTGCACATGAAGATACTTCTACACTAGATGTTATTACTAGTACTTTCTCTCTTATTGGTACTGATGTAACTGCTTTAATTGATCCCGGTTCAACTCATTCATATATTTGCATGAATTTAGTGTCTAGTAAAAATTTACTTGTCGAGTCCACTAAATTTTTGGTTAAAATATCAGGTCCTCTATGCCAATATGTGATGGTTGATAAAATTTACAAGAATTATCCGTTAATGATACGAGATTATTGTTTCCCGGGTGATTTGATGCTATTATCGTTTGATGGATTTGATGTGATATTGGGTATGGATTGGCTAACTTTGCATGATGCCGTGGTAAATTGTAAACAAAAGCATATTGTATTGAAATGTCAGAATGGTGAAATACTCTATATTGAATCAGATAAATTGGACAGTCTAATATGGAATCAACAATGTCAGCACAGAGATATGTGAGAAAAGGTTGTAATGCTTATCTTGCTTATGTGTTGGATACAAAACTGTTTGAGTCGAAGCTTAAATCAGTGCTAGTGGTTTGTGAGTATCCTAATGTGGTTCCAGAGGAATTACTTGGATTACTATCAGTCAGTGAAGTTGAATTTACTATAGATATTGTACTAGCGACAACACTGATATCCATAGCACCATATAGAATGGCTCCTACAAAGTTAAAGGAGTTAAAAGCACAATTGCAAGAACTGAGTAATAGGGGTTTTGCTCGACCTAATTTTTCACCTTGGGGTGCACCGGTTCTGTTCGTTAAGAAAAAAGATGGATCATTGAGATTATGCATTGATTACTATCAACTCAACAAATTTACAATCAAGAATTAATATCCATTACCTCGTACTGATGATTTGTTTGATTAGTTGAAACATGCCACAGTGTTTTCAAAGATTGATCTTCATTCTGGTTATTATCAATTACGAGTGAAAGATTCGGATGTGCCAAAAACAGCATTCAGAACCAAGTACAGACATTATGAATTTCTTGTAATGCCATTTGGTTTAACTAATTCACCTGCGGTATTTAGATTTGATGAATAGAATTTTTAGACTGCATTTGGATAGATTTGTTGTGGTATTTATTGATGATATTCTGGTATATTGACGAGATGAGATCGAACATGCCAAACATATGAGAATTGTTCTGCAAACTTTTCGAGATAAATAGTTGTTTGCTAAATTTAGCAAATGTAAATTTTGGCTTCAGGAAGTGAGTTTTCTGGGACACATAGTATCGACTGAAGGTATTAGAGTTGATCCGAATAAAATTTCAGCTATTATTAACTAAAAACCACCAAAAAATGTATCTGAAGTCAAAATTTTTCTAAGATTAATTGGGTATTATCAGAGATTTGTAAAAGGGTTTTCGATGATAGATATACTGATAACATGACTATTATAGAAAGATGTGAAATTTGAACGGTCTGGTAAATGTTAGCAAAGTTTTGACCAGTTGAAAGCCCTATTGACTGAAGCACTAGTTTTGGTCCAGCCTGAATCGGGTAAGGAATTTGTGATTTTTAGTGATACGTCATTGAACAGATTAGGCTGTGTTTTGATGCAAGAAGGTAAAATAATAGCTTATGCTTTTAGACAGTTAAAGCCACATGAAAAGAACTATCCAACACATGATCTAGAATTGGTTACTATTGTATTTGTGCTGAAAATTTGGTGACACTATTTGTTCGGTCAAAAGTGTCATATATTTACCGATCATAAAAGTTTAAAGTATTTGATTCCGTAGAAAGATTTGAATTTGAGACAACATAGATGGCTTGGGCTGTTAAAAGATTATGAGTTGGTTATTGATTATCATTTGAGAAAAGCAAATGTAGTTGCTGATGCTTTGAGTAGAAAGTCTTTTTTTCCTTACAAGCAATGAATACACGATTGACATTGTCTGATGATGGCCCAATAAAAGCTAAACCAATGTTTCTACAGCAGATATGTGAAGCTTAGAAATGTGATAATGAGTTGCAAGCTAAACAGGTACAGTGTGAGTCGACTTCTAATTCAGAATTTCAAATAGGACCTGATGATTGTTTGTTATTCAGAGGTAGAATTTGTGTACCAAAGAATCCAGAACTTTTAAAGAAAATTTTGCACTAAGCTCATAGTGGTAGTATGTATGTTCATCCGAGAAGTAATAAAATGTACAATGATCTGAAACAGATGCACTGGTGGCCAGGAATAAAATGTGATATTTCAAATTTTGTATCTAGATGTTTGATATGTCAACAAGTTAAAGCTGAACATCAAGTACCTTCGGGACTGTTACAACCAGTGATGATACCATAGTGGAAATAGGATAGAGTTACAATGGACTTTGTATCAGGGTTACCCTATCTTCGAAAAAGTAAGATGCCATTTGGGTTTGTTTGACGAAGTCTCTACATTTTACTCCGATACGTATGGATTTCTCTCTGGACAGATTAGCAGAATTATATGTTTTAGAAATTATCAGACTACATGGAGTGCCAATCTCCATTATTTCATATAGAGATTCGTGATTTACATCGCGATTCTGGAAAAAATTACAGGAAGCTCTAGGTACGCAGTTGCATTTTAGCACTGCATTTCACCCTTAGACTGATGGTCAATCAGAGCGTGTGATTCAGATTCTTGAAGATATGCTTCAATGTTGTGTTTTAGAGTCTAAAGGCAATTGGAAGAAATATTTGTCGTTAGTCAAATTCGCATATAATAATAGTTTTCAGTCAAGCATAAAAATGGCATTGTATGAGGCTTTGTACGGTCGCAAATGTCGAACTCTGTTATATTGGACTGAGCCTAGTGAGAAAAATATACACGGAGTTAATTTGATTCGTGAGACTGAGGAAAAAGTTGAAAGTGATCCAAAATAGCTTGAAAGCAGCTTCTGATCATCAAAAATCTTATGCGGATGTTAAATGTAAAGAAATAGAGTTTCAAGTTGGCGACAAAGTATTTTTGAAAGTTTTGCCTTGGAAGAAAATTCTCCGGTTTGGTCGTAAAGGAAAACTGAGTCTGCGATTTATTGGGCCGTATGAGATTATAGAGAGAATTGGACCTGTTGCATATCGATTAGCTTTACCGTCAAAACTAGAAAAGATTCATAATATCTTTCATGTGTCTATGTTAAGACGGTACCGATCTAACCCTTCACATGTTATTTCTCTGACGGATGTTGAAATTCAGCCTGACATGACATACAGTGAGGGACCGATCAGAAATCTGGCAAGTGAGGTGAAAGAATTGAGAAATAAAAAGGTAGCTTTAGTAAAAGTCCTCTGGCAGTGACATAGAATAGAAGAAGCTACTTAGGAACTTGAAAAAACTACGAGAAAACAATATCCAAACCTTTTTACTAGTAAGATTTTTTAGGACAAAAATTCCTTTAGGGGGAGAGTTGTAACAGCCCATTTTCAGTGAAATCGGAACAGTAGTTTCGGGACCACAAATCTGAGGTTAGAAGAAATTTTATTTTAATATTATTTTATAGTCTACAGTATTATAAAAATATAGTATAAAAATTTATTAAGAAATTTTACCGTTTACAAGCCTAACTTGATAAAAAGGACTAAATTGCATAAAGTGTGAAAATTGAATTCTAGTAGTTAAAAGTATCAAATAGCTATGGAATTTTGAATTAGAGGTCCTTATATGGAAAATAAACCATTTAGGGTAGTTTGTAGATAAGAATGATTATTCATCATTGGAAATTTAAGAAATTGTTAAGGTTAATTTTGGAAAGTTGATAAAATAATGATGATAAATGAATTCAATAATTATTATTGTCATTCATTCTCATCATCTTTCATAAAAAATATGGAAATCATAAAAAATATGGAAACCCTAGCCATGGAAGCTTGAGTTCTAGCAAACTTATTTGGCTTAATTAAGTATGTATTTTAGTCTCGTTTTTAATGATTTTTATGTTTTCAAGATCGTAATAGCTTAATCTAGTTATCTCGGGGATTAATTTGCAAAATCGTTAAAGTAATAGGGTTTTGTCATGGATGAGTATAGTTGAATTTTGAAGTTTTATGATAGAAAATGAAAGGTTGTTGTTAAATAAATAACTTTTGCAAAGAGAATTTTGATGCAATTGTCAATTAGGGACTAAATTGAAAAGATAAAAAAATTATGGAAAAAATTCTAAATTTTTGTGAAATACATGGGCCGCTATTGATATGTATGAAAATCGGCTAGGCTTGAATAAGGATTGAATTGTATGAATTTTATTTTTCGAGCCTAAGGACTAAATTGTAATTAATCAAAAGTATATGGGAAAAATAGGAATTTTTCCAAAGATATGTGTTGGATTAAATTGAATATGAATTATATTAAATTGAGTTAAATTCATTCGTATAGATTTGGATAGACCTAATACAGAGTTAGATCGAGGCAAAGAAAAAGTATCGAATTAGTAACCTTCATATCTACATATACTTATCGAGGTAAGTTCGTGTAACTAAATTGTATATTTAAATGTTTTAAATTGAATATTGTTGCATGTGATTTGAAAAAATTGTCATGTGTAATTATGATCACATATCCGATAATTATCGAGTCCCGTTTGAACCTTAGAAATTTGAAGGATACAAATGACATGTCATTAGGGTTCCTGATATGGCTGTAATCCTGCATGTGTTGCGGATACAACACAGCTCTCTTGAGCTTTCCAATACTTGGCTCTCATGAGCTTCCTGATATACAGCTCGTATGAGCTTCCCGTTACTTAGCTCACATGAGCTTCTCGTTATATGGCTCGGAAGAGCTTCCCGTGTACATGCTCGTATGAGCATACGTGTATATGAATTGACGGATTACAGATTTATGCATTTCGTGTGTACTACCCGTGTATCCAACGATATTTTAACTGGTTCAACAGGATAAGTTTTTATATGAGACAATATAAGTTTGAAACGAACTACTACCGTTATATACCTAAAATACATAGAAAAGATATCACTTTATAAATTAAAGCATGATATGCTTGATACATGTATGTGGAACTTGCTTAATGACTATGTTCATCCATGTTTATGGGCTATTATATGTGTTTACATGGCTAATGTGTTAAGGATATGTGTTTTGACTTTTAGCCAAATTGGTTTGGTTATGTTGGTATGCTTACCTTAAATGTGAATAAATGGTAAGTTAAATTCCATGTTATACGAACTTACTAAGCTTAAATACGTACTCTGTTTTATTTTCCATGTTTTACAGTAATTTGGAAGCTCGTTTTGGTTGGAAGCTAGTCAGAGCAGATTCACACTATCCAACGGCTCATTTGATATAAATAGTAAATTAATTTTGGTTATAATGGCATGTATAGGTTAGTTTAGCCAATGTTGGCAAGTAGATGTTTTATTGAGACTAGCCATTTGAATGGCTTGTGATGGATATATTTTGATGTGTTTATAAGTTGTTTTACCATGTTTGATGTGTGATTGAAATGACTGAATGATGAAAATCCTATAGGTATATTGATGGTTGGTTTAAATTGGTATATATTTTGGTAAAATACGCATATATGGGTATTTGGTCAATTAGGTAAGTTTGGATATTTGGATTTATGTGATGATATCTCATGTATAAGATTTGAGTTTGGCTTGTTTTAAGTGTCTTGTTAAGGCTATTTATTGTGCAAAAATGTTGAGTTAGGTTGGCTGCAAATTGGGTAAGAAATGTGGATAGAAAAATGACCTATTTTGTCCACACGGGCAGAGACACGAGCGTGTGTCTCAGCCGTGTGTGACATACGGCCAGGTGACACGGCCATGTGTTCCCTATATCTTTAATTTGCACAAAACAAAATGCTCACACGGCCTAGTACATGGGTGTGTGGCTTGGCTATGTGGCCCAAGTCAAAGAGCTCTTAAGTTTAGACACGCGTTGGGACACAGCCGTGTATCCCTATTTCGAATACCCACATGGCCTGAGACACGGGCTTGTCTCTTGACCGTGTGAGTCACACAGCCTAACCACATAGGCATGTGTCCCCTGCACCTTTGAAAAATTTTGGTGTTTTTTGGAAAATTTTTTGAGTAATTGATCTAGTCCTGACTTATTTCCAATGTGTATTTTGAGCCTCGAGGGCTCGCATAAGGGACAATATAATTGATTTTGATTGGCTTTTGATATGTATGCTAGATGATATGAAATGTCTGTTAATTAATCTGTAAA
Source organism: Gossypium anomalum (assembly GCA_025698475.1). Classification (NCBI taxonomy): domain Eukaryota; kingdom Viridiplantae; phylum Streptophyta; class Magnoliopsida; order Malvales; family Malvaceae; genus Gossypium; species Gossypium anomalum. Next base: position 31,182,627 of record CM046967.1, read on the forward strand.
TTCTGGTAATGCTCCGTAACCCTATTCCGACGATGGATACAGGTTAGGGGTGTTACACTTAGAATGCAAGTTGTGCAAGAATAGTGCGAGGTTACATGTGCCCACTTTACGATCCACAACTTCCAACCACAACTTGATACATTTAGTTGTCAGTTTTTGGCTATTATTGTTTTCATTTTATATTTGCAAATCAGTAGCAGAAACAATTTGTTTAGGTCCAAGAATAAGAATCTATGAAGACTCTTCAAACATTTGACACAAGGAGAGTGTCACATGCAAATAACAACACTAAGGAAGAGTCTTAATAGATTTGAAGTCTTATGCACTCTCTCCAATTAGAGCTAAGAAAGAATGGTTTTTCAAATTATGAGTAAGTTGCACCTTTAAAAAGTTGAACGAAAGGCATTCAATAAGCTTATATGATAAACAAATAATGTCTCAAGGGATGGGTGACTAAGTATAATATTTTGAGAGTTATTTCATTTATTTGAGAAACTGAGGTGTGAGAATTTTTATCTTTATTAGATGATCTATCAAGACATTTGTGAAGTGATTGAGCGAGCAAAGTGTATGAATCAAACTAAGTCTTTTTTTTTTCTTTTTCATTGTACAACAAACAATTTTAAAAACCTTAGGATTCTTTTTTGATTTTTTTAATTCGTGAAAAGTATCTATAAAAATAATTATATAGAATAGTTTCGACCTTCTCACCTGATAATGAGAAGACGAAATCCGGATAAATACCAATACCTATTACTGGTAGAAAGATAGAGATCGAAACAAATAACTCTTGTGTACAAATGTAAAGTTGCAATTTGAGTGAAAGGGATTGGACTTAAAACATTGTTTTCTTTGTAACTTGAAATCGATTCCTCAAGTAAGACTCCATAAATGTAGATTAATTTCAAAATGCCTAAACAACTCTTGTATGTTTAATTTTCCTAGCGTTCTACTTATTATGTCCACAATTATTATCAAATCTCAACCAGGCAAATCAAATTTGTTATAAATTTGTACTTTTCTTTGTTAATTTTTATTTTCTGGAAAATAAAACAAACTTTGATCATTCATTCTCAAGGAACTGAATTTTGACGTACCTAACAGTTCCACTATCTATCCGGAGTTTAAAAAGCTAAAGCAGAACCCTTGGCAGGTCAAGTAAACTAATCTAGAAAACTTTAATTTACATGTATGCATGAAGGTATGGCTACATTTGCAGTTAATGTGGAAAACGTTAAGGCAGAAAAAGTAGTAACTAGTCATCAAGGAAGCCTCCCTCAGCCTCAGAGTGCCGATGTCGTTGGATGACCAAGATTGAGCCGCTAATGTCTAGTTCTGAAGAGGCCAGAAGATCCCCAACCAACCCAAGCTCTGGGCACTCCTCCCAATCGCTCATCCCAGATGTCAAGGGGCATGTTCCTCTCCCTCCCTTCCCAACTATGAACAATGAATACGAATCTGCTATTTCCCTAAGAACTGCTACCGTTTCCTGCCCACTGCTCACATACTTCTCCACGAAACCGGCTCTACCCTGTGCCACATACCTAGTCAAGACAAGAGTAGCCAATATCAAAAAAAAAAAAAAAAAAAAAATATATATCTATTTTAAGGCTTTCATTCCGTTGGATGCATGTACGGTACGAACCTGTTATAGAAGGTCTCCACAAAGGCATTGTCTATCTCGTTCTCTGTCCCAATATTTGATATTGCCATGATCACCTCCTCATCCTTTTGGGAAGCATCGTTAATCCATGAATTGCTGCTTCTACTTGCTATCGTTTTATGCAGGAAGCGGATGACTGTCAAATTCACTTTACTATGCATCAAAATTCTCTTGCTACATGCTAAAGCCTCCCGATCATCAGGCCCACCAAAGAACAGTATTGCTATATTTTGCACGCATTGAGAACCATGTGGTTGTTGGAACCCTGTTTGCCCTCTGTCTACAAAGATGCCCACTGAACATGGGGCATGCCGAAGCACCTTCTGATTTATAGCCCTTATTTCCTCCATGCTGTTTTCCATTTTCCCATCTATTCTCTGGTGCTTGTGAAACGGCAGGAATATAATACACACCCGCAAGTCCTCTGCACCATTGCATACATCTTCATTTATGGTCAGAAACGATGCTACAATTTTACTCTGGTGGACCAATATTTTGGTCTCTGAGATGAAGGCATCAAGAGCGTCATTGATCTCTAGCACATCATTTCCTCCATACTCCTCTTCATCGCTGTATTGATCACCATCTTCTAGTTGATGGTACATCAATTTGCTTTTCCTTTTCTTTGGAAGTTCTACTAGATGCACCATGTATGGTTTGATGGGTGCAGTTGGACAGCCGCCTAATGCTGAGATGAGGCTAACATGTCCTGAAACATGCCTTGGGACATATACACAAGCCAATATTCTAAGCTCACTCTCTGGATTAAGTATTTCCAGTATGGTAGGATACTGAGCACTAGACTCTTCTCTGTTCAGTAAAATGGCAGCCACTGGGCCTATGATCAATGTGTTTAGCACTACTACAGTCAAAAGGAAATCATGAAGATCTGCAGCCCAGACCATCTGCAACCAAAAGAGAACAAGAAAATCAGCATTGAGGAAAGCAAAGATGACAATTTGGTGGCATAAAGTCAAGACTGTGTTCCTTTCTTCAACAGCAAGCTTTCTAAGGACCCAAATGCATGCATGCCAGCATACGTGAGATTGAGAAGAAGCTTACATTGGGGTTTGGGTTTGTATTAATGAGTATAAGGTCGTAGTTTCCCTTCAAGCAGAGTAACAAAGAAAGGATGACAGATTCGTTCCACGGGATCATTAGATAGTGACAAGCAGCAAGGGTGCCGACAATTCTAGTTCCAGCGCTCACCAGGATCATGAGGACAGTGAGAGCAAGAGTCAATTTATTGAAAATATTGCTAATATCAAGTTGGAATCCCGTGTAGCCAAAGTAGACGGGAAGAATGAAGGTATTTACAGAGTAAGTGAGCTTGTGCAACAATGTCCGAGCCGTTTTGCCTTCTCTAGGGAACATGAGGCCGACCAGGAAACAACAGAAAATAGCTGTGTAGCCAACCCACTCGGCATACAGAGCAAGACACGTAAGAAGGAACATTATAACGAAGATTTCTTTGTTCGAAACGAATCTATTATTCCGATTTCGTTTATTGAAAAAGTATGATAGATACTTGTTCACAAAGATAACAGCCACTGTAACAAGAGTAATAAGGATTGCACCTCCAAATCTTCCGAAGGAGGAGAAAGCTTTAAGTGTACTGACGATTGTTACACATGACATTTCATTGACCAAGGAAGAATAAATTGCCATTCGCCCTAAATCAGCCGTGTCAAACTTGGTTTCTGCAATCATCCGGATTACTATAGGAGAGGCTGAATTTGCTAAAACTGTCAAGGTAAGAAGGTAAAATGCAAATCGCTCCTTGGTGACATTGAATACCTTGATAAGTAACCAGAAGAATGGTCCACCAAACAAGCAGGCCAGAATTGATCCCCCTCCTGCAACTATGCTTACAACGCGAATGTTGCGTCTTAAATAAGGAACATCTGTTTCCAAGCCGATGGAGAACATAAATAGCATTCGACAAACGAATGAAAAGAACTGATAATACTTTGCAGCAGAAGCCTGGATGAAAAAATCTTTAACTCTTTGTATACGGGACAACAATGAGGGGCCTAGCACAACGCCAGCCTGATACAGAAGGCATTCAACAATACATATATATGGTATATTCATAAAATAAATTTTTTATATATGGATAATTGCATGCCTTTAAGAATCATGAATATGAATATAGATATATGAAGATGAATGCTTACAAGAAGTTGTGCAAAAGGTCCAGGTTGTCCCAAGGGTTTCAAGACTAGATGAAAAATATGTGAAATCACAAGAATACATGAGACCTGAAAGCTTGTTGTGATCAAGGGGTTAAATGAGTCCGATGGTTGACACATTAGCTGTTCTGTTGCCTCCATCCTTAATTTTGCTCTTTTTTTTAAAAAAAAGAATATCTAATTGCTGGTCTGGTCTAGTCTGGTCAAGCAGAGATACGTCGTCAGAGGCTGCCCTGCCAATTGATGATAATTCTCTGCCTCTTTTTTTTTTTTTTTCCTCTTTCTTTTTCCTCTCCCACTACTTGGGTGGGCCTCCCTCTCTGTATCCTCTGCTTTCTGATGGACGCCCTTTGTTCCCGGGGAATTCGTCATATAAAGACGAGGTCTGTTGACCCCTTTTTTTTTCCTCTCTTTCCATGCATGCTATGCACTTTCCTAAAATTTATCTTATTTTCTTTGACTCGACTCACGCATCACGAAATATCATAAATGCCAACGATTAAAGAAAATTTACCTTTATCCCTTGCCTGCAATGGTAAAAATATATTATACTCTTAATATATATAATATTTTCATAAATGGAAAAAATATAAAATATAAAATATTAAACAAAAAATAAAATAATATTTTTCAAAAATAATATGAGTGAGCCTAAAATGAGTTTGGGTTAAAAAATTACAAATATGGATTGTTTGGGTAAAATTTTAGGCTCGTGTTTTGGGTTGAACTAAGCTAGCTATCATGGTTCGGCATTGTGTCCCACTTGGCAGACCAAATGAGACTTGAGCCTAGGGACGAGAGATCCCCAATGATGTACCATGACGAGCGAGCTTCATGTGAGCAATAAGCAAGCAACATGGTGGTGAACCATGAGCAGACAAGATCGAGGGGGATTGTGACCTCATGTGACGAGTTGAGACAAAGTGAAGCCCATGTGTAGGGCAAGCGGGCTTGAAGTAGGCTTGTTTATGACTTGGGCTACCCACCTAGGCTCGAAGACTGATACGACGTATCTTGATATGACAAATTAAGCCCTTTTCACACTTGAAAAAGCTTGTTTTTGAACAGTGTTCAAGTCATTTTATCATTTTTCCTTACTCAGGTTACAATTTACTTTAATTGAGATTTTTATTTTATTTTATGTTTTTATGAATAAAAACCTCAATTACAAGTCAATTGAAACTTAATGTGTGTTAAGGTTTTTTCAAGGACTTAATCAAGGGAGAATAAGGAAAGAAGCAAGCAAGCAGTTGCAGTGCTGCAACCTTGGAAGATCAATGTCACAACTTGGAGTTTTCTAACTCCCAAGGTCGTGATATCACTTCCGGTAGTTGCGACATAGCTTGTTCTACTTAACCTGTGACACCCCAAACCCAATCGAGATGGACCGGCCCGAATTCGAAGTGTTACATTAGCCACCTATGTAACACCCCAAACTCGGCCCGGACGTTACGGCCGAATCTGGCGCATCACATTGAAATGTTTTAGCGAAAACCGTGTTTTCATTGAAAACCCTTCTTAAAATAAAAGAAACCTAAACTACCTTTTAAAAAAAAAAAACTCCTTTCAACCACTTGTTTAAAATATATGATTTTATGAAAACATGTCATTTTAAAATGTAGTTGCGGAAACGTAGAAGAGACATACTATAGATTAAGAAACCATGCTTAACTTCTTATAATTACGTCACATAAAAACAATAATCCAAATAATAACAAAATGGAAGGCCTTATTACAATCCAGTTTGAAATCACTTAATAATCAGAAACTTATATGCTTTAAAATGAAAAAAAAAAATCTAAATTGTCTTGCTAGCTGGCCACCCAGAGTCCCTCCAAACATCGAACCTTCTACTGAGCATCACCTAAAAATAAAATAAAAGAGGGGGCGAGTTTTCGAAAACTCAGTGTGTACAACCCTCATCAAACAAACATGCAACAGACAAATCATTTTGGGCCTAAGCCTAATTCAAATACGGTGGCCTTTGGGCCTTAGCCCATTTTGGCCTCAGTAGGGCCTGAACCCATGTTAATTTCCACATATCACATTTAACTGGGCCAAGCCCTTTTCATAATTCAATCATGACGTATGTATGCATGCTTAGATCCCCATCCAACCTGTACACCCCCTTTCTAACCAACACTTATTGTAGGGAGATACTCGACCCACCCATCTTTATTACAACCCGGTGTGGAACCAGTGCGGCCCCACTTAACGGTGCAGCATAGCTGCTTATAAACGGTGTAGCACCGGTTATGTAACATCCCGAAATAGGGCCTAAACGGAATAGTGGTTGCGAAACCACAAATTCGAGGTAGAAAATTTTATTTTATTATTATTTTGAGGTTCATGATATAATTGCATTATTGTGTGAAAATTTCGTGATGAAATTCTATGCCTAAAGTGTTTAAATTGAAAGTAGGGACTAAATCGAATAAGTTGCAAAATTTGCATTCTAGAAGTTTTTAGTATGAAATTGAATTGAAATATTAATTAGGAGGTCTTAAATAGCAATTTGACCAATTTTAAGTTCACGGACAAAATTAGGACATGGAAGGAATTTTTGGAAAGTTTAGTAGTAAGGGCATTTTGGTCATTTAGTTATTAAAATGAATTAAAAACAAAATTAAAAGCCAATTTTTGTCCATCTTCTTCATTAGGACGAAAATTCAAGGGTTCTCCATAGCTAGGGTTTGTTTCAAGCTTTCAAGCTCCATAGTAAGTGATTTCAAGCCCCGTTTTAATGTTCTTTACGTTTGAGTCCCTTAGCTCGATAAAGCTTATGCTAGCAATAATTTAAGTTAGAGTTCATATTTGGAAAAATACCCATAGGTGAAAAGTGTTTATTTTGATGTTTTATGATATAATATGAGGTCTTAAATTATGTTAGACAACTTGCACTACTCGGTTTTAAGCAAAAACGAGTAAAAGGACTTAATCGGTAAAAATACCTAATAGTCATAAGTGCATGTTAGAGTATGAATTTGATGCTGCCATAGAAGGGAAAAATAACCAGCATGTCATAAAACATAAGAAAATAGGCTGAAGTTTAATTTATGAGCTTTGGGGCAAAAGTGTAAATATGCAAAGTTTAGGGGCAAAAATGTAATTTCTGCAAAGTTTGAGTAAAGGACTGTTTTGATAAATTTTGATATTAAATAAGTTAAATTTGCTATTATAGATCAAGAAGAGCGAAATTCGGGAGTTGATCGGGGAAAAGAAAAAGTAAAGGACTAAATTGTAAAGTTTAGTCACATTTTGTATCGAGGTAAGTTTACAGATAAATAAATGCAATATTCTTTTATTTTACATTATTATTGTCAATTTCAGCATTTATATACTTATTTTATGAGAATATTTAAAGTCGAATTAAAGGCGAAGTGACAGAGAAAAAGTATTAGGAAGCCCTGTTTGAACCTTAGGAATGTTAGGATATTGGGGTTGACAGGACAGACAGATAGAAATGAGCCATGTAAGTCCATATCGATATATATGGCTTTGGAGACAGGAATGAGCCATGTAAGCCCATATTATATATATGGCATTGGAGACAGAATAATTCATGTAAGTCCATGTCGAAGACATGGCATTGGCGAGATATTGATGACGAAACGACCCTAATATCCTTAGTATTCCGAGTGGTTCAACGGGTCGATATCTGAGTTAGATTACATGAATTAACAGCAAAGGAAAAGTAGATTATATTTATGAAAAAGGAAAGGTCGATAAGAAAGAAGGTAAGGAAATAAAGAAGAAGATAGAAATTGAGAAGTAAAGAAATTTATGATGTTAGATGATATTATGCATAATTATCCATTATGTTGAATGTTGTGATTTAATTACTTGTAAGCTTACTAAGCCTAGTGCTTAATCTCTTTATTTTCTTCTTCTTATAGTACTTATCTAGCTACTCGGGGATCGAAGGAAACGTCGGAGGCCGATCACACTATCAAAGAAATAACTCGGTATAATTAGGCGTTTTGTTTTGTGTATGGCATGTATAGAAACTTAGTTACTTTTAGTATAATATGAAAAATGAACGATGTATAAATACTTGCTAGAGATTAGCTAATAAAAATAGCCGATGATATGCATGTTTATTAATATGTATGATTGAATGGTGGTTATCACATGAAAGTTATGAAAAATGTGAAAGTAACCTAAAAACAGATTCAAACAACAGAAATGACGTGACTTTGAAAAATCACTAAAAATTGTATAAACATATTTTTAAGATGAATAATATATGAAATTAAAGCCTATTATGTCTATTTTCTTATGGAATAAGGAAAACAGGTAAAGAAATTATATTTTATGAGATATCTGAGTTTTAGTGAAATAGGGTCAGAGAAATTTCCAGATCCCCTGTTTCAACTTTGGAAATTCACCATAAATTGTACAAAAGTAATTAGGTGGTGTAATTTATGATTAGAATCCTTATTGAATCTAGTTTTAATAAAAACAAACTTTATAGTTATATTAATTTTGTATAGGGAGAAAAGTGGTTCGTAGTAAGTAGAGAGTCGAGTGCAATCAATTAAAAGCAGGGGTAACTTTAACTAATAAACTGTACTAATTGGCTAAGTCAAAAATTCTAGAAAAAATTAGTGGATAGATATATGAGTCTAGTTTTAGGAAAAATTTACGGATCTAAGTCTTGAGTTTCAAACTCAAGATATGAATTTTTAGCGACTACAACGCAGAATAACAACATATTCAAAAAGTTTAAATAAAGATCTTAAAATTATTTAAGTGATAGATTAAGTTTAGTAATGCCTCGAGCTCGATTTTGGCAACAATCTCGGGTAAGGGGTGTTACATTTATTGGTATCGAGCAGGTTTAGTCGGTTCTAATGCAGTTAGTGTGAGTAAAATTCTAGTTATACATGCCATACCGTATTTTGATAGTGTGATCGACTCACGACGATTTTAAATATTTTGTTTTATAGTAATAGATCCCGGCGAGCTGGTGATGATGATGTAGAAAGTAATGCGCTGCTCCCGCGGAAGGCAACGGCGCCATCGGAGAATAGGCCGGTAACCATTGATCGGGGAGGAGTGGCTCGAGAAGCTCTCTTCCAAGCTTTGAATGATTGGTTTGCCGAGTTCATTAAATGCGAATCCGGCAGATTAGACCTCCACCCCCTCATGATTCTCGGGCTACCCATGTAGCTCAAGCTTCCCAGATCCACAGTGCAGTGATAAGAGAAAAGCCACCATTGATAGAATCGAAACAAGGGGCGTAAGAGTTTCGAGCGACAAAAGATGATGATGCGAGAAGAGCGAGAATTTTGGTTAGAAAATACTATCGAGTCTTTGACGAACTATCTTGTACACCCGAGGAATGTATGAAATGTGTAGTATCACTTCTTAGAGACTCACCTACTACTGGGTGGAAGACACTTATATCGGTTGTACCAAAGGAGAGGGTCACTTGGGATTTCTTTCAGGGAGGAATTTCGTAAAAGTACATCGATCAGAGGTTTATTGACCGAAGAGAAAAGAATTCTGGAATTGAAACAAGGCAATATGACGGTGGCGATTATGAGCGTGAATTTGTCGGGCTCAATAAATATGCTCAAGAATGTGTGTCCACAGAGGCTATCATGTGTAAAAGGTTTGAGGATGGGTTAAATGATGATATCCGAGTATCAAGTGGGTGTTCTAGAAATAAAAGAGCTCGTTATTTTAGTTGAGAGAGCCTGTAAGGCGAGAGGAGTTGTTAAAAGAAAAGGTAAAGTTGAGACAGAGACACAAGATACAAAGAATAGACAGATGAGTAGGTCATTTCAGGCTACATCCAAGAGGCCCAAAGAGTTTTCTACGGATCTAGCTTTTCTACAGTGCAAAGCTAGTCGAGAATAGAGGTAGCAGATTTAAAGATCCGAAGGCTCGGACCACCTCATTCGCGCGAGTGTAGGTAATGTCGGACGATGGGTAGATCGGTGTGTCCACGGTGTGGTAGACTTCATTATGGTCCTTGTCGGGCAAAGTAAAATGTTTGCTATAAATGTGGTGCTCCGGATCATTTTGTACGAGAATGTCCGTAGTGGCTAGCCGAGAAAGTAATACTGAGTGCTAGATCTGGAAATGCTCCTACTAGAGGCGGACCACCGAGGCAACCGAGAGTAGAAGCGGTGCATGAGGTACCTCTAGAGATTCGATGTGAGACCGGATGGTAGAGCCCCCAAAGGACTTATGCTATTCGTGCACGCGAAGAGGCATCCTCCCCGATGTGATTATGGGTACATTTTCTCTACATAATATTAATGTCATGGCTCGATTGATCCGGTTCGACTCATTCTTATGTTTGTATGAAATTGATGTCTAGTATAAGTATGCCTATAGAATCTCTGAAATTTGTGATCAAAGTATCGAACCCATTAGGCAAGCATGTATTAGTAGATAAAGTATGTAGAAATTGTCCTTTGATGATTAGAGGTTCTTGTTTTTTCCAGCCGATCTCATGCTATTGCCATTTGATGAGTTTGATGTGATTCTTGGTATGGATTGGTGACTACACATGATGTGATAGTGAATTGTAGAAAGAAATTCATTGAGTTGAAGTGTGAAAATGGTGAAATTCTTCTGTTAATTCGGAAGAGTCGGATAGTTCATTTCCCATAATTTCACATTATATCCTTTCGAAAATGTTTGAGAAAAGGGTATGAAGCTTATCTTGCTTTTGTGTTGAACACTAAAAACCCGAATTAAAAATTGAGTCGAGTGCTGTGGTATGTGAGTTTCCGATGTGTTTCCTAAGAAGAACTACCGTGCTTACCTCCTGTTAGAGAAGTTGAGTTTGGTATTGAGTTGATTCCGTGTACCACGCCCATTTCTATTGCTCCTTATAGAATGGCTCGTTGGAATTGAAAGAATTGAAAGCTCGATTCTGAGGAATTAACAGATAAAGGATTTGTAAGACCCAGTAGTTCACCATGGGGTGCACCGGTGCTATTTGTGAAAAAAAAAGACGAACGATGCGGTTGTGCATAGATTATCGGCAACTTAACAAGGTAACGATGAAAGAACAAGTATCCATTGCCTAGAATTGATGATTTGTTTGATCAATTGAAGGGAGCTCTTGTATTCTCCAAGATAGATTTGAGATCCGGATACTATCGATTGCGAGTTAAAGAGTCGGATGTCCCAAGATCGCTTTCCGGACTAGGTATGGTCATTATGAGTTCCTTGTGATGCCATTTGGCTTGACTAATGCTCCCGCCATTTTTATGGACTTAATGAACCGAATTTTCGGACCGTGCTTGGATAAGTTTGTAGTTGTTTTCATTGATGATATCTTGATTTATTCTCATGATGAGACCGAGCATGCGAGAGCATTTGAGAACGATTTCTGATTCGAGAGATAATCGGTTGTATGCCAAGTTCAAAGAAAAGTGAATTACAGTTACGAGAGTTGGTTTTCTTGGACATATTGTCTCGGTGAAGGTATTAAGGTTGATCCAAGCAAGATTTCAGCTATTGTGGATTGGAAGCCTCCTAAAAATTTATCGGTTTAGAAGTTTTCTTGGTCTTGCTTGGATATTATAGACGATTTGTAGAGGATTTTCCATGATAGCTACCCATCACGACAAGATTACTACGAAAGGATATCAAGTTTGAATGGATCGAGAAGTGTCAACAGAGTTTTGACAAGTTAAAAACATTATTGACTAAAGCTCCTGTTTTAGTACAACCAGAACCAGGTAAGGAGTTTGTGATTTACAGTGATGCGTCCATGAATGGACTTGGTTGTGTACTTATGCAGGAAGGGAAGGTAATTGCTTATGCCTCTAGACAGCTAAAACCACATGAGAAGAACTATCCGACACATGATTTAGAGCTAGCCGCCATTATTTTTATGTTGAAGATTTGGAGGCATCATTTGTATGGTGAAAGGTGCCGAATATTTACCGATCATAAAAGCTTGAAATACTTGATGACTCAAAAAGAATTGAATTTGAGGCAAAGAAGATGGTTGGAATTGCTTAAAGATTACGAGTTAGTGATTGATTATCACCCAGGTAAGGCAAATGTAGTTGCTGACGCTCTAAGCAGGAAACTTTTATTTACATTGCGAGCTTTGAATACCAATTTAGCCATGTCAAATGATGGTTCTATTTTAGCTGAATTTAGAGCTAAACCGGTATTTCTTGAAGAGATTTGTGAAGCTCAAAAAGATGATAATGAGTTACAAGCTAAAAGAGTTCAATGCGAGTCAGGCATAGAATCAGATTTCTGGATTGGTTCTGATGGTCGTTTGATGTTTAGAGACGAATTTGTGTACCAAAGAATGATGAGCTTATTCGAAAGATTTTACAGAAGCACATAGCGATTCTTTATCTATTCATCCAGCAAGACAAAAATGTATAACGATTTGAAGAAATTGTATTGGTGGGTAGGAATGAAAAGAGACATTTCGAGTTTGTTTCTAGATGCTTGATTTGTCAACGGTAAAGGCGAACATCAGTACCCTCGATTATTGCAACTTTGTGCTAGTTCCGGAATGGAAATGGGACAGAGTTACTATGGATTTTGTGACAGGTTGCCGTTAACAAAAAAAGAAAGATGCAATATGGGTTGTGATTGATAAGCTAACTAAGTCGGCTCATTTTATCCCAATCCGTATGGATTACTCACTTGACAAGTTGGTGAGTTATATATTGCGAGATAGTTAGACTACATGGAGTGCCATTATCGATCATTTCGACAGATCCAAGATTTACTTCACAGTTCGGAAGAAGTTACAAGAGGCTTTAGAGTGCAGTTGAGTTTTAGTACTGACTTTCCGTCCTCAAACCGACGGTCGATCGAGAGAGAGTTATTCAGTACTTGAAGATATGCTTAGATCTTTGTGTATTGGAATTTCAAGGCGATTGGGAAAAATATTTACCATTAGTAGAGTTTGCCTACAATAATAGTTATCAGTCGAGTTTGAAGATGGCACCTTATGAAGCTTTGTATGGACGTAAATGTCGCACACCTTTGTATTGGACGGAGCTTAAGGAAAATCAGATTTACGGGGTTGATCTAGTTAAGGAAACAGAAGAGAAAGTAAAAATCATCAGAGATTGCTTAAAAGCAACCTCAGACAGACAAAAGTCGTATGCAGATTTGAAAGAAAAGGGATTGAGTATCAAGTTGGTGACAAAGTTTTTTGAAAGTATCCCGTGGAAGAAAGTTCTCAGATTTGGCAAGAAAGGCAAACTAAGTCCACGTTTTATTGGACCGTTTGAAGTGATTGAGAAAGTCGGACCATTAGCATATCGGTTAGCCTTGCCGATTGAGTTAGAGAAGATTCATAATGTATTTCATGTGTCTATGCTACGTCGTTATCGTTCAGATCCGTCACATGTAATTTCTCAAGACAGAGGTTAAGATTCACCAGACATGACTTACGGTGAAGAACCAGTAAAGATTCTAGCTCGAGAGGTAAAGCAATTAAGGAACAAGAGTATTGTACTTGTGAAAGTACTATGGAATAGGCATGGGGTAGACGAGGCTACATGGGAACCCAAGAGGCTATGCAAAACGAGTACCCAAATCTTTTCACGGTAAGATTTTGGGGGACGAAAATCCCTAAAAGGGGGAGAAATGTAACATCCCGAAATAGGGCCTAAACGGAATAGTGGTTGCGAAACCACAAATTCGAGAGTAGAAAATTTTATTTTATTATTATTTTGAGGTTCATGATATAATTGCATTATTGTGTGAAAATTTCGTGATGAAATTCTATGCCTAAAGTGTTTAAATTGAAAGTAGGGACTAAATCGAATAAGTTGCAAAATTTGCATTCTAGAAGTTTTTAGTATGAAATTGAATTGAAATATTAATTAGGAGGTCTTAAATAGCAATTTGACCAATTTTAAGTTCACGGACAAAATTAGGACATGGAAGGAATTTTTGAAAGTTTAGTAGTAAGGGCATTTTGGTCATTTAGTTATTAAAATGAATTAAAAACAAAATTAAAAGCCAATTTTTGTCCATCTTCTTCATTAGGACGAAAATTCAAGGGTTCTCCATAGCTAGGGTTTGTTTCAAGCTTTCAAGCTCCATAGTAAGTGATTTCAAGCCCCGTTTTAATGTTCTTTACGTTTTTGAGTCCCGTGGCTCGATAAAGCTTATGCTAGCAATAATTTAAGTTAGAGTTCATATTTGGAAAAATACCCATAGGTGAAAAGTGTTTATCTTGATGTTTTATGATATAATATGAGGTCTTAAATTATGTTAGACAACTTGCACTACTCGGTTTTAAGCAAAAAGCGAGTAAAAGGACTTAATCGGTAAAAATACCTAATAGTCATAAGTGCATGTTAGAGTATGAATTTGATGCTGCCATAGAAGGAAAAATAACCAGCATGTCATAAAACATAAGAAAATAGGCTGAAGTTTAATTTATGAGCTTTGGGGCAAAAGTGTAAATATGCAAAAGTTTAGGGGCAAAAATGTAATTTCTGCAAAGTTTGAGTAAAGGACTGTTTTGATAAATTTTGATATTAAATAAGTTAAATTTGCTATTATAGATCAAGAAGAGCGAAATTCGGGAGTTGATCGGGAAAAGAAAAAGTAAAGGACTAAATTGTAAAGTTTAGTCACATTTTATATCGAGGTAAGTTCTGATGAAATAAATGCAATATTCTTTTATTTTACATTATTATTGTCAATTTCAGCATTTATATACTTATTTTATGAGAATATTTAAAGTCGAATTAAAGCGAGTGACAGAGAAAAAGTATTAGGAAGCCCCGTTTGAACCTTAGGAATGTTAGGATATTGGGGTTGACAGACAGACGAGATAGAAATGAGCCATGTAAGTCCATATCGGATATATGGCTTTGGAGACAGGAATGAGCCATGTAAGCCCATATTATATATATGGCATTGGAGGCGAGAATAATTCATGTAAGTCCATGTCGAAGACATGGCATTGGCGAGATATTGATAGACGAAACGACCCTAATATCCTTAGTATTCCGAGTGGTTCAACGGGTCGAGATACGAGTTAGATTACAGATGAATTAACAGCAAAGGAAAAGTAGATTATATTTATGAAAAAGGAAAGGTCGATATAAGAAAGAAGGTAAGGAAATAAAGAAGAAGATAGAAATTGAGAAGTAAAGAAATTTATGATGTTAGATGATATTATGCATAATTATCCATTATGTTGAATGTTGTGATTTAATTACTTGTAAGCTTACTAAGCCTAGTGCTTAATCTCTTTATTTTCTTCTTCTTATAGTACTTATCTAGCTACTCGGGGATCGAAGGAAGCGTCGGAGGCCGATCACACTATCAAAGAAATAACTCGGTATAATTAGACGTTTTGTTTTGTGTATGGCATGTATAGAAACTTAGTTACTTTTAGTATAATATGAAAAATGAACGATGTATAAATACTTGCTAGAGATTAGCTAATAAAAATAGCCGATGATATGCATGTTTATTAATATGTATGATTGAATGGTGGTTATCACATGAAAGTTATGAAAAATGTGAAAGTAACCTAAAAACAGATTCAAACAACAGAAATGACGTGACTTTGAAAAATCACTAAAAATTGTATAAACATATTTTTAAGATGAATAATATATGAAATTAAAGCCTATTATGTCTATTTTCTTATGGAATAAGCAAAACAGGTAAAGAAATTATATTTTATGAGGTATCTGAGTTTTAGTGAAACAGGGTCAGAGAAATTTCTAGATCCCCTGTTTCAACTTTGGAAATTCACCATAAATTGTAAAAAAGTAATTAGGTGGTGTAATTTATATGGTTAGAATCCTTATTGAATCTAGTTTTAATAAAAACAAATGGTATAGTTATATTAATTTTGTATAGGGAGAAAAGTGGTTCGCAGTAAGTAGAGGTCAGTGCAGTCGAATTCTGAAACAGGGGTAACTTTAACTAATAAACTGTACTAATTGGCTAAGTAAAAAATTCTAGAAAAAAATTAGTGGATAGATATATGAGTCTAGTTTCAGGAAAAATTTACGGATCTAAATCTTGAGTTTCGAAACTCAAGATATGAATTTTTAAGCGACTACAACGCAGAATAACAGCATATTCCGAAAAGTTTAAATAAAGATCTTAAAATTATTTAAGTGATAGATTAAGTTTAGTAATGCCTCGTGCTCGATTTTGGCAACAATCTCGGGTAAGGGGTGTTACAGGTTATAGCACTACTTAACGGTGCAGCAAAGCTGCTCAGTGGCTAAAAAGCCTTCGGTGGATCCACATTCATTGAGCAACCATGCGATCCTTATACACTTCCTCCAATCATAAACCCAGCCCATATGCAACATAATAATGTATGGGTGCAGCATATATCATACATAGGTCATACTCATAACACATAGGGGTATTTCAGTAATTTCTACCCTACAGAGGTATTTTGGTAATTTCTTAGCAGTATCGGTCTTAATTACGAACTTTGGCCCGTCAACAAGTCCTCGTTGGCCAAAGTGAATAGACACTTTGCACCAGGTAGGATTCCAGAGAAGAGGAGGTGGGTCATTAAGACCGCTTAAGTACCAAGCTCTCCCTAGATCCAATCCTAGACATGCATATGCCCATTGCCACACTTTACCCTTGTGACTTGTCTACGGACGAATTTGATAAATTAATTAAGTTTTATGCTGCTTAAGAATTTATTAGAAACTAAGCCTACAAGTCCATGACAAAACCCTAACAAGTTTACAGGCTTCCATACATTCATATGGCCTATCAGGCCCAATCATATTTATACGGCCCATTAGGCTCAATCACACTTATATGGCCCATCAGGCCTGAATTCGATCCAAACCATTCAACAAACTTAATCAGCTCATCACATATTACCAAATTATCAACTTTTGCTTATTTGGGGTCACGGGCTCGTCGGGCCCATTTGGCCAAAACGTAACCCAAGTCCATGTGATCTCTCACGGGGTCTCTGGTATCGTATCGAATTTCCTCTTATGAGTGTTTGCACACTCGCAAGACTACTGTATCCAAACTTTCAGCTTTTCGGCATTTTGGCATTTCGAAATTTGTCGATCTACTATGTGTGCGAAGTGTGTCTACACACCTGGTAATCGAGCATGCTGCGATTCCCTTACTCACAAACCTTGAACACCAATCCCTAATAGCTTTTCCTTGATCACGTATTCCCTAGATCAAAACCGCAAAACACCTAAGGAGCAATTCGGTAGAGAGCTAAAATCCGAGATCCAATACTAATTCCCTACCAAAGTCGATTAGAAAGAGTGAGGGAGAGGAGTAATCGGTATTAACAATACTAGCCGAAAAAGAGATAAGGTACTTACACCAAAAGAGCAATCGGCCTAAGGGAGATTCGGCTTTTCGACTTTTAAATTAATATGGTGAATAAGGTTTATTCGGCACAAATTAAAGAAGAAGAGTGGAAGAAGGAATCGGCTAACCTAAAGGGTAAATCAAAAGAGAATTGAGGAGAGAAAGAATGAAAAAAGAATCAGCTAGCAAAGATGGAAAAGCCAATCGGCACTTAAAAAAAATGAAGAATTTGGCATTAGCCTAGGATCCCAAACTCAGCACATATTTATAGCCTATAGCCAAATTGCCTGACCCTCAATTCCCAATTCAGCTCAATCACTTCCCCCTTCTCATCTCCTCGTTTTTCTCCCTGATAACTCCCCAATCTATTTCTTAAATTTTCTCTCCTGAACACTCCCCTTAGATTCTATCTTCAAGCCACTTCCAACCTTCTAGAAGGAAAAAATTAAACTCCTAAAAATACTAAGCTAGGATTCGAACCTAGGATCTCCTTGCTAGCCACCAATGCCACTTCCCCACACCCTAAGTGGCGTCACTTAGCCACTCCACCACAAGGCTTTTTGATGCCATTTTCCCCTATTTTTATTTAAAAGCCCAACTACTCACAACCCTGGTTCTTTTAATAATTACATTAAAATTCCTCCACCACAAAACTCGAACCCAGAACTTCTCCAACACACCTAGACACTCCAAATTCATTAAACCCTTAAAGCCAACATATCATTTGTCATTTTCTTGCTCACTTAAAAATTTTATGAGACCTAAAGCCCAAAGCTCTTATAACAACTCAATCTTATCTGATTATTAGTTATTTATTAATGCGGAAGCAAACTATGAGCCAATTTTAAAGTTTTCCTAAGTAATTTAACCTAATGGCATTTTCATCATTTTACTACCTATGGTAAAACTAACCCGATTTTAGATCTAAATCTTTACCAACCTTCTTTTAGTCAAATTTATGCAAGCCTATAAATTTTAGCTTAATTCGAGTTCGTTTACTATGACTAATTCAATTTTTACTATTAAGGACCAAATTGTAACCAACACAAACTATCAGTACCTATTCCGAATTACAAATTAAGTGTGTTTCTATCAAATTTTACCTATTATGAGACTAATCGTAAAATTTTACCAAGTTTCCTTACCATCTAGGGCTCTAATTAGACTAATCAATTTTCGGAACTAAATTGTAACTTAAACAAATTAGAATACCAATTTAAAAAGAAAAAAATTTAAACCCCCAAAAACCCACTACTTTTTTTTTTTTTACAGAAAACTCATTTTAAAACCCGATTTTGCATATTTTAATGACTAATTAAACCTAATTTAACTATGATTAACACACAACTTCAATTGAATTTATTGACATCAATTAAACCTCAATTCAATAGAATTAAGCAATTAATTTCATGCACATCAACCACCGAATAACTCAAACAAATGGCGTACCTTAGTCGCTAAGAAACCATTCCATGGAAGCTTCATTTAAACAATAGTTAGTATAAATTTCATGCTTCACACACCGTGTTATCAAGCAACAATACACCGTAAAACAATCAATAATTAAACTCAAACATGCCTCAATATTATTATAAAACCATTCAAAATAAATGTCCAATGTCCAAAGTCCATTTACAACTAAAATCAAACTAATTCCTAGGAGTACAACAATGCCCGACTACAGTTGTAACAGCCCGATTTTTGGGCATAGTCAGAATAGTGGTTTGGAGACCACTAATTCGAGGTCAGAGAAAGTATTTTATTATTATTTTAGATTTATAGCATGTTTATATTAGTGCATGAAAATTTTGGTGAAATAATTTTAGCGTTTGTGAGCTTAATTGTGAAAAAGGACTATATCGCATAAAGTGCAAAAGTCTTAAATTGATAGTTAAGGGTTTCAAATTTCCATGTAGCTTAAATTGGGGGTCTTTAAAGGGCAAATAGACCGTTAGAATATAGCTTGGCTGGCCATGAGACAAAGAAATTAATTGGTCAATATGTTAGGTATTTGATGACATAATATGTGATAAAATAATGCCTAAAAAGCCTAGCTATTATCTTTTTCCTCCATCCTTTCTTCTTGACCAAAAATATCAGCCATTAGAGGAGTTTTTGAAGCTTGAATTTTCAGCCACTTAATTTCTCTACAAGTAAGTGATCTTGATGGTTTTTCTTGATAGCTTTTGTACTTTTAGAACCCTTGTAGCATAAGCTTTCAAATGAGGGGACTTTTTTGTAAAATGGTTGAAAGTCTAAGGTTTTTCCATGATAGTAGACATGTTTTTTTCTAAAATTTTATGGATGAAAATGAACCATGGTTGTGAAATAAACAACTTTTGTGAAGAGATTTCTCATGAAAACCCCAAAAAAAAGACCATTTTGCATAAGTTGTAAAATAGGTGATAAAAGTGTGAAATATTGAGAATTTTGGACTGCTTCTAGTGTAAAAAGTAATCGACTAGGCTTAGGATATGAAGAAATTTGATAAAAATTGATTTTCGGACTTAGGGGTAAAATGGTCATTTTGCAAAAGTCTAGGAGCAAAATGGTTATTTTGCCAATTTTAAATTATTGAGTGCCTAGATTAATAAAATGATTAAATTCGTGAATTTTTATCATTATAGATCAAGAATTACAAAATTCAGGCCTAGACTGGGGAAGAGCAAAGCTAGCGGACTAAGCCAAGATAGCCGTCATATTTTGAATACCGAGGTAAGTTGTATGTAAATAATACAGCTACATTGTTAATATATGTGTTTGAATCGATATAGCATAAATTGCTTGTTTGTAGAAATAATTATGTATGATAAACATTGAGATAGTAGACTCCCATTCAAACCTTAGGAAATAAATCGGATATTCATGCTATGACATTCGAGTTAATTATGTGCTAGTGTAAGACATGTCTGGGACATGAACCGGCCTCGAGATGTAACCCAGTGTAAGACATGTCTGGGACATGCATCGGCTACATGATGTGTTAGTGTAAGACCATGTCTGCGACATGGCATCGGCACGGATACATGAGAGTTAGTGTAAGACCATGTCTAGGACATGGCATTAACTTAACGTGAGAGCTAGTATAAGACCATGTCTGGGACATGGCATTGGCATTATACCCTATGTTTGAGGTTTAGTGACTATCCGATAGTATTTCAAATGGTTCAACGGTGAGGGTTATAGTTTAAGTTAAAAGAGAAAAGTATAACCATGTTGTGAGTGATACAGGTACCTAAATGAAATGCATGAGATGTGAGCTTAGTATATGTTATGTGAATTGTGTTGGATATTGATGAGTAAGTTGTGCTTATGCCTAATTTAGGGTTATGAGCATGATGATGAATGGTAAAGTTATCGTTATATTTATTTTCATACAACTTATTAAGATTTATGCTTACCCTATTTCCTTTCCATTTTCTTATAGTGCCACCAAAGTATCTCGAGGATCATCACTTACGTCGGAGAAGCCAGTCACACTATCATCCGAAGCACTTGGTATAGTTAGATCTTTTATTTTGATTATGACATGTATAGGACCCTAACTTTTGAGTTTTGTTCATTGTTAATTGGCCAAATGTGTTAGCTTACTCTAGCATTTGATTCATTTTGTGTAAAGCCATGGGAATTGGCAAATGTTGAAAGTTGTTTTATGAATACAAGAAGTTATTTCATGAATGAGTAATTTATTGGTTGCTTAAGTATAAATGAAATCTGTGAAAGCCTTAGCTATGGTTGTTTGATTGATATTAGATCATGTTTCAGGGTGGCAAAAGGCTTGGCAGATAGCCTTATATTGTCCACACGGGTAGACACACGGCCAGGCCCATGGGCGTGTTATTCGGCTGTGTGTCCTCTGCACGTAAAAATTTCAAGTCAATATGCATGGTAGTAAGCACACGGGTAGAGACACGGCCGTGTGTCTCAGCCGTGTGAAGGGTGTGGCCTAGCACACGGGCGTGTGCTTTGGCCGTGTGGCCCTTAAGGATTGCTGACGTCAGAAATAAAATGTCAAGGTTTTCAGACACGGGCTAGGACACGGGCGTGTCATGACCGTGTGAGAGACACGGGCCATAGACAGGGACTTGTGTCAGGCCGTGTGAAAACCCCTGTAGGTTCAAATTTATAATTTAATTCACACAGACATGGGACACGGGCGTGTCCTTAGAGGCTTAGGCCGTGTGTGTCACACGGGCCATTAGCACTACCATGTCCTAATGACCACACGGTTGTGTTGCCCATCCACACGGGCGTGTGTCCTGTTTTAAAGGTCATTTTCCTAGTGTTGGTTGAAGGACCCGGATTGGTCCCGAGTGGTTTCCAAGAGGTGTTTTGGACCTTATAGGCCTTTGATAAGAAGTTTTAGACAAAGTTTGGAATTTTTTTTTAATATGACCGAGTTTTAATGACATCAAAATGTTGGAATGCATGTGTTTGAGTTTAGTAATGCCTCGTATTCTGTCCCGGCATAGGGCACGGGTGTGGGGTGTTACAACAGTCTCTAAAATGAGTAATAAAGTCTCTACCAAGCCTAAATCTCTTGGAACTCTCTTGCTCGGCTCCTCAGCTCCTCAATCCCGACGAATATCTGCATGAATGTGAAGGTGTGAGCTTTAAAAGGCTCAGTGAATGATAATAAAAACAACAAGTAAATTAACATCCAATTCATGCTTAATTCACAACCAATCATTCACCAATTGTCAGCCAAAATAATTAAACATGTCAATTTAATTTTCATAAACATTTTTAATACCAAAAATCAATTATTCATGGCTTTCAATCATCAATTGATATAGTAACAATCACACAAAAATATATATTGGCATTCATTTCTCATGGCTTAATCGAGTGATCATACATCAGATAAACGGATCTCTGAACTCCCACAAATATCAAATACAACCCACCATGTAATAGCCCGATTTTGGGTCTAGTCGAAAAGTGGTTTCGGGACCACAAGTTTGACGTAAAAAAAAATTTTTTTATTACATTTTTTATGGTCTAAAATTTTATGGAATGATTTTGTGAAAATTTCATTTGAAAATTTTGACATTTGGGCACTCAATTTAGTTAAAAGGACTAAATTGTAAAAGTGTAAAAGTTGAGTTCTACATGCTAGAGGTATCCAATTATTATGAAATTTTAAATTGAAGGTCCTTAAATGGTAATTAGACCATTGGTTAAGTTGATGAACAAAAATGGACATGGTTAGGTATGTTTTTAAAGTTTTTCATTAAGGGCATTTTGGTAATTTGGTAATTAAAATGAATTAAAAAGAAAATTAAAAGTCAAATTTTGTCCATCTTCTACCCCTAGCTGAATGTACCAAGAAGAAACCATGGCTAGGGTTTTTTAAGCTTCCAAGCTCGATTGTAAGTTCGTTCTAGCCTCGTTTTTAATGATTTTTATGTTTTTGAAATCCTCGTAACAAGAGATATCTATTTCTACCACTAATTTAAGACATAATCAAAGTCCAAAACTTTACCAATGATGGATATTTGTGTATTTTAATGTTTAATGGTAGATTATACAAGTTTGATGTTCGATAAACGACTTTTGCTAAGTGATTTTTGATGAAAATGCCTAAAAGGACCTATTTGTAAAAGTTATAAAATAAGTAGTAAAAGTGTGATTTAATAAAAAATTTGGTCTGTTATAAGTACAATAAAGATTCGGCTAGGCTTGTGTAATGAAGAAATTTAATGAAAATCATTTTACGAGCTTAGGGACTAAAATGTAAAAATGTGAAACTTTAGGGGCAAAAATATAATTTTTTCCATAATGTGATTTTGGGCTAATTTTAATAATATAATGATTAAATAAGTTAAATGTGATGTTATAGATCAAGAAAAATGAGATTCGAAATTAGAACGGGGGAAAAACGAGTATTTGACGGTTAGGTCCTAATCGCCATTTTTATGTCGAGGTAAGTTCGTATGTTTAATAAGCATTAAATTATATATGTATAATTGCTTAATTGATATGATTGTGGTAAATGCTATATTATTGAAATAAAATGTGAACGTTATTGAGTACGACACTATAGAAATGACCGATAAAGGTTCAATACAGCAAAAGTCCCGGTTGAACCTTAGGAATAGATAGGATACAAATGTCATGACATTAGGGTTACTAAGACTACGTGTAAGGCCATATCTGGGATATGGCATCAATATGAGACTTCGTGTAAGACCATATCTGGGATATGGCATCGATATGAGACTTCATGTAAGACTATAGCTGGGCTATTGGCATTGATACGAGATTACATGTAAGACCATATATGGGATATGGCATCGATATGAGACTTCATGTAAGACTATAGCTGGGCTATTGGCATTGATACGAGATTACATGTAAGACCATATTTGGGATATGGCATTGGTACTCTAACACCCCTTACCCGTATCCGATGCTGGGACAGGGTTCGAGGCATTACCGGACTTAAACACAATTAAACACACAAAACTAGACCATAAAATAACCGAACCAATTAAAAACATTCAAACATATGCCTAACGTCCCTTATACGGGCCTATGAGGCACAAAACATACATCGGGGGTGAATCGTGACTAAACCAGGAAATTTTGGAACTCTTACTACACAGAAATTTTTTCATGATTTGGAGAGCCACACGCCCGTGTGGTTAGGCCGTGTGATCTTACACGCCTGTGTGGCTTGGGACACGCCTGTGCCCCTTGCCTGTGGAGCTCTCTGTTTATGATGTCATCACCAAATTAGGGGCACACCCCCTTTTCCTTAGGCTGTATGGTGAATTAAATTCCAAACTTTAACTATAGACTTCACACGACCTGGGCACACACCCATGTCTTATGGCCATGTCCTCCACACGGCTGAGACAAACGGTCGTGTCTCTACTCGTGTGTTTACTACTGGGCATTCTGTTTTGCATTAAATAGGATGCAGGGGACACACGGCCAGAACACACACCCATGGGGCCAGCCGTGTGTCACACACGGTTTAGACACATGCCTGTGTGTCTACCCGTGTGGGCAAATACATGGCTGTTTTCTTAGCCATTTAGTCACCCTTTCAAGCACACATCTACACACATAATATAGTACCATCAAAAGCACAAACACATGACTAAATCAGTCACAGCAAGGCATCCACGCCTCAAATCCAAGCTATTTTCTATGACCTACAACATTTCTTACTTATCAACCAAACCATGTATTAATCACATTCATGGAAACACCAACATTTGCATTTATCAACAACAAGTATTAGCCATCAACTATGGCCTTATTGTAACGCCCCCACGCCCGAGACCGTCGCCGGAGTCGAGTATGAGGTGTTACTAAGCTTAATTTAACATTTTTAGAACTTTGGATTATTTGTTTCTACATTCTCAGCTTTTAAGCTACTTGCGTCACAGTCACAAGAAAAATCATATCTCGAGTTACAAAACTCGAAATTAAGATCCGTAAATTTTCCTTGAATCTAGACTCATATACCTATCTACTAATTTTTTTCTAGAATTTTTGGTTGAGCCAATTAGTACAGTTTATTAGTTAAAATTACCCCTGTTTCAGGACTTGACTGGCTTGACCTATGTTTACTACGAACCATATTCCTCTCTGTAAAAAATTTATATGACTATGAGGTTTGTTTCTACTAAAACTAGACTCAATAAGGATTCTTAGGATATAAAATACACCACCTAATTATATCTTTACAATTTATGGTGAATTTCTAAATTTGGAACAGGGGATTCAGAAACTGCTACGACCCTGTTTCACTAAAATTCAAATATATTTTAACATATAATTCCTTTACCTATTTCATTTATTTCATGTGAAACTAGACATAATAAGCTTCAATTTTATATATATTCCATCACCAGATTCAATTTCTATGATTTTTAGTAAATTTTCAAACTCGGGTCAGTGTTGCTGCAGTATTCTGTTTATGGCAAATTTCATCCCTTTTATGAGTTTTTATGCACTAAGTATCTTAATAATTTTCCTTAACATCAAACATAATCTAAACTAACCATTTTCATAATTTATCATTGTCAAACATTTTCTCAACCATTCCATCACCATATCATCAGATCAGTTACACAAAATAGGTATATTGCTATACATGCCATACTTAAATTTACAAACCATTTACCAAAAGTCTTCCTGATAGTGTGGTCGAGCCTTCGACCTATCCCGACTCTCGAGCTGGCTTGTCCAAAACTACAATGAGTAAGAAGGAAGGAGTAAGCATAAATGCTTAGTAAGTTCATATGCAAATAATAAGTAACATAACAAATAAGTCATACCAATCAACATTAGCATGCATCACTAAAACACATATCACATTTCTAATCATTTTTCATCATCTTATTACCTTATCGTGATTGTATCAATACTCAACCCGAGGGTTAAATACATACCTGTCCAAAATATCCATTTCACATCACTTACCAATACGTCTCTTTACATCTCGAATATTCCTCCAATTGAGTAGAACTTTACCCGTTGAACACATCGGAATATAATTCGGATACATGGATAACTTGCACATAAGTGCCATATATGCAAACAAGCAATTATGTAACCCGCCCATAAGCGAACTCGGACTCAACTCAACGAGCTCGGGCGTTCGCATCCATAAGTGAACTCGGACTCAACTCAACGAGCTCGGATGCCTAGTTACATCTCTTGAACTCGGACTCAACTCAACGAGTTCGAACATTTGCATCCATAAGTGAACTCGGACTCAAGTCAACGAGTTCGGATGCTCAACCATCCTAGTGACATGTCACTTGCATCTGAATATATTCCTAAGGTTCAAATGGGATTTTCCTCGAACACATATCCTTGCCGTCTTCCGTAGAATGCCGAAATCAATACTCGGTAACAATTATATTTAACAAGTAGCTCACATAATTTACATATTATTTGAAATTAACCACAAAGCATACATTTCATAATAAAATTCAGCATCACATATATTTAACATCACTAACTTAAAAATAACAATTATGCTACACTATTTACACATGAACTTACCTTGGTACCAAAATACAAAGATTTTGCAATTTAGTCCACAATCTTTTCTTTTCCTCGATTGAGGTCGATTCCACGTCTTTATTGATCTAAAATAACACATTTAGCTTATTTAATACTCACATTATCAAATTAATCCTTAACTCAAATTTTGGCAAAATTACAATTTTACCCCTAAACTTTTGCATATTTACATTTTTGCCCCTAGGCTCGGGATTAAACTTTATTCCTTATTCTTATGTTTTATGACATGCTGGTCATTTTTCCCTTCTATGGTAACATCAAATTCACACTCTAACATGTGCTTATGACTATTAGGTATTTTTACCGATTAAGCCCTTTTACTCGTTTTTGCTTAAAATCGAGTAGTACAAGTTGTCTAACATAATTTAAAACCTCATATTCTATCATAAAACACCAAAATACACAAATTTCACCTATGGGTATTTTTCCAAATATGAACCCTAACTTAAATTATTGCTAACATAAGCTTTATCGAGCTACCGGGACTCTGAAAACGTAAAGAACATTAAAAACGGGGCTTGGAATCACTTACTATGGAGCTTGAAAGCTTGAAACAAACCCTAGCTATGGAGAACCCTTGAAATTTCGTCCTAATGAAGAAGATGGACAAAAATTGGCTTTTAATTTTGTTTTTAATTCATTTTAATAACTAAATGACCAAAATGCCCTTACTACTAAACTTTCCAAAAATTCCTTCCATGTCCTAATTTTGTCCATGAACTTAAAATTGGTCAAATTGCTATTTAAGACCTCCTAA
Organism: Gossypium anomalum; assembly: GCA_025698475.1. Lineage (NCBI taxonomy): Eukaryota > Viridiplantae > Streptophyta > Magnoliopsida > Malvales > Malvaceae > Gossypium > Gossypium anomalum. The sequence goes on from CM046967.1 coordinate 31,209,580, forward strand.
TTAATATTTCAAAGCAATTTCATACTAAAAACTTCTAGAATGCAAGTTTTGCAACTTATTCGATTTAGTCCCTAACTTCAAATTAAGTATTTTATGCATAAAATTTCTTCACGAAATTTTCACACAATCATGTAATCATATCATAAACCTCAAAATAATTATAAAATAATTATTTCTATCTCAGATTTGTGGTCACGAAACCACTACTCCGATTAGGCCCTAATTCGGGATATTACACTTATACAAAATGAATCAACTTGATGACAAGCCAACACATTTGGCCAACACAATATGACACTTAAAAAAAAAGGCTAAGTCCCTATACATGCCACACTCAAAACATTTAAGCTAACTATACCAAAAACTTCAGGTGATAGTGTGATCGATGCCTCTGACGTCCCTTGATTCCCGAGCTAGCTTGGCGACACTATAAAAAAATGGAAAAGAGAGGGAGTAAGCATAAAGCTTAGTAAGTTGCATGTAAATAAGTAACAACATCAACCATGCATCTTTAAACACATAGCATATTATAAACCAACGCAACATTCTTGATTTAACAATGGTAGATTTACTACATATTTACACCTCACAAGTATAAGCAAAAGATTACAAGATCGTCCCGAAATGATTCTCATAGATAGAACTTACTCAATTACATCCTTACCATTAAGACATCATAACTAAGCTCATATCTCATGAGTTTCGAGTAAGAACTTGTACCACTCACAACATGATTATATCCTTTCATATCTTTATCATAAGATTTAAATAACCCGTGGAACCATTTGGAATACTAAAGGATATCTGATAAGCCGCACATAAGAGGGTAAAATGCCGATGCCATGTCCCAGACATGGTCTTACACTGGTTCTTATAATGTGGCCGATGCCATGTCCTAGACATGGTCTTACACTAGCACAAATATCAATGCCGATGCCATGTCCCAAACATGGTCTTACACTAGCACACATATCACCCAAATGTCATGGCATGAATATCCAATCTATTCCTAAGGTTTAATTGGGAGTTTTTACTGCATCAATTCTCATCATGCATATTCACAACGATAATCAAACACTTTATGGCATATTAATTGTTCAATACATGATAACAATAAAGTTGTATTATGTACATACAACTTACCTTGGTATACAAAAAGTGGGCGACTATATTCAATTAGTCTACTAGCTTGGTCTTCCCCCGGTCTAGGTCCGGACTCCGTTTTTCTTGATTTGCAAGGGTGAAGAGTTGCTAAAATTTAAAGCTTCCAAAACCCTTATTTTTGCTGATTTTTCAGTGGGGAGGAGGAAGATGAAAAGGTGATATCTTTTTCTCTTTATTTCATTTTATTTCTATTAAAATTTCTCACCAAAACCTCACCTAACCTTTGACAATTTCATTTCCTTGTCTCTATGACCGGCGATCACTCTATTAAAGGCTTATTTCCACATTAAGGACCTCTAATTTAAGATTCTCTAGCTATATGACACTTCTAATTAGTAGAACACAAATTTTGCCTTTTATGCAATTTAGTCCCTTTTCAAAATTAAGCATAAAATCGCTAAAATTATTTCACCAAAATTTTCATGCACTCATATAATCATGCTATAACACATAAAATAATATTAAAAATAATTTCTCTAGCCTTGGATTAGTAGATCTGAAACCACTATTTCGATGAGCCCCAAAATCGGGCTGTTACAAGTACAGTACTGTGAGTACGAGATTCCCAAGTATCCTTTAGTATTCCAAGTGGTTCAACGAGAAATTCAACGGGCATGTCAAGGTAGAGAAAAAAGTATGTAAGTATTACGAATTGGTACACGTATGTACATAAATTCTATATGCATTGACTTCATGAAATTGTGAGTTCATGATTTCCACGAGAATGATTTTATGAAACCTTGTGATTATTGGCCTATGCTTGTGATGTATGAAATTCATGATAAATTTGGTTGAAGACCATGTGATTGGCTTTCGGGCCAAATTGAGTTATGATATAGCACGTTTTATTCACCTAAGTTGCGATCTATCGGATATGAGAAAAAGGAAAGATTGGTATAATTGCCTATTAAAATGATTATGGAAGTATGAGAGGATATGAACTTGGAACAATTGAAAAATGTTAAAATATATGCTTGAAATGTGAATACTCATATTTTATATGCATGTTTACTATGAGGTTTGAAATGACTAGTTAAGTGTTGTGATATGTTACAAAAGAGAGATTACAGTTGTTAGGCTAATTCCAAGATATGTTAGATTATGCTTATAAGTTAATAGAGTAAGCATCGTGATTGAATAAACTTTTAACTATGAAATTTATAGCAATTGGTATTATTTTGTGTTTAAATTGTTTAACTTGATAAATGCCTAATAAGAGTTGCTTATTATTTTCATGCGGACTTACTAAGTTATATAGCTTACCCCATTCTTTCCCCATGTTTTATAGTGCTATCAAGCTAGCTCGTGTTGGAGGCCGTCGGAGATCCTATCACACTATCAAGCTATCATTTTGGGTATGGATGAATTCAAGTATTTTGAGTTATAGCATGTATAAGGACTTGGTCATTTTGTTATATACATTATATGATTTTAGCCAATATAATGGCTTGTAATCGTCAAAAGCTTGTTTTTCTATTTGGCCATGTAAGTTGGCTTATATTAGCAACATGGTTGTAAGCCTAAGTATATTCATATATGTGCCTATGCCTTTGGTGATATGGTCATGGTATGCTAGTTGAATGATGGAATGCGATTTATAGTATGATTGTGAAATGTTTAGAAATGTGATCCATGGATGAGATGATAGATTTGTGTACAATTAGGTATCTTGAATGGAAATAACTGAAGCTTAATTTATTGTGAAATTAGCATGATTGAGTTAGGGCATAATAAACATTATGAGTATGATACATGTTGATATTACCTTGGCATTTGTTGGAAATTGTTGTTTATGTTTTTGGTTGCCTAATTATAATATGTTTTGTGACATTGAATTGGTGTAAGTGTTTGTGCAAGTAAGGGTGGCAAATGGCTTGGTAAATAGCCTTGTTTTTGTCCACTCGGGTAGACACACAGGCGTGTGTCTAGGCCGTGTGTGACACACGGTCAGCCCCATGGGCGTGTGATCCGACCGTGTGTCCCCTACACCTAAATTATTGCAAAATAGAATGCTCAATATCGAGCACATTGGCATAAGACACGACCGTGTGAAGGACACGGTCTCGGGACACGAGCGTGTGTCTTGGCCATGTGTCTTCAATTTGTTCTTGGGTGACAAACAGAGAGTTACATGGGTTAGGGACACGGGTGTGTATGACCACATGGCCTACCCACACGGGCGTGCCCCAAGCCACACAGGCATGTGACCCCTAATTTAGCAAAAAATTTCTAAGTTTTGTAAAATTTTTTGAAGTTCTCAGTTTAATTCCAAATCACTTCCAAAGTATGTTTTGGGCCTTGATAGGGACATTGTGATTGAATACAAAAAGTTCTAAATTTGAACGCAAATTTATAGCCCGAAAGTGTATGTTTGATTGTGTTTAAGTCTGGTAATGCCTCGTACCCTGTTCTGGCATCGAATATGGGTAAGGGGTGTTACACACTGAGTTGAGCAAGCAGAAGCATGCGCTCTCTTATAGTGCCTCAAATAACCCATTGAGTGGAGACTCATGCTCAACACTCCCTTATCTACTCTAACAAATCAGTCTACCTAGAGCCTCATTGCTCACAAATAACATATCAATATGGTGGGTACTCACAAATCCTATGGCATGCCAACTATATCTAATGGCTCCACCATGCATGTTGCCAATATATTCAATCAAACATAGCAAATAAATCAGCCATTATTATGCTCAAATTAATGTGATAAATGATTATGAATAGCTTGTAACATAGCCATTTAGCATCCAATTAAATCTAGCAATTCACATACCAATTTCCCATATTCAATTATTCAATGTAACACCAACATATCATGATAAAAAAAAATTTAGTACACATGCATTAAATTATTCTTAAACTTAAACCACTTAATTAACACAACACCACCCAAAATAAAGACTCACTTACCATTTTTTTTTCATACAAATTCAATATATTGCACATTTACTACCAATCTTGCAAAAACTAACCATTCAACCATAATTAATTAATTGTAATAATTAATTAAGCTTCTAATTAAACATAATTGAGGGTCAATTTACCAAATCGCCCTTAGAAACACTCACTACACAAATTTTTTTTCTACCACAACAAGTGATCAACTAGGCAATTTCGAGCTTCGATTTTGGTTGTATCGGTTCTCTTCAAGATTCGGAGCTTCAATAGAGGTAAAGTAGACATTACCACCTTTCCAAAGCTATAGAACACAATTTTTAATTTACTATACTAATATAAATTCACTCACAAAGATACCTTATCGAATTTGTAACATCAAGTCGAAAACTCGAATCCTCACAAAATCAACCTCTCCAACCCTTTTAATCACTTCCAAACATCAATACTAAATCAATTACACATAAACTAAGCATCAACTTCACATTTAAATCAATTTCACAAAAATCCAGAAAATTAATTCAAGAAGATGTTGAAATTCGAGTTGGAACATCTATTGATTTGTGGATTTCCTCTCAAAATTAAAGATCCACCATTAAAGCACTTTAAGCTTTTGCAGAAGATGACATTAATAATAAATCATGTAATTTACTCTCAAATCATGTAATGTTCTAATCATCATTAAAATAAGTTTAGAAATGATAATTATCTTTGATTCGTTCTAAATCCTTTGATTGAAAATCTTGATTCCAAAATCTTAAAAAAATTTCAGAATATTTTTTGTTACTTTTGAGAATATTTTGGGTGAAAAAAGAGAGTAATTTGGGAAGGAAATTGTTTGGATCTATTCTCTGATGATAGATATTTAAAATCATGCATAGAAAATGAAATTTATAGCTCTCTAATATGATGTAAATGGTGCGAAAAGTAGGCTAGATGCATTGTTTTTAAAGCTGAAACAACCCACCAGAATTTAAAATTTAGGGAATTTGCCTAATGGCCACGCCCACATTTCCCTTATTTTACCATTTAATTTTTTACCTCCAAAATTCCAAATTTTAAGGTTTATTTGCCAAATAAATACCCCAAAATTTCCCTTATTTTACAATTAAATCCAATTTAATTAATATTTAAATTTAACTCAATTTAACTCCCAATAAAAATTATTTTGAAATTTTTTAGACCCAAATTAATTATTTTCACTGATAATTATTAATTACTTTAAAATTAATTTTCCAAAAATATTTTTATTTTCCTGTACTATTGTTTAATCGATTTTAAATGAAATTAACCTCCTAAATTAAATTAAAAATTATTTAAAACTCTATAAATTCCTAGTTTCACACTTGGGACCCGAAAAATATATCCAAAACTTCTACACTCGGTTTAGGGAAATTACAGCTCTCCCCCTCTAAAAACAAATTTCGTCCTCGAATTTTACCTGAATCAAACAGATACGGATACTAGCGTTTCATCACATCTTCCGACTCCCAGGTGGCTTCCTCTGTCTTGTGGTTGCGCCACAAAACTTTCACCAACGGATCCATCTTATTGCGTAGCACCTTGGCCTCATGATCTAAGATCGTAACCAGTTCTTCCTCGTATGAAATATCAGATCAAATCTCGATCTCCTCAATAGGAACAACGTGAGAAGGATCAGATCTGTACTTTCATAACATGGAAACAAGGAAAGCGTCATGAACACGCTCTAGCTCAGGCAACAACAAAAAATGATAACTAACGTGTCCAATCTGCTCGGTAACCTTGTAAGGGCCAATATACCTTGGATTGATCTTACCTTTCCGCCCGAACCTCAGAACTTTCTTCCACAGTGAAACCTTTAGAAATACCTTATCACTAACCTAATACTTGATGTCTCGACATCTCAAGTCAGCATAGGACTTCTGTCTGTAACACCCCTCACCCGTATTCACCGCCGGAATAGGGTTACAGAGCATTACCGGACATACAACATTTTTAAACATACATTTCATATACAATTTATCAATTCTAATACAATTCAATCATGATCAATCATAATGTCCCTTAAACGAGCCTATGAGGCCTTAAACATGCATTGGGAGTGGTTCGAGACGAAATCGAAAACTCGAGAATTTTTTTACACTTAGCAAATTTTTTCTCAAAACAGGGGACACACGTCCGTGTGGTTAGGCGTGTGTCTCATACAGCCATGAGACACGCCTGTGTCATAGGCCATGTGAACATTCGAAATGGAGCACATGGCCGTGTCCCAGCCCGTGTCCTACTCCATGTCTAAACAAGTGAGCAAACTGACTTGGGTCACATGACCAACTACATGCCCATGTGTCTAGCCCGTGTGCCCTTCGAAGTGGCCACACACGCCTGTGTGCCAGGTCGTGTGCTAGGTCGTGTCAAACCTATAGGGTATACTGACTTATGCAACACGGCCAGGTCACACGCCCGTGTGCTAGGCCTTATGCAAATTAAGGGGTCTACTGACTTGTGTCACATGGCCGATCACATGCCCGTGTATGGGACCCTATGAAGCATACTGCCTTTATTTTAATTTCAACACCAGGGGACACACGACCATAGACCTTGTGTCACACACAGTTGAGACACACGCCCGTGTCTCTGCCCGTGTGGACAAAAATAGGCTATTTACCAAGCCAATTTGCCACCTAAATCTGCATATACCTACACAACCAAAATGAAACCAATTCAAAGCCTAAATAAACATCCAATTTAGCCACAATCAAGACTAATTCATAACATATCCAATATCAATATTCCAACATGCTTATAACTTCAAATCTTACTCTATCAAAACATAGCAAAATACATATACAAATCAACTAGTTAAACCTTTACTTAACATGCATCATTTTGCACCAATTCACAAGCATGATACCAATTCCACAAACCTCATAATACAAGTCATTCACACATCCATTCATGAAGTCAACTATCAACCATATATGCACATATATGCATATAACCAAATACACCAAATTAAGCCAAGTCTCATGGCTATATGTACAAACCAAAACATGACCATTCACAAGACATTTCAAATGTCAAAACTCACTACCAAAATACATATAAAAAACAACCATAATCCTATACATGCCATATGACCAAACCATGAGATCAAAAGTACCAAAGTGATTGTTGTATAGTGTGACGTAGTCTCTGACGATTCTCGAATCTGAGCTAGCTTTGCAATCACTATAAAACATGGGAAAAATAAACAAAGTAAGCTATAAAGCTTAGTAAGCTCAAACGAATTATATTCAACAAATCATAATACACAAATCATCAATTTGAACTATATAACATATAATTCATGGTAACAACAAACCTTCCATATGCTTAATCATATGCTTATATGCAAATCCATAACTTCTTCTATTTGAATCTCATACTTTACATGTACATACCTGTACACTTTCATAACGAACTTATACCTTTTCAGAATACTGTTGAATACTCGATATCTCACACACTAAGTGCCAATACATAGTCGAAGCTATTATATTCTTGCACACTAAGTGCTTTACATAGTCGAAGCTATCTTGGTCTCGCACACTAAGTGCCATATATAGTTGAAGCTATTCCGAATTGCACACTAAGTGCCATATAAAGCCGAAGCTATCTCAAATCGCACACTAAGTGCCATATATATATATCCAAATCATCGTCAAACATGACTATAATCTCATTTACACAAGTTATCCAATATCAAAGCATTTAAAGCATAATTGTAATAATGCTTATCACGTACGAACTTACCTTGAATGTTAAAACGGCGAATCAAGTCGATTAGTCGATAACTTTATCTTTTCCCTGATCCAAGTTTGTATTTCCCCTATCTTGATCTAAATATAATAAAAAATAACTTATTTAATCATCTATTCATTCAATTTAGTCCAAAATACACATTAGGGCTATTTTAATGGCTTTCTCCACCCTAACATTCAGCTATGAGAAGATGAATACATCAAATGGCCTTATTATTATTATTATTCTTAAGTTACTTTATAAATTACTATATTAACCTTAATTTAAAACATCAAGATTCACTTAATATAAGCCCATAATTGTCCACCCACCATTTTAATGGTCTAATTACAACATAAGGACCTCCAAATTAAGATTCCATAGCTATTAGATACCTTTAGCTAATGGAACTCCACTTTTACACTTTACGGGATTTAGTCCTTTTTATCAAATTGACCATTCAAAAGATAAAATCTCTGAACGAAATTTTCACATAATCACCCAATCATGCTATAAACATATTAATAAAATAATAATTTTAACTTCAGATTTGTGGTCCCGAAACCACTATTTCGATTTGACCAAAAATGGGCTGTTACACTATCGATCAGAAGCAGCCTTTAACCGCTCACAAACAAGCCTCACCTTATCCTCAACTTCCCAAACCAACTCCGGACCCAAATTCCTCTTCTCTTCTATATTGGACCAACACAAAGGAGTCTTACACCTTCGATCGTACAAAGCCTCAAGTGGTGCCATCTGAATACTCTTCTAATAGTTATTGTTATACGCAAACTCAGCTAACAAAAAATGATGATCTTGGTTACCTCTAAAGTCGATAACACAAATACAAAGCATGTCCTCAAGAATATGGATCACCCTCTCTGATTGACCATCGGTCTGCGGATGATAAGGTAAACTGAAATGAAGCTTTGAACCTAATGCCTCATGCAATGCCTTCAAGAATCTCAAAGTAAACCGTAAATCTCGGTCTGATATGATCAAAATAGGAACTCCATGAAGACGAACAATCTCTCGGATGTACAGCTTAGCTAACTGATGCAGACTAAAACTCACACGAACCGACAGAAAATGTACAGACTTCGTAAATCTATCCACAATCACCCAGATTGAATGCTTACATGTCAGAGTCAAAGGCAAACTCAAAATAAAATCCATTTTAATCCGCTCCTATTTCCACTCTGAAATCTGAATAAGCTGAAGCAAACTTGATGGATGCTGATGTTTGGCTTTTATGTTCTGAGAAACCAAACATCTCGCAACAAAGTTGACAACATCCTTTTTCAACCCAGACATCCAATTTAGAACCTGAAGATCCGGATACATCTTATTCCTATCGAGATGCATAGTAAAAGGACTGCCATGAGCCTTGATAAGAATCAAACGCCTTAGATCCTCGTTCTCCGGAACGCACAAATGACCTCAGAAACATAGAACACCATCAGAGTTGAGATCAAAATCCCTCTAAACACCTGACTCAACCTGATGAATTTGACAAGCCAATCTCTCATCAAAAGGATGACACTCACGAATTTGTTACGAAAGAACTGGTCTCACTTGAAGTTCAGCCAAAAGACCCCCATCATCAGGGATAGACAACCTCGCAAACATAGCCCTCAAATCTACCAGAGACTTGCGACTCAGAGCATTTACAACTACGTTTTCCTTCCTTGGATGATACTTAATCACACAATCATAATCTTTCAGCAACTCGACCCAACACTTCTATCTCAAGTTCAACTCCTTTTGAGTTAGGAGATACTTAAGGCTCTGGTGATCGGTGTATATTACACACCTCTCACCGTACAGGTAGTGATGCTAAATCTTGAGCTTGAAGACTACAACAACTAACTTTAAATCATGAGTCGGATAGTTACACTCATGTGGCCTCAACTGCCTTGACGCATAAGGAACTACCCTACCTTCCTACACCAGCACACAATCTAGTCCCGTATAAGAAGCATCACAATAGACCACATACTCCTTACCGAACTTCGGCTGTGTCAACACAGGTGCTTCGGTCAAAATTGACTTCAGCTTCTCAAAATATTCTTTCCTCTCATCATTCCACTCAAAGGCAGTGTTCTTATGAAGCAACTTCGTCAAAAGAGAAGTAATGCTTGAAAACCCCTTGATAAAGGGACGGTAATAACCAACTAACCCCAAGAAACTTCTGACCTCAGAAATAGTCCTTGGTAGCTTCGAATCCAAAATCGCTTCAACCTTCTTCGGATCAACCCAAATACCTTCAGTTTAAATGACAAGACCTAGAAAAACCACCTCACGAAGCCAAAACTCACACTTGCTCAGCTTCGTATAAAACTACTTCTCCTACAAAACTCGTAGAACCACTCTCAAGTGCTCATCATGCTTATCCTCTATTCGAGAATACACCAATATATCATCTATAAAAACCACAACGAATCGATCCAGGTAGGAATGGAATACTCAGTTCATCATGTCCATAAATGCGATAGGTGCATTCGTTAACCTAAATGGCATGGCAAGAAACTTGTAATGACTATACCGAGTCTTGAAAGCAGTCTTCATCACATCCAAATCCTTAACCTTCAATTGATAATTCCCAGACCTCAAATCAATCTTTGAGAAAACTAAAGCTCTCTGAAACTGGTTAAACAGATCATCAATCCTTGGTAGCAGATATTTATTTTTGATTATCAACTTATTCAACTAGCGATAATCGATACGCAGCCTCAAAGTTCGATAATTCTTCTTCACAAACAACACCGTGTTCCCCACGAAGACACACTCGGACGAATGAATGCACGATCCAACAACTCTTGCAACTATAGTTTCAACTCTTTTAGTTCCTTAGGTGCTATGCAATAGGGTGCAACAGACACTGGAGCAGTACCAGGATAGAGCTCAATACCAAACTCAACTTTTCTATCCAATGGTAAACTAGGCAACTCCTCAGGAAACACATCTGGAAAATCACAGATATCTCGAATCTCATTCAACCTTATCTCCATATTAGTGGCATTTAGGACATAGGTTAGATAATCTTTGCAACCTTTTCTGACCAACTTCTCAGCACAAAGCGAAGAAATCACATTCAACAACAACTTAAATTTCTCACCACCACCAACAACTTTTGAACCACTAGCACCACACAGAGTCATCAACTTCGCCTCGCAATCCACCTTATCCCGATGCTCGGACATCCAATCCATACCCAGAATGATGTCAAAACCCAAAATGGCAACTCAAGCAAATCAATCGGGAACATATGTCCCAGAACCATCAAAGGACAATGACGATATACCCGATCCACCACTACACTATCACCTGAAGGGCTCTTAACCGCAACACTCGATTTAGATGTTTCTACCATAATCCCAAACTCGCTAGCTACGTCTATCAAGATAAGCGACCTTGTCGCACTAGAATCAACTAAAGCTAGTAGAGGAAAAGACTGTAGTGTGAAAGTACTTGTAATAACATCAGTCGCCATGTAACAACTTATTTTTCAGTGGTGTCAGAAATAGTGGTTTCAGAGCCACCAAATCTGATGAGTAAGTTTGTAAATATTATATTTAATATTTACGAGTTAATTGTGATTTTGAAAAGGTTTTTGATACAATGATTTTTTTTATAAGCAATTTATTAAGGTCAAGTGGTAAGACCCTAAGGTCAAGTGGTTTTAGAAAATGAGGTATTGGACCTCGTTTCTATAAATCAAGTCATAAATATTTTTATAAATATTTACTGAGTGTCATGAAGGTGGTATTAAAGTTTCATTAAAAAATTTTAATGTTTCGATAGTTAATTAATTAAAAAAGACTAAATCGTAAAAGTTGTAAAATTTATCACTATTTGATTTGAGTGATTAAATGGTTAATAAAATAAAAGAAAAGGGACTTAAATGATAAGTAGACCATTTAAAAATGTAGTGGACTGTTTTGGGTATCTAAAACCATGAAAATTTGTTGTTTATTAAATGGACAAAATGGTAATTTGATTATTAAATTAAGTAAAATAAAAACCACAATGTTATATCATCATTTTGGTGTCTTCTTCACGAATTGAAAGAAGAAAGAAGACATGTTTATGGAAGCTAGGTTTGGCCATGTTTCATTCCTTACATGTAAGCCTCTAAACTATCAGTTTCTTGTATTTTTTATGTTTTTGATATCGTTGCAACTAGGTCCGGCTACCTCGTACCTTTGATTTTGAAACTGTTAAAGATTTTGAATGTTACCATTGATGAATATTGTCATTTTTGTTGTTAAATGATGACTTTGGAATGTTGATTGATAATTAAAAGTATTTTGTTAAGTGATTTTTGATGAATTTACCGATTAGGGACTAAATTGTTAAATTAATAAAAGTACAAGGATTTAATGTGAAATTGTTACATAAATGGGCTGTTATGGATACCATGAACATTCAACTATGCTCAATTTTGGGTAAAAATGGTTAATTTGCATGTTTTGGGCTCAGAGACTAAATTGAATAAAAGTAAAACTTTAGGGGTAATTTTGTAAAAATATAAAAATGACCAAATTGCATGAAATACATTGTTTTACTGCCTTAGTTGATAAATCGAATGAAATTGTTAATTTAGATCAAGATCAGGTGGAAAATCGAGAAAATATAAAATTACCAAAATGCCCCTAAACTTTAGTATTTCTGCAATTTAGCTAGGTAAGTTCGTATGAAATATATTCTATATAATTTTGACTAAATTGAATATTAATTTTTTATTATATTGTGATTAAATCAATATATATATGTTAGTATGCAATTTACCGTGTTATGAAACGACATAAATCTAACGACGTACGACGATTACCGAGTCCCGTTTGAACCGTAGGAATTCATAGGAAACAAATGAAATTTCATTAGGGTTACTGATTTTAGCTCGTATGAGCTTACCGATACTCAGCTCGCATGAGCTTATTGTTATTCATCTCGGAGGAGCTTACCATTTACAGCTCGTAAGAGCATACCTATTCAGAACTCGTATGAGCATACATGTACAGGTATTGACGGATTACAGTTTAGTACACCTCATGTGTACTACCCACATATCCAACTATATTCTAAATGGTTCAATACGCACAGTTATGTTACAAGATTATATGAGTTCGATATGAACTATTACAACTATTTACATGAAATACATGGAAATGATTTTACATGATGTATTGATACATGATATGGATGTTACATGTTTACGAAAATTTGATTAATTGTTGAGTTCATTGACCGGCTGTAAATGCCACAGCAATAATGTGCAAGCATACACTGTCAATGCAAGTATAATAGAAATATTTGAGTCTTTCGGATATCGATCCCACAGGGATGGTTGTCTTTTGTCTATTAATGTCTGTGCAATAACTAAATAGAAATGAGGTAAATTGTGAGTATAGCTGTCAAAGAAATAACTCGAAAACAATAAGATAAAAATAAACTGGGATCCCTAACATGAATCTTTAGCAGTATACTAAGTACTCACGCGGTATAAAAGATAGGTGATTGTCGACGCAATAAAATTAAAGTATATCTTACCAAATTTCACTGTTTGGTTTAATCAGAGACTTAAATATACACATTAACCTCACCTTCCGGTGATGGCAATAGGGCACTATTAAGAACAAGTGGACTAAACTCCTTTAGTCCTTGCTCAACTTCTGCTAAAAAGCTTATTAGCTCAAACTGTCACTGCACCTTCCAGTGTTAGTGACTGCAATAAAACTTTTGTGTTTAGAACGTTCAAATTCCCAAGATTAAACAACAAAAATAGAATTTAATAAGATAAAATTTAACAAAGCATTCATTGTACTTCCATACAGTAGAAAATATAAAGTAATCACCAGCATTTTCAAGTGTAACGCCCCGTACCTGAGACCGTCGCCGGAGTCGAACACGAGGTGTTAACAGACTTAATTCATTACTTTAAACAGCTCAAACAATTTATTTTTAAAATTTTCAGTCAAGCTAGCATCTGCGTCACAGTCGCTTAAAAATTCATATCTCGAGTTTCGAAACTCGAAATCCAATTCTGTAATTTTCCCTGAACCTAGACTCATATAGCTATTTACAAATTTTTTTATAGAATTTTTGGTCAAGAAAATTAGTACAGTTTATTAGTTAAAGTCTCCCCTGTTTCAGGGTTCGACTACTCTGACCTCTGTGTATTACGAATCAGATATCTCCCTGTACAGAGTTTCAATGACTATGCCATTTATTTCTAATAAAACTAGACTCAATAAGGAATTTCACATATAAATGATGACTTCTAATTATCTTTGAAAAATTTATGGTGAATTTCCAAAGTCAGAACAGGGGATCCAGAAATTGCTCTGGCCCTGTTTCACAAAAATTTAAACATCTCATAAAATATAACTCATATACCTTTTTTGTTCCATCCATATGAAAATAGACTCATCAAGATTCAATTCCATAACTTATTCATTATTTAATTTCATTTGTACTATTTTTAGTGATTTTTCAAATTCACGTCACTATTGCTGTCTGAATCTATTTTATGGTAAATTTTACCCATTTCATGGTTCCTATGGATTAGCTAGCAATTTAGCATACATAACACCAAATATGATCATGATTAGCCATTCCAATGGCTAATCATTACCAAGCATTTTCATACCACTCAATAACCATATCATAAGACCATATATACAAAATGATTATAATGCTATACATGCCATACTCAAAATATACAAGCCATTATGCCAAGATGGTATACGGATAGTGTGATCGTGCCTCCGACCGTTTTTGATTTTCGAGCTGGCTTGTCAACACTCGTATGTGAAAATGGCTACTTTTACCATTTCGTCCACAACTTGGTATTTTCCCCATTTTAGCCCGAATTTTAGTTTTCCTTACTAATCGAGCTTGGAAGCTTGAAAAACCCTAGCCATGGTTTCTCCTTGCTATATTCGGCCATGGGGTTGAAGATGAGCAAAATTGGCTTTTAATTTTGTATTTTAATTCATTTTACCCCTAAATGACCAAAATGCCCTTACTACTAAACTTTCCAAAAATTCCATCCGTGTCCAATTTTTGTCCATAGACTTAGAAATTGGTAAAATTACTATTTTAGACCTCCTAATTAATATTTCAAAACAATTTCATACTAGAAACTTCTAGAATGCAAGTTTTGCAAATTATTCGATTTAGTCCCTAATTTCAATTTAAGCACTTTATGCATAAAATTTATTCACGAAATTTTCACACAATCATGCAATCATATCATAGACCTCAAAATAATCATAAAATAATTATTTCTATCTTGGATTTTGTGGTCACGAAACCACTATTTCGACTAGGCCCAAAATCAGGATATTACAACTCTCCCCCCTTTTAGGGATTTTCGTCCCCGAAAATCTTACCGGAAAAGTGGTCTTCATTTTTAATCTCATATTCGGTGCTGAAGAACTTTCACTTAGGCTGTACCTCCAATACATCTCTTTAATTTCTCATATGGTCTAAAAGCTTACGGTCTCAACTCTCAACTGTTCTTAAATTTTCAACCCTTTTCAGTTTCCCATGATATCATGACATAAAACCAGGATCTTAACTTGATTAATGGAGACCGGAATTCCAAGAAATCCAACAATCAAAGAGACACGAAATTCCATGAATCGATGAGTAGGAATTCATTCAATACCGATATGATTTATAGATTTCTCCAAACATTTAAGAATAGGATACATCACATTTTCCTCTTTCTGCCATAGAAATAATTCTGATATGGCCTCAAGAATAATCCTTCTCATTTCCATCCCAATATCAACATTGACAAGGATAATTTTGATAGATCACAATGCTCAGCTTTAACCTCTTTAACAACTCAAATTTTATGTAACATCGAATGCTCTAAACTATCACATTACCTCACCGTCTTGAAACACATCACAATTCATACAACAAAGACATTCATCGAAAGTCGAAAGTCTTTGCTCAATGTAGACTAGTCTAGTTCAGACGCTTCGGTTACCAATATTCTCATCTATCCGAACTCTGTCAACATGTAATAAACTTTTTAGCTTTCATAAGATGAAAACCTTATCATTCGTAGTGACTTTAACTAATATCTAACTCTTTCTAATAAATATACACTTCTCGTTCGATTATTTACTCTTTTATCGGTACAAAACCGAAATGCTATTATCGGACTTGAGAAAATAATCCCGACATAATTGTCACATGAAATCTTTCAAATAAATAATTCACCATACCGATGAAACTCGCACTTTTATCACCTATGCCTTTATGATGTCAAATCCTTACACGAAAATTAGAAAAAAAATCCCAATACTAAAATCACCACATTACCAAGATCAAATTAGAAGTATAGTCATATTTGACATGATTATCACGAGTGAAGAACGCACTTGAACATGAGTCGTAATTGACAAATTATGGAACAAAGATAACAAGAAAACCGAATAAAGAAATCCAAGATAGAGAAACCGGAATAAAGAAATCCGAGAATAAAAAGATCCGGGATAAAGAAACCCAAGATACGATACTATGCCTGAGAATCGAAAACCAAACTCATAGAGAAAATATAGAATACCTCGATAATTCTTTAAAGAAAGAAAGTCCAAAAGAAAACATCATTTAATCCCACTTTGAAAATCAAATATAACAAGATCAATATATCTTCCCATACATATATATCGGATGAAGCATCAAGTAGAAGAAACAAATTATAATATCATATGTATTCTCTCATCAATTCTTATCGATTTAAATGAATACCCGATGAAAGAGAGCAATATAAATTATAAACCAGTCGGACTACCAATGCTTTCATCCAACACTGTAATTAGAAGACATTCCTATATAACAAGAATTTCTTGAGAAGATCAATAGCCATAGAAATATTTACGAGAACGGGTAAACACATAGAACATCTCAAAAGAGATCACTAAATCTGTCGATCATATATGTGTCACACTCGAGATAGTTCACATTTCAAATATCATTTCCCTAACTAGTTACTGCGTCACAAATTTCATATTAAACCATTCACTAAAGAAGGCCAATTCTGAATAAATTTTGATTTACACTTTTCTCGACCTTGCACCTGAGTAATTCGATTTACCAAAGAGAATTCCTTCTCTAATTGGGACAGTGCATAACTCCAATAATCTTTACGTCAATCCGATACTTTACTGGCTCTAACTTTACTTATCAGCTCATTTTTAATCTCTGATCATACTTATAATTATTCTATCACTGAACTCTTTGGGTTCTCAACCGGAAACTTATTCAATACAAATCTCATGAAATTCCATTATAAGTACCACTTTGGTAAGGGGGAGGGGTTGTAAGACCTCTGACTCGACTTTCTTATACATACACATATGACACAACTTCCATCATCATAGCAACATCATCAAAATCATGTCATTCATTCAGGCAATGCAACATTCATGTTGGCTTACACAAATTTTCCCTCTTGTCCTATTTAGACAATATACTTATGCATACATTCTATGTTTTCTAGATAGCTTTACTTATCCATTGATTTAATTAAATTAATTCATGCTCATGACATCATATAGGGCCAAACAAACATAGATATTTGCATCACAATCACAACTTTCATTTCGTGCATCATGTACATGTCATTACAATCATATAATTCAGTCCAACAATTTAACATAGATAAGTTCATTTCATTATAATCCTTTATCTCATAAAAATTATATATCATTAGCATTCATCAACATTCGACGTCCAAATCAAGACAAGGACATTTTCATTCATATCATAGTATTATGACTTTTATTCATACCTCTACTACTTTCTATTTATTCCGTTCATCTTATCAAGTAAGCCATATACACTACATCATATGAGCATTAAGCAAATATGGATATTTATCACATATGTATCATAAACTTTTATTCATACTTTTCTGAATAGAGACTTATCATAATCATAATTTTACTCAAATACCTTCACATAACATTGAACATGGTCGGCGCAGCTCGGTTGGAGAGTACCTATCTAAATAAGACGGTACTCATATGCGTCGGAAGACATCACACTATCACAGATCAGTGACATGTATAGCTAAATTTTTACACATGCTAAGTTAGTCCGAGAACCGACTAAACCTGTTCTGATATCACCAAATGTAACGCCCCGTACCCGAGACCACCGCCGGAGTCAAACACGAGGTGTTAACAGACTTAATTCATTACTTTAAACAGCTCAAACAATTTATTTTTAAAATTTTCAATCAAGCTAGCAATCTGTGTCATAGTCGCTTAAAAATTCATATCTCGAGTTTTGAAACTCGAAATCCAATTCCGTAAATTTTCCCTGAAACTAGACTCATATATATATTTACTAATTGTTTTATAGAATTTTTGGTCAAGAAAATTAGTACAGTTTATTAGTTAAAGTCTCCCCTATTTCAGGGTTCGACTGCTCTGACCTCTGTGTATTACGAATTAGATATCTCCCTGTACAGAGTTTCAATGACTATGCCGTTTATTTCTAATAAAACTAGACTCAATAAGGAATCTGTACATATAAATAATGACTTCTAATTATCTTTGAAAAATTTATGGTGAATTTCCAAAGTCAGAATAGGGGATCCAGAAATTGCTCTGGCCCTGTTTCACAAAAATTTAAACATCTCATAAAATAGTTTTGTTCCATCCATATGAAAATAGACTCATCAAGCTTCAATTCCATAACTTATTCATTATTTAATTCCATTTATACTATTTTTATTGATTTTTCAAATTCACGTCATTACTGCTGCCTGAATCTATTTTATGGTAAATTTTACCCATTTCATGGTTCCCATGGATTAGCTAGCAATTTAGCATACATAACACCAAATATGATCATGATTAGCCATTGCAATGGCTAATCATTACCAAGCATTTCCATACCACTCAATAACCATATCATAAGACCATATATACAAAATGATTATAATGCTATACATGCCATACTCAAAGTATACAAGCCATTATGCCAAGATGGTACACGGATAGTGTGAGCGTGCCTCCGACCGTTTCTGATTTTCGAGCTGGATTGTCAACACCTGTATGTGAAAATAGCTACTTTTACCATTTCGTCCACAACTTGGTATTTTCCCCATTTTAGCCCGAATTTTAGTTTTCCTTACTAATCGACATGGTTTCTCCTTGCTATATTCGGCCATGGGGTTGAAGATGAGCAAAATTGGCTTTTAATTTTGTATTTTAATTCATTTTACCCCTAAATGACCAAAATGCCCTTACTACTAAACTTTCCAAAAATTCCATCCATGTCCAATTTTTGTCCATAGACTTAGAAATTGGTAAAATTGCTATTTTAGACCTCCTAATTAATATTTCAAAACAATTTCATACTAGAAACTTCTAGAATGCAAGTTTTGCAAATTATTCAATTTAGTCCCTAATTTCAATTTAAGCACTTTATGCATAAAATTTCTTCACGAAACTTTCACACAATCATGCAATCATATCATAGACCTCAAAATAATCATAAAATAATTATTTCTATCTTGGATTTTGTGGTCACGAAACCACTATTTCGACTAGGCCCAAAATCAGGATATTACATCAAGAAATGAGAAAGAATCGAATGGAGAATACTATTCCTAGGTTACTCGATTAAGTCTATCCATTTCCCTTTGTTCTGCACTTAAATCTCCTCGTTAGGAATGGGCCTGCATTAGTCTTCGTGTTGGCTCACCCAAGGGAAGCTCAAGCTGCCAAAGGCGTAAGCTTCAAAATAGGGTAAGAGAATTGTGGTCCACCAAAAATTCCTCCCTTTTCATTCTTCTCACATTATCCTTTTATGCTTTCCTCAACAGTACAGGTGTCCTTCTCTCAGGATTCTTATATCCTTGTTTGCACAGGGTAGTTACATTGGACTGGACATCTCACTCACGGTTGGCTCTTATCAGACAGTTGTCAACTGCGGTGACAATTTTGAATTCCATATAGAATTAACACATGCAATGACATTGCGGATATCTGTCAACTACGGCGACAATCCCGGACGCAATCTGGAATTAACTCATGTAGCGACATTAGTGCAGAAAGATAGTAAAAATTAAAGATAAAATAGGCTAGGATTCACTGAGTTATAAAATGCAATTTAATAAAGTGAACATGCTAAAATGTATGCTAAGGGTAACTAAATAGGAACAATTTAAATAATAAATAGGGAGAAGACATATGTTCTTTCTACTACAATCATTCATCCATGATTATTGATTCATATATGAATTTACATGACTAACATGGTTGGTGTATATGTGCTTAGGCTTTGGCCAAGTTTTGGTTGGATTATACCACGTTAAACTTATAAGTTATGCATTGAAATGGTAAATGCCTAAATGGAAATATGCTTGTGATCATGAAAGGGTGGTAAAGTTAAATTTATCTAATTCCTATTGAAATGGTTTACCATGTGGTTAGTTCCAAAAAGAATTATGTTTAAATGCACTATCTTGTGGCTATGATTCAATGATATGTTTATGTCTTGTGTGTTATGCATATAAAACGGGTGTGGAAAGGTAATGAAATAGTAAGTTCATACCTAAAGTGTAGAATGATGAATAGGGAATGATGAATTGAACTGATGTTACTTGAGCTAATGAGAGTAAATGTAATGGAAAGTAATAAAATGCTAATGAAAATAAGAAAATTTGGAAGGGTTTAGAGTTATTGAAAATCCTACTATGCTAGGGATGATATGTATAAGTGATGCTGTGGATTTATTCACCTTGAGAGTTGTTGATTATAGCTTCATGAATCTTGCGGTATCAATATTGGATTACTCTTGATATGTATAAATTTCATATTTGAAATGAATTGATATGATTAAAGTTTATATGAGCTTACTAAGCATTCATTGCTTACATAGTTGCTTTCTTTTACTTTTCAGATTATCGGAAGCTTGATCGGGTTGGAAGCTAGTCAGAGATCCATCACACTATCCATCATATTTATTGGTACTTTTGGATGTTTTGATTTTGGCTATAATGGCATGTATAGGCATTTTTGGCTAATGTTTGGCCTATGTGTTTTGGTTGTTGAAATAGCCATATAGTTTGGCTTGTGTTATGGTATCTTTGTTGTGATTATGGAATTTTGAATGTAGATAAAGGTTTGGATTTTGGCATGTATATAAATGGCCTTAAATTAGCTGATATCATGGCTTATTATGCTAAAAATGTTTAAGTTAGAATGATTGATTAATTATGCATATTACAAATGTCTTGTGGCAATTTGGTATATTTGCTATAAATGACAAATGTGATCTTTGGTATAAATTGTTGAATAGTATATTTGGTATGTTTTGTTAGGTGAAATAAATGGTTTGTTGTTGATGCAAGCTTAATCAAATGTTAGTTGAACATTTTGGCTAATCTGAATATGTAATTGTACATGTTTAGGTGTTGAGATTGAAGTGCCTTTTAGGCATATTGGTTGTATGCAAATGAGCCATATTTGGCTAGCTTGATTATGTATGGTCTTGATGCATTTTGACGGCTTGCTTAACTGTGCAAAAGTGATTGTAGGTACATGCTTGAATGGGTGAGAAAAATGGCTTGGAAATGGCCTACTTTTCATCCACACCAGCGTGTGTCTTAGCCGTGTGTGACACACAGCCTGGCGACACGGCCATGTGTCCCCTATAGCTTTCAAAGGGTTGCAAGTCAGTCTATTACATGACTTAGCACATGGCCTGAAAAATGGGTGTGTGAGGTCACTTCGAAGGGTACACGACCTAGCACAAGGGTATGTGGCTTGGTCGTGTGGCCAAGTTAGTGAGTTACATGGGCACGGACACGAGCTGGGACACAGCGGTGTGTCCCTATTTCGAATGCCCACACAACCTAAGACACGGGCGTGTGACCCTTGCAGTTTGTAAATTTTCATCTTTTTATGAAAAATTCTCTAAGTTCCCGATTTAGTCCCGACTTGTTTCTAACGTGTTTTTAGGGCCTCGAAAGCTTGTATAAGGGACAATATGAATGATTTTGATTGGTTTTTTTTTATATGAATATTGTTAAGATATGTAATGTTTGAAATTCTATTTGTTCGTACTGTAAACTCCAGTAATACTCTGTAATCACGTTTCGGTGACGGATACTGGTTAGAGGTGTTACACGCCACTCTAGTCCGGGGCTCCCTCACTGTAAAAACTCTAGCTGGACCACCATTACCTCAAGTAGCACCATATTGAATAGCACCTCTACCACCATCATCTCTACCACGGCCTTTTCCTTGAGTTAGAGTAGGTGCAGCAGCAACAACAGCAACAGGCTGATCACAAACCACAATGGCTCTCCTTGGGCAGTCACTCACATGGTGCTCCATCAAACCACAGAGAAGACAAGCACACGTTATCCTTCAGCACTCACCACGATGACGTCGACTACAATGCTTACATATCGGCCATGTAGCAGCCCTCTAATCAATAGGACCAGCTTCAACTCTCGCAGCCTGCTTATCCTGACCACGACCACTAACAACATGTCATCCAGATCTACCAAAACGACCTCTCTTACTCCTACGACTAGAACCACTAGCTGCCTCAGTCGACCTCTTAACAGTTTCAGATGAAGCAGCTTTGGGCTCTTCCCCCAAAGTCTCCTCTAATGCGTAAGCCTTCTCAACTAACTCGTCAAAGACTTCAGCACTCTGAGCAAACAGGTAGAGCTTAATGTCATGATTTAGCCCAAACTTGAACCTCTTACAATGGTTTACTTCAAAAGACACCAACTCGAGAGCATACTGGCTCAACTGCACAAACTCAACCTCGTATTCGTCTATTGACAGAGTACCCTGAACAAGATCCATAAACTCCTATCTCCTAGCCTCGAGATACTGCTCACCCATAAACTTCCTCCGAAACGATGCTAAGAAGAAGTCTCTAGTGCCAAAAACTGACAAACCAGAGCAGCGTTAGCACAAGCAATATGTTTTAGTGCTCCTACCATCTCTGACATGAAATGCTTGAGACGACCCATCCTTGTCCCAGCATCGTCCTCCATACTACCTCAATCATGATACGGAGGCATAACGACTATCGTATACTAAAGAGAGAGTAATAAAACGTACCAGGAGTGAGTAGTGGCAAGAGATCCAAGATTTAACTAAGTACGGTTGTAACACCCCAAACCCGGCCTAGACGTTATGGCCGGATCTGACGTGTCACATTGAGCTTTGTAAGAAAACCCATGTCTCTTTCAACGTCCTTCTTAGTGTTTTAAAAGATAGTCTTCGCTAAGTTAATAAAGGGAATGGAAGCTGTGCACCAGGTAGGTATCCGAAACAGAGGAGGTGAGCCATGAAGGCTGCTTAAGTACCAAGCTCTTGATTGGATCCAATCCTAGACATGCCCGCAACCATTGCCACACTTTGGTGCGAGGTTAGGTTTTGAAAAAAACGAGTTGGAATTCATTTAAGTAGATATTTTTGATAAACTGATTAATTGTATCGTTGCGTTATTTAGAAGACAAATATCATTTTGAAAACGCACCCTAAGTCTAACCCATTTTGAATTATTATCAGTAAAATATAGAGTATAAAATAAAATAATTCCAGAAAAATAATTAAAATGGCCTTATTACAACCCAAAATCGAATTATAATAATAATTAAAAAAAATTGGTTATTTATTGTAAAGTTCGAAAGCAATCACCATGGCAACTCTGAATCCCCTCCGGCTCCAAGTCTCCACATCAAAGCTCACCTGCAAGGTTAAGGAAAGGGGTGAGTTTGGAAACTCAGTGTGCAACAAGCCCTTTTCAGAGCCCAACTAATATCAGCTTACTGGACCGAAGCCTTTCGTTTAACGGTTATTGGGCCGAAGCCTTTTCATAAATCATATCACTGGGCCAAAGCCTTTACTGAAAACGGTATGGCCCATAAGCCCACTTCAATTTCACATGAAATATCAATGAATGTATGCAAGCCCATTTAGGGAGACTACTCAACCCACCATCCGCTACTCTCCACCCGTACCAGCCATGCTCTACATATAGAGAATAACTCAACCCACCCAACCAAACTCTCTACTGGCAGCATAGCTGCTTTATCATAAAACTGGAGGCCTAGCCTCTTTTAATAATTGGGGTAAAGCCCTCTTTGGTAAACTGGGGCAAAGCCCTTTTCGTACTTCCTCCATCTATATAAAACCCAACCCATGCATATAATCAGTATATCATAGCATATCATGTGCATCTCATAACATATCATGTGCTTATCATGTCATATCATGTATATCAATATCTCATGCATCACATTCATAATTAAACCCTAGGGGTATAATGGTCATTTTTACCTAAGGACAAAATAGTCATTTTTCATATTATAAGCGTAATTTCGTAAATTTACCAAATATCATGGGTTTTCCATGTTTATTAACAATTATCAATATTTCCGAGTGTTTAAACAACGATCTTTTTCCAAATTCCATTTTCTAACAATTTTACCCAAATGGGCCCAAAAGCCCATTGGGCCCAATTCCAGCCTATTGAGGCCCAACTCACCATCGTGCACAAAATCGCGCTCTTACCTGCTCCATCGATCCAAACACCAATCATATCATATTTATCGCATCTATAACCAAGTGCAAAATCACAAGTTCCCGAAATGCCGAAATTTTAGCATTTCGGCTTTTCAGCGAATATTAATTTAAGCTACTACGAGGGTTGTTACACACCTGCTTTGTGACGTTTGCTAACAAAGTCTCCCACGACAACCTACAATTAATCACCACCGTTCTTAGTTTACAATTCATGCTTATCAAACCCAAAATCCACCTTACCATATTCGGCCAAAGAACCCCTAATAGCCATAGATCACTTACCTTCACAGGGTCCGATGATTCGATCCAAGTTTATCCAAACCGCTACTCCAAGCCTTGCTGCTCCTCCAAAGTTGTCTATATCACTACACGAATCATAAAAGTCAAATGAACAGGCCCAGTGAGGCCTATACCTCCAATCGATAACCTCCCTAACTATAGGGGGTTTCGACTTCTCTTAACATTTACACTACTAAAATGATTTGGAAAACGAGTACTTACCACAGTCTTCCCTTCTGCACTGTTTAGACCCAAAGTAGACTTAGCCTTCAACCACCTAGTAGCCTTCGAATCCTAGAGGTCTACGGGTTCGGTTAAGCCCCCAGAACTAAGGTATTTCGGCTTTTAGGACCAAGAAAAAGAAATGGTGTGGTAGCTTGGTATTGCTGTTGCTGTCGGGGACTTTTAAAGTTTAGCAGATGAAGGGATCGGTTACAACAAATGAAGAAAAAGAAGGATACTGGTCTAAATAGAATCGGCACAGCCAACTTCAAAGGTTTCGGCTCTTGTGGCTATTCGGCAAGGGTAATAAAAAGAAAGAGAGCAGTAGTTTGGTTTTGGAAAAGAAGAGAAAGAAAAATGGATGAAAGGAGTGGTGATTTCGGCTAGAGAAGGAAAAGGAAGAAAAGAAATCACCCTATGATGTTTAAACAAAAGAAAACGACACAACAAAAGCCCCTAATGCCAAAATTCCAACCTAAAACCCCTAAGCCGATTTCTCCCCCCTAATTCCCACTATTCGGCCAACTCTAAGCCTCCCTTCAAATCCCCAAAATCTCTACTCTTATCACTCCTAAATTCATGCATTTGACTGATTCAAACTCTCTCCAACAGAGTTCCATTCGACTTCAAACTCCAGCATGCTCAAGACATAAAAATAACAACAAATTGCCAGCTTAGTGAATCGAACCTTGGCCTTCCCCCAACCACTTACACGCCACTTTTTTAGCTCATTAGTGGCGTCATTTAACCACTTTGCCAGGGGCTCTCTTGTGTTACATTCTACCCACATCTTTTAATAAGGCCACCCATCCAAAGCCCCTAACTCCTTAAGTCCAAAATTCAAAAATTCTACTAGGTTTTGGCCAACACATGGGCCTTCCATAGGCCCATTTACACACTCCAAATATGAATTTCACAACCAAAAACCTAATTTTAAAAATTTTACCAAATTCTTGAAAACTACGAAAATCCTAAAAATCAGGGTGTTAAAACTCTACCCTCTTTAATGAAATTTCAGCCTCAAAATTTTACCTGATCTAAACAGTTGAGGGTATTGTTGATGCATCGCCTCCTCTGACTCCCAAGTAGCTTCTTCTTTGCCATGGTTTCTCCAAAGTACCTTCACCAATGGGACTGACTTTCTCCTCAACACCTTGACGTCACGATCAAGTATCTGCACAGGTTCTTCTTCGAAGGTCAAATCCGACTGTACCTCAATTTCTGAAACTGGCACGATATGAGTAGGGTCAGAACGATATCACCTTAGCATGGACACATGAAAGACGTCGTGAATACGATCCAGCTCTGGAGGTAACTCTAGCTGATAAGCCACCGGCCCTATCCGCTTAAGGATCCGATAAGGCCTAATGAACCATGGACTCAACTTGCCCTTCTTACCAAACCTCAAAATCTTCTTTCAAGGCGAAACCTTCAAAAAAACCATGTCCCCTACAACATACTTAATATCCTTACGCTTTAGATCAACATAAGACTTTTGTCTATCTGCTGCCTCCTTTAACCGATTCCTGATCACCTTAACTTTGTCTTCAGTATCCGCTACTAACTCCAGTCCAAGTACTTGCCTTTCCCCCAACTCTGCCCAACAAGTAGGCGAACGACACCTTCGCCCATACAGTGCCTCGTAAGGAGCCATCTGAATACTTGCTTGGTAACTGTTGTTATACGCTAACTTTGCCAAAGGTAAGTAATCCTCCCAACTGCCCCTAAAGTCGATAACACAACCCCTCAACATGTCTTTTAGAATCTGAATGACCTTCTCTGACTGCCCATCCGAATGAGGGTGAAAATTCGTATTAAAATCTAATCGCGTTCCCAGTGCTACATGCAACTTCTACCAAAACCGAGATGTAAACCTTGGGTCTCGGTCAGAAATTATCGATACTGGCACCCCATGCAACCGCACTATCTCTGCCACATACAACTTGGCCAACCTCTAAAGTGGGTAATATGTTCGGACAGGTATGAAATGGGCAGATTTCATCAGCCTATCCACAATCACCCAAACTGAGTCCTTCTTGAAAGGTGTCAATGGCAGGCCACTCACAAAATCCATGGTTACCCTTTCCCATTTCCAAAGTGGTATCTTCACTGGCTGTAACAATCCTGAAGGCAGTTGATGCTCGGCTTTTACTTGTTGACATGTCAAGCATTTTCCCACAAATTCGGTCACTTCTCTCTTAAGCCCAGGCCACTAATATAGCTCTCGCAAGTCTTGATACAACTTACTCCCTCCTGGATACATAGCACAAGGTCTACCATGTGCCTCTCTCAAAATCATCAGTCTCAAATCAGAGTCCTTCGGTATACACATTCTTCCTCGAAAACAAAGAACCCCATCACCATTTAATCCAAAGTCTGGATTCTCCCCCTTCTCAGCTTGTTGAAATTGAGAAACCAACGACTCATCCACTAACTGCTGCTTCTTAATCTACTCAAGTCAGTCTCACTTGTAACTCTACCAATAAGCTTCCATCGTCATACAAGCTTAAACGAGCAAACTTGGCCTTCAATTCTGCCACAATCCTTCGACTCAACGTATCAGCCACGACATTTGCCTTACCTAGATGGTACTCAATCAAACAGTCATAGTCTTTTAACAACTCTATCCACCTTCGCCATCTAAGATTCAACTCCTTTTGAGTCAGCAAGTACTTAAGACTCTTATGATCCGTATAGATAATGCATTTCTCCCCATACAAGTACTGCCTCCATATCTTAAGCGCAAAGATCACTGCTGCCAACTCCAAGTCATGAGTAGGATAGTTTACCTTATAAGGCTTAAGCTGTCGTGAAGCATAAGCGACTACTTTACCCTCTTGCATCAACACACAGCCCAAACCTACACGTGACGCATCACTGTATACAGTGAAATCCTTACCAGACTCTGGCTAAGTCAACACTGGCGCCTCAGTCAGAACCTTCTTTAACTTCTCAAAAGCCTCTTGCTGCTTATTTGTCCAAACAAACGGTGCTCCCTTCCTTATAGGTTTCATTAACGACGCTGCCAACACAAAAAATCCTTCCACAAATCTTCGATAATAACCTGCCAACCCCAGAAAACTTTAGATTTCTGTTACCGACCTCGGTGCCTTCCACTCCAGAATCGCCTCAATCTTCCGAGGGTCTACCTTGATCCTCTCAGTAGACACAACATGCCCCAAGAAAGTTACTTCACTCAACCAAAACTCGCACTTATTGAACTTTGCATAGAGTTACTTTTCCCTTAGCACTTGCAGCGCAATACGAAGATGCTCATCATGCTTCTCTTCCGTTTCTGAGTACACCAAGATATCATCGATAAAAAAGACTACGAACTGATCTAAGTACGGTTAAAATACCCGATTAATCATATCCATGAATGCTGTTGGTGCATTAGTCAAACCAAAGGGCATAACCAGAAACTTGTAATGACCATATCGAGTTCTGAATGTCGTCTTATGAATATCCTCTTCTTTGACTCTCAACTGATGGTATCCTGACCGAAGGTCGATCTTAGAAAATACTGAAGCCCCTCTCAGTTGATCGAACAGATCGTCGATTCTTGGAAAAGGATACTTGTTCTTGATCATCTGTTTGTTCAACTGCCGATAATCAATACACATTCGCATGGTCCCATCTTTCTTCTTTACGAACAACACTGGTGCACCCCACCGAGAAACACTTGGTCTTATAAACCCTCTATCCAACAGTTCTTGAACCTGAGCTTTCAGTTCCACCAACTCCTTTGGTGCCATCCGGTAAGGTGCAATGGACACTGGAGCTGTTCCAGGTAACAAGTCAATTCCAAACTTGACTTCTCTGTTCGGAGGTAGTCTAGGAAGCTCCTCAGGAAATACATATTGAAATTCTTTGATGGTCCTAATTGACTCCACAGTCATCTCTTCAGGTTTAGCTTGACTCACGAATGCTAAAAATGCCTCACAACCTTTCCGAATCAACTTCTCAGCCCTTAAAGCCAAGACAATATTGGACAAATAGTTCCTTCGCTCCTCTATGACCATTATCTCCTCATCCTCGGCAGTTCTTAGCACCATTCTCTTAACAGCACAATCCAACATCGCCCTATGCTTAGCTAGCCAGTCCATTCCCAAAATAAGGTCAAATTCCCCAAATGGTAACTCTATCAAATCTCCTACGAATATCCTATCTTGTGTCTCTAAAGGCACCTCCCTAAAGAGTTTATCTACCTTAATCGAGTGTCCCAAAGGACTTATCACTGATACCCCACTCACAATCTCCTCAAGAAGCTCACCTAACGCCCTAGTTACATTACAGGCAACATATGAATGAGTGGAACCCACATCAATCAAAGTAGTGTAAGGTGTGCTATAAATAAAGAACGTACCGATTATAACATCAGGAGCATCACCCTCCTCAAGACGCCGTGCAGCATAAACCAACGCCAGCTGTCGAGCTTCAGCATGTCTAGCACCCCTGCCATGTGCCCCACGTCCTCGTCCATTACCATTGCCACCTTTATCTTGCCCACGACCTCTTTGTAGTGGTGGTCCTCCTCGCGACAGTTGGACACCTCTTTGCTCCACAACTTGTTCCAGAGCTGCTCTCCGAGGACACTCTCTGACTTATGTTCCTTTGACCCACATCGAAAACATGCTCCAGTTCATTTCTAGCACTCCCCCATATGCACTCTGCCACAGTCCTTGCAAGCCTGCGGTCTAAAGGTATTCACCGAAATTGATCAAACCGGTTCCTCCATTCTAGCTCTTTAAGCATTCCTATATGCAACACCTGAGGGTCCAGAATCCCTCCTGAATCTGGGTCGATCCCTCTCACGATTCTACCGTGCAGTTCGTTTTACTTCCTCGACTATCTTAGCCTTCTCTACCAACGAAGCGAAATCACGCTCCCTCTGTGGAGCTATCAGCAGCCTAACCTCATCGTGGAGGCCATCCTTAAATTAAACACTGTGCTCATATTCGGTCGCAACTATCCCGCTAGCATATGGACTCAGCCTCAAGAATTTTGCCTCATACTCTGCAACAGTCTTATTACCCTGAGCCAGATTCAAAAATTCCTTTCGACGGGCATCCACATAATTAGCTCCAACATACCTCCCCTTAAAAGCAATCTTGAACAGTTACCAGGTTACTCGTTCGATCGGGGTACTCTCCCTTACAGTGATCCACCACTGGTATGCCTCATCTCGTAGCAACGACACGGCCCCCTTCAGCTTTTACTCTATAGAGCAATCTAGATCGTCCATAATCTGCTCTGTTGCCTGTAGCCAATATTCAGCCACGTTTGGGGCCACTCCATATATGCCCCTAAAAACCTCTACTCCGTTAGCTCGAAGTCACTCAGAGATGGATCCCCTATTAACTGTCCCAGTGCTAGCTCCAGCAACCCTTTCCAAAACCCTTAACATCACTTGGGACAAAGCATCGTCCCCTGCATCCCGATCATGTGACCCAGTCTCAGTTGCCTGTGGCACGAAGCCTCCTCAGCTGGCCTATGCCCTGAGGATGAAGATTCAGCTTGCACCCTTCCGCGACCACGTCCGCCGCCTCATCCACGAGTTCCTCTTGTACTCATAACAAATTATCTACTTACGAATTTTATGACATTAGTTTAATATTTTAGTTTGTTTATTACGAGATGTCTTATGGAAATATAGTGGTTCAGGGATTGTTTTCGCAACATTGTAGCCTAGCTACAGTCTCAATCCTACTGTTTTACAGTTCTACCCTATCTAAAGTATCATAGTAGGGTCTCAGTTCTATCTACAGCATCATATCAATATCACACGGTGTAAAAGAAAGTATACTTACAGACTTGGTGCCGGGGATTCAGTGTGCCACTTCTTTCTCCAAACCATTTAAAACTTAAAAACATGTATTTGGTTACAGAAAATAGAAATTCCTAAAAATTTAAAATACCTTTGTTTTGAAATTCTTGATTTTAAACCCGTTTAGAAACCCACAGTCGAGTTGTTGCAACTTGGCTCTAATACCATTAAATGTAACACCTTAAACTCGGCCCAGACGTTATGGCCAGATCTGACGTGTCACATTGAAGTTTTTAAGAAAACCCATGTCTCTTTCAACGTTCTTCTTAGTGTTTTAAAAGATAGTCTTCGCTAAGTTAATAAACTGAATGGAAGCTGTGCACCAGGTAGGTATCCGAAACAGAGGAGGTAAGCTATGAAGGCTGCTTAAGTACCAAGCTCTTGATTGGATCCAATCCTAGACATGCCCGCAACCATTGCCACACTTTAGTGCGAGGTTAGGGTTTGGAAAAAATGAGTTGGAATTCATTTAAGTAGATATTTTTGATAAACCGATTAATTGTATCGTTGAGTTATTTAGAAGACAAATATCAATTTGAAAACACGCCCTAAGTCTAACCTATTTTGAATTATTATTAGTAAAATATAGAGTATAAAATAAAATAATTCTAGAAAAATAATTAAAATGGCCTTATTAAAACCCAAAACTGAATTATAATAATAATTAAAAAAAACTAGTTACTTATTGTAAAGTTCGAAAGCAATCACCATGGCCACTCTGAATCCCCTCCGGCTCCAAGTCTCCACATCGAGGCTCACCTGCAAGGTTAAGGAAAGGGGTGAGTTTGGAAACTCAGTGTGCAACAAGCCCCTTTCAGAGCCTAACTAATATCAGCATATTGGGCCGAAGCCTTTCGTTTAACGGTTACTGGGCCAAAGCCTTTTCATAAATCATATCATCGGGCCGAAGCCTTTACTGAAAACGGTATGGCCCATAAGCCCACTTTAATTTCACATGAAATATCAATGAATGTATGCAAGCCCATTTGGGGAGACTACTCAACCCACTATCCGTTACTCTCCACCCGTACCAACCAAGCTCTCCATGTGGGGAATAACTCAACCTACCCAACCAAACTCTCCACTGGCAGCATAGCTGCTTTATCATAAAACTGGAGGCCTAGCCTCTTTTAATAACTGGGGCAAAGCCCTCTTTGGTAAACTGGGGCAAAGCTCTTTAAACACTTCCTCCATCTATATAAAACCCAACCCATGCATATAATCAGTATATCATAGCATATCATGTGCATCTCATAACATATCATGTGCTTATCATGTCATATCATGTATATCAATATCTCATGCATCACATACATAATTAAACCCTAAGGGTATAATGGTCGTTTTTACCTAAAGGCAAAATAGTCACTTTTCATATTATAAGGGTAATTTCGTAAATTTACCAAATATCATGGGTTTTCCATGTTCATTAACAATTATCAATATTTCTGAGTGTTTAAACAATGATCTTTTTCCAAATTCCATTTTCTAACAATTTTACCTAAATGGGCCCAAAAGCCCATTGGGCCCAATTCCAGCCCATTGAGGCCTAACTCACCATCGTGCACAAAATCGCGCTCTTACCTGCTCCATCGATCCAAACACCAATCATATCGTATTTATCGCATCCATAACCAAATGCAAAATCACAAGTTCCTGAAATGCCAGAATTTTAGCATTTTGGCTTTTCAGCGAATATTAATTTAAGCTACTACGAGGGTTGTTACACACCTGCTTTGTGACGTTTGCTAACAAAGTCTCCCACGACAACCTACAATTAATCACCACCGTTCTTAGTTTACAATTCATGCTTATCAAACCCAAAATCCACCTTACCATATTCGGCCAAAGAACCCCTAGTAGCCATAGATCACTTACCTTCACGGGGTCCGATGATTCGATCCAAGTTTATCCAAACCACTACTTCAAGCCTTGCTGCTCCTCCAAAGTTGTCTATATCACTACACAAATCATAACAGTCGAATAAAAAGGGCCAGTGAGGCTTATACCTCAAATCGATAACCTCCCTAACTATAGGGGGTTTCAGCTTCTCTTAACATTTACACTACTGAAACGATTTGGAAAACGAGTACTTACCACAGTCTTCCCTTCTGCACTGTTTAGACTCAAAGTAGACTTAGCCCTCAACCACCTAGTAGCCTTCGAATCCCAGAGGTCTACATGTAATACCCCTAGCACGAGTCCGATCGCCGGTTTAGGCTATGAGGTATTACTGAGCTAAACATTTAATTTCATTCACATAATCTATCAACTAAAATAGAAATCGAGCTGAAAACATACTGATCTTTGAGTTATATATATAAATACCATTTTCACATGGCCGAAATATTTATGACTACAAAACATAACAATCACCAGTCTAACCTATACATGCCCTATCAAGTCTAAAATATAACTATACCAAAAAGGTCGATAGTATGATGATCCGCTGACGATCCCCGAGTCGGTAGCCAAAATCAACAATCTATAAAACAGAGAAATAAGAAACAGAGTAAGTTTTCGAGGCTTAGTAAGTTTTAAGCATTTCATACTATAAAAGCTTGTCCTTTAAAACGATCATTGAGTATAAAAAAACTCGTATTCTAATGGTAATTCACTTGGCCAAATATACACAAGTACATTAGTTATAAATCGTATTGGCCGAATATGTATTTATGTATACACAAGAAAATTTCTAGCACATGTTTCATTATCTACATGGCTTATACAATTACTTTTAGTCACATATTTTCCTATAATGGCTTACAGTGACCGAATATGCCATTGTCTTATCCTCAAATACCGAATTCATCCACACACACACATATATATATATATATATATATATACATGGTTCTTTGATAATAATAAATCATTTTGCAATCAATTCACATATGAGCACATAATACGTACGTTAACATGTAAAGTATATATATCACTTACTCGACGATGGTTACCACAGACATTCAATATCGTAGTCTTACTTAACTTACTGGCCTCGGTCCTGTCAAGTCTTAGAACTCGAAACATATTTATAACACAAGTCCACGGGTCTTTAACCCGGGTACCATTCCAGCACGTAGCCTGCGGACTTCAAGTCCGGATATATTTCTAGCACATAGCCTGCAGACCTCAAGTCCGGATATATTTCCAGCACATAGCCTGCGGACCTCATGTCCGGATATATTCCCAGCATATAGCCTGCGGACCTCATGTCCGAATATATTTCCAGCATATAGCCTGCGGACCTCATGTCTGGATATATTTCAAATACCATGCATACTTAGTCATATTTTAACACATCTCATTCAACCTATCACTTTAGTAATCATTTACTACATTTGGATATAAACTTAATATGCACATCATCATTCACATTTCGGCTCAAGAGTTATACTTAATATCACACATTCATTTCACCATTCAAGCTTAATCCCAAAGTGACCATTATACTATAAATCATATACATGTACTATTTATTATACAACTATAATCAAGAACAAACCAAAGATCGCAATTCACTTAATATATTTTTATAAAAGCATCATCAATTTCATACTAAAAGAAACTACTCAAAACTTACCTCGAGTATAATTGAACAGTTACGGATAGGCTACTCGATTGCTTTCTCCTTCCCCTTATCTGATTTAGTTCCTCTTTGCTCTTGAGCTTTAAAATTAAACAATTGAATTTGTTTAATTACCTACTCAACTTTAATTTTTTAATAGTCACATTTAATAATCATATAACTTCCATACATGTTAAGTTTTATAAAATGTACCATGACTCGATATCATGCCTATTATTTACACAAATTTATCTATATATAATATATATATATAATCGAATGTCTCTATGTCACAAGGTACTTACCTAAGGTATATATTTTTATATACCTATGTGTGACTAACACAATTTAATCAATTACTCATTTTATGCACAACCACGTATACACACATATATATAATCATAACATCCCTTAATATCTTATATACCACATTCGGTCCTAACCACTCAAACTTAGCTTTCATATACAAATTCCATTTCATGATCAAATGTAGCAAAATGCACATAAATTTCACCTATGCTAAACAATGACTGAATATACATTTCGAAGAAATAACTTACTTAATACATAACTCACATTACCAAGTACATATAACCCTTATGACCGAATGTATATCACCACAATTCCTATAACTTAGCCATTTACCCTTTTAGCTGAATATCCATAAAACATCTAGTTCACATACACAAACACAATCTCTTAAGGCTTATTATATTTTCAAGCACACATCAAATTTATATAGCCGAATATACATATATATTTAGCTCATCAAACCGATACTTAATCATATTTTCCCCTAACACAAATGTATTCGGCAATGACCACAACCATTTAACCAACTTTAAAAACAAGCCACAACATTTTAAATTCATCTTATTCCTCCCCCTTTTGACCGAATGTACATATCAAATGAAAACTCAACTAAACAACAACAATTTTCTTTCCAAATTGCATATACACACATACGGCAAATTTCAATTCATACTTTTCAACCATGAATTCTACTTATTCAACCATTGTTTAAGCTACTTAACATATAACTAACATCTTCCCAAAAACTTATCAAAATAATACCAATTTAGCAATTGTCGAATGGACACTTGTTTATTGATTCATGAATTTAAACCATAGGTTAACTATGCTATGTATTTATCCATATAATTTCATAATCAATTACAAATAAAAATTGCATTACATACCTTTAAATGGAGATAACCATGGCCGAATGCCTTGGCTTCTTCTTCACTATTTTTCTTTCCCAAATTCGGCAATCAAGAAAGAAAGATGAACATCTATTTTTTTTATCATCTTTTATTTTTTTACTAATTAATTTATTTCAAAAATAAAGCCATTACTTATTATAATACTTAAATAAAACATATATTATACATCAGCCATCATTTATGGCCGGCCACTAAACAAAATTGGTCCATTTGACATGCAAATCCCTCATGTCAACGTTTCATGCATTATTTGGCACTTTAAAATTTACCTATCACACTTTCAAGTTTTATCACATGAGTCCTATCTTATAAATTCCACATACAAATGAAAAAATCAAAGCATGAAACTTTCACACATGCATTTACACATATAATAAACATAGAATTTAATAGTTAATTATTTTTATGACTCGGTTTAGTGGTCTCGAAACCACTTTTCGACTAGAGTCAAATTAGAGCTGTCACACTACAGGTTCGTCTAGGCCTCCAGAACTAAGGTATTTCGGCTTTTAGAACCAAGAAAAAGAAATGGTGTGGTGGCTTGGTATTGGTGTTGCCGTCGGGGACTTTTAGATTTTAGCGGATGAAGGGATCGGTCACAACAAATGAAGAAAAAGAAGGATGCTGGTCTAAATAGAATCGGCACAACTAACTTCAAAGGTTTCGACTCTTGTGGCTATTCGGCAAGGGTGATGAAAAGAAAGAGAGCTGTAGTTTGGTTTTGGAAAAGAAGAGAAAGAAAAATGGATGAAAGGAGTGGTGATTTCGGCTAGAGAAGAAAAAGGAAGAAAAGAAATCACCCTATGATGTTTAAACAAAAGAAAATGGCACAATAAAAGCCCTTAATGCCGAAATACCAACCTAAAACCCCTAAGCCGATTTCTCCCCCTAATTCCCACTATTCGGCCAACTCTAAGCCTCCCTTCAAATCCCCAAAATCTCTCCCCTTATCACTCCTAAATTCATGCATTTGACTAATTCAAACTCTGTCCAACAGAGTTCCATTCGACTTCAAACTCCTGCATGCTCAAGACATAAAAATAACAACACAATTGCCAGCTTAGTGAATCGAACCTTGGCCTTCCCCCAACCACTTACACGCCACTTTTTTAGCTCATTAGTGGCGTCACTTAACCACTTTGCCAGGGGCTCTCTTGTGTTACATTCTACCCACATCTTTTAATAAGGCCACCCATCCAAAGCCCCTAACTCCTTAAGTCCAAAATTTAAAAATTCTACTAGGTTTTGGCCAACACATGGGCCTTACATAGGCCCATTTACACACTCCAAATATGAATTTCACAACCAAAAACCTAATTTTAAAAATTTTACCAAATTCTCAAAAATTCCAAAAATCCCGAAAATCAAGGTGTTACAACAGTTCTTACAGGGCATTGTGTTCCCAATCCTACCTCAAGAACAATTTATGTAAAAAAAAAACACATACATAGGCAAAAATACAAAATTTTTAATAATCACAAACAAGCAAATATCATAACCAATGCTCATTAATATTCAAGTAGCCTAACCAATCGAGGCTAGTCTACAATTTAAAAACTAGAGCTCTGATACTACCAAATGTGACACCCCAAACCCGACCGAGACGGACTGGCCTAAATTCAAAGTGTTACAATATCCACTTAAGTGAATCTCCGGCTAACGACTACCCAAGACACACCCCGGCTTTATAACACATCAATCCTATCTGATTATTAGCTATTATTAACGTGGAAGCAAACTATGTGTAATACCCCGAAAATTTTTATAGCAAAATGTAATCTGTGATATAGTAAAATAAGGAAATAAAGTGACAAAAAGGGAAATTTTGAGTTATGTCAATATTGGGAAGTATATTATGACATATTGATTCAAGAAAGGATTAAATTGTAAAAGTGAGAAAAGTTTTGTGGCCCAAGAGTAAATACT
Organism: Gossypium anomalum; assembly: GCA_025698475.1. NCBI lineage: Eukaryota > Viridiplantae > Streptophyta > Magnoliopsida > Malvales > Malvaceae > Gossypium > Gossypium anomalum. The sequence continues at coordinate 31,247,044 of CM046967.1, forward strand.
CAAAATTTGAAGGATTAAAGTGTAAATATGAAAAGTTAAAGGACTAATAGTACAAATATTTTAAGGGTGGAATGATCTAGAAACCAAGGAAAATTGATGAATTAGGACCAAATTGAATAGGTGAAGAATTATGACGGACTAAATTACAATTTTACCAAATTAAGTGATGACTCAAGATTGGAATTTTAAAATATCACAAAGGGGAAAATGGTCAATTGGAAGAGAGAGAAATCTAGAGACAATGATGATGTTGGAGATATTTTAGATAAATTAAATAAATAAATATTAGTTTATTAATACTTTAAATTAATTTTTAAATGATATTTTATTATTATTTTATTTAATATATATATATGTAAGGAAAGAAAGGGGAGGATGATCACCATTCTCATGCAACTAACGTGAGAAGAAGAAGAAGAAAGAAAGTTTTCCTTTTCTTACAATTTAGTCCTTCCTCCAAAAATTGATTATTTTCACCTAAAAATTGAAAGAATTTCCATAGCCATCAAGAGAGAAAGATAGCAAGGAGATGATGGGGAGCAAGAATATCAAGTTGGATTCAAGAAATAGAGGCTGGAGGAGAGAGAAAATCAAGTTAAAGATTGGTATGAAGAGAACAAGGTAAGTACATCAAGATTTCAATATGTTTTTAAGTTTGTTATTATTAACAAAGCATGGAAATAATGTTATAGTAGATTTTTCTTACATAAGGTCCTATGTTCTTGATATGTTAGTGAAGAGAAAATAAGAGAAAGTGATGAGAAATGGTGTAGAAAAAGAAAATAAGGGTGTTATAACATGATAATTAATATCTTGCACTAAAACAGTTATGGACAGCAGCTGTAGTCTAACTTTGAAAAATCACCATAAATTTTAAAAATCGAATAAGAAGATGAAAAAAATATGTAATTAAAGCTTATTGAGTCTAGTTTCTCATAGAATAAACAATGTAAGCAATATATTTTTAAATTTTGAGATATAATGAATTTTCTGAGACAAGGTCAGAATGAATTCGGGTTCCCCTGTTCATACTTTGAAAAATCATAAAAAAATAAATCAAAACAATTAGGGGATTAAATTTATATGTATATAATCCTGAATGAGTCTAGTTTTAATATAAATAAACTATAACATCATTTGAATTCTGTACAAGGAGATAATTAAATTTTAGTGAAGAAGGTTTAAAAATGTCAGACAGAAGAACAGGGGTGAATTTAATGAATAAACTGTACTAATTGGATAAACCAAAAATTCTGAAAATTTTATGGTAAAAATATATGTGAGTCTAGTTTCAGATAAAATTTACAGATCTTAATTTGGAGTGCTATAACTCAAGAAATAAATAATTTAGTGACTATGACTCAAATGGACAGCTTTGAATATACATATAAGTAAATAGTGAAATTATTGATAATGTTACTTATAAGCATATTATATAAATTTAAGGATGTGGAATGGAGAGGAGGAGGAGGAAAATATATATGAATATTCAGCAAGCATGGCTAATTTGCATGTTTTAGGCTTAAGGACTAAATTGAATAAAAGTAAAACTTTATGGGCAATTTTGTAAAAATGTCAAAAATGACCAAATTGCATGAAATGGATTAATTTTATTATTTAAATTACAAAATTGAATGAAATTATTAATTTAGTTCAAGATAGGGGGAAAACATGTTTTAGGGATTAAATTGAAAAGTGTTGAAATTATGGAAAAATTTTGTTATTTTACAAAATTCATGGATTGTTATCAATATGTATGAGAATAATAGCTGGAAATAAGGAGAATTATATTTTCCTGCCCCTAAGGATGACATCGTCATTAATTAAAAGTTTAGGGGCAAAATGGTAACTTTTCCTAGAGCATTAATTAAATGCATTAGAATATGAAATGAATGAAAATGATGATCAAATTTATTTGTAAAGATCCAGACGACTCAAATATGAGACTTGATCGTGGAAAAGAAAAGATATCGGATTAATGAAATTATAAACACAAACAAGCAATGAGGTAATTCGTGTAACTTGAATTATATTCTTAAATACTTGAAATGTATGTTATTGATGTGAATATGATTTGAATGTTCATTGTATGAAAATTGATGAAACATTGATATATTTGATATAAAGGGAAAAATCTCAATTGAATGAAAGGAAAATTCGATGGATCCTCGAAGGAAATTGACGGTAAAAAGGATCTAGCCCGGACGGGTGATCCTATCCTGATATAGCCCTCCCGAAGAATATGTGAAAAAATGGATTTAGCCCGGATGGGTAATCCGAATTAAGGTCTGAATTTAGCCTAGACTAGTAATTCAGATCCAAGCTCATTAGAGTAATTGTCGTTGCAGGGGATTTAGCCTGGACTGATAATCCCGACAATACTCTATGAGTTTATATTATAGGGGATTTAGCCTGGACTTGTAATCCCACTGTAAGGATGAGGTTCGCGGGAGTGTGCTCTCTGATATAAAATGTGTAAGACCATGGTTGAAAGATACAATGGCAACCTGATATGAAATGTGTAAGACCATTGTTGAAAGATACCATGGCAACATGATATGAAACGAATAAGACCATGGTTGAAAGATACCATGGCAACATGAAGGGAAATGAATAAGACCATGGTTGAAAGATACCGTGGCAACTTGACAGAAAATGAGTAAGACCATAGTTGAAAGACACTATGGCATCATGTCAAAGATGAATAAGACCGTGGATGGGAGACGCTATGATATCTATTGAACAATTGATATTCAGGTAATACGTATTAGATGACGAATGGTTACATAAAATGGTTGTGTGAAATGTTTACAAGAACTGATCATATGGAAATATATGTACAAAATAGTTGTATAAAATAATTATGAAGAGAGATAAATAAAATAATAATAAGTACATGGAATATAATTTATGTTAAGTTTGATATAAACTTTACCGGAATAAATATACTTAAAATATATGGAAATGATGAAGCATGAAATATTGATATAATGAAATGATTGATATATACTTATAAAGAAGCGATAATAGAATAATATGTTTCATGACATGTACATATATCATTATCTTTGATACGTTGATACAAGGAAATTATGTAAGTAAAGACAATTATTAAACTCAAGTGTGACACGTCGAGAAAATAAGTATATCAATGTTGAATTTATATGAAATATATGCAAGTATATTAACAATGATGTGGCTTGACACTTAGACAAAGGACAAGCTATTGATTGAATGGTAACATGTTTAATTACAAGAAGCATTGAAATGGTAAGTACTTAGATGAAAATAAAATTTAAGATTTTGTGAAATTTTTTTTATGATCCTGATTTAAATTTCGGTTGGTTTTTAATGTATGTTTGGGGCTTCGAGGGCCCAATAAAGAGACGTTATGATTATTTTCAAAATATGAATAATAAATTACTCAGAATTATCAGTAAACTCCGGTAATGACTCGTACCTATTTCGGCAATGGATACGGGTAGAGGTGTTACATTTAGTGGTATCAGAGCTACGGTTTAGTCGGTTCTCGGACCAAATGTAGTATATGTGAAGTCTAAAAACACGTCTCATTATAATATGTGATAAGTATGATATCTCCTGACTCTGATGAGATTTGTTTTACTTATAAAATGAGATGCTTTCTAACCCAAGATAATTATGATAATACTAAAAAAGATACTTAAGAATATGAGTAAAAAGTTGATTAGAATGAATCAGAATTCAGAAAGGTATGAATAAATACATGTTGATGATGAATGTTATGTGTATTATTAAAAGTAAATTATATTGCTACATGAAATATTGTGCTGATGGCTAAATTGCAAAATATATAAAATTAGTATATGAAGTACATAATAAGGATTATTAGTTAATTATGGATGAATTGAATAGTGAATTTTGAAAAATATTACATGTATTAAAGGTAAAGAAGACATAAATAAACAGATTATTAGCACAAGGATTAAATTATAAAGCATGTAAAAGTATTATGCGAAAGGTGTAAGTGATATGTGTGCATGAAATGATTTGCCCAAGTAGACAAAATTAGAACTACTAGGATATTAAGGGACCTCAGCATGCTCTCTGATTACTAGCACGTTAGTGTTCTCTGATTATTAGCACATTCAGCACATTCGTACTCTCTGTATAGTACTTCAGTGTTTTCTGTTTAATAATGCATAATAATGCACCTCTGTATAAGTCCCGTATATCCGAAGTGTTCTATCTAGTCTCATCAGGCATCTGCTAAGTAAAAAGTAAACAATTTTCGTTACGAGCTAAATGATTATTTCTGAGTAAAAATGTTAGTTATGATGAACCAGAACTCATAAAAGTACGAATAAATGTTTTATAGTACTTGAGAATGATAAATGTTATATGAGTAAATATATGACAATTAAATCGTGATACTTTACGATCTATACCCCTTTACTAATACAGTTATATGCATTGAAATTCATGAGATTTATATTGATTAAGTTCAGAAGTGAAAAGTGAAAAGTTCAATGGTTGAACAATTGATAATATAGTCGGAATTGAGAATGAGTTAATAGGTAAAGATGGGTTCTGAATAGATACATCAAAATTTTTCTGAAAACTAGCTGGGATATACAGTACCACTGTTAAATAAAGCAATTATTTATAGGAAAATCGATTTGTTCAAATATGATATTTACAGAATGGTTAACTGAAAATTCCTTCCCAATTAGTTTCTTCAGTGAACTGAATGATGTGAAACTATTGATGACTTTACTAGTCAATGGATTAGTAAATAAATTAAATATTTGAATATAGCTGTTATAAATAAGTATATTACAGTAAAAATTTTGAGGATTTTATACGGGTATTTTATATGTATTGATATTTTCAGAAGCATATAGAACTGTTCATGTTTGGATGCTATAATCAATATATGAAAAGGTTGGATAAATATGCTAATAGACAGAAATTATCACAAGTCTGATTGATTCACAAGTAGTACTACTCCATCTTTCTTTGGATTTCCAAGCCAATATATGTAATAAAACACTGGATAATAAGATACATTTGATATTATCTTCTATTTCTATTGGTAAAAGCTCTGAGAGGCAAATGTGAAATATTGAATTGAAAATAAAATTTGAGATGAAAGGATAGAGAATGGATATAAATGATAAACTAGGTAAGTTTGTGCAAAATGAAACTATAAAATTATAGAAATAATGAAATTCATGATCAAAAGAAAACAAGGAAATTTCGAGGACGAAATTTATTTTAAGGGGGAGAGAAATGTAATACCCCGATAATTTTTATAGTAAAATATAATATGTGATATAGTAAAATATGGAAATAAAGTGACAAAAAGGGAAATTTTGAGTTATGTCAATATTGGGAAGTATATTATGACATATTGATTCAAGAAAGGATTAAATTGTAAAAGTGAGAAAAGTTTTGTGGCCCAAGAGTAAATACTCAAAATTTGAAGGATTAAAGTGTAAATATGAAAATTTAAAGGACTAATAGTAAAAATATTTTAAGGGTGGAATGATCTAGAAACCAAGGAAAATTGATGAATTAGGACCAAATTGAATAGGTGAAGAATTATGAGGGACTAAATTACAATTTTACCAAATTAAGTGATGACTCAAGATTGGAATTTTAAAAGATCACGAAGGGCAAAATGGTCAATTGGAAGAGAGAGAAATCTAGAGACAATGATGATGTTGGAGATATTTTAGATAAATTAAATAAATAAATATTAGTTTATTAATACTTTAAATTAATTTTTAAATGATATTTTATTATTATTTTATTTAATATATATATATGTAAGGAAAGAAAGGGGAGGATGATCACCATTCTCATGCAACTAACGTGAGAAGAAGAAGAAGAAAGAAAGTTTTCCTTTTCTTACAATTTAGTCCTTCCTCCAAAAATTGATTATTTTCACCTATAAATTGAAAGAATTTCCATAGCCATCAAGAGAGAAAGATAGCAAGGAGATGATGGGGAGCAAGAATATAAAGTTGGATTCAAGAAATAGAGGCTGGAGGAGAGAGAAAATCAAGTTAAAGATTGGTATGAAGAGAACAAGGTAAGTACATCAAGATTTCAATATGTTTTTAAGTTTGTTATTATTAACAAAGCATGGAAATAATGTTATAGTAGATTTTTCTTACATAAGGTCCTATGTTCTTGATATGTTAGTGAAGAGAAAATAAGAGAAAGTGATGAGAAATGGTGTAGAAAAAAGAAAATAAGGGTGTTATAACATGATAATTAATATCTTGCACTAAAACAGTTATGGACAGCAGCTGTAGTCTAACTTTGAAAAATCACCATAAATTTTAAAAATCGAATAAGAAGATGAAAAAAATATGTAATTAAAGCTTATTGAGTCTAGTTTCTCATAGAATAAACAATGTAAGCAATATATTTTTAAATTTTGAGATATAATGAATTTTCTGAGACAAGGTCAGAATGAATTCGGGTTCCCCTGTTCATACTTTGAAAAATCATAAAAAAATAAATCAAAACAATTAGGGGATTAAATTTATATGTATATAATCCTGAATGAGTCTAGTTTTAATATAAATAAACTATAACATTATTTGAATTCTTTACAAGGAGATAATTAATTTTTAGTGAAGAAGGTTTAAAAATGTCAGACAGCAGAATAGGGGTGAATTTAATGAATAAACTGTACTAATTGGATAAACCAAAAATTCTGAAAATTTTATGGTAAAAATATATGTGAGTATAGTTTCAGATAAAATTTATAGATCTTAATTTGGAGTTCTATAACTCAAGAAATAAATAATTTAGTGACTATGACTCAAATGGACAGCTTTGAATATACATATAAGTAAATAGTGAAATTATTGATAATGTTACTTATAAGCATATTATATAAATTTAAGGATGTGGAATGGAGAGGAGGAGGAGGAAAATATATATGAATATTCAGCAAGCATGGCTAATTTGTATGTTTTAGGCTTAAGGACTAAATTGAATAAAAGTAAAACTTTATGGGCAATTTTGTAAAAATGTCAAAAATGACCAAATTGCATGAAATGGATTAATTTTATTATTTAAATTACAAAATTGAATGAAATTATTAATTTAGTTCAAGATAGGGGGAAAACATGTTTTAGGGATTAAATTGAAAAGTGTTGAAATTATAGAAAAATTTTGATATTTACAAAATTCATGGATTGTTATCAATATGTATGAGAATAATAGCTGGAAATAAGGATTAAATTGCAAGAATTATATTTTCTTGCCCCTAAGGATGACATCGTCATTAATTAAAAGTTTAGGGGCAAAATGGTAACTTTTCCTAGAGCATTAATTAAATGCATTAGAATATGAAATGAATGAAAATGATGATCAAATTTATTTATAAAGATCCAGACGACTCAAATATGAGACTTGATCGTGGAAAAGAAAAGATATTGGATTAATGAAATTATAAACACAAACAAGCAATGAGGTAATTCGTGTAACTTGAATTATATTCTTAAATACTTGAAATGTATGTTATTGATGTGAATATGATTTGAATGTTCATTGTATGAAAATTGATGAAACATTGATATATTTGATATAAAGGGGAAGAAATCTCAGTTGAATGAAAGGAAAATTCGATGGATCCCTGAAAGGAAATTGACGGTAAAAAGGATCTAGCCCGGACGGGTGATCCTATCCTGATATAGCCCTCCCAAAGAATATGTGAAAAAATAGATTTAGCCCGGACGGGTAATCCGAATTAAGGTCTAAATTTAGCCTAGACTAGTAATTCAGATCCAAGCTCATTAGAGTAATTGTCGTTGCAGGGGATTTAGCCTGGACTGGTAATCCCGACAATACTCTATGAGTTTATATTATAGGGGATTTAGCCTGGACTGGTAATCCCACTGTAAGGATGAGGTTCACGGGAGTGTGCTCTCTGATATAAAATGTGTAAGACCATGGTTGAAAGATACAATGGCAACCTGATATGAAATGTGTAAGACCATTGTTGAAAGATACCATGGCAACATGATATGAAACGAATAAGACCATGGTTGAAAGATACCATGGCAACATGAAGGGAAATGAATAAGACCATGGTTGAAAGATACCATGGCAACTTGACAAAAAATGAGTAAGACCATAGTTGAAAGACACTATGGCATCATGTCAAAGATGAATAAGACCGTGGATGGGAGACGCTATGATATCTATTGAACAATTGATATTTAGGCAATACGTATTAGATGACGAATGGTTACATAAAATGGTTGTGTGAAATGTTTACAAGAACTGATCATATGGAAATATATGTACAAAATAGTTGTATGAAATAATTATGAAGAGAGATAAATAAAATAAGAATAAGTACATGGAATATAATTTATGTTAAGTTTGATATAAACTTTACCGGAATAAATATACTTAAAATATATGGAAATGATGAAGCATGAAATATTGATATAATGAAATGATTGATATATACTTATAAAGAAGCGGTAATAGAATAATATGTTTCATGACATGTACATATATGATTATCTTTGATACGTTGATACAAGGAAATTATGTAAGTAAAGACAATTATTAAACTCAAGTGTGACACGTCGAGAAAATAAGTATATCAATGTTGAATTTATATGAAATATATGCAAGTATACTAACAATGATGTGGCTTGACACTTAGACAAAGGACAAGCTATTGATTGAATGGTAACATGTTTAATTACAAGAAGCATTGAAATGGTAAGTACTTAGATGAAAATAAAATTTAAGATTTTGTGAAATTTTTTTTATGATCCCGATTTAAATTTCGGTTGGTTTTTAATGTATGTTTAGGGTTTCGAGGGCCCAATAAAGAGACGTTATGATTATTTTCAAAATATGAATAATAAATTAATCAGAATTATCAGTAAACTCCAGTGATGACTCGTACCTATTCCGGCAATGGATACGTGTAAGGGTGTTACATTTAGTGGTATCAGAGCTACGGTTTAGTCGGTTCTCAGACCAAATGTAGTATATGTGAAGTCTAAAAACACGTGTCATTATAATATGTGATAAGTATGATATCTCCCGACTCTGATGAGATTTGTGTTACTTATAAAATGAGATGCTTTCTAACCCAAGATAATTATGATAATACTAAAAACGATACTTAAGAATATGAGTAAAAAGTTGATTAGAATGAATCGGAATTCAGAAAGGTATGAATAAATACATGTTGATGATGAATGTTATGTGTATTATTAAAAGTAAATTATATTGCTACATGAAATATTGTGCTGATGACTAAATTGCAAAATATATAAAATTAGTATATGAAGTACATAATAAGGATAATTAGTTAATTATGGATGAATTGAATAGTGAATTTTGAAAAATATTACATGTATTAAAGGTAAAGAAGACATAAATAAACGGATTATTGGCACGAGGATTAAATTATAAAGCATGTAAAAGTATTATGCGAAAGGTGTAAGTGATATGTGTGCATGAAATAATTTGCCCAAGTAGACAAAATTAGAACTACTAGGATATTAAGGGACCTCAGCATGCTCTCTGATTACTAGCACGTTAGTGTTCTCTGATTATTAGCACATTCAGCACATTCGTACTCTCTGTATAGTACTTCAGTGTTTTCTGTTTAATAATGCATAATAATGCACCTCTGTATAAGTCCCGTATATCCGAAGTGTTCTATCTAGTCTACTGGGCATCTGCTAAGTAAAAAGTAAACAATTTTCGTTACGAGCTAAATGATTATTTCTGAGTAAAAATGTTAGTTATGATGAACCAGAACTCATAAAAGTACGAATAAATGTTTTATAGTACTTGAGAATGATAAATGTTATATGAGTAAATATATGACAATTAAATTATGATACTTTACGATCTATACCCCTTTACTAGTACAGTTATATGCATTGAAATTCATGAGATTTATATTGATTAAGTTCAGAAGTGAAAAGTGAAAAGTTCAATGGTTGAACAATTGATAATATAGTCGGAATTGAGAATGAGTTAATAGGTAAAGATGGGTTCTGAATAGATACATCAAAATTTTTCTGAAAACTAGCTGGGATATACAGTACCACTGTTAAATAAAGCAATTATTTATAGGAAAATCGATTTGTTCAAATATGATATTTACTGTAATGGTTAATCAAAATTCCTTCCCAATTAGTTTCTTGATGAACTGAATGATGTGAAACTATTGATGACTTTACTAGTCAATGGATTAGTAAATAAATTAAATATTTGAATATAGTCATTATAAATAAGTATATTACAAAGAAAAAATTTTGAGGATTTTATACGGTATTTTATATGTATTGATATTTTCAGAAGTATATAGAACTGTTCATGTTTGGATGCTATAATCAATATATGAAAAGGTTGGATAAATATGGTAATAGACAGAAATTATCACAAGTTTGATTGATTCACAAGTAGTACTACTCCATCTTTCTTTGGATTTCCAAGCCAATATATGTAATAAAACACTGGATAATAAGATACATTTGATATTATCTTCTATTTCTATTGGTAAAAGCTCTGAGAGGCAAATGTGAAATATTGAATTGAAAATAAAATTTGAGATGAAAGGATAGAGAATGGATATAAATGATAAACTAGGTAAGTTTGTGCAAAATGAAACTATAAAATTATAGAAATAATGAAATTCATGATCAAAAGAAAACAAGGAAATTTCGAGGACGAAATTTATTTTAAGGGGGAGAGAAATGTAATACCCCGAAAATTTTTATACTAAAATATAATATGTGATATAGTAAAATATGGAAATAAAGTGACAAAAAGGGAAATTTTGAGTTATGTCAATATTGGGAAGTATATTATGACATATTGATTCAAGAAAGAATTAAATTGTAAAAGTGAGAAAAGTTTTGTGGCCCAAGAGTAAATACTCAAAATTTGAAGGATTAAAGTGTAAATATGAAAAGTTAAAGGACTAATAGTAAAAATATTTTAAGGGTGGAATGATCTAGAAACCAAGGAAAATTGATGAATTAGGACCAAATTGAATAGGTGAAGAATTATGAGGGATTAAATTACAATTTTACCAAATTAAGTGATGACTCAAGATTGGAATTTTAAAAGATCACGAAGGGCAAAATGGTCAATTGGAAGAGAGAGAAATCTATAGACAATGATGATGTTGGAGATATTTTAGATAAATTAAATAAATAAATATTAGTTTATTAATACTTTAAATTAATTTTTAAATGATATTTTATTATTATTTTATTTAATATATATATATATGTAAGGAAAGAAAGGGGAGGATGATCACCATTCTCATGCAACTAACGTGAGAAGAAGAAGAAGAAAGAAAGTTTTCCTTTTCTTACAATTTAGTCCTTCCTCCAAAAATTGATTATTTTCACCTAAAAATTGAAAGAATTTCCATAGCCATCAAGAGAGAAAGATAGCAAGGAGACGATGGGGAGCAAGAATATCGAGTTGGATTCAAGAAATAGAAGCTGGAGGAGAGAGAAAATCAAGTTAAAGATTGGTATGAAGAGAACAAGGTAAGTACATCAAGATTTCAATATGTTTTTAAGTTTGTTATTATTAACAAAGCATGAAAATAATGTTATAGTAGAGTTTTCTTACATAAGGTCCTATGTTCTTGATATGTTAGTGAAGAGAAAATAAGAGAAAGTGATGAGAAATGGTGTAGAAAAAGAAAATAAGGGTGTTATAACATGATAATTAATATATTGCACTAAAACAGTTATGGACAGCAGCAGTAGTCTAACTTTGAAAAATCACCATAAATTTTAAAAATCGAATTAGAAGATGAAAAAAATATGTAATTAAAGCTTATTGAGTCTAGTTTCTAATAGAAGAAAGTGTAAGCAATGGATTTTTAAATGTTTAGATATAATGAATTTTGTGAGACAAGGTCAGAATGAATTCGGGTTCCCCTGTTCAGACTTTGAAAAATCATAAAAAAATGAATAAAAACAATTAGGGGCTTAAATTTATATGTATAGAATCCTGAATGAGTCTAGTTTTAATATAAATAAACTATAACATAATTTGAATTCTGTACAAGGAGATAATTAATTTTTAGTGAAGAAGGTTTAAAAATGTTAGACAGCAGAACAGGGGTGACTTTAATGAATAAACTGTACTAATTGGATAAACCAAAAATTATGAAAATTTTATGGTAAAAATATATGTGAGTCTAGTTTCAGATAAAATTTACAGATCTTAATTTGGAGTTCTATAACTCAAGAAATAAATAATTTATTGACTATGACTCAAATGGACAGCTTTGAATATACATATAAGTAAATAGTGAAATTATTGATAATGTTACTTATAAGCATATTATATAAATTTAAGGATGTGGAATGGAGAGGAGGAGGAGGAAAATATATATGAATATTCAGCAAGCATGGCTAATTTGCATGTTTTAGGCTTAAGGACTAAATTGAATAAAAGTAAAACTTTATGGGCAATTTAGTAAAATGTCAAAAATGACCAAATTGCATGAAATGGATTAATTTTATTATTTAAATTACAAAATTGAATGAAATTATTAATTTAGTTTAAGATAGGGGGAAAACATGTTTTAGGGATTAAATTGAAAAGTGCTGAAATTATGGAAAAATTTTGTTATTTTACAAAATTCATGGATTGTTATCAATATGTATGAGAATAATAGCTGGAAATAAGGATTAAATTGCAAGAATTATATTTTCCTGCCCCTAAGGATGACATCGTCATTAATTAAAAGTTTAGGGGCAAAATGGTAACTTTTCCTAGAGCATTAATTAAATGCATTAGAATATGAAATGAATGAAAATGATGATCAAATTTATTTGTAAAGATCCAGACGACTCAAATATGAGACTTGATCGTGGAAAAGAAAAGATATCGGATTAATGAAATTATAAACACAAACAAGCAATGAGGTAATTCGTGTAACTTGAATTATATTCTTAAATACTTGAAATGTATGTTATTGATGTGAATATGATTTGAATGTTCATTGTATGAAAATTCATGAAACATTGATATATTTGATATAAAGGGGAAGAAATCTCAGTTGAATGAAAGGAAAATTCGATGGATCCCTGAAAGGAAATTGACGGTAAAAAGGATCTAGCCCGGACGGGTGATCCTATCCTGATATAGCCCTCCCGAAGAATATGTGAAAAAATGGATTTAGCCCGGATGGGTAATCCGAATTAAGGTCTGAATTTAGCCTGGACTGGTAATTCAGATCCAAGCTCATTAGAGTAATTGTCGTTGCAGGGGATTTAGCCTGGGCTGGTAATCTCGACAATACTCTATGAGTTTATATTATAGGGGATTTAGCCTGGACTGGTAATCCCACTGTAAGGATGAGGTACGTGGGAGTGTGCTCTCTGATATAAAATGTGTAAGACCATGGTTGAAAGATACCATGGCAACCTGATATGAAATGTGTAAGACCATGGTTGAAAGATACCATGGCAACATGATATGAAACGAATAAGACCATGGTTGAAAGATACCATGGCAACGTGACATGAAAAGAATAAGACCATGGTTGAAAGAGACCATGGCAACATGACAGAAAATGAGTAAGACCATAGTTGAAAGACACTATGGCATCATGTCAAAGATAAATAAGACCGTGGATGGGAGACGCTATGATATCTATTGAACAATTGATATTCAGGTAATACGTATTAGATGACGAATGGTTACATAAAATGGTTGTGTGAAATGTTTACAAGAACTGATCATATGGAAATATATGTACAAAATAGTTGTATGAAATAATTATGAAGATAGATAAATAAAATAAGAATAAGTACATGGAATATAATTTATGTTAAGTTTGATATAAACTTTACCGGAATAAATATACTTAAAATATATGGAAATGATGAAGCATGAAATATTGATATAATGAAATGATTGATATATACTTATAAAGAAGCGGTAATAGAATAATATGTTTCATGACATGTACATATATGATTATCTTTGATATGTTGATACAAGGAAATTATGTAAGTAAAGACAATTATTAAACTCAAGTGTGACACGTCGAGAAAATAAGTATATCAATGTTGAATTTATATGAAATATATGCAAGTATGCTAACAATGATGTGGCTTGACACTTAGAGAAAGGACAAGCTATTGATTGAATGGTAACATATTTAATTACAAGAAGCATTGAAATGGTAAGTACTTAGATGAAAATAAAATTTAAGATTTTGTGAAATTTTTTTTATGATCCCGATTTAAATTCCAGTTGGTTTTTAATGTATGTTTGGGGCTTCGAGGGCCCAATAAAGAGACGTTATGATTATTTTCAAAATATGAATAATAAATGACTCAGAATTATCAGTAAACTCTGGTAATGACTTGTACCTATTCCGGCAATGGATACGGGTAGGGGTGTTGCACTATGAGCCAATTTTAAACTTTTCCTAGGTAATTTAACCTAAGGGAATTTTTGTCATTTTACCACCTATGGTAAAACTAACCAGATTTTATATCTAAATGTTTACCAACCTTCTTTTAGTCAAAATTATGCAAGCCTAAAAATTTTAGCTTAATTCGAGTTTGTTTACTATGTCTAATTCAATTTTTACTATTAAGGACAAAACTATAACTAATACAAACTATCAGTACCTATTCCGAATTACAAATTAAGTGTGTTTCTATCAAATTTTATCCATTACAAGAATAATCTTAAAATTTTACCAAGTTCCCTTACCATCTAGGGCTCTAATTAGACTAATCAATTTTCGGAACTAAATCATAACAAAAACAAATTAGAATGCCAATTTAAAAAGACAAAAATTTAAACCCCCAAAAACCCATTATAGCTTTTTTTCTTTTTTTCTTTTTGTAAAAAATTCGCTTTAAAACCTAATTTTGCATAGTTTAATGACCAATTAAAACCGATTTAACTACGATTAATTAACATATATATACACACAACTTCAATTGAATTTATTGACATAAACTAGACCTCAATTAAATAGAATTAAGTAATTAATTTCATGCACATCAAACACTGAATAACTCAAACAAGTGGTGTACCTAAGTCGTTAGTAAACCACCCTATGTAAGCTTCATTTAAACAATTTTTAGTATAAATTTCATGCTTCACACACCGTGTTATCAATCAACAATACACCATAAAACAATCAATAATTAAACTCAAACATACCTCAAAATTATTATAAAATCATTCAAAATAAATGTCCAATGTCCAAAGTGCATTTACAACCAAAATCAAACAAATTCCTTGGAGTACCACAATACCTGGCTACAGTCTCTAAAATGCATAATAAAGCCTTTACCAAGCCTAAATCTCTTAGAACTCTCTTGCTTGGCTCCTTAGCTCCTCAATCCCGATGAATATCTGCACAAATGTGAGGGTGTGAGCTTTAAAAAGCTCAGTGAATGTTAATAAAAACAACAAGTAAAGTAACATCCAATTTATGTTTAATTCACAACCAATCATTCACCAATTGTCAGCCAAAATAACTAAGCATGTCAATTTAATTTTCATAAACATTTTTAATACCAAAAATCAATTATTCATGGCTTTCAATCATCAATTGATATAGCAACAATCACACGAAAATATATATTGGCATTCATTTCTCATGGCTTAATTGGGTGATCATACATCAGATAAACGAATCTCTGAACTCTCACAAATATCAAATATAGTCCACCGAGTTTAGTGGGCTGAAGCACGCGCTCCTTTATAGCACCTCAAATAACCCATCGAGTGGAGACTCATGCTTAACACTCCCTTATCTACTCCAACAAATCAATTCACCTAGAGCCACATTACTCACAAATAACATATCAATATGGTGAGTACTCACAAATCCTATGACATGCCAACTATATCCAATGGATCCACCATGCATGTTGCCAATATTATCAATAAAATATAGCAAATAAACAAGTCATTATTATGCTCAAATTAATGTGACAAAATGATTATGTATAGCTTGTAACATAGCCATTTAGCATCTAATTAAATCGAGCAATTCACACACCAATTTCCCATATTCAATTATTCAATGTAACACCAACATATCATGATAAAAAAAATCCAATACACACGCTTTAAATTATCCTTAAACTTAAACCAATTAATTAACACAACACCACCCAAAATAAAGACTCACTTACCATTTTCTTTTTCATACAAATTCAATATATTGCACATTTACTACTAATCTTGCAAAAATCAACCATTCAACCATAATTAATTAATTGTAATAATTAATTAAGCTTCTAATTAAACATAATTGAGGGTCAATTTACCAAATCGCCCTTAGAAACACTTACCACATAATTTTTTCTACCACAACAACTGATCAACTAGGCAATTTCGAGCTTCGATTTTGGTTATCTCTGTCCTCTTCAAGATTCAGAGCTTCAACAGAGGTAACGTACACATTACCACCTTTCCAAAGCTATATTAAACACAATTTTTAATTTACTATACTAATAGAAATTCACTCACAAAGATACCTTACCGAATTTGTAACATCAAGTCAAAAACTCGATTCCTCACAAAATCGACCTCTCCAACCCTCCTAATCACTTCCAAACCTCAATACTAAACCAATTACACATAAACTAAGCATCAATTTCACATTTAAATCAATTTCATAAAAATCCAAAAAGTTAATTCAAGATGATGTCGAAATTCGAATTTCTTCAAATTACCTCAAAAATCATGTTTAATCTTGATAAATAAAACTTAAAATCTTCTAATAGATCCATTTTGAGTTGGAACATCCATTGATTTGTGGATTTCCTCTCAAAATTAAAGATCCACCATTAAAGCACCTTACGCTTTTGAAGAAGATGACATTGATAAAAAATCATGTAATTGACTCTCAAATCATGTAAAAATGTTTCTAATCAGCATAAAAATAAGTTTAGAAATGATAAATACCTTTGATTCGTTCTAAATCTTTTGATTGAAAATCTTAATTCAAAAATCTTGAAAAAGTTTAGAATATTTTTAGCTACTTTTGAGAATAATTTCGGGTGAAAAAAGAGTATTTTGAGAAGGAAATTGTTTGCATATATTCTCTGATGATAGATCTTTAAAACCATGAAAAGAAAACAAAATTTATAGCTATCTAATATAAAGTAAATGGTGTGAAAAGCAGGCTAGATGCATTGTTTTTAAAGCTGAAACAACCTACTAGAATTTAAAAATTGGGGAATTTGCCTAATGGCCTCTCCCATATTTCCCTTATTTTTCCATTTAATCATTTCCCTCCAAAATTCTAAAATTTAAGGTTTATTTTCCAAATAAATACCCAAAAATTATTTTAATTAATATTTAAATTTAACTCAATTTATCCCTGAATAAAAATTATTTTAAAATTCTTTTTCGACCCGAATTGATTATTTTCACTAATAATTATTTAATTATTTTAAAATTAGTTTTCCAAAAATATTTTTATTTTTCTGGATTATTGTTTAGTCGATTTTAAATGAAATTAACCTCCTAACTTAAATTAAAAATTACTAAAAACCCTATAAATTCCTAGTTTCACACTCGAAACCCTAAAAATATACCTAAAACTTTTAAACCTGATTTAGGGATATTACATAGCAAAGAAGAACATCTTGTCAAGCATAAAAGTCCCCTGATCTACTAGGTCCTGACACTGGTCTTGTAATGTCGCGGCTTGAATCTGAGATGGACTAAGGAGACCAAGCCCCCTGATGAGCAAAGTCTCAACTTTCAACTCTCAATGTCGCTACCAAGAGCCTTCTCATTATCAATGTCGTGATATCACTTTGCCAACATCATGGCATTGAGTTCATGATAGCCAAATCGAGAGGGCAGCATAAAGAAATTTTAGGTAATCTTTCCATAATTGTGTTTAATGATGGTGACAATATTGTAAGTGAAGGGTTGTTACTATTTGACCTATAAATACTCGTTAGAAGATTGGGTTTGGAAAACGCAGCAGAAAATAGGTTTAACGGAAAACCAAAGTTTTAAAAAATTTTCAAAAATAAGAACTTGGTTGTGTTATTTAAAGTAATAAACACTTAATCAAAATCGTATCTTTATGATTCGTCTAGAATGAACACTTCGATCGGGTAGTCTTCTCCGCTATCCTTAAGCTCAACTCTGCCGAGTGTGGGCTCACTTCAAATCAGAAAATTTTTCACAAAATTACTAGTGGGGCAATTTCATAATTTCTCTAAAATTTTGGGCTCAAGTTGTAAATAATAAGAATATCTTTAGAAATTTTCTAAAATATTTTATTCGAAGAATTTTCTCTCTACAACTTTTCTTCAATTCAAGTGTATGAGAATAATGCTAGAGTATGCCCAAAGACCAATCATGAGATGGTTGTAATTACATACGCATTTTACCTCATTACTAATATAAGGCATTGTCATTCTTATTTCAATTTCCTTTTTTTCTGTATGTAAATAAACTAATCAATCATAAATTCTTAAGAATAATATGATTATTCTCAAGGTCCTTAGTCAAGTATGATTGTAGGCTTGGACAATAATAATGCATTGAGCCTTACGTGTAATTGATTGATGACAAAGTGTTGACATTGACATAGGGATGTCCAAATCAATACATGATTATGTGTTAGAGAATGATAAGCCATAAAAGTAACATATTTTAATCCTATTCTTGATGCGTTTTTGGATGATTTATTATATAAGTTAGTGAATTTGATGCTCCTAATCATTTAATTTCATGTTTCTATACTTAGGTGAGCATAGGGGAGTAAAAAGAGCAGAAAACGGGCCAAAATTAGACAAAACGAGCTACTTTCAGGATTTACACGGCCTGACCATTCCCACACGAGCTGAGCACACGCCCGTGTGAGCCACACAGGCTGGCCACACGCCCATGTGCCAGCCTATGTCGATATCGCTCCCTATTTCCCAAACATACAGAAAAAGCCAATTTTTAGGGTTTCTGAGCATTCTAAAGTCTATAAATACACACTAAAAGAGGGCCCAAGGAGGGCCTAGGAGAACACACAGAGAAGAACAAAGAAATTACTTGAAGAACGCTGTCGGAATCAACTCAGAACCAGGATATCATTCAAGATTAAAGATCTCTAGTTAACTTCTCTAGAAGCTTTTGGGTTTCTTTATGTTTTGTTGTTTTCCTAATTTTGAGATGTTTTCCTCCCAAAGTATGAACTAAATTCCCTAGATACCTAGGGAAGATGAAACCTATGATGAATCTTATTATTTAATTTCTGGATTACATGATAAATACTTGATTTCTTGATCTCAATTATGTGTACTTATTCCATGTTTTAATGTTTTCAGGATATTAATTCATGATTGATTTGCTTATTTCAGTGGAGCAAAAGTCCCTATTTAAGAGTAGATCTGGCATAATTGGGTGGAGTTGCATGCAATCCTAGAAATAGGACAACATAAATCTACCAGATTGGAGTAAAATCTAATAGGGGAATCTATAGATTGAGTTAATGCGAAAATAGGGGTTTTAATTAGAAAGAAGTTTCAATTAATCAACCTAGAGCCAGTTATTTTTACTCTCGAAAGAGATATTAATATAATTTAGGGATTTCTACCGATCGAGGTAAGTGAATAAATCGTTTAATTCAGATTCAGAATAATAAGTGAAGTGTAGGTGGATTCTTTCATAAGTATTGTCTCTCTCATTGGTTCATTCGAATTTTTTTACTTAATTCTCTGTTGCGTCTTAATAATTAGTTTAGATAATTTTAGATTAAAAATAATTCCTTCAATTTATCGGCTAGATAATAAAAAGATAGTAATTACTAGTACTTTTAGTCCTCGTGGATACGATATTCTCGAATCACCATAACTATACTGCTATTCGACAGGTGCGCTTGCATTTGCTGTGATTTTAGTTAGTTAAGTGAATCATCATCAAGTTTTTGGCACCGTTGCCAGGTTCTAAGATATTAGGAACACTAAATTTTTATTAATTTAGCCATTTTTACTTTTATTGCATTTTATTTTTGTTTTTAGTTTAATTCTGTTTAATAATTTTTCTTTTTGTTTGCTTCTGGCAGGTTCCTTTAGTTTATGACTAGAAGAAACTCATCAGGACCTCTAGTATTCGACAGTGAGATCGAAAACATCACTCGCAGAAACCGTAGAGAAGCGAGCAAAGTCAACAAAGTATAATGGAAGTGCAAGAGGAAATCATTAATATTACTGAGGAGATGGCTGAAAATCAGAATAATCAACTACCTCCTGTAGTTGTCGCAAATCCTGCTCCTCGTACTATGTATGATTATGCCAAGACCAATTTAATTGGGGTTGAATTGAGTATTGTGAGGCCTGCTATTGCTTCAAATAACTTTAAACTAAAGCCTAACACCATTTAGATGATCCAACAATTTGTTCAGTTTGATGGCTTGTAAGATGAGGATCCAAATACTCATTTGACCATCTTTTTGGAATTCTGCGACACTTTTAAGATTAATGGTGTTTCTGACGATGCCATTCGTCTTCGGTTGTTTCCATTCTCATTAAGAAATAAGGCTAAACAGTGTTTGAACTCCCTACCACTAGATTTTACCACTACATGGGACCAAATGATCGAAATGTTTTTATTAAAGTATTTTCCACTGGCTAAGATAGCCAAGCTGAGGAATGATATCTCTTCCTTTGTGCAAACGGATTTAGAAACTCTTTATGATGCATGGGAAAGGTATAAGGACTTATTAAGAAGGTGCCCTCACCATGGGTTACCTCTATGGCTACAGTTTTAAACTTTTTACAATGGTTTGAACCCCTCAACTAGGCAATTAATCGATGCAGCCGCCAGTGGGACTCTGAATAACAAAACACCTGAAGCGGTTTATGAGTTTATAGAGGAAATGTCACTGAATAATTATCAGTGGCAAGTCATGAGGACAAAGCTGATGAAAGCAGCCGGTGTTTTTAATGTTGATACGGTCACCATGTTATCGAATCAGGTAGAACTTTTGAGTAAGAAAATTGATGGTTTATATGGTTCTACGCAGGTATATCTGATGATGCAATGCTACGCAAATGGAGGAGGGAACTATCCAGAAAGTCGATCCTACAACCCTAACATAGAAGACGAACAAGTACACTATATGGGTAATAATTCTAGACCTCAGAATAATCCCTATAGTAACACTTATAATGCAAGTTAGAGGAACCATCCCAATTTCTCTTGGGGTGGTCAATGAAAAATACCACAACCCCCTCTAAGCTTCCAATAACAACCTTACCAGCAAGAGAAGAAGCCAAACCTTGAGGAGATGTTGATGAATTTTATTTTGGTGTCAGAAACCCATTTCCAAAACACTGAAATCGTAGTAAAGAATCAACAAGCATCGATTTAAGGGCTCGGGAACCAAATAGGACAGCTTGCTAAGATGATTTCAGAGAGACCACAAGGTAGCTTGCCTAGCAACACTGAAACTAACCTAAGAGAGTAACTTCATGCAATTACGGTTTGAGATGAAGAAGGGTTAGTTGAGCCTGAACTAGAATTAAGGCAAGAAAATGCGGTAAGTCAAGGTAAGGTTGAGGTGAGCCACAGTGAACCAAAATCAGTAGGTAAGGAGTATAAACCTCGAGTTCCATATCCCACTGCGAAAAAGAAAGACCACACAAATGAACAAATTGGTAAATTTCTTAAACTTCTTAAAAAGTTACATATCAACTTACCGTTTATTGAAGCTCTTTCGTAGATGCCCAATTCAGCAAAATTTTTAAAGGAGCTTTTGGCAAACAAATGGAAGTTGGATGATTTGTTGCATGTGGAGCTAAACGTAGTTTGCTCAGCTATCTTGCAGAATAAAAACAAATTGAAAGATCCAGGGAGTTTTACTATTCCTTGTTTAATTGGTGGTTTAAGTGTTAATAATGCTTTAGCTAATTTAGGGGCAAGTAATAATGCCATGCCTTATAAAATGTTTAAACAACTAGGTCTTGGGAAACCCAAACAAACTAGGATGAGTATTCAATTGGCAGATAGAACCATTAGATTTCTTAGGGGTATTGTGGAAGACATTCTTGTTAAAATTGATAAATTTATATTCCCAGTTGACTTTGTTGTTCTAGATATGGAGGGGGATAGTGACGTACCCTTAATTTTAGGACAACCTTTTTTAGCAACTGCTAGAACTATCATTGATGTTGGTACAGGAGAATTAATACTTCGTACAGGTGATTAAAAGATTAAACTCTGAGCTTGTGATTCTGCTCAATTATCTAGTAATCAAGATGATTATATGAGTTTTATTAATGTGAGTAACCTTGTGGCTCAACCTTCTTCACAGGAAACACCTCAGAAAAATGTGATTGAGCCACAGTCCAGCTTATACGACAAAAACAAAACAAATCATGAAGAAAGAATGCTTCAAATTGATGAACTAGATAAATGGCGGTCACATGTCAAGGAGAAACCGAGAATACACGATGCAAAACCAAAGAGACTCCATGGCAAGCTCAAGGATGGAATGAACCAATTTAATGTTGGAGACCAAGTACTGTGAGATGAAACAGAACCTCGAATCACCACTTTAGAGCTAAACGCAAATGGAGCAACTCCTTTTATGGTACTCAATGTCTTTCCATACGGTACAGTGGAGGTAATTCATTTTAATTTTGGCACTTATAAGGTAAATATTACTCAACTTAAACCTTATTTGAATAAAAGAATTGACAGCAAGAAAGAGGAGTTTTGAATCTGCGACCACATGACCTTACGAATACGAGGTAAGTCGAGCTTAGACTTTAAATAAGTGTTTCTCGGGAGGCAACTAGAGCGTTAACATTCCTAATTTACTAATTTTATCTCATGAAAATTAATTAATTTAAAAAAAATGGTTTTTATGTCCTAGGCCGTGTGGATCTTTTGACTTGTTTTAAATTTTGAAAAATATCGGTAGTGAGTTACACGGCCGTGTGGACCACACGACTTGGACACACGGGCGTGTCCATGGCTGTGTGGATCCTGGGACTTAATTTTTTAAAAAATTGATTGAGATACGGCCTAAAATAGTCCATACGGGCGTGTGACACAGACATGTGGACCACACGGCCTGGACACACGGGCGTGTCCTAGGCCGTGTGAAACCTAGAGCTTAATTTTTCAAAATTAAAACAAGTCAGAGAGTTACACGGGCAAGGCAAACGGTTGCGTATGAGACATAGGCGTTTGAAAGGTCACACGGGTTTGTGACACGACCGTGTGGCCCAACACGTGCCTCACACGACCATGTCCTCCATTTGACCTAGCCACCGTAAATCTCCAGCCACCCTTTTCCGGCTGTCATCCCAACCCTGACCGACTAGTCACTTAACAACCACTCCAACCACCCTCCGTCACCCACCATCAACCTAACCAAAGCCCCTTTTGACCTCTTCTGCTCTCTCTTTCCCTCCCCTCTCTTTCCATTAACAACCCCCCAACCCCATGCACCCAACCCAAGCCAACCCCACCCCCACCGATCAGCCACCATTCTCTGTCGACCGCCGCACATTCACACTGCCCTGCCACTGTCGATTAACCCTTTTTTCCCTTTTGCCCTTCCCTTTTCTTTATTTAATTCTTTATTTCTTTAATTCTTATTTATTCTTATTAATTGTTATTATGATTTCTTTATTATTATTTTCTTTTCATTGGTTTTACTAATTTTATTTATTGCTTGGTTTATGTTTTATTTATTTATTCTCTTTATTGATTTTGGATCGATTCTTGATTTAGTTATTGGATATTCTTACTAGTTTCTTTTCTTTTCTTTTATTTTGTTTTCATTCTGCAGTTGGTACATTCATTTTGTTTTAGTTACTTTCATTCTAGCTAGTTTTGGTTATTCATGTTTAATGCTAATTATTAGTTTTATTTATGTTTATTTTGTTTTTGTTTGGTATGGACATTTTGCTTATTAGTTTCAACATATTATAAGTCCCTTCTCTATTTGGTCCAATTGTTCAACTGAATTTGGATATTTATTTCGTATTTGCTTGCCTATCATATTGATTTGTTAAATAGAATTATTTAATTGCTTTATTGCAGATTTATTATGATGATTACACGTGGCAAGTCTAAGGTCGTCGTCCCTGCTTCGAAAAAATGGAAGGGGCCCCGGAGCGACATCCTCCTCGAGCGCATCTGTTGAGGTCCGCCACCCTTACCTCCGATTTGCAGTGGGCCCTCAGGAAGATTTATATCAGCTCATTCGCGTATGACCACTCGGCCTAGGCCGCTTCATTGATTGGGCTGCATTGGAGCAAGTCTGACTCGCTGATGACGTGTGCGCCATTATTGCCACAACTCCATGGGATAGATTATTTGCCATCATTGAGCCCACTTACATGGAGCTGACGTTGGAGTTTTGCTGTACGTTTCTGGTACAGCAGGTCATGACAGTTTACGACAAGCCAAGCATAATCACATTCTGCCTTGGTGGTTTCGTACGCTACATGAGTGTTCCCGAGTTTGGTACGGCTATGGGACTCTACACAGAGGAATTTATGAGCGTCGAGGACTTCATTCGACTTCATCGACATATCCATCATTCGCCATCATGTTACTGGGTCAATTTTACAGCTAGTCAGATACCATATGATGCAAGTTGCTCGAAGGTGACTTCTCTCTCTCTGGCCTTACGGTACATTCACGTACTCTTAGCTCACACTTTGACAGGTCAGAGAGAGCATCGGAGTCGTTAATACTCATGACGCTTACTTTCTATGGAGCATGGTGTACAGGCATATATTTGATTTAGCATACTTCATCGCTCTAGCCTTTCGCCATCAGGTTGACCACCACAAGAAAAGCCCTTACGTGACTCATCTCGCTCGACACTTCAGCCTCCTTGACACATCGAAACAGTCCTCTACCCTTATACTAGTCGGCCAGATGATCGAGCGGCGTCATGGAGTGGACCCTCCTCAGTACAGATTGTTTCATTCTGACACTTAGAATGACCCCGAGGACTTCATTGATGATGTTCCTCTATATCACGAGGACCCACCACAGCTTCCACCTTCGAGTCACCGACCTGTTCCTTCTGCTGCTAGCTTCCAAGGAGTATCCACCAAGGATTTTACTAGCTTCTATCAGTACTGCGTTTAGCAATTCAACAGTATTTATTCAACATTACAGTAGATTTGTCAGCATTTCCATATTGCTCCTCCTGCGCTGACGACTCATGATGCTGATGCGTCTGATGATGAGGACCATTGAGTCCATTTATCATTTATTTTTATTTTTTTATTTTTAGTTTTATTTCTGTTTTTATGTTTATTGTTATGTTTTAAACTTCTTTTGTTTTTATATTTTGAACTATATTTTTTAATTTTTATGGTTGTTTCTAATCGAGTAACCCTTTAATCTTTTTCAGCATTGTGTTTAATTTCTTATCAGTTGCTCAGAATCATGCACTACATCTACATTTATCTACAATTCTGCTTTTCACTATTCTGGGCACTTCATCCAATATTCAGGGCAGTTTCAATTCTCTCCCTCTCTTATGATGTTTTGGTTTATACTGTGATTACCTATTTTTGTACATTGAGGACAATGTACATCTTAAATGTGGGGAGGTTATTTATATGATTATTTGAAAATCCTTAAATTATGTCTTGTGTTCAAGTAATTTTCTCATTTTACTATTAGAATGAATTATTATCGATTTGTGATTTTTCTTGATATGTTTTAAATTAAATTCATAGGTAATTGTGCATTGATTGTTAAAACTTTAAGACATGAGAGAACCAAGCATGATAAGTCTATTTTCAGAATAAAAAATTACTAGGTTGTTTCCCTAAATTGAGGTATTACCTAGAAGTTTGAGATTTGCAAGATTGATCAAAAACCATGATTTTTGTGAGATTTTGAGCCTTTAGAGCATACACTTTCCTTGCCCACTTTATTAGTGGTTATGAGTGTGTCAATATTGATTTGTTATTCTAGAACTTGGTTCGATTATACATGTCGAGACCACACCTTTGATTTGATATGCTGAGATGATAAAGGCGCCTAGGTTTTAACCCACTTATCCCAAAAAGCCTACCTTCATAATTAACCCTTAGTGAACCCCTTTGAGCATAATAAGCCGTTTCTTGACCTACCCTTAGTATTAACCTATTAACTCATTCTTTTTTATTCACTGAGAATTTTTCCTATTTTATTGACTCCCTTTTGTCGAGATTTGATTTGGTTAGTTGCCTAACTATGTTGTTTTGTTCAGTTGGTAAATTATTTCTTATGTCTTGATCTCAAAAAAAAAAAAATTAAAAAAATATTATTATTACATTTATACGTTTATTTTTATTATTACTTAGATCCATGTCAATTGAGCTTGAACAGTTATATTCATATTTTGAGCAGAAGCTCGTGTTATTCTTTAATAATTTCGATTCATGTAATTATTCAGCATTAGTTTATTTTTCTAGTTAGGTAATTTATCAATTCAATCTCGATTCTAACCTTCTTTTTCAGCCTTTATCCGCACCTTTAACCCAAGCCCCATTACAACCCTTTAAAGACCTTTTGATTTGTGTATCATCTCATTTTATAATGGTGGAGACTTGTTTTTCATGCAAGCTTATGGTAATGACTTTTCATATTTGACTTTTGACTGGTTATTTTTGAACCTTATACACCTTGAGTGATTTGAGTGAATCTTTAGTGAGGATGTCAATTATTATCGGTTTTGAATTAAAGGTAATTACTTAGATAAGGGGAAATACCTATGTTTTCATGCTTTAAAAATGTGTGACTTGGATTGTTTGAATCTTTAGTGCCCTTTTAGTTGAATTATCAATGTATGATTATTTTTGAATTATGACAAAACATTATTGATTAGAATTATGAAATGAGAAAGTTTAATTTTTAATTGTGAGTTGAGGATTTTGCTTGAGGACAAGCAAATGCTTAAGTGTGGAGATATTTGATAAGCCATAAAAGTAACATATTTTAATCTCATTCTTGATGCGTTTTTGGATGATTTATTATATAAGTTAGTGAATTTGATGCTCCTAATCATTTAATTTCATGTTTCTATACTTAGGTGAGCATAGGGAGCAAAATGAGTAGAAAACAAGCCAAATTTGGACAAAACGGCCTAACCATTCCCACACGAGCTGAGCACACAACCGTGTGAGCCACACGGGCTGGCCAAACGCTCATGTGCCAACCCGTGTCAATATCACTACCTGTTTCCCAAACATGCAAAAAAAAGCGAATTTTTAGGGTTTTTGAGCATTCTAAAATCTATAAATACACACTAGAAGAGGACCTAGGAGAGCATGCAGAGAAGAGCGAAGAAATTACTCGAAGAATGCTGTTGGAATCAACTCAGAAGTAGGATCTCCTTGAAGATTGAAGATCTCTAGTCAACTTCTCTAGAAGCTTTTGGGTTTCATTATGTTTTGTTGTTTTCCTAATTTTGAGATGTTTTCCTCCCAAAGTATAAGCTAAATTTCCTAGATACCTAGGGAAGATGAAACCTATGATGGATCTTGTTATTTAATTTCTGAATTACATGATAAATACTTGATTTATTGATCTCAATTATGTGTACTTATTCCATGTTTTAATATTTTTAGGATATTAATTCATGATTGATGTGCTTATTTCAGTGGAGCAAAAGTCCCTGTTTAAGAGTACATCTGGCATAATTGAGTGGAGTTGCATGCAATCCTAGAAATAGAATGACATAAATCTACCGGATTAGAGTCAAATCTAATAGGGGAATCCATAGATCGAGTTAATGCGACAATAGGGGTTTTAATTAGGAAGAGATTTCAATTAATCAACCTAGAGTCGGTTATTTTTACTCTCGAAAAAGATATTAATATAATTTAGGGATTTCTACAGATTGAGGCAAGTGAATAAATCGTTTAATTCAGATTCAGAATAATAAGTGAAGTGTAGGTGGGTTCTTTCCTGGGTATTGTCTCTCTCATTGGTTCATTCGAATTTTTTTTTACTTAATTCTCTGTTGCGTCTTAATAATTAGTTTTGATAATTTTAGGTTAAAAATAATTCCTTGAATTTATCGGCTAGATAATAAAAAGATAGTAATTATTAGTACTTTTAGTCCTCGTGGATATGATATTTTCGACTCACCATAACTATACTGCTATTCGATAGGTGTGTTTGCCTGTCGTAATTTTAGTTAGTTAAGTGAATCATCATTAGAGAACAACTTATTGGACTGACCCGCCATGAATATGTTTATTGAATTATTATGTAATTGTCACAATATTACTCATAGTGATAACTATATATATAATCCTCAAACTTGATATCATCATTGTCCCAACATCGTGACTCGTATATTTCGATACAGTCAAACATCTACCGTAACAGGTTGTATTATAAAGACTGATGTTCGATATACCACACTCCATGTAGTGGGATATGGTTGATCGAGATAGGATTTATCCCTCTTACATAATGGGAGCAATATCTTAGACCTCTTGATGGAGTGAGACTAGAAATGCATAACCATACTCGAATAAGTTGATATGAGAAACACATTTATTTGTTTACTGTAGTTTACTCAGAAAATCAAGAAATATGATATTAGACTATACAAGTATGACTATTCCATGACTTGTGTCCTGTAACACCCTTAAGCCGTATTCGTCGCCGAAATAGGGTTATGGAGCATTACTAAATAAACATAACTTAAAATTATTCATTTCTAAACATTACCATAAAAGAAACATAATGCATTAATTTACATGCATATTGTCCCTTATTCAAGCTCTTGAGGCCCTAGAATCACTTTAGAAATGATTCAATAATAAATTGTAAACATTTGAAACAGTGAAGAAAAAGTTAAAAAATACAAAACTGTAGAGGTCACACGGCCTTGTAGCCAGGTCGTGTGACTGGAAACACAAAAATTTATATACTTTTTCATACCCTTTTTAACTTAAAACCAAGCTATTCCGGTTAAATTATTGTCGAAAAATAATTCAATATTATAAAATAATTAAATTATGTTAAAAATATGAACATTATGAATTTTAATTAATTTTATAGTTAATTGTGATTAAATTCGGTTATTTTTGACAGAATTACACAATTGTAGAAAAAGGGCCCTGTGAACACTACGAGAAGAACAAAACCGAGAGTAATTTGAAGTATCGAGGCCAATTAATTTCCAGCCCAAGACGGTCCAGAAATGTGTATTAATTCATAGTTAAATTAATTTTAATTTATTTCCTATTTAATTTAGGTTAAATGAATTAATTTTAATTAATTATGAAGAAAGGGCCTAGTGAACCGTGACCGGTTGAATGTAGAATGAAGTGAGCCGAACCAGCCACTAATTGGGCTGACCAGAACCGTCCATTGGCTGAACCAAATCAGCAAATTAGCTGATAAAATATGCTTGCAAAAAGGCCCTTGAAAAACTTCCAAATTACGTTCAAACCACACCTTTATTTTAGGCTTTGAAGATTTGCCCCAGCCTATTTTTAGCAAGGTTGAAAGCTTCAACCTTGCCATGTGTGTGGCCGGCCATGGGAGGGCTCTCTTGGCTGCTGAATTTGCTATTTTTAGCATCCCTCTTCAACTATAAAAGCCACCCTATGATGCTCATTTCAAAGCATCCCTCAACATCTCTCATTCCACAACATTCTCTCATCCTCTCTTCACTTCTCTTAAAGTTTCCTATCCATTTTTCCATCCCATTTTCCCTTCCTCTTGTGCCAATTTCCTCTCTTGAGAAAGAGGTGTTCTTCAGCCATCTTGGGCAGCAATCAAGGATTCATAGAAGCCTTGCTCAGCAAAGACAACAGAGACAACAGAACGGAGCAACAGTCGAGCCGCAGAAAAACACTAAATTTGCTTTCTGTTCCCTTTCTTTTTAATTTCTGTTGTTTTTATGATGAACATATCTATTAATAATATTGTTGTTTAAATGGTTATTTTAATCAATTTAGCTTGAATTTAATTCGTGTTGGGTTGATTATATTTTGCCTACTTGAATTATTAAAATAGTGTTTATGCTGTTATAGGCCTCAGTGAAATGCTTGATTAAGTAAAATCATGCTTAGGTTATCTGGCATTATAATTGTTTAGATAACTAAAGAATTAATTGTTTAAGCGGATTGAAATTGCAATTAATGGACTCAGTGCTTAATCAGTGCATGTTTAATTCTTCTAAGGTAACTGAAAATTAAATTAGCATTGTATTTGGCGATACATATGCCTTGCATAACTTGCAAGATTGTTGTGATTAAATTGTTTCAAGGTATGGCTACTTTGTTACTTCACATAATCTTTTACATATTTATTAAGTAGAATTAATCGGTTGAATCGACATAGGAATATGTGAGAGATAATTTAATTCAATAAGTATGTATGTGCGATAGCATGTTTACTTTATTAAATCTGTTTAGTCGGTTGAATTGGCATAGTGATATGTCGAAGAGATAAATGGAATTTTTTTTAGTAAATGTGTTCATAAGTTAGCAAATTACTGGGTTGCCGTGAATCTATTAATAACAGCATAAGCATGAATTTAATAACTCTAAGTTAAAAAGGTATAATTAATCCAACACAATTATATCATCTTGATTAAATCTTAGTTGAAATCGTGCACTAGACCTCTTTTATTTTTTTAAATTGTTTGCTTAGTTTTAAAATCTTAGTTTATAAATCACTCTTTTCAAACCAAAATTATTTTTACCTCACCAAAGTGTTTTAATTAATTTCATAAATATTGCTTTTTACAGTCCCTGTGGGTACGATAACTCAACATTTACTTGTCACTTTATTACTTGTTACGATTGTGTACACTTGCACATTTCCACCGTTCCAAGTTTTTGGCACCGTTGCTGGGGACTTTATTTAAAAAAAAAACATTATTTGTGAATTTATTTTTACATTTTGGTTCTTTTATTTTCCTGTTCAATTTTATTTACTTAATTAATTCTCCTCTGATTATTTCAGGTGTTTATGAGTATTGACCGAATTATCGACTTACTCCCAGTGGACCCTGAAATAGAACGAACCTTTCACCAATGAAGAAGACAAGCGAACCAGAGAAGGATCGAAGAGATGAATTTTGAGAATATCAATCAAGGAAACGGAGCAAACATTGCTCAAAATCCTATCCTTATTGCTGATGATAGGGATAGAGCTTTACGACAATATGCCGTGCCAGTTTTTAATGACCTTAATCCAGGTATTAGAAGACCTGAGATCAAGGCACAACAATTTGAGCTGAAGCCAGTCATGTTCCAGATGCTTTAGACAGTAGGCCAGTTTAGTGGAATGCCTACAGAAGATCCTCATCTTCATTTAAGACTGTTTATGGAGGTGAGAGACTCTTTCAAGCTAGCCGGAGTACCCAAAGATGCATGACGATTAAAGCTATTCCCGTACTCGCTGAGGGATGGAGCTCGAGCCTGGTTAAACTCACTGCCACCAAACTCGATTTCTATATGGCAAGAGTTAGCAGAGAGATTCCTTGTGAAGTATTTCCCACTTAGCAAGATTGCTAAGCTGAGAAATGAGATTACTGCTTTCCAACAAATGGATGATGAGTCCTTGTATGAGGCATGGGAAAGATTCAAAGAGTTATTAGGAAAATGTCCTCATCATGGAATTCCATATTGCATCCAACTTGAGACATTTTACAATGGTCTCAACGCTCACACAAGGATGGTAGTAGATGCTTCTGCTAACGGTGATATCTTATCTATGTTTTACAATGAGGCTTATGAAATCATCGAGAAGATCGCCAATAACAATTACCGGTGGCCAACCAATCGAGCAACGTCAGGAAGACAAGTCGTTGGAATTCATGAAGTGGATGCTGTCACTTCACTTGCATCTCAGGTATCTTCGATATCTTCAATGTTAAAGAATCTTACCACTAATGGGTCTAACAGTTTTGCAGCTCAACCACCTAACCAATATGAGAATATCGCCTGTGTCTATTGTGGGGAAGGACATGTGTTTGAAGAATGTCCGTCAAACCCAGAATCCATGTACTACATAGGTAATCAGAGCCAGAACTGAGGAAGGCAAGGGCTACAATCCAACTTTTACAACCCATCGTGGTGAAATCACCCTAATCTTTCCTGGAGTAACCAAGGGGCTGGAGGCAGTAACAACTAGGCCCAACCTAGACCAACCCAGCTGCCTAGTTTTTCACAGCAAGTTCAGAAACCAGTTTAGGCTGAATCATCCAATAGCTTAAAGAATTTATTGAAGGCATACATGGCGAAGAATAATGCCACTCTAAGGAATTTGGAGAACCAAGTGGGCCAGCTTGCTACTGAACTTAGGAACCGTCTACAGGGTGCTCTACCTAGTGATACGAAAAATCTGAGAAATCCAGGAAAGGAGCATTGTAAAGCACTAACATTGAGGAGTGGAAAAAAGGTAGAGCCCAACATCATTGAAGCTGAAAAGGAGCATGCTGAAGCTCAAGATTCGGAAGAAGTTCAACCGAGTGTTGAAGTTCCAGTTCCACTAGAACCAAAACTTGCAAGACCTAAAAAGGTAACCTCAGAACCAGCCAATTCTGATCAACCAATCCATTAGCAGCAGAATTGCCGCTAAAGACAAATCAACCAGTACCATATAAACCTCTACCACCTTACCCTCAAAGACTCCAGAAGCAAAAACAAGAGGTCCAATTCAAGAAGTTCCTTGACGTACTCAAGCAACTTCATATCAACATCTTGTTGGTTGAAGCACTTGAACAAATGCCAAATTACGTAAAATTCATGAAAGATATCCTGTCCAAAAAGCGATGACTTGGAGAATTTGAGACTGTAGCTTTGACGAAGGAATGCAGTGCATATCTTCAAGACAAATTACCCCCTAAGTTGAAGGATACTGGGTGTTTTGCCGTACCATGCAACATTGGAGCAGCTTATTGTGGTAAGGCACTATGTGACTTGGGTGCAAGTATCAACTTGATGCCTATGTTGATATTTAAGAAGTTGGGGATAGGTGAAGTTAGACCTACTACGGTTACACTTCAGCTAGCAGATCGATCCTTAGCACATCCAGAAAGAAAAATCGAGGATGTATTGGTACGTGTAGATAAGTTTATATTTCCCATTGATTTTGTAATTTTAGATTTTGAAGCAGAAAAAGAAGTACCAATTATCCTGGGGAGACCGTTCTTAGCAACCGGAAGGACACTTATTGATGTGCAGAAGGGCAAACTTACTATGCGCGTTCAGGACGATCAAGTAACATTTAACGTTTTCAAGTCAATGCGATTTCTTGATACAATAGATGATTGTTCTGCAATATCTGACTTAGAGGATTTAATAGTAAAGAAGGAACTCAACTCTGTTGAGGATCCTCTGGAAAGAATTTTGACATCAGACCCTCCAAGTGATAAAGAGGAGGATGAAAACTTAGCTTTACTAGAAGCTAATTAAAAGGGATTTAATCCACAATTCCGTTTTGAATCTTTGGATTTAGAGGAGAGAGATTACACACAGCCAAAAGCATCAATCGAGGAGCCACCTAAACTAGAACTCAAGGTATTACCTTCTCATTTAAAATATGTTTATTTAGGTGACGCTTCTACTCTGCCTGTGATTGTTTCTGTAGAGTTAACTACTGAGCAAGAAGAGAAACTTATCTTAGTTCTGAAACAATTTAAGAAGGCTATCGGATGGACAATAGTCGATATTCGTGGTATTATTCCATCTGTATGCATGCACAAGATCATCCTGGAAGATGGTGAAAAAGGGATGATCGATGGACAACGAAGGCTGAACCCCATCATGAAGGATGTAGTGAAAAAAGAGATTGTCAAGTGGTTAGATACGGGTATCATTTACCCTATTTCGGACAGTTTATGGGTAAGTCTAGTCTAGCGCGTACCAAAGAAAGGAGGTATCACGGTCATAGAAAACGAGAATAACGAGTTGATAGCAACTAGAACAGTTACGGGATGGAGAATCTACATCGATTACCGGAAGCTGAACAAGGCAACTAGGAAGGATCACTTCCTTTTGCCATTCTTAGACCAGATGCTGGATAGACTCGCAGGGCGAGATTACTACTATTTTCTCGATGGATACTCGGGGTACAACCAGATTACGGTAGCACCGAAAGATCAACACAAGACCACATTCACCTACCCATACGGTACATTTGCAATCAGACGCATGCCATTTGGTTTATGTAATGCACCTGCTAGATTTCAAAGATGTATGATGTCTATTTTCACTGACATGGTGGAGAAATTTTTGGAAGTTTTCATGGAAGACTTTTCAGTGTTTGGAGACACGTACGATGACTGTCTAGCCAATTTAGCTAAGGTACTAAAGCGATGCGAAGAGACAAACCTAGTCCTTAACTAGGAAAAGTGCCATTTTATGGTACGAGAAGGTATCGTTCTGGGGTATCGGATAATAAGACATGGGATCGAGGTGGACAGAGCAAAAGTAGATGTTATTGAGAAACTCCCACCTCCAACATCTGTAAAGGGTGTTAGGAGCTTTTTGGGCCACTCCGATTTCTATCAAAGATTTATCAAGGACTTCTCCAAAGTTGCTAAACCTTTATGCAAATTATTGGAGAAGGACACGATATTCAAATTTAATGAGGAATGCTTAAAAGCTTTCAATGACTTAAAGAATCGATTAGTCACAACACCCATAATTGTCACACCAGACTGGGACTTGCCTTTTGAATTGATGTGTGACGCAAGTGACTTCGCAATAGGAGCTGTCATGGGCTAGTGAAGGAACAAAGTTTTTCATCTCATCTACTATGCAAGCCAAACTCTGACAGGAGCTCAGTTAAACTATACGGTAACAGAAAAAGAGTTACTTGCTATCGTATTTGCTTTCGACAAGTTTCGATCTTATCTTGTAGGTACCAAGGTAACTGTCTATACAGACCACTCGGCAATCAAATATTTACTTGCCAAGAAGGACGCTAAGTCGAGGTTGATCCGATTGGTACTTCTACTT
Source organism: Gossypium anomalum (assembly GCA_025698475.1). Classification (NCBI taxonomy): domain Eukaryota; kingdom Viridiplantae; phylum Streptophyta; class Magnoliopsida; order Malvales; family Malvaceae; genus Gossypium; species Gossypium anomalum. The sequence continues at coordinate 31,282,020 of CM046967.1, forward strand.
CAAGAGTCCGATTTGGAAATTCAAGATCGAAAGGGAGTAGAAAACCAAGTAGCAGATCACTTGTCCAGCTTGGAGCCGCAAGAAGGGAATTCTCCACTTGTACCTATTCAAGAAACATTTCCAGATGAACATATACTGAAGGTAAGCCATGTCCATAATATCCCTTGGTTTGCTGATATTGCTAACTTTTTAGCTTGTGGTTTAATGTCGTATGATAAGACATATCAACAAAGGAGAAAGTTTTTTCACGATATAAAGTACTATTTCTGGGAGGAACCATATCTGTTTAAAAAGTGTGCAGATCAGATAATTAGGAGATGCGTGGCAGAAGAAGAAATACCGCAGATTCTATACCACTGTCACTCAGCCCCAAGTGGGGGCCATTTTGGAGGAACTCGTACTGCAGCCAAAGTATTGCAAGCCGGATTCTTTTGGCCAACACTATTCAAAGATGCATATGCATACATAAAGAGTTGTGACAGATGTCAAAGAGTTGGAAATGTCACCAACAGAAATGAGATGCCTAGAACAAACATCATTGAGGTCGAATTATTCGATGTTTGGGGTATTGATTTTCTCGGGCCTTTCCCTTCGTCTTTTGGTCACAAGTATATACTGGTAGTAGTAGATTATGTGTCCAAGTGGGTCGAGACAGGGGCATATCCGACAAATGATGCTAGGGTTGTGATGAAGTTTTTGCAGAAACACGTATTCATGAGGTTTGGAACACCGAGGGCCATCATTAGTGATGAAGGGTCCCACTTTGTAAACACGTGGTTAAAATGGTTACTAGACAAGCACGGGGTGAAACACAAGGTTGCAACGGCTTACCACCCGTAGACGAATGGACAAGCTGAATTGGCAAATAAAGAAATCAAGGGCATATTGGAGAAGGTAGTTTGCCCGAACCGACGAGACTGGTCCAAAAGACTAGATGACACTTTATGGGCTTACCGAACAGCATACAAGACACCTTTAGGGATGTCACCCTATAGGCTGGTTTTGGCAAAGCATGTCATCTACCTTTGGAGCTAGAGCACAAAGCTTACTAGGCTCTTCGACAACTCAGGTTGGATCCTAAGCTTGCTAAAGAGAAACGAATGCTCCAACTCAATGAGCTAGAGGAATTCCGGCTATTCTCCTACGAAAATGCCAAATTACTCAAGGAGAGACTTAAGAAATGGCATGACAAGCACATTCGAGTTCGAGAATTTGAAGCAGGTCAGAGAATTTTGTTATTTAATTCCAGACTAAAGTTCTTTCCAGGTAAGCTAAAATCACATTGGTCCGGTCCATTTACAATTCACAGAGTCTATCCATACGGAGTTGTTGAAATCCAAGGTAAGAGAGGTAATTTTCAAGTTAATGCTCAGCGTTTGAAGCACCACTGGGGGAATAAAACTGAACGGGATAACGTCTCATTCATTTTATCAAATATTTAATAATCTTCGTGTTTTGTTTAATAAATAGGGTTTATTTTTCGGGTTTAGTATGTTTAAATAAATTCTGTCTAGGAGGTTGGAACTTAAGCGGGACCATTTGTGACCCCTCCAATCTTTCCTAGGAATTTATTTTAACATAATTTTCCAAGAAATTTTTCCCTAATCAACAAAATAAATTTTTGTTTTTCAAATAAAAGGGTCAATTTGATCCAATTTTTAATTTGCAACTCAATTTTTAATTTTCATTAAGTCTAGGGACTTAAATCTGAATTATTTTAAAATTTGATTGCTCTTTTCGTAAATAATCAAAACTAGATGCCTCTTTTTGTAAATATTTTTAAAAGGCTTCTAGAATAAATGTTTTTAGTTAAAAAAACAAAAAAAAAACAAAATGATAATTATTAATATATAATTATACCCATTATAATATATATTAATTATTATCAATTTTTGGATTTTGCTTGATAAGTTTTTATACTAAAATGATAATCTTAATATATAATTATATCTATTTATATATTAATCTTTATCAATTTAGCATGAAATTAGGATTTTATCTTTGTTTTAATAAATTAAATAGCAATTAATAGTTTAATATATGCATATATCTAATTATTAATTGTTGTTATATTTATATAGGATTAGGATTTAGAATTTTTTATTAATTAAATTGTTTTAAGAATTCTACTCTAATTCCTATTACTCCCCTTATAAATACTACCCATCTTCCCATTCACCTAACACTTAAAACCCAAAGCACCAAAATACCCATGTGCCGAAACCCCAAGCAATAGCAGCTCCAAGCAGTTGGCCAGCACACGCCCAGCTCCATCGCACGCACGTCCCACGCACAACGCCCGCATTGCCTCGAGCGGCCCTAGCCTCAGCTCGCGCCAGGCCTTCACCCCGCATGCGGTACCTGCCCTCCGCATCATCCTGCGCGTGCCTGAGTCCCACCTGCTAGCGAACGCCCGTGTTGCTACCAGCTCTGCTGCACACCGCTGCTCCCATACGCACCACGCCCACACAACCTAGCTACTTGTGCGGCATTCCTCTTCCATTCATCCTAAGCCACAAACCTCCAACCTTTCTTTTAAATCCCATCTTTTTCGCCTTTATTATTTTTAATTCTTAGAGTTCTTATATTTTTACAAAAAAGGTGGTAAGACCTAGCTTTTCTTAATTTTAATTTTAATTAATTAATTTTTCAAATCATTGAATTGTTTTTATTAAAATTTATTGAAAAACTAATTTTTTTTCCATCTTATGATCAAGTTAAACATGCCTCGCAAGAGAACTTGTGCTTCCACTCAAATTGATGAAACAAAAAACAAATTCCACTGTGAAGAAGCCAAAGTGAGATACGAAAGTATCTTCAAAAATTAATAGATGCATCTAGAAAAAGGCTCCACTTTAAAGGAGAGCAACTACCGAGACTTTATGGCACGTATTCGTCAAGTTGCTGAAACCCTAAATTGGGGGTTATTTTGTAAAAAGAGGCCAAGTGTGGATGAGGAACTAGTTCGTGAGTTCTATGCAAATTTAACTTCAAGCGAGATGATAGAAGTTCCAGTTCGCGGAATCAAGGTACCGATAAATTCAAATGCTATTAATGAGTTCTTTGAATTACCAGATTTCGAAAACGATGAATATTCCACATTGATGAGCAATATCAAGCCTAAAAATTTGCAAGAAATTCTCGAGGAACTGACAATTCTAGGTTCTACATGGATTGTGTCAAAACAAGGAATCCACACTTGTCGAAGAGAATATCTGACGCCACTCGCAAAGGTATGGTTTTACTTCATCTGATTCAGCCTTATGCCTAGCTCACACGGGACTACTATCTCATTAGAGCGAATGGTCTTATTGTACTCAATCCTAACTGGTAAGACCATTGATGTGGGGAAGATCATCTTGAGGGAGATACGTAATTGTCTTTAAACGCCTCAGCCCTGCTCATTTCCCCTTTATGATAACAATTCTATGCTTGAAGGCTGAAATTCTTGCGAATGTAAGGAAGACAGGGTATAGCCAGGGCACAATCACGGATTGGGACCTTTATCGAGTAGTCAGAGACTCATTTCTACAGCAACGAGATAAAGTAAGTGAGGAACCGGAGGACCCTGATGAAGAAGAAGATCCCGCGATGCAATCATTTGAAGTCCCTGATAAAGTAGAATCAATGGAGCTAGAAGCTGAAACTGATGCGGAAACTTCAATGTTTCGAGCTAAATCGTCGAGCCCAGACCTTCGAGATGAGCTATCAAAACTGATGGACTTAATGCAAAATATGCAATGGCAACAACAAGCCTATTGGAGATACTCAAAAATAAGGGATGACTCAATGAGAAGTGCTTTTAAGAAAATATACAATGATCCATTTATTTTTGTGCCTGAATTTTCAGATTTCATATTCGAGCCATGGACTCCACTCTCGAAAAAGGAGTGAAGCGATTCATGCAAAGGCAATAGTGATGGAGCAAAAGATGAATCAAGTTCGGAAGGGTCTGCAAATAAATAAAGGGAGGATCTTGACTTTATTTTATTTCTGTTCTTCGTTCATTTTAGGATTAAGTTTAATTAGGAATTTATTTTTGTTTTTTGCATAATAAAACAAGAGAGGAAAATCATTAATAAAATGTGAGCAAGTCACAAAGTTTAAAGTGTGGCAATAGATATATACATGTCTAGGATTGGATTTAGAAAGAGCTTGGTACTTAAGCAGTCAAATTGACTCACCTCCTCTTTTCTAAAATCCTACCTGGTGTATAGTATCTATTCACTTTAAATAATGAGGACATTGTTCATTTTAAGTTGGGGGGACCAAGAAATTGAATTATTTCCACTCAGAATAAAATTTTTCTTTTAATTATGATTAGGATATATTTTGTTCAGAAATTTGAATTCTGTTAAGTATGCTCAATTTGAGTATGAATAAAGTTCTATTATTTCAATAAGTTATTATGTTAGCTTAATAATGACATGAATGTGTGTTTAATAAAGCATGCAAATTCATACCATAAAATTTTTTAGTTCTTTAGGAAAGTTAGGTATGCATGAAAGTTTAAGTCTTTAGAATTGACTTAGTAAGTTTCTTGAGGCGAAATCCTAGGGAACATGGAACGTTGGAAATGATTTAGGCAACTATTGTTTGGATCGTTTGAGCCTTTCAAGCCCACCATGGTATATTTTATCCGTTGAAACCCAACTTTGAGACTATATGGCCTGATTTTATTTCGACCCTTATAATAATTAGCCATTACTTTTCGCTTAATTATCTTAAAATTATCCCAAACACTAGACTCAGTAATATTCTAGATGTTTTTCAAAAATAAGTTTGGGGGAGTTGAAAAGAAGTATCAATTGCTCGAGAATTGCAGTACACAAAGTAAGTGCTCGTGTGAATAAAAAAAAAGAAAAGAAAAAAGAGCACATGTATTTGAAAGATGTACAAAAGAGCATATGAAAGTCAAGTTGGTGTATCGAAGGTAAAAACTCTGAAGGTTCAATCGATGCTGAGTCGAGGGTTTTTTTTTAAACCAAAATTTATCCATCTTTCACTTACCCTAGCCTAGCCACGTTACAACCTTGATAAAGACCTATTGATTCAAAGTCCTCATGCTACCTACATTAGTGGAGAGAAATTGCTACGATCAACATATGAAGACATAAGTTAAGCTTAATGATTGCAGCTTAGTCTTTAATAAAGGAATAAAAATCAAATTGGTAAGGGTTAACATGTCTTTATTACAAAAGCATTTAGTCTAAATTTTGCTATTATAATAAGTTGTTGAATTTAATTTGAACAATATGTATATTTAAGTAGCATAACTTAACAGATTTCTTGTCTTTGAGCATAAGTATTTTAAGTTCATAATTTCGGGAAAAATGTTGTTCTGAAGGAATTTTTCAAAGGTGTTTCTTAGAGATTCTTCTTAAAATTTGCGCATTACTAGGGACGAGCAATGAATTAAGTTTGGGGGTGTGGAAACACAAAAATTTATATACTTTTTCATACCCTTTTTAACTTAAAACCAAGCTATTCCGGTTAAATTCTTGTCGAAAAATAATTAAATATTATAAAATAATTAAATTATGTTAAAAATATGAACATTATGAATTTTAATTAATTTTATTGTTAATTTTGATTAAATTTGGTTATTTTTGATAGAATTACACAATTGAAGAAAAAGGGCCCAGTGAACACTGCGAGAAGAACAAAACCGAGAGTAATTTGAAGTATCGAGGCCAATTAATTTCCAGCCCAAGACGGTCCAGAAATGTGTATTAATTCATAATTAAATTAATTTTAATTTATTTCCTATTTAATTTAGGTTAAATGAATTAATTTTAATTAATTATGAAGAAAGGGCCTAGTGAACCGAACTGGTTGAACCGAGTGAAGTGAGCCGAACCAGCCACTAATTGGGCTGACCAGAACCGTCCATTGGCTGACCCAAATCAGCAAATTAGCTGATAAAATATACTTGCAAAAAGGCCCTTGAAAAACTTCCAAATTATGTTCAAACCCCACCTTTATTTTAGGCTTTGAAGATTTGCCCCAGCCTATTTTTAGCTAGGTTGAAAGCTTCAACCTCGCCATGTGTGTGGCCGGCCATGGGAGGGCTCTCTTGGCTGCTGAATTTGCTATTTTTAGCAGCCCTCTTCAGCTATAAAAGCCACCCTATACTGCTCATTTCAAAGCATCCCTCAACATCTCTCATTCCACAACATTCTCTCATCTTCTCTTCACTTCTCTTAAAGTTTCCTATCCATTTTTCCATCCCATTTTCCCTTCCTCTTGTGCCAATTTCCTCTCTTGAGAAAGAGGTGTTCTTCAGCCATATTGAGCAGAAATCAAGGATTCATAGAAGCCTTTCTCAGCGAAGACAACGGAGACAAAAGAACGGAGCAATAGTCGAGCCGCAGAACAACACTATATTTGCTTTCTGTTACCTTTCTTTTTAATTTCTGTTGTTTTTATGATGAACATATCTATGAATAATATTGTTTTTGAAATGGTTATTTTAATCAATTTAGCTTGAATTTAATTCGTGTTGGGTTGATTATATTTTGCCTACTTGAATTATTAAAATAGTGTTTATGCTGTTATAGGCCTCAGTGAAATGCTTGATTAAGTAAAATCATGCTTAGGTTATCTGGCATTATAATTGCTTAGATAACTAAAGAATTAATTGTTTAAGCGGATTGAAATTGCAATTAATGGACTCAGTGCTTAATCAGTGCATGTTTAATTCTTCTAAGGTAACTGAAAATTAAATTAGCATTGTATTTGGTGATACATATGCCTTGCATAACTTGCAAGATTGTTGTGATTAAATTGTTTCAAGGTATGGCTACTTTGTTACTTCACATAATCTTTTACATGTTTATTAATTTGAATTAATCGGTTGAATCGACATAGGAATATGCGAGAGATAATTTAATCCAATAAGTATGTATGTACGATAGCATGTTTACTTTATTAAATCTGTTTAGTCGGTTGAATTGGCATAGGGATATGTCCAAGAGATAAATGGAATTTTTCTTAGTAAATGTGTTCATAAGTTAGCAAATTACTAGGTTGCCATGAATCTATTCATAACAGCATAAGCATGAATTTAATATCTCTAAGTTAAAAAGGTATAATTAATCCAACACAATTATATCATCTTGATTAAATCTTAATTGAAATCGTGCACTAGAACTCTTTTATTCTTTTTAAATTGTTTGCTTAGTTTTAAAATCTTAGTTTATAAATCACTCTTTTCAAACCAAAATTATTTTTACCTCACCAAAGTGTTTTAATTAATTTCATAAATATTGCTTTTTACAGTCCCTGTGGGTACGATAACTCGACATTTACTTGTCACTTTATTACTTGTTACGATTGTGTACACTTGCACATTTCCACCGTTCCAGTCACTCACACAGCTGAGACACACGCTTGTGTCTCAGGCTATGTAACAATCAAAATAGGGACAAACTAATATGTCCCAGCCCGTGTCTGTGCTCGTGTAACTTTCTAACTTGGGTCACACGGCCAAGCCACACGCTCGTGTGCTAGGCCATGTAACACTCAAAATGGCCTCACACGCCCATGTGCCAGGCCGTGTAACTGTCTAAATTGCAACCTTTAAAACCTACAAGGGACACATGGCTGTGTCGGATGGCCATGTGTCACATACGACTGAGACACACTGTAATAGCCTAATTTTAGCTAAATCAAAATAGTGGTTTTGAAACCACAAATTTGAGGTCGTAAAATTATTTTAATATTATTTTTTATGTTTACGGCATGAAATTAGATGTGTGAAAGTTTCGTATGTTAATCTTATTGTTTAATAGCTCAATTTGATAAAATGACTAAATCACGTAAAATGCGAAAGTTGCATTCTATATGATAAAGGTGTATATTTGCTATGGCTTATTCAATGTGAGGTCCTTATTATGAAATTGGACATTGGATAGTGGAAATTTACATGAATATCCATCCATTATATGCTTATTAATGTTATTAAATAAAGGTGTTTTAGTAATTAGCAAAATAAGTTATTGAATAATAAAACAAAACAAATTTTAATGCTCATTTCATTATCGCTTCACCGAATATTGACAAAGGAAAACACCATTGAAGCTTTATGAAGTTCGACCCTTGCATGATTCATTAGGTAAGTGAATTGAGCTCGGTTTTTGATGATTTTTACATTTTTGAGATCGTTGCTTTGAGTACTAGCTAGCCCATACCTCAAATTTTGAAAGTGTTGTTGGTTTTGAAAGTTATCATTGATGAATCCATGAGTTTTATGATGTTTCATGATGAACTATGAGAGCTTAGTGCTTGATATACATGTTTTGTAAAGTGATTTTAAGTAAAAATGCATATTAGGGATTAAATTGACAAAAGTGTAAATTGAGGGGTTAAATTATGAAATAAATGAAAGTTTTGGCTGCTAGGGGTCCCTAGGAAATTCGGCTAGCATATAATTGAATTTAATTGTGTGAATTTTGTGTATTTTTGAAATAGGAACTAAATGTAAGAAATGTGAAAGTTTAGGGCCAAAGTGCAAATTGGCTAATCTTATGTGTTTGTGGATTAAATTGAATGAATTGGTGATTAAATGGGTTCATTTTGAATACATATAGATCAAGAAAGAAAGAATTTGGATTTATATCGGGGAAAATCGAAGATTATCGAGTAATCAATTTGATTCTTCAATTACGAGTACGAGGTAAGTTCGTACGTGATAGACATTGTTACAATTATATTTTTAATGCTCTGATATTGTATAAATTGTATATATGCGACTACGAATGCGTACGATGACAAATTGGCTATGTTTGGAACTTAGTGTGCGTTTCTTGATAGCTTCAGCTATATATAGCAGTTGGTGTGCGAATTGGAATAGTTTCGGCTTTATGTGGCACTAAGTGTGCGATACTGAGATAGCTTCGGTTTAATGTGATAGCACTAAGTGTGTGATATCGTTATAGCTCCGGTTAAACATTATGCACTAAGTGTGCAAGTTCTTAAAGCATTGAAAGATTTCTGAATGATTTAACGTATTGAACAAAGAGGTGAGAATGAGATAAATAAATACGGGAAAGTGCAGGTATGTACGATACCTATGTGGTAGTTAATACTATGTATATGAAGCTTGATGAATTTGTATATATATGAGAAATGGTAATGAATTAGAATTGAATGATGATGTGAGAACTACTAAATGTTTATTAATTGATGATTTGTATATTATGAACTATTGAGTATTGTTGGTACGAACTTATTAAGCTATGAAGCTTACTGTGTGTTATTTGTCTTTGTTTTATAGAGAATCGAAGCTAACTCAAACTCAGGGATTGTCAGGAAGCATCATCACACTATCGGTCAATTTGTTGGCACTTTTGAAGCCTTATATATATGGTATTTGCATGTATAGGCTAGTTATAGTATTTTGGTTGTGAATATGTCATGAGATTTGGCTTATTGTGAATATGTTTTGATATGTATAGATAGCCATGTGTGATGGCTTGGTTTGGTATGTTTTGGTATAAATGTGGCTAAGGTTTCATAGTTTTTCAAATGGTAATGTTTTAAGTTTAGTAAAGGACTAGATGGTATGATTGAAGTTGATGAATTGAGTGGATATATGCTTTTGAATGAATATTAGATGATATAAGTTTTTGAATAGGTATTTGGTTTGAATTGATAATGGAATTTGATTGAAATGGATATGGTGTATATTGTGCATTTAGTTAATGATTTTGTGATGCCTATTGTATGATGAACTGGTACCTTTTTGGTTGTTTAAGTGAGCATGAGAAAGGTTGGAAAATTGGCCTTTCAAATGGCCTATTTTCGTCCACACGGGTAGAGACACGTGCGTGTGTCTCAGTCGTGTGTGACACATGGTCATGTTACACGGCCGTGTGTCCCCTGGGGTACCCTTTCGAATTAGGGCAGTCTACCCTACAGTTTTGACACGGCCTAGACACATGGGTGTGTCTACTGGTCGTGTGTGGCACAGCGGCTGGCACATGGGCATGGGGTCGGCCATGTGACCCAAGTCAGTAACCTCTCAAGTTTTCCCACGGCCGTGGCACACAGGTGTGTCTTCGGCCGTGTGGTGCAAGTCAGTATGTATGCCCTGTTTTCACACTGTTTGTGACACGGGCGTGTCTGGTAGCCGTGTGAGGCACACGGCCAGTTCACATGGGTGTGTGACCCTTAAATGTTGGAAAATTTTCTAAGTTTCTCAAAGTTTGCATATGTTATCGGTTTAGTCCTGAACCACTTGTAAGCATGTTTTAAAGTCTTATAGGACCTTAGAAGGGACAATATGATTGAGATGAATGGATGATAAACCGTAATTTGTACATATTATTATCCCATGCTTAACACATTTATGAATGATTTCTCCTTAGATTTGGTGAATTTGATGCTCCTAATCCTTTAATTTCATGTTTTATACTTAGGCGAGCATAGGAGAGCAAAAAGAACAAGAAACGGGCCAAAAACGAAGAAAATGGGCCGACGAGGGAAAACAACACGGCCTGGACTTAGTCACACGGGTAGCACACACGCCCGTGCCATTGTAGCAGGCTCGAACACGGCCTAAAACAACCTCAACACGGGCGTGTTGATCTCTCAGCCTTGACCACGACCTGAAGTAATCGCACTTGGGAGTGTCACACAGGCGTGTCCCTGCGGAGCCCAAGTTAAGTTCTATCTGGAAAAGGGCAATTTTGAGGGCTTTTAGGCATTCTAAAGCCTATTTAAACACCTTAGAGGAGGATTAAAGAAGACACACAGAGTAGGAAGCAAGTAATTACTCGAAGAAAGCCAATTGATCCATCTCAAAAGCCGGATTATTCATCAAGACTGAAGATCTCCCCTCAATTTCCCTTTAGGAGTTTTGGGTTTTCTTTATGTTTTGCATTCATTATTCTTCTGAGATAGTTTCCTTTATAGTTATGAATTAAACCCCCTAATTACCTAAGGGTAGTTTCCTTTATAGTTATGAACTAAACCCCCTAATTACCTAAGGGGAATGAAACCTAAGACGAATCTTGTTATTATTATCTGAATTGTATGTTAAATATTTAACTTGTTCTTAATTATGTGTTCTTAATTCTTGCTTCGGTATTTCAAGATATTGATTCAAGTTAATGCGCTTATTCAGAGGAGCAAAAGTCCCTGTCTAAGATAAATTTGTCATAATTAAGCGGAGTTGATTGTACGCCTAGAGATAGGGTGACAAGATTTTTCCAGATTAGGGTGAAACCTAATAAGGGGATCCATAGATCGAGTTAATGCAACCCTAGGGTATTAATTAGAAAAAGATTTCAATTATTCAATCTAGGGTTAGACATTGTTAGTCTCGAGAGAGATAATAATATAAATTAGGGATTTCTACGAAACAAGTTGAATGAATAAATCGTCTGATTCAGAGTTAAATAAAAAGTGAAGTCTAGGTGGATTTTTCCATGGGAATTGTCTTAATCAATCGAATTTTCTAAAAAAATATTTTCCCAAATCTATTTTCTGTGCATTCTTAGGTAGTAAACTAGTTTAGATAAACAACCCCCATTATTCTCAGGCTAGATAATAAAAAGAAAGTTAATACTAGTACTTTTAGTTCCTTTGGGTTCGATATCTGGTCTTGCTAAAACTATACTACTGTTCGATAGGTGCGCTTGCCTTCGTCGTGATAATAGTTAGTTTGAGTATGATCAATTATAAATTTTAAAACTTATCGCGAGTGACAATCAAGTTTTTGGCGCCGTTTCCGGGGAACTAAGATATTAGGAACACTCGATTTTTATTACTTTAGCCATTTACTTTTATTGCAATTTAAATTTTGTTTTGATTTTCATTACTAAATTCTCTTTTTCTTTCTTCTGGCAGGTTCTTATAGGTTATGACAAGAAGAAACCCGTCAAGACCATTAGTTTTTAACAAATAAATCGATCGTACAACTCGCAGAAACCGAAGAGAAATAAGGCGAAGCGTAAGATACACAAAGAAAGAGCAAGAGGACGATATTTCAACTACAACCGAGGAGATGGCTGAAAATCAGGAAAATTCGATACCTCCTGCGATTGCTACTGACCTAGTAAATCAGAATCCTGCTCATCGTACTATGTATGATTATGCTAAACCTACTTTAACCAGAACTGAATCGAGTATAGTTAGGCTTGCTATTGCTGCAAATAATTTTGAACTAAAACCTAACACAATTCAAATGATACAACAGTTTATTCAGTTTGATGGTTTGCAGGATGAAAACCCAAATACTCATTTAGCAAATTTCCTGGAGCTTTGCGACACATTCAAGATCAATGGCGATTCTGATGATGCCATTCGCCTTCGGCTATTTCCCTTTTCACTAAGGAATAAAGCTAAACAGTGGTTGAACTCGTTACCACGAGGATCAATCACTACTTGGGAACAAATGACCGAAAAGTTTTTAATAAAATACATTCCACCTGTTAAAACAGCTAAACTAATGAATGATATTTCTTCTTTTGTGCAGATGGATTTAGAAACACTTTACGATGAATGGGAGAGATACAAAGACCTACTGCAAAGGTGCCCTCACCATGGGTTACCTTTATGGCTGCAAGTTCAAACATTTTATAATGGTGTGAACCCCTCGACAAGACAGATGATTGATGCAGTAGCTGGTGGAACCATCAACAACAAGACACCTGAAGCAGCTTACGAATTTATTGAGGAGATGTCACTGAATAACTATCAGTGGCAAGTAATGAGGATTAAGCCAACCAAAACATCAAGCTTTTATAACGTCGATACGGTTAATATGTTATCAAATCAGGTGGAGATTGTAAATAAATTGATTGATGGCCTACTTGGTTCTACGCAGGTACATCCAGTGATGAGCTGTGATTCAAGTGGAGGAGGTGTACATATAGAATATCAACCCTTCAATCCTACAACCGAAGAGGAACAAGTCCACTATATGGGTAACAATAACTCTAGACCTCAAAATAACCCATACAGTAATACTTATAATGTAGGTTGGAGGAACCACCCAAATTTCTTATGGGTTGGTGAAGGAAATCAAAGGCCACAAAATCCTCCGGGCTTTCAACAACCACCTTATCAACAGGAAAAGAAACTAAACCTTGAGGAGATGCTATCAAAATTTATCTCGGTGTCAAAAACTCATTTCCAGAATACCGAGACAGCACTTAAAAATCAACAAGCGTCGATCCAAGGGCTCGAAACTCAGATAGGCTAGCTGTCCAAATTAATTTTCGAGTGACCACAAGGTAGCTTGCCAAGTAATACTGAACCTAACCCAAGGGAACAACTTAATGCGATTAACATTAGCAATGAGGAAGGGTTAGTTGCATTTGAACCAGAACCGAAGTAAGAAACGGTGGAAAGCAAAGGTAAAGGTAAAATAGATCACAATGAACAGAAACAGGTAAGTGTAGAATATAAACCTTGTGTGCCATACCCCAATGCGACAAGGAAAGACCGCTCAGACGAGAAATTTGGTAAATTCCTTAAACTTTTAAAGAAATTACATATTAACTAACCGTTTATTGAAGCTCTCTAGCAGATGTCGAACGCAATGAAGTTTTTAAAGGAGCTTTTAGTAAAGAAGCGGAAGTTGGATGAGGCGTCGCATGTGGAGTTAAACGTAGTTTGCTCAGCTATTTTAGAAAATAAGCTACCCAATAAATTAAAAGATCCAGGGAGTTCTACAATTCCTTATTTAATTGGTAGTTTAGATGTGAACAATACGTTGGTTGATTTAGGGGCTAGTATCAATGTCATGCCTTACAAAATGTTTAAGCAACTCGGTCTTGGGAAACCCAAACAAACTAGGATGAGCATTCAATTAGCAGATAAAACTATCAGATTTCTTAGGGGTATTGTTGAAGATGTATTTGTTAAAATTCACAAATTTATATTCCCAGTGGATTTCGTTGTTCTAGACATAGAGGAGGATAGTAACATTCTTTTAATTTTAGGAAGGCCCTTTTTAGCAACTGCTAGAACAATTATTGATGTTGGCACAGGCGAATTCACACTTCGTGTGGGAGATGAAACAATCACCCTTCAAGCTCACAATTCAAACACCATATCAAAAGTTAAAGGTAGTTGTATAAAATATTCTGCTAAGACTGACCATATGTTGCAACCTACTTTGCAGGAAATAAGTTCGAAGGACATACATGAGCCATGTTCAAACAACAACAAAGGACCTATCCATGAAGAACGAAGGTTACAAATCTAGGAGCTAGATGAATGGCAGACACATAAATTGAAAAAAAGCCAAGTTGAGCTAAATTTTTCCTCAAATCAACTTAAGGTTGGAGACCAAGTACTATTAGATGCCGCAGATCCTCGTATTGAACCGAATGGAGTAATCCCTCTTACGGCACTTAACATTTTTCCATACAGTACAGTCGAGGTAAATCATTCCAAATTTGTTACGCTTAAGGTAAATATTACTCGTCTAAAACCTTAATTTGATAAAACTGATAGTAGGAACAAGGAGTGTAAACTCCTCAAATCACCGTGATCACGTGAAAACAAGGTAAGTCAAGATTAGACTATAAATAAGCACTTCTCGGGAGGCAACCCGAGCACTAATGCTATTAAATTCGTTAAATTCTAGTATTTAACACCTAACTTACTAAGGCTTTCTACACTCACACGGCTAGGCACATGGGCGTGCTGTAGACCGTGTAAAAATAGGGCAAGGATTTTTCCCCAACACAGGATATGACAAATTGCCACGGCCGTACGACATGGCTGTGGGCCATCCTGCCAAAACAATATGGGTGTGCGACACGCCAGTGGCTAAGAACCATGGTTGAACCTGAGAAAATAGCACGGGCGTGCGACACGCTCGTGCCTAGAACCCATGGTCGAACCTGTCAAATTAACACAGGCGTGGACCTACGGGCGTGGGAGAAGCAAACGAAGTAAGACACGGCCGTGTGCACGAACATGCCCAAAATTTGAAACCCACGAAGAACACGAGTTAAATAAAAGGCATACGGGCGTGCCCCACGACCGTGTGCCCCAATTACCTATTTTTCTAATTTTATCTTTCTTTAGAACTATTTCATCTCATTTTTTTAAGATTTTTATAATTATTAAGTACTTTATATTTGCAAGTATTTCTTCATGAGTAATCTTATTCCTCTATATTCTTAAAAAATTCTTGATTCTATCACAGTTATAAAGAGCTCCAAAGCTCATTATTACTTAGGAACTTGAAACTCCACTGGAAAAGGTTCTCCATGACTGCCACTTGTGGAATGTAACCTCTACCACCACCGGAGTATTCTCCTCTAATCTGCATAACTCCAACCTAAGGGGTTCATTCATTTAACATTCATGAAGTTTCACTTCTCTCCCTATCTCATGATCTTGTATCTATGATTGCTACTAACTTTATATTTGTACATTGAGGGCAATGTACATCTTAAGTGTGGGGGGGTCAATTATATCACTATCAGAAAAACCCCTGAAATTTGTCTTGTTCTCTTGTAAATCTCTCATATCATTTTTAGGATGAATTTGATTAATTTATGATATTTACTGATATATCTTGAATTAAAACATAGGCATTCATGCATTGACTATTTAAACTTTAAGACATTAGATAATTAAGCATGATAAGTTGATTTTTGAGAATTTAAAATTTTAGGTTGCTTTCCACAAGTTTAGGTATTATCTTGAATTGAAATCCACGGGTTTAAACATCAAAAAGCCATAATTTTTGTGAGATTTTGAGCCTTTAGAGCATCTATTAATTCTTTCATGCTCACTTTTATTGTTGCTTTGAGTGCGTCAATATCGAATTGTTATTCTAGAACTTGCTTGATTATGCATGTCAAGACCATACCATTTGATTTGATATGTCAAGATGATAAAGACACTTAGGTTTAACCCACTCATGCTATGAAAAGCCTACCTTCACAATTAACCTTTAGTAAACCCCTTTGAGGCTAACATCTCATTCATTGATTTACCCTATGTTAACCCATAACTCATTATTGTTGAAATCCCCTCAATTAACTTTATCCCTATTTTTGTTTGAGATTTGATTTGAATAAATTTCTTAGCTATGTTTTACATTTGATAGTTAGTAACTTGTTCTTAAAAAAAAATACATATCTATTTATTAGCAGTAAGTTGTATTCTTGAATCTTGGGTGTTTAAATTCCATATTCTGAGAAGAAGCTCTTTTGTACGCAATTGATGATTAAATATTTTTCTAGTTAAGTAATTTTTCAATTCAATCTCGATTCTAACTTTTTCTTTTAGGTTGTGACCACACCTCCTAACCAAAGCTTCATTACAACCCTCTAAAGACCTTTTGATTGATGTATCATCTCAATTTATAGTGGAGATTTGATTTTCATGCAAGCCTATGGTAATAACTTTTCATATTGACTATTGAGTGCTAAATTCATTATCCTTAAACACCTCGAGTGATTTGAGTGAATCTTTAGTGAGAATGTTAAACTCTGTGAGATTTTGAATAAAAGGTGATTACTTCGACGAGGGGAGATGCCTATGTTTTTCGTGATAAAATGCTCAACTTGGAATGTTTAAAACTTTAATGTTGTTCTAGTTGAATTCTCAATGTATGATTACTTATGGATTAGTTTGAGATATTATTGATAGGAATTATAAGTTGAGAAAAAGGAATTCCTAATTGTGAATTGAGGATTTTTCTTGAAGACAAGCAAACGCTTAAGTGTGGGGGTATTTGATATACCGTAATTTGTACATATTATTATCCCATGCTTAACACATTTATGAATGATTTCTCCTTAGATTTGGTGAATTTGATGCTTCTCATCCTTTAATTTCATGTTTTATACTTAGGTGAGCATAGGAGAGCAAAAAAAAAAAGAGGAGAAAATGGGCCGACGTGGAAAACAACACGGCCTGGACTTACTCACACGGTTAGCACACAAGCCCGTGCCATTCTAGCAGGCTTGAACACGACCTAAAACAACCTCAACACGGGTGTGTTGATCTCTCAGCCTTGACCACGGCCTGAAGTAATCACACACAGGCGTGTCCTTACTGAGCCCAAGTTAAGTTCTATCCGGAAAAGGGTGATTTTGAGGGCTTTTAGGCATTTTAAAGCCTATTTAAACACCCTAGAGGAGGATTAAAGAAGACACACAGAGTAGGAAGCAAGGAATTACTCGAAGAAAACTGATTGATCCATCTCAAAAGCTGGATTATTCATCAAGACTGAAGATCTCCCCTCAATTTCCTTTCAGGAGTTTTGGGTTTTCTTTATGTTTTGCATTCATTATTCTTCTGAGATGTTTTCCTTTATAGTTATGAATTAAACCCCCTAAATACCTAAGGGGAATGAAACATAAGATGAATCTTGTTATTATTATCAGAATTGTATGATAAATATTTAACTTGTTCTTAATTATGTGTTCTTAATTCTTGCTTCGGTATTTCAAGATATTGATTCAAGTTAATGCGCTTATTAAGAGGAGCAAAAGTCCCTGTCTAAGAGTACATTTGTCATAATTAAGTAGAGTTGATTGCATGCCTAGAGATAGGGTGACAAGATTTTACCAGATTAGGGTGAAACCTAATAAGGGGATCGATAGATCGAGTTAATGCAACCCTAGGGTGTTAATTAGAAAGGGATTTCAATTATTCAATTTAGGGTTAGACATTGTTAGTCTCGAGAGAGATAATAATATAAATTAGGGATTTCTACGGAACAAGTTGAATGAATAAATCGTCTGATTCAGAGTCAAATAATAAGTGAAGTCTAGGTGGATTTTTCCTTGGGTATTGTCTTAATCAATCGAATTTTCTAAAATGTATTTTCCCAAATCTATTTTCTGTGCATTCTTAGGTAGTAAATTAGTTTAGATAAACAACTCCCATTATTCTTAGGCCATATAATAAAAAGAAAGTTTATACTAGTACTTTTAGCTCCTTTGGGTTCGATACCTGGTCTTGCTAAAACTATACTATTGTTCGATAGGTGCGCTTGCCTTCGTCATGATAATAGTTAGTTTGAGTACGATCAATTATAAATTTTAAAACTTATCGCGAGTGACAATCAATGGATTTTGATATTGAATGGATAAATGTATATGAATGATGTGTATTGATCGGTAATGCCTCATAACCCTATTTCGGTGGTGGATACAGGTTACGGGTGTTACACCCATACCCGTATCTTAGGCCGTGTGGATAAGGAATTGACCAAAATCAAGCCATTTCCTTTACCCATTCAAATCATACACCTACAAGCCATTTGCACCTTTAACCAAGGCATCAAAACATACCAAAACTTGGATAAAATGACCAATTCAAATGACCATATTCCATTCAATCAATATGTCGTATAAGCACATTATTCACAATCAAACTAACATACCTAAACATATGCATATTTGATCACATTGCTACTATGTCAAAATATGCCATACTTGATCTATTCATGTCAATATAAACTTACCATTTGGACCATTACTCATAAGCATCAAAGTTACATAAGTGACACAAACCAACCATTTAGTCACTTAAACATGCACCATAACTTAGCCATATTCACACACATTAACAAGGCATCAAAAGTACCAAGATTACATCAACCAAAATGACATATACTTGCCCAAAATCATCAACTAACATTCAACTAAACATCAACCATAAGTCCTCCTATACATGCCATTGTAACCTTGACCAACATATCAAATCTACTGATATAATCATTGGGTAGTGTGATAGATCTCCGATGAGTTTCCAAACCGATCGAGCTTCCAATAATCTGTAAAGTAAAAGAAAGTAACTAAGTAAGAAATTAATACTTAGTAAGCTCATATAAACTTTAAACATAACATCTCATTTCAATAATGAAATTTTATAGGTTATTTATAAACCTATACCAACACCACAAGATTATTAAACCATATAATCATCAACTCACAAATGAGTAAGTCCACCAACACCACATATACTTATCATTCCTAACATAATAGGATTTTATATGACATATTACTTAATCATTATTATTTTCATAAGACTAAGAACCATTCCATTTACTTAGTTACCATTCCATTTACTAGCTTTGCATTCCATTTACTTAGCATAAACTTAAATAACATTATCAATTCATGAATTAGTACATTTATCCATGACATAGATAAATTCATCCATAGCATAAGTAGATTTCTCACATATAAATACGTCATTCAATTCATAAATCCTTTTATCATCAAAATACATCCAGTTATGAACTTACCGTCTCATTACCTTTTCTTACTCGTTTCATTTTCATAATACAAGACATAAGCATAAAGATCAACCATAACTACAAGCTTGACACAAGCCTAAACATCATAAACAATACACAAGTTAGTGCCCTTATACATAACTCTTTTGGGATCAACCACATGATAAACCATTTCATAAGAAAATACATCTTTTGATTTATACCACATTTTCATGAACATAAGCATATTTCCATTTGGACACTTACCATTTCAATGTATAAATTAAGATTAAACATGATATAATCCAACCTTAAGCTTAGCACCAACATCAACACATGTTAGCATATTCAAACATAATTTACATGAATTTAACATAGGTAAGCTATTACACATGAACTTAATTCATTTGAATTCATCATTTTTCCTTAACATATCATACTTTCAATAAAACTTAGATATACATACTTTGATCAATATGATTTCATAACTTTCCATAATTTCGTAACTTAGTCGATTGGAACACTTATCGTTCCTTCCCTTTACATGCCCGTTGAACCACTTAGAATAATACCAGATACGCGGGAAAGCTCACACAAAGTGTGCTAAACATATGTTTGACACCATTCATTTTCCTTGTCCTTTACATCACTGCTCACTCGAGCCGTAAATGGGCATGCTCACATAAGCTGACGCTTGGAATGTAGCTATACGATGCCGCACACACAAGCTGACGAGCATCAGCAACAAATACAGGACCTCAGCCATCGGTAGAGACCAGCACCCAAAACATGGTAACCTTAATGGCATGTCATTTGTATCTTATATATTCCTAAGGTTCAAACAGGGCTCGATACTTGTTGAAACGTCGTTGGATTTCCATCATTTCTTAATATGATAAATTGTATAATAACATATATATTTATTCATTTACATTAGAAAAACACATTAAACATTCAGTTTAATCAACATTTAAGTAATTATAGTTCATACGAACTTACCTGGCTAAATTGTAGAAATTACTATGTATAGGGGCTATTTGGTTGTAGCACCCCAAACCTGGCCTAAATGTTAGGTCCGAATCTGGCTTGTCATATTGAAGTGTTTTTCGAAAACCATGTTTTCATTGAAAACCCTTCTTAATATTTAAAAAAAAACTTTTAGTCATTAAAACTTGTACAAAACCCCAGTTTACGTTAGTTTAATTTCAAAGCATGGTTCATTGAAAAATACATAATATTATTCCAAAAATCTCTTTTAGTTGCGAAAGCGTAGTGTTGTTTTAAAAATAATTAACATTTTGGGAAAACTGTAATTTAATTCAAAAAATATAAATCAAATTAAATGAAGCCCAAAGTTAAAATCCAAAAACTCTAAAAGGCCTTATTACAAAAATTAAAACCTAAGACAGAGTCTAAACCATAAATAAAGTCCAAAGCATAATAAGGCTTGAGTCGTGTGACCATCTCCAAGTCTCTCGCAGCACCGATCCTCCTAAAGCTGGGGATTACCTGTACAGTTAATAGACGGGGTGAGTTTTTGTAAACTCAGTGTGTAATCCCCTTACTAGAGTAACAGTCAATATACTAAAACAGAAACAAAAACAGAAACAGTCTGGGCCAGAGCTTGCTACAATAACAGTACAATCCATTTCAGAGTATATATGGGCCAAAGCCCATTACAATATCATTTGGGTCACAACCCATAACAGAATCAATTACGCCTAGCCCATCTAAGTAATAAAACAGAATATGTGAATACATGGATGCGTGCTACCCCATCCAACCCTACACTTGAGGATTGTCTTCAAATAAGAACGAAAATTATATGTCATTGAAGAAACTGCCCTATGAACCAGCAACTAATGCCTTTAGAGCTGACAAGGATGCTTATAAGAAGCATCTTGATGACATGTTAGACATGGGATGTCTAATGCTTGCCACCATTACTCCTGAGTTTCAAAAGCAACATGAGGATATGGTTACCTCTGATATGATCTAGCACCTAAAGGAATTATATAAGCGGCAAACATGTTAAGAAAGGTACGAGACCTCTAAATCTCTATTTTAATGCAAAATGGTGGAAGGAACTACTATAAGAACTCATGCTTTCAAGATGATAGGCTATATTGAAAGCCTTTAAAAACAAGGATTCCATCTTGGTGTGGAGTTGGCCGTCAATGTCATCTTGCAATTGTTGCCGATAGTTTTATCCAATTTGATCTCAATTTCAACATGAATGAAATTTATAAGACTTCTCCATAGTTACTTAGCATGTCAACCCAAAAACTGGGTCTAAATTTTTTTAGGGTAAAATGGGAATTTTGGCTCAGAATAGGTTTGAAATATTCTGAATTGGGGTAACCCAAAATTATTTTTGATCACAGGTTTTGAAAAATTAAATCAATTTTTGAAAATAATATTGAAAAGACCTTTAATTGTAAAATAAGGACTATTTTGTAAAGGAGCTCAATTTAGGAGTAGTTTTAAAGCAATTCTACCAAAGTTTTAAAAATACCCTATTTCCCCTTTCATCTTCACAAAACCCACGTTAGTTTCTCCCCATCTTTTTGTTTTACCATCCATTGTGTTTCCAAAGCCCTATTCTTCAAATTTTGATTCCCAAACTTCATTCCTTTGCTTTCTTTTATCCTCATAACACTAAACCTGTTTAGAATTCCATAAAAACCATCAAAAACACCACAGATTTCTTTATTGCTTAACTTTTGGAATTTTCAAATTTTCTATCAAATGCTCGATTCTTCATCAACTAAGGTAATGTTTCACTTTCCTACTGGTTTAATGATATCCAGGCTTTTAAATTTAGTTTTTATCCATTGAATCGAAATACTTAAATAAAAGCTAAAAATTGGGTCAATAATGGCGAAATTCGAGATTTTTCATAAAAATGATGTTTCAAAGTGTTTTCCAAATTTATTGACAAGATTAGAAGGTTTTTTAAAATTTCCCTTAAGTTTCGTTAAGAGATTCTAAGGTTTTATTGAGTTTTCATGAAAATTGCCTATTTTATGTCGAAATTTTGGAACGATGAATTTGGGTAATTTTGTATAGTTTGAAGGTTAAGAATCAATTGTAGATGAATAATTAGATGAATGTAATTAGTTTTAAGTAAAAAGGATAAGTGGAGATTGAGATAATTGAGTTTCAGGTATGCTATGTTCGTTTTGGTTCCAAGAGGAGCTAGCTTAGGCCTGCATTTTGGTTGTTTTAAGAGTGTCTATAGCTGAATTTTAATCATGGTTATTGTGTGGTTAACTTTGGTGACAATACAAAAGTGTTGGAGCCTTCGACAAGCAAGGTGAAAGGAAAGGAAAAGCTAGTTACGGTGAGTGTTTGGAATCGTTGCTTGTCGACACGATTCATAGTGTTAAAAGGGAACTTAGGAATAACCTAAACCTCTATCCTAAGTTTTGAGTGTAAGGTTTCTATTTTCCTAGTTTTATTTTGGCAAAATATGCGATTATGTGAATAATTGTGGATTGATTATTATGATGTGATATTGTGGTATGAGACATGTGTGATGACTATTGTGAATTGTGTTTTATTGTAGGCATGATATACATGCCAAATGACAATGATAATGATATGCTAATAATGCAAATATGTAGTGGAAGTGAGCGGAATTTTAGTAAGTAAATGTGTGCTATATTTTGGATATATTGGCCTTAAGACTTTATGAGACCATTGGATATAGTTAGCATCCTATAGGATTATGAGTACTCACCTTTGTGTTATGTTTTTGGGGCATTGAGGCTCGGGACAGTTTTGCAGAGATAAGGGAATGTGAGCTAAGCTCCATTCACCAGGATGTTTTAGTGTGTTGGAGAGTGTTAGCTATATGCTACGCTTTTCGGATATGTTTGAATCTACGAGTCATTGGTGTGCTAGAAATTCGTGTATTCGATTTGTGGTGACAGAGCTGTTGGAAAAATGGGTTTGGAAAATGTAACACCCTGAATTTTGGAACTAGAAGTAATGGGTCTTGAGTTTGGGATCAGTTAGAAGGCATCTTAAATAAATGAAATGTGTTTAAATATTTTATAATTGCATGTTTAGCTTAATTGTTAAGTGAGTTAGGAAGGGTTGGTAGTGTGGAAAAAGTCCTGTGTTCGATCCAGGGTTTAGCAAAATTTTACATTTTTTTCTAAAAAGACCTTGAGCATTAGGTGGAAGGCTTATTGATAAGGCCTGGGAAAATCTGACACAAGAAAACGCTTGGCCTAGTGGCAAGGGGAATTGGTAGCAAGCATGAAGTCTAGGGTTCGAGTCTTGGCCTTAGCGATAATTTTTATTGTGCACATGAGTAGTAGGGAAGCTAGCGTTTAGGCCTTATAAATGTGTTTGGTGGGATTCAACACAAAGGATGCGCTTGGCCCAGTGGTATGATGGCGTTAGGAGTAAGGAGAGGTGCTAGGTTCAAGTCGCGGCATATGCAAAAGTTGTGGGTTTTTTTAGACAACCTGGGGATAACTTGGTTGCGGGTTAATAGGCCTTAAAAATAGTTAGGGATGGAATATGGCACAAGAGCACCTACGGTGCAGTGGCGAGAAGCATGTTATGGATATGAGAGGTTGCAAGTTCGAATCCCAAGCCTGGTAAAGTTTAAATTTTTATTCTTTAAGAAAACTGAGGCTTAGGCATATAAGCTTTATAGTTAATTGTGACTGAATGATAGCACAAGATAGGTAGCGGTACAGTGGCCAGCAGCGTGTTGGGAAGTTGGAGGGCAGGAGTTCGAGTGGTTCCATGCGAAAAAAGGGGATTTAATTTTACTACTCAACGCAGGGAAGGATGGCCAGTCAGTGGAAGCAATTTGAATGCAATTCAAATTGGAGTTGTTGGCTAAAATCAAGGAGATAAGGATGAGGATTAAGTGTGGAAATGATGATGATAAAAATTGGAGAAATTAAAGGGAATTTAACTAGTTTAAGTAAATGAGGGAGTGTAGGTTTGTATTTTTATTTATTTATTTATTTTAGTATATATATATATGTGTCGTATGGGCAAGTAAGGGCATTTGTTGTTTTTTTGTGTGCTTTAGTCGCATATCATCTCCTCTTTTCTTTAAGCCAAACTCTTGATCTTTTCTTCCCTATTTTAATTGAATCAATCTCTTCCCTCTTCAACTTAGCCGGCTGTTTCTTTTTCATTTAAAATCCAATTCATACACTTTGGGGGTTTGATTTCTTGTTGGCAAGCGATCTTGCAATCGGTAAGTGAATTAGATCTTCTTCGGCTTTTGTTAAATATTTCTAAGTTCTTTTATTTCTACACTCTTAAAAGCCAATTGTTCTTTATCCTTTCCAAATACCATTACTTTCACAACCTATGGTTTCTCCATTCATTTCTCTTTTTCCCTCTCATTCAAGAGAGTGATCGCGGGCTAAGTATTAGTTGATGGAAAAAAGGGGTTCTAGCAGAGAAGTTGGGATAGAGGCTCCCAAGTTTAAGCGACGTGAGGTGTCAGCCGTTTAGGACTTTTCACTTGGATACGGAAGGGGGACTAAGTCAGATTTCGAGTTACGTAAGCAGATCGCAGCCAATCAATCTAGTCAAGGCAAAAATAGGTTGTTCTTCAGTAAGTAGTGGATTTATGTTGAATTAATGGGATGTGACTAATGGAGTATAATGTTGAATATAGGTTCGGGTGATTATGAATACATAGTACTCCAGGTGATAAGGTGTGTACTTCTACCCTATGATAGCTTGATATAAAGCTGAAGGTGTGTACATACACTACACACACAAGTAGATCGGCAAAAGCTGAAATGCCGAAAAGTCGAAGGTTTGGCTACGGTAGTCTTGCGAGTGCGCAAACACTCGTGAGGGGGAATCCGATAGGTTGTCTGAGGCCCTATGGGCGATTCCATGGAGTTGGGCTGTGAATTGGCCAACTGGGCCAGAATGGGCTAAATGGGCCCGATGGGCTGTTGGGCCCATAATAGGCAAAAATTGATAATTGATGCTATGTGATGGAAAATTGTATGTGAGCATGACTGTAAAAGTGATTTAGGCCTAAAGGGCCATATAAATGTGATTTGAGCCTAATGGGCCATATGAAAGAGATTGGGCCTAGTGGGCCATATACAAGTATGTGGATTTGTCTGGGCTTCGTAAGAGGTTTTAGGTTTAGTATATGGTGACTGCATAAAATTTAATTAATTTATTGAGACCGTAGACAAGTCATAGGGTTAAGGTGTGGCAACGGGTATATGCATGTCTAGGATTGGATCTAGGGAGAGTTTGGCACTTAAACGGTCTTAATGACTCACCTCCTCTTCTCTGGAATCCTACCTGGTGTTTAGTATTCGTTCATCTTAGCTCATGGGATTCATTAATGGGCCAAGGTAAGTAAAAACCCGTAATAAAGGAAAATTACCAAAATGCCTCTAAGGGCAAAAATGACTAAAATACCCTTATGTGTGGAATGTAAGATTTATGGATGTTACATGTATACCTGTTGCATTCATATGCATTCATATGATATCTTGTTTAGGTTGCATATGCATTGGGAATTATGGAACGGAGGAAGTATATGAGGGTCGCATGGTTGCTTGACAACCGTGGATCCACCGACGGCTTTTAAGCCCAATATGTGATTGGCAGCTTGCTGCAACGAAGGTAGTTCCGCAATCGGGCTACCATTGATGTGTATCAATTGGGTGGGTCGATATTTATATCCCCACAGGATGTGTATCGGGGGACAGAGCTGATGTGTACCAGTTGGATTATTGGGGTGGGTTGCACAGCATTGCATGTATGATATTGTGATATTATTGCGATGTGGGCTTCGGCCCAATAGAGGCTAATATGGGCAAAGGTCCAAAGGCCACCATTATTGAATTGGGCTCAGGCCCAAAATGACTGATGATTGCTTTATACATGTTGAGGGTTGTACACACTGAGTTTTCAAAACTCACCCCCTCCCCCTAAATTTTTCAGGTGTTCCTCAGTAGGCGGTTCGACGGATGGAGGGACTCGGAGGTGGCCAACTAGCTTAAAAAGTTTAGACTTAGTCTTTATGTAATTTTTAATATTTTGATTTTAAATTATTTCTTTTTTATTTGGGTTGTAATAAGGCCTTTCCTCTAGCTAATATTTCAAATTAGGATTATTTTTTTTTATGCTTTATATTAGAAGAAGAACATGGTTTTCCTAAACCATAACTGTTTTTTTAAATACTACGTTTCCGCAACTAAATTTTTAAATGACAAGTTTTCATAAATCATATGTTCTAAATAAAGCTTCCGCAACTGAAAAAGAGATTTTACAAAGTAATTAAAGTTTTTTTTTTTTTAGAAAGTGTTTCTAATGAAAATAAGGTTTTCGAAAAACACATCAATGTGACACGCCAGATTCAACCATAACATCTAGGCCGAGTTTGGGGTGTTACAGAAAATGCAGCAAAAAATAAATTTAGGGAAAAACCAGAAATTTAAAAATTTTCCAAAACAATATGTTGGTTGTGATACCTAAAGTAATAAACAATTAACCAAAATTGTACCTTTTTTATTCATTTAGGATGAGCGCTTCGACAAAGTAGTCTTCTCTGCTATCCTCAAGCTCATGTCTACCGAGTGTGGGCTCGCTTCGAATTAGAAAAATTTTCACAAAAATTACCAGTAGGGCAATTTTGTAATTTCTCTAAACTTTTGGGTAAGTTGTAAATTAGAAAAATATCTCTAGAAATTTTCTGGAATAATCACTTCAAAGAATTTTCCCTCTACAACTTTCTCTTGAATTCAAGTGTTTGTAAATAATGACCCAAGGCTCACTTTATACAGGGAGAGCTTAGAGAGTTCAACTATGATTAAACTTAATCACTTTAATATTAGATTAATATAATATTTATCAAGATAAATATTAGATTAAATTTAATATTAAATCTTATTAAAATAATAGAGTGTTTATCTACAAGATAAACATTAAATTTAATTTAATTTTAAGGTAATCACTTTAATATAAATTAATAAAATATTATCAACATAAGTATTAAATTTAATTTAATATTAAACTATTAAAATAATATTATTTTTGGAATAATTAATTTAAAATCAAAATCTTTGGTAGAGTCCTAATAGGAGTGTAGCTTTTCTACTGCTCAACCACCGATGACCAATTACCACCGGCCATCGGGACACCACCGTCGTAGCCATTGGCACCGCCATGTCCAGTGATGCAGGTCTGACACTCTTACGGCACCTTCAGCCAATTCAACTGCCGCTGGGTTGGTCCAGGTCAATGACGACCCAACCGATTCAGTTTAGCCATCGATTGGATCGTCGGCCCGGTTTCACATAGCGGGCCCAGTTCAACCAATTTTTGGGTCTTGGTCTTGGTTTTGGGCTCCCAGGCCCAATTTATGATCCCAGGTCCAATTTTCAAGTTCACTTACCTATTAGGGCAACTGTCTGACTTGAAAATTAACTTCTAAAAGTATCAAATTAATTTTAATTGATTTGATTAATTTAATTTTACTTGATCAAAATTAATTTTTCCAAAAATCACTTATATTTTCCAAATTAAATTTTCAAGAAAATTATTTAATCAAATTCTCCAGTTGAACAATTCTTACGACCACCTAATTTGATTCCACATCGAATAAATCGACTCAATTAAATTATCCCCAAAGTCGTATAATTATCTTCTAATTCAAATACAGTCTGATCAAGCTTTTGTTGAACTAGCGAAGGGACCAATCAGACATATACAATTAGGCTCTAGTGATAGCAATTATTACTATAAGCATCGTTTCAATAATTTGCAATTACTTAATCATGGAGTCAATCCATAAGAAGTACCATGATTGAAAACTCCTTATTGTATACTCTTTAAGAAAATAATTCATCCAACTACTTTGTCCAATGACCTCGTCATGTGTATGTTACCCTCATATGATATCCTTGATTCCTTTGAGTTAAATCTATTCACTTAATACAATCTTATTTTATCTCATTGTCACCATTGTGTCTTCTTAATGATTAATATGATCACTGTCAATAAATGACTGTGATAAATTGCTCATTCGAGAATAAGCAACCTATGGCCACGTTTCATATTTATCAACCCACACAATGTCCATGAGAGGATATCATTAACTCTTAAATTGAGCTATGAATTCCACTGTGATTAGTAAAGCCATGCCATACACAAGTCATGTACCCAACATACTGACTATGGGCTCGATCATCTTTAGAGCATAAGCATCCACTTATATCAAAGCACATGAGCTGCATACGCATGGTCAGTGACTAACTCAGGATTTAGGTAAATCATACCATGAACATCACAAGTTAATTAATTCATAAACGGATTTAGAATTAATTCATTTTGGGTCTAGTCCAATGTATCATTCTACAAATGAATACATTTATGTCTCCATTTGTGGAGTCAGCTGCTCTGATAGCCAAGACAAGCCATCTCCCTAATTGGAATTATAAACAACATAATAATCATTCTTAATGTTTGAATCAAATGCTCACTTTAATTCTTTTACGGGATTACGGACTCATTTAGATTATCTACTGAAGTAAGTCATTTTTCTCGTAATGTAAACGTTCTTTATAATGCCACTTATCTTCAGTTTGAACTTAGATAATCAATGAGCTAATATTTGCTTGTCACAATTTCACTATGCATGAAAAATATGAAAGATATAATAGTGAAATGTGAAATTAACTTTATTTATTTATTCATGATTCAAATAAATAGAAAACAATTAGATGTTTACTACAATATGGGCATATTTCCCAATAAAAGCCCACTCCTATGTTTCATAACCCTAAGTGCCAATTTATCATTAAATGTGATATTATGATATGTGATGTGTAAATATATATGTAGCTATAATGCTAGAGGAGTTGATAAATAATGCATGATTAATATGTACGTTCTTATAGTTAATCAAGTATGTGAATGTGCCTTAGTCGTTTTCATTTAATGTATGTTTTCATGTTTATTTAGTGGTTATTCCAATCATTCATTGACCTTGTTAAACTCACCTACTCTTTTCTAAACTTTGCAGATAGTTAGTGACTTCAGTGTGGGTGGTGAGGAAATCCAAGGGAGTGATCCAAGCTAGGCTATTTTTGAGTAGGTGATTTATTATTATTAATGTAACACCCCTATCCTGTAACCGTCGCCGAAATAGGTAAGGGGCATTACCAGACAGACAGAACATTAGAGATTAATACAGAATCACAGATATCACATAATATTAATGCATAAGCAAATCAACAATTCATCCCTTATGGAGGTCTCCAAGACCTAAGACATACTTTTAGAAAAGGTCGGGACTAAACCGAACACATTCAAAATTTTTAGAAATTAAAAACAAAATTTCAATTCTGTTGAGGTCACACTCCCGTGTGATCTGACCGTGTCCCTTACACGGGCACCAGACACACCCATGTGATCTAGCCGTGCCAAAACAGAGTATATATACTAACATTTACACACGGCCAATAGCCACGCCCGTGTGATATGGCCGTGTGAAACTTAGCTAGCTACTGACTTAAGCCCACGGCCATATGACACTCCCATGTGTCTTAACCGTGTGACTTTAAGAGGTTACGGCTTTGCATACACGACCACAAGGCACGCCCGTGGTCCCTGACCGTGTGGCACAATGCAGGCTTGGTTTAAGCCAACTTGTCACCCCTATATGGGACATTCCTATAAGTAATATTAAACAACCTTCATGCCAAAAATTTCAACCAATACAATGCTTAAAACATGTTTCATTACAACTAAATCATCATCATTCAATAACCTATTCAAATTTATACCCAAACACATTAAAAAAATCATATTACAACAACATGCCAAAATGCTCATTTCATAGCTCACTTATGGCACCTTCTAATTCATGCTTAAACTTACCATTTCTTCAACTTGACATATTTCAAAATGACCACCATATACAAGGACATATAACCATTACAAGCATACACAATTTGGCATCACCAACCAACACCAAAACTATGCACAACATATCATTTGCTAGCCAACTCTCATAGCATAACATATATACATATCAAAGCTTAAATACATAAAGATTCTAGCCTATACATACCATACTTAAAAATATTTACACTTTCAAAAGTACCAAAATGCGTTCGATAGTATGGTAACAATCCTCGACTATCCCCGAGCCTTTAGTAGCTACGATAACTGTAAAACAGACAGAAATCACACAGAGTAAGCTACAAAGAGCTTAGTAAGCCACATACAACTAGTCTAGCTATTAAAGCATATAAAGTAAAAGTCAATAGCAAGAATTCACAACCATTTCACAGAGAAATTCATGAGCCTAACCATGCTCATTTTCTTGTATACATGTCATGTTTCATTTCCATGATTTCGTACATACTTCGCATTCATTATTTCACAGAAACAGAGTCTTTCATATTCAGAAATTTAGTGCGATACAAACGAACCTATATAGATTATGTATTTCATATATTCATTCCCATATCTCGTACTCTATCATCATATGGTTCAGAAACAATACAGATACTCAATAACGGGTACAATGCCGACGTCCTAGACGTGGTCTTAGATGTAATTCGGTATCGATGCCTCTGTCCCAGACAGGGTCTTACACGAAATTAGATACAATGCCGATGTACCAGACATGGTCTAACACGTAAATCTCAAATTCAGGCCTGTGTCACAAACACGGTCTTACACGATATCTCAGATCGATGTCAACGTTCCTTTAGAATCATACAGAGCTTTTCAAATACTAGCATATTATCAAAATTTACTCGGAATTCATTCATCAGGCTCTCACAGCCGTCCAATACAGATTATAACTAGTATATACAACATTCAATCAATTTAACACGTAATCATATTTTGACTTACCTCGTACGAATTTCGGACGAAAATGAGTCGACTATTCGGCTATTTTGGACTTTCCTCAATCAAAGTCTGATTTTCGTTGTTCTTGATCTAATACAATTCAAATTCAACCATTCAATAGTTCATTTCATTCAATTCAATTCATATACACACATTTAGGGCACTTTGCATTTTAGCCCTTACATTTTCACACTTTGACAATTTAGTCTTTTTTGCATAAAATCACAAATATGCAAAATCTCTTTGCAACAAGGGCTAGCAAAATTTTCATGGCTTCTATATAAGCCCACACAACATGTTTATTTCATATTTTTGTCCCCTAAGACATCATTTTCACAATTTAGCCCAAATAGCTCAATTTCATCAAAAATTCAAAGACAAAACTTATAAATCATCTACCAAGCCTTCATAATTCATCCAAAAACATAACAAAACTCATGATATCAACAATGGCATTTCATGAAATCATTAACAAAAACATAAATCCAAACATGGGCTCGGTGGAACACGAAGCAATGATCACAGAAATGTAGAAATTATAAAAAACGGACCAAAGTACATACCTTAATCAACCAAATCAATGACCAAACCCTAGGATGGTCTTCGTCTTTCTATTTTTTTGATATAATCGGCTATATGGATGATAATAGTGGCCAATTCCATGTTTTCATTTTATTAAACAACATTTATTAAACCTTTTACTAAAACATCCTTGCATTTAAACATTAATAAACCATTTACTAATGTCCAACAAAGTCATTTAATACATTACATGGTCAAATAATCACATAAGGACTTATTAGTCCAAAGCCATTTCAAATACATACATTAAACATGTAACATGCTAATTTCACCTTTTTATGCGATTAAATCCTTTTTCAATATTCAGTACAAAAACAGACAAATTAAATCACAGAAACTTCGCAGATATAAATTCACATAACACAGACATAGAAAATAATATTAAAATATTTTTCTAACTTGGAGAGGTGGTCCCGAAACCACTATTCTGATTAGGGTCAAAACCGGACTGTTACAATTCTCCCCCTTAGGGATTTTCGTCCCCGAAAATCTTACCATTAAACAGATTCAGATATTATTGTCTCATGGCATCTTCAGACTCCTACGTGGCCTCTTCAAATCGTGTCTATGCCACATCACTTTAACTAACGGAATCATCTTATTACGCAGTTCTTTAATCTCACAAGACAGAATGCAAATCGGTTCTTCTACATACGACATATCAGACTGTAGTTCAATCTCAAAAGGGGATATCACATGAGACGGATCAGATCTGTATCTTCGAAGCATAGATACGTGAAATACATTATGAATCTTTTCTAACTCAGATGGTAGCCTCAATCTATAAGCAACCGGCCCAACTCACTCAACAATTTCATACGGTCTGATGAACCTCGGACTCAACTTACCCTTTTTACCAAATCGGAACAGTTTCTTCCATAGAGATACTTTCAGAAACACTTTATCACTGATCTCAAATTCGATATCTTTTCGTTTTAAATCCACATAAGATTTTGGACAATCAGAGGTAGCTTTCAGACTATCTCAGATTACTTTCACTTTCTGTTCTGTTTCTTTTATCAGATCAATACCATAAATCTTATTCTCACTGAGCTCAAACCAGTATAACGGAGTTCTACACTTTCTACCGTATAAGGCTTCGTACGGTGCCATTTTAATGCTTGATTGAAAGCTATTATTATAAGCGAATTCAATTAAAGGTAGATATTGTTCCCAAGTACCTTCAAACTTAAGAATGCAACATCTTAACATATCTTCGAGTATCTGAATAATCCGCTCAGATTAACCATCTGTTTGTAGATGAAAAGCAGTGCTAAAATGCAACCTAGTACCT
Organism: Gossypium anomalum; assembly: GCA_025698475.1. Classification (NCBI taxonomy): domain Eukaryota; kingdom Viridiplantae; phylum Streptophyta; class Magnoliopsida; order Malvales; family Malvaceae; genus Gossypium; species Gossypium anomalum. Next base: position 31,314,986 of record CM046967.1, read on the forward strand.
AAAGTATCTTGCAATTTCCTTCAGAACCGCAATGTAAATCTCGGGTCTCTATCTAATACTATCGACAATGGCACACCATGCAACCTCACGATATCAGAAATGTACAACTCAGCTAGTTTGTCGAGTGAGTAATCAAATGGAATTGGAATAAAATGTGTTGATTTCTTCAAACGATCAACTACAACCCAAATTGCATCTTTCTTTATTGGAGACAGGGGCAAACCCGAAACAAAATCCATGGTCACTCGATCCCATTTCCCTTCCGGAATCATAATTTGTTGTAACAAACCAGATGGCACCTAATGCTCAGCTTTAACTTGCTGACAGATTAAACATTTAGAAACAAATTCAGAGATATCTCTTTTCATTCCCGGCCACCAGTATAGTTGTTTCAAATTATTATATATTTTTGTATTTCTTGGATGTATAGAAAATCTACTATTGTGAGCTTCACTCAAAATCGTCTGAATTAACTCCGTATTTCTCGGTACACAAAGTCTATTTTTGAATCTTAAACAATCATCAATATCAATTCAGAATTCAGAATCACAATGAGCTCGTTTTGCTATTAATTTATTGTCAGATTTCTGAGCCTCGCAGATCTATTGTATAAACAAGGGTTTTACTTTCAGTTCGGCACAAACCAAGATATCATCAGACAGTGCTAAATGAGCATTCATAGCACACAATACAGACAATGATTTCTGACTCAGAGCATCCACTATCACATTTGCTTTGCCCGGATGATAATCAATAACTAGCTCGTAATCTTTTAACAGTTCTAACCATCTTCTCTGTCGCAGATTCAAATATTTTTGCGTCATTAAATACTTCAGACTTTTATGATCAGAAAACACGTGACATTTCTCACCAAATAGATAGTGATGCTAGATCTTCAAGGCAAACACAATAACAGCTAACTCGAGGTCGTGAGTTGGATAGTTCTTTTCATGCGACTTTAGTTGTCTTGAGGCATAAGCTATAACATTTCCTTGTTGCATTAGAACACATCCCAAACTAATCAACGAAGCATCACTATAAATCACAAATTCTTTACCCGATTCAGGTTGTACTAATACCGGAGCTTCAGTCAACAAAGTCTTTAACCGATCAAAACTGATCTGACATTTTTCAGACCAATCAAACTTTACAACTTTTTATAGTAGTTTTGCCAATAGAGTCGCAATCATCGAAAAACCTTTCACAAAACTTTTATAGTAACCAGCAAGCTCCAAAAAACTACGGACTTCAGAGATATTCCTCGGAGGTTTCCAATCCAAAATAGCTAAAATTTTGCTCGAATCTACCCGAATACAAAAGGCTGATACTATATGACCCAGAAAACCAACTTCTCGTAGCCAGGACTCACACTTACTGAACTTCGCATACAACTGTTTATCTCGCAAAGTCTGTAGCACTATTCTTAGATGCTCAGTATGTTCGGATTCATCACGTGAATAAATCAATATGTCATCAATGAATACCACAACAAATTGGTCTAAATACGGTCTAAAAATTCTATTCATCAAATCTATAAAAATAGTAGGTGCATTAGTCAATCCGAAAGGCATAACTAAGAATTCATAGTGATCGTACCTCATTCTAAAAGCAATTTTCAAAATATCTGAATCTTTCACTCGCAACTGATAATAGCGTGATCTCAAATCTATTTTTGAAAACACAGTAGCTCCTTTTAACTGATCAAACAAATCATCCATTCAAGGTAGAGGATACTTATTCTTTATAGTCACCTTGTTCAACTGACGAAAATCTATACACATTCTCATCGTACTGTCTTTCTTTTTATTAAATAGAACCAGAGCACCCCAAGGTGAAAAGCTTGGTCCAGTAAATCCTCGATCGGTTAATTCTTGCAACTGAGACTTTAGTTCTTTAGTTTCGTCGGAGCCATTCTATACGGAGCTATCGAAATCAGAGTTGTACCAGGTACCAATTCAATGCCAAATCTACCTCCCTAACTGGAGGTAATCCCAGAAGTTCTTCAGGAAACACATCAAGGAACTCACAAACAACAGGCACAGATTCAACTTTCTTATCATTCACTTTCGAGTCTAACACATAAGCTAAGTAGGCTTCACAGCCTTTCTTCACATACTTCCGTACTTTCATTACAGATATCACAGCTGGTAGTCCATTCAGATCACTAGACTCAATTCGAGTTATCTCATCATTCTTACACCTTAAATCAATGACTTTTTGTTTGTAATTCACAATACCATCATGCAAAGTTAACAAGTCGATTCCCAGAATTATATCAAATTCGTCGAATGGCAAAAGCATCAGATCAGTAGGAAAATAGATATCTCGAATCAATAACGGGCAATTTTTGCAGACTTTATCAACCAAAACACTTTTGCCTAAAGGGTTCGATACTCTAATTACAAATTCAATAGACTTTACAGGTAAAGTCTTACTGTGCACTAAATTCATACAGATATAAAAATGCGTTGATCGAAGGTTTATCAATGCAATCACAGAAGTATCATAAAGAGTAAAAGTACCAGTAATCACATCTGGAGACGAAGCTTCCTCACGAGCTCGGATAGCATAGGCTCTGGTAGATGCTCTGGCCTTAGATCTAACAGTAGTATCCCTAGTAGCTCTTTGACCACCACTTGCATTTCCCGTATTTCTGGAAGTCTACTTCTAGCTGAGGTGTTACTCGGTCTCGAATTCTGTACATTCTCTTGCTCAACAGGTTCAGAACAATCTCTTACAAAATGGTCCAGAGATCCACATTAGAAACAAGCTCGGTCATTCAATCTACAATTTCCCGGATGTCTTTTACCACAGTGTTTACATTTAGGTTTCTCAGATCAAACATTCCTGACACTTGCAATAGAAGTAGCAGGAGCTCTGAAATTCGAATGCGATCTAGCTCGATCTCGATTTGAATGTCCTACATCAGCCTTTAAATGGCTATGATCACTTCAAAATTTCTTTGACACAGACTGAAATGATCTACTCGAAGATCTCTTTCTAGCATTTCTAGCTTCAGAATAAGCTTTTCTTTTCTCTTTACTTAATTCTTCAGCTTTACAAGCTCGCTCAACGAGCACTACCATTTCTTTAATCTCTAAAATCCCAACTAACAGACGGATATCTTCATTTAGTCCATCTTCAAAACTCTTGCACATTATTGCTTCATTTGATACACATTCCTGAGTATACTGGTTCAATCTCACAAATTCATGTTCACATTCAATAACAGACATACAGCCTTATTTAAGCTCGAGAAACTCTTTACGTTTCTAATCGATACATCTCTGACTAATGTATTTCTCTGAAATTTAGCTTGGAAGAAATCCCAAGTAACCCGCTCACTAAGAACCACAGATATTAAAGTTTTCCACCAATGGTACACCGTATCTCTCAGAATGAAATGACATATATTTCACATTCTTCAAAATTTAGAGACGTTTCATCAAACACTCGTATTGTATTCTCTAACCAAAATTTGGCTCTTTCAGTATCATCATTCATTGTAGCTCAGAACTCTTCAGCCCCATACTTTCTAATCTTATCAACCGGTGGTCTACTTAACTGAATCGAATTCACTAAGGGCATAACAGGAATTTGAGAAGGATTAACTGGGGGTGGAGGTTGTTGTATAGTCAGATTGGTTCTAATATACTTAGTGAACCAATCATTCATCATCTGATAGAAGGCTTGCTTAGCTTCGCTATCACGGCTACTCGTAGCCGGTCGAGAATTATCTTCCACCGTCCCTTGCGCGGGAGCAGGCGCATTACTTTCAACATCGTCAGCTACAGCTCTATTGGGATCCATTGCTATATAAAAGCACATTTAAATGTCAGGATTCATCACACTATCGCAGTTTCAGAGATATGGCATGTATAGATAGACTCACATATGCTATGGTAGTCCTAGAACTGACTAAACCATAGCTCTGATACCAAGCAAATGTAACACCCCTATCCCGTAATTGTCACCGGAATAGGTAAGGGGCATTACCAGATAGATAGAACATTACAGATCAATATAGAATCATTGATATCACATAATATTAATGCATAAGCAAATCAACAATTCATCCCTTATGGAGGTCTCTAAGACCTAAGACATACTTTTAGAAAAGGTCAGGACTAAATCGAACACATTCAAAATTTTCAGAACTTAAAAAAAAATTTTCAATTCTGTTGAGGTCACACACCCGTGTGATCAGGCCAGGTGCCTTACACGGGCACCAGACACACCCATGTGATCCAGCCGTGCCAAAACAGAGTATATATACTGACTTTTACACACGGCCAATAGACACGACCGTGTGTTATATTCGTGTGAAACTTAGCTAGCTATTGACTTAAGCCCATGGCCATATGACACGCCCATGTGTCTTAACCGTGTGACTTTAAGAGGTTACTGCTTTACATACACGACCACAAGGCACGCCCGTGGTCCCTGACCGTGTGGCACAATGCAGGCTTGGTTTAAGCCAACTTGTCACCGCTATATAGGACATTCCTATAAGCAATATTAAACAACATTCATGCCAAAAATTTCAGCGAATATAATGCTCAAAACATGTTTCATTACAACTAAATCATCATTATTCAATAACCTATTCAAATCCATACCCAAACACATTAAAACAATCATATTACAACAACATGGTAAAATGCTCATTTCATAGCTCACTTATGGCACCTTCTAATTCATGCTTAAACTTATCATTTCTTCAACTTGGCATATTTCAAAATGACCATCATAAACAAGTCCATATAACCATTACAAGCATACACAATTTGGCATCACTAACCAACACCAAAACTATGAACAACATATCATTTGCTAGACAACTCTCATGGCATAACATATATACATATCAAAGCTTAAATACATAGACATTCTAGCCTATACATACCATACTTTAAAATATTTACACTTTCAAAAGTACCAAAATCAGTTCGATAGTATGGTGACAATCCTTGACTATCCTCGAGCCTTCAGTAGCTACGATAACTGTAAAATAGACAGAAATCACACAGAGTAAGCTACAAAGAGCTTAGTAAGCCAAATACAACTAGTCTAGCTATTAAAGCATATAAAGTAAAAGTCAATAGCAAGAATTCACAACCATTTCACAGAGAAATTTATGAGCCTAACTATGCTCATTTGCTTATAAACATGTCATGTTTCATTTCCATGATTTCGTACATACTTCACATTCATTATTTTACAGAAACAGAGTCTTTCATATTCAAAAATTTAGTACGATACAAACGTACCTGTATAGATTATACATTTCATATATTAATTCCCATATCTCATACTCTATCATCAGATGGTTCAGACAAAATACAGATACTCAATAACGGGTACAATGCCGATGTCCCAGACATGGTTTTACATGTAATTCGATATCGATGCCTCTGTCTTAGACAGGGTCTTACACAAAATCAGATACGATGCCGATGTCCCAGACATGGTCTTACATGTAAATCTTAAATCGAGGCCTGTGTCCCAGACACTGTCTTACATGATATCTCAGATCGATGTCAACGTTCCTTTAGAAACATACAAAGCTTTTTAGATACTAGCATATTATCGAAATTTACTCGGAATTCATTCATTAGCCTCTCACAGACGTCCAATACAGATTATAACTAGTATATACAACATTCAATCAATTTAACACGTAATTGTATTTTGACTTACCTCATACGAATTTCGGATGAAAACGAGTCGACTATTTGACTATTTTGGACTTTCCTCGATCTAAGTCTGATTTTTTTTGTTCTTGATCTAATAGAATTCAAATTCAACCATTCAAGAATTCATTTCATTTAATTCAATCCATATACACAAATTTAGGGTACTTTGCAGTTTAGCCCTTACATTTTTACACTTTGACAATTTAGTATTTTTTGCATAAAATCACAAATATGCAAAATCTCTTTGCAATAAGGGCTAGCTAAATATTCATGGCTTCTATATAAGCCCACACAACATGTTTATTTCATATTTTTGTCCCCCAAGACATCATTTTCACAATTTAGCCCAAATAGCTCAATTTCATCAAAAATTCAAAGACAAAACTTATAAATCATCTACCAAGCCTTCATAATTCATCAAAAAACATCACAAAACTCATGATATCAACAATGGCATTTCATGAAATCATTAACAGAAACATAAATTCAGACATGGGCTCGGTAGAACACGAAGCAATGATCACAGAAACGTAGAAATTATCAAAAATGGACCAAAGTACATACCTTAATCAACCAAATCAATGACTGAACCCTAGGATGGTCTTCTTCTTTCTATTTTCTAGATATAATCGGCTATATGGATGATAATAATGGCCAATTTCATGTTTTCATTTTATTAAACAACATTTATTAAACCTTTTACTAAAATACCCTTGCATTTAAACATTAATAAACCATTTACTAATGTCCAACAAAGTCATTTAATACATTGCATGGTCAAATAACCACATAAGGACCTATTAGTCCAAAGCCATTTCAAACACATACATTAAACATGTAACATGCTAATTTCACCTTTTATGCGATTAAATCCTTTTTCAATATTCAGTACGGAAACAGACAAATTAAATCACAGAAACTTCGCAGATATAAATTCACATAACACAGACACAAAAAATAATATTCAAATATTTTTATTACTCGGAGATGTGGTCCCGAAACCACTATTTCGACTAGGGTCAAAACCGGACTGTTACAATTAATTTGAACTATGATAATAAGGCAATGTGGTTAGACTTTGGTTGATTATTATTATGGTCGTCATGGTATTGGTATTGTTTTGGTTGAGTATTTGCTATGTTGATGTGCCATGAACTGAATGCATGGTCAATGGACATTGAATAATGTGGTGGTTGATGCATGATGAATAGGAAATTGTTTTAGTGTGAATTTTGCCCTGTTTTGGAATGATTTTATTTGTTGAGTACAGAGGTATCGATAATCAGGCTAAAGTATTGATACTTCTGGGTTAATTTGAATGTGTAGGAAAATAGTAGCTTATTTGGGTATCGATACCAAATCTCGAGTATCGATACTTGGGGTAAAATTATAGATACTTTTGAAGTTGTATCGATGTTTACTGTGAGTTAAAATTTTATCGAGAAATAGAATGCTAATTTAGTACTGGTTTTCTAAGTGGTATCGATACCATCTATGAGAATTATTGATACCATTGAATGCGCATCGATACCTACGTGATTTATTCTAAATTTTTGTTAAGTGATCTTAAAGCATGCCTCAACTTGTTTTAAGCCCGTTTGATGTATGCTTAGCATGATTTTATGTTGCCTAGAGTATTATTGACTCAGAATCTCTATACGTGTTCAAATTTGATGATGTTTGCCTTCTAATGAGACGTTTTGTAATGTGTATGATGTGTGATGGTGGTGTAGCGTCCTGTTACTCAGACCCTGTGATCGGGCTAGATTTAGGGTATTACATAGCATGTTGTGAATTGCTAAAAGTAGCATGAAAAAGGTTGGACCTAAGCCCATTTTGATGGTTCACAAGGACAAGGGCAAAGGAAAGCTTAATGCTAAGGCAAAGCTTAAGGAAAATGGCAAGGCCAAGCCTAATAAAAGAAAAGTTGCATTGAAACCTAAAGGAGGAATTGTTAAGGAAGGAAAATGTTTCCATTGTGGTTAGCCTGGACATTGGAAAAGGAACTACCTTTCCTAACTTGAAGAGGTTAAGAAGGCAAAAGAAAGCATAGCGTCCACTTCAGGTATTTATGTTATTGATATTAATTTATCAACATCTACTTACTGGGTATTAGATATCGTTTGTGGTTCTCATATGTGTACCTTTGTACAGGGACTACAAAGGACTAGGAATTTGGCTAAAGGAGATGTGGACCTACGAGTTGGAAATGGAGCAAGAGTTTATGCATTAGCTGTAGGAAGACATATTTTATCATTTCCTAGTGGTCTTGATTTAATTTTGGAGGATTGTTATTTTGTGTAAAGTTTGACTAGAAACATCATTTCAATTTCTTGTTTAGACAAAATTAGTTTTGACATAATTATTAAGAATAATTATTGTCCATTTTATCTCGATAATGTTTTCTATGGTTCGACATAATTAATAAATGACTTCAATATTTTAAACTAAGATATGCCAATTTATAACATAAATACTAAAATTAAAAAAATAAATGACTTTAATTGAATTTGTCTTTGGCATTGTTGATTGGGCCATATAAGTGAGAAGTGCATATGAAAGCTCCATAAACATGGGATTTTGGACTCTTTTGTTTTCGAAACAATTGGATATATATGAGTCTTGCTTGTTGGGTAAAATGACTAAAACTCCTTTTAATAGTAAAGGTGAGCGAGCTAGTGGTTTATTGGGCTTAATACATATTGATGTATGTGGACCAATTGGAAACAAAAAAATATATAGACTTTTTCAATACCTATTGAGCTCTAATACATGTAGTTTTGTAGTAATTTTTGTTGAAATTCATACTTTAATTATAAAATAATTAATTTGCACTTAAATTATTAACATATTGAATTTTACTTATTTTATAATAATTTTTCACAAATTTGGTTTATTTTCGACAATTTTTGTAACAGCCCATTTTCATTGGTGTCGAAAATAGCAGTTTTGAAACTATGATGCCGACCATTTTAATATTTATTTAAAGTCTATGAGATTATATTAGGGTTGTAGTAAAGTTTCGTTAAGAAATTTTGAAGTTTAAATAGTTAATTAGGTAAAAAGGACTAAATCGTAAAGGTTGCAAAACTGGTTTCTATTAGTTAAAAAGGGCTAAATGGCTATGGAAAGGAAAGTTAATGTACTGAGATGGTAAATATACCATAATAAATATAGTGGATATTTATGGATAAGGTTTTATTGAATTTTTTATTAATAATAAGAGTAAAATGGCAAATTAGTTAATAAACATAAAATTAAATAAGCTAAAATCATCATCATCCTCATTTGGTTGTCTCCAAAACTGATTCTACCTTGAATGCTTAGCTAGGGTTAAATCAAGCTTCATTTCACCTTGCATGGTATGTATTCAGGCCTCGTTTTTAATGATTTTTATGTTTTTGAGCTCGTATTAGCTTTATCTTGCTAGCCTGGGGGTTAATTTGCAAAAATTGTTAAAGGGTGAAGGACTGTCCATGATTGTTTTTGAAAGTGTTTTGATGTTAATTGATAGATTATTACTGTTGGTCGTTAAACAAACATGTTTTGTCAAAGGATTTTTAGTAAATTTAGGGTTTAAGGACTTATTCATGAAAATAGTAAAATTTCATGTTAATATTATGAAATGATGATTTAAGTGGGTTGATATGAGTCCCTAAGAAATTTGGCTAGCTTGTATGGAGGGTTAAAATAGTTAAATTTCAAGTTACGAGCTTAAGGACTAAATTGTGAAAAGTTAAAATATTAGGGGTAATTTCATAATTTTACATAAATATGAATTATTTATTGAATTGAATACTTAAAGTATTAAATTGAATCAAATTATCTATTTAGATCAAGATAAACAACAACCAAACTTAAATCGAGAAAAAGGCTAAAGCTTTGAATTAGTCTCCAACTCTACTTCTACTACAATAGTTATCGAGGTAAATTCGTATAAATTATAATCTTATTAATGATAGTTTGATTGATTATCAGTTATATTGTGTTTGTTGTAAATTGACTTGAAAATGCATGTATATTGGTGCTTTGAGTAATTGATGTATAAGTAATCCCGTTTGAACCTTAGGAATTCTTAGGATACGAATGACATGTCATTAGGTATTTCATGTTTCGGGTGCTGGTCTTGAATATCCTACCAATGGCTGAGGTTATGCATTTGTTGTGGATTCTCCATAGCTTGTGTGAGTAGCATCGTGTCGCTAACATTCTGACCTATAGCTCGTGTGAGCAGACCTATTTCACAGCTCGTATGAGCACTATTGAAAAGGAAAGGTTACAATTATATAGAAAGACACACTACGTGTGAACATTTCTGAGTATCCAATGTAATTCTAAATGGTCCAATGGGTAACTAAAGGAAATGGCATGGTATGTATACAACTGGATATTGATTCATGATCTTATGAAGATGTTAATGTGATAAATGATATGTACATGAAACTCAACTTATGATATGGTTGAACTTACAAATATCATGCATGAATTTACTAACTTGTGAGTTTGATGGTGCTTATATAGGGTTTTACTAAGCTTATGGTCTTGGTAATGATGTTATGCTTATTTTATAATTTGCGCTTAAGAAATGGTAAGTTATGTTTGAGTTTATACGAGCTTACCAAGCACTAGTTGCTTACGTAGTTACTTTCCTTCGTTTCGTAGATTATCAAAAGCCCGATCGGTTGGAAGCTTGTTGGAGACCTATGTAACGCCCCATACAGGCATTCCACACCGAAACAGTGTACGAGTTATTACCAGAACATAACACATACCATTAAATAAAACCGAGACAAAAATATGGCATCCAATTGGATCATGAAACATTATAACATATGCCTTTAACAATATTAGCCAACTTCAATGGCTTTGTACAAAATACTCGATCACATACTGTAGCCAATATTTTAAGCCTAGGCAATTATGACACGTAACAAAATAACTAAGCCTACTATACATGCCATAATTCAAAATGTTTAGTTCAAATACCCAAAAATATTGATAGTGTAGGCAGATCTTCAACGATCCTTGACTCCTGTGCAAGCTGGACGACACTATAAGAAAAAAGAGAGAAAATAAAGTAAGCTTATAGCTTAGTAAGCAAGTATATAAATAACGAATAAAGAATTTAATATGATTACATAATAACTCAAGTGTATCTACTTTAAATTTCACTATTTACTCCACTTTGGTCAAGCTGTCTCTCCTACGTCATATTCACTAAATAAATCATAACTTGAGTTACAAAACTCGAAATCCAATTCCGTAAATTTTCCTTGAAACTAGACTCATATATCTACTTACTAATTTGTTTCTAGAATTTTTTGTCCAGCAAATTAGTACAGTTTATTAGTTAAATTCTCCCCTGTTTCAGGGTTCGACTACCCTGACCTCTGTGCACTACGAACCAAATTTCTCCCTGTACATAATTCCAACGACCACGAAATTTGTTTCCCTTAAAAATATACTCAATAAGGAACCCATGCAAGTAAAGTATGACTGTTAATAATATTTTTACAATTTATGGTGAATTTCTAAAGTCTGAACAGGGAATCATGTAGTCATTCTGAACAGGTCTCACGAAAATATAAATTTCTCAAAATATAAGATTCCTTTACTTACTCTGTTTCTTTTACATGACAATAGACTCATTAAGTTTTAAATTCATACTCATTCAGCCTCTAATTAAATTCCCATTATTTTTGGTGATTTTTCAAATTCACGTCACTGCATCTGTCTAAAACAGTATTATTGCTAATTCACTCTTTCACACTTTCTTTATATTAATCTCATTTTAACATGCATATCACAATTCATTTTCACCACATTTCATACATCACAAGTATAGGTCCATGATTACAATGTCACCATAAAGCCATCTCGTTGAACAATTCGGATCAATTCCCAATACTTGATGGTTTCAGCACACAGCTCCACCATCATATTTCATATAATTCGGCTCTCTTGTACACATGGTGAACACTTAGTATCACCCATGTGACCTAGCCAATTTATCTCGTAGCTCTCTTGTCTACATGGTGTCCTTCACTTGGAATCACACATGCGACATTTCTCCCGTAGCTCTCTTGTCTACATGGGATACTTCCCGTATCACACATGTGACCTAGCTACTACATAGTATCACGTAGCTTTCTTCTACACATGATGTGCACTCGGCACCATACATGTGACCTAGCCACGCTCCATCTATATTATTCAATCTTTCCGAATGTACAATAGGGATTTCTCTCTCTATTACTTATTTCCATTTTTCCAATAGTCAATTTATGCTTCAAAATCGGCTAAATTACATATATAATAGGCTGAAATATAAAAATGTAAATGAAGTTAATGTATTATTTACATACAAACTTACCCCGGTGCAAGATATGAAAATTTTGCAATTTAGTACAAAACCTTTTCCTTCCCCCGTTCGAGATCGATTCCACGCCTTTGTTGATCTATAACAACACATTTAGCTCATTTAACACTCATACTATTTATTTCAATCCAAAAATCACATTATGGAAAAATTACATTTTTGCCACCTAACTTTTACAAAATTACGATTTTTCCCCTAGGCTCGGAAATTTAATTTCAGCCCTTATTCTTATGTTTAATGACATGCTGATCATTTTTCTCTTCTATGGCAACATCAAGTTCTGACTCTAACACATAGTTATGAACAATAGGTATTTTTACCGATTATGTCGTTTTAGTCGTTTTCGCTAAAAATCACTTAGAAAAGATCGTTCTCCTAACTTCAAACATTTCGTTCTCCTAACTTTAAACATTCATATTCTACCATCAAACATCAAAATACATGCATATAATTCATGGGTAAATTTTTAAAAATAAACCCTAACTCGAAATAATGGTAGAAATAGGTAGACCGAGTTACGAGGATTTCAAAAATGTAAAGAACATTAAAAACGGGGCTTGAATGCACTTACTATTGAGCTTGAAAGCTTGAAACAAACCCTAGGTATGGAGAACCCTTGAAATTTCAGCCTAATGAAGAATACGGACAAAAATTGGCTTTTAATTTTGTTTTTAATTCATTTTAATAACTAAATGATCAAAATGCCCTTACTACTAAACTTTCCAAAAATTCCATCCATGTCCAATTTTGTCCATATTCTTAGAAATTGGTCAAATTTCTATTTAAGGCCTCCTTATTAATATTCCAAAGCAATTTCATACTAAAAACTTCTAGAATGCAAGTTTTGCAAATTATTCGATTTAGTCCCTAATATCAACTTAAGCACTTTATGCATAGAATTTCATCACGAAATTTTCACATAATCATGCAATCATATCATAAACCTCAAAATAATTATAATAACAATTTAATTTTTTTTTTAAATCTCAGATTCGTGGTTTCAAAACCACTGTTCTGTTTTGCGCCTAAATCGGGCTGTTACAGCTCTCTCCCCTTTTAGGGATTTTCGTCTCTGAAAATCTTACCTGTAAAGAGATTTGGGTACTATTTTCTCATGGCTTCCTCCGGTTCCCACGTAGCTTCTTCTACTCCATGTTTTTGCCATAACACGTTTACTAAAGCTATACTTTTCTTTCTCAACTGTTTTACTTCTCGAGCCAAAATCTTAATCGGTTCCTCATCATAGGTCAAGTCCGATCGAATCTCAATTTCTGTTGGAGAAATCACATGTGAAGGATCAGAACGATAACGTCGCAACATTGATACATGAAACACATTATGAATTCTTTCTAACTCTGCTGATAAGGCCAACCGATATGCCACTTGTCCAATCCTCTCAGTAATCTCGTACGGCCCAGTAAAACGCGGACTCAACTTGCCTTTCCGGCCAAATCTTAAAATCTTTTTCCATGGTGACACCTTCAAGAACACTTTATCACCCACCTGAAATTCAATCTCTTTTCTTTTAAATCAGATATGACTTTTGTTGATCCGCGACTTTTCGGCAATCACGAATTACTTTACTTTCTCTTCGGTTTCTTTAACTAGATCAACCCCATGAATCTGCTTTCTCACTAAGTTCAGTCCAATATAAAGGAGTCCGACACTTGCGACCATACAAGGCTTCGTACGGTGCCATCTGTATACTTGACTGAAAATTATTATTGTAGGCAAATTCAACCAAAGATAGATATTTCTCCCAACTGCCTTCAAATTCTAAAACACAGCATCTAAGCATATCTTCGAGTACCTGGATTACTCTTTCTGACTAAACATCTGTTTGTGGATGAAACGCGGTACTAAAGTTCAATTTTGTGCCTAAAGCTTCTTGTAACTTTTTCCAGAATCTCGAGGCAAATCTCGGATCTTTATCGGATATTATAGACATAGGTACCCAGTGCAACCTCACAATTTCAGCAATATATAATTCAACTAATTTATCAAGTGAGTAATCGGTACGTACCGGTATAAAGTGAGCCGACTTTGTTAACCTATCAACCACTACCAGACAGCATCCTTCTTTTTAGGAGTCAGAGGTAACCCGGTTACAAAATCCATGGTAATCCTATCCCATTGCCATTCAGGCACCATTACCGGTTGGAGTAATCCTGAAGGCACTTGATGCTCAGCTTTTACTTGTTGACAGATCAAACACTTGGTTACAAATTCAGAAATGTCCCTTTTCGTGCTTGGCCACCAATATAACTTCTTTAAATCATTATACATTTTTGTGCTACCAGAGTGAACTGACAAACAGCCACTATGTGCCTCATGTAGTATTTTTTGAACCAATTCATAATTTTTCTGTACACAAATCCTATCTTGAAACATCAAACAGTCATCTGGTCCAACTCAGAAATCTGAGTCGTAACCCGATTCGCACTGAGTTTTCTTGGTTCGCAACTCACTATCGTTCTTTTGACATCACAAATTAGCTGGAGAAATAACAGTTTAACCCTCATCTCTACCAAGATTGACCCATCATCAGACAATGCTAGCCTCGTATTCATGGCTCTCAAAGTAAAAAGAGATTTCCTGCTCAAGGTGTCAGCAACTACATTCGCTTTTCCCAGATGATAATCAATCACTAGCTCATAATCTTTCAATAATTCAAGCCATCTCTGTTGTCGTAGATTCAAATCCTTTTGATTCATCAAATACTTCAAACTTTTGTGATCAGTAAAAATTCGACATTTTTCACCATACAAATAATGTCGCCAGATCTTCAAGGCAAAGACAATAACGGCCAATTCTAATTCATGCGTATGATAGTTTTTCTCGTGCGATTTTAACTGTCTCGAGGCATAAGCTACCACTTTACCCTCTTGCATTAGTACACATCCAAGGCCTGTCAATGATGCATCACTATAAATTACGAACTCCTTCCTGAGCTCGGGTTGTACTAAAATTGGTGCTTCAGTCAATTGTGCTTTCAGCTTTTCAAAACTCTGCTGACATTTACCAGTCCATTCAAACTTAACATTCTTTTGCAGCAACTTAGTCATAGGAGAGGCAATCATCGAAAATCCCTCGACAAAGCGTCTAAAATACCCGGCCAGGCCTAAAAAGCTTCTAACCTCAGATACATTCTTTGTGGTTTCCAATCAACGGTTGCAGAAATTTTGCTTGGATCCACCCGAATACCATCACCTGAGACTATATGTCCCAAAAATCTGACTTCACGAAGCCAAAACTCACTTTTGCTAAACTTAGCAAATAGTTTCTTTTCTCTTAAGATCTGCAATATGGTTCTCAAGTGTTCGGCGTGCTCAGACTCATCTCGAGAATAGATTAGGATGTCATCTATAAACACTACCACAAACTTATCCAAATATGGTCGAAAAATTCGGTTTATCAAGTCCATAAATATAGCTGAAGCATTTGTTAAGCTGAAAGGCATCACAAGGAACTCATAATGTCCATACCTTGTCCGAAAGGCGGTTTTCGGCACATTCGACTCCTTAACTCTCAACTGGTAGTAACCGGACCTCAAATCGATCTTTGAAAACACTGTTGCCCCCTTCAACTGATCGAATAAATCGTCAATCCTCTCGTGAACGGTACTTGTTCTTTATAGTCACCTTATTGAGCTAACGGTAATCAATGCAAAGCCTCATTGAGCCATCTTTTTCTTTACGAACAATATGGGAGCACCCTAGGGAGAGAAACTCGGTCTCAAAAATCCCTTGTCTGTTAACTCTTGCAACTGAGCCTTCAATTCTCTTAATTCAGTCGGAGCCATTTTATATGGAGCAATCGAGATCAGTGTAGTCCCCGGTAACAAATCAATGGCAAACTCTATCTCTCTGTTCGGAGGCAACCCAGGTAATTCCTCTGGAAACACATCTGGAAATTCACAGACTATCGGCACTGATTCAAGCTTCAATTCAGACATTTCAGTATTCATTACATAGGCAAGATAAGCTTTGCACCCTTTCTTTATGTATTTATATGCAGACATGCGCGAAATCACCATAGGCAATTTATTTGATTCATCTGTTTCAACCCACAGAATTCACCGTTTTCACATTTCAACTCTAATGTTTTCTGTTTACAATTTACCTTGGCATCATACAATGTCAACCAATCCATTCCCAAGATAACATCAAACTCATCAAATGGTGACAGCATCAAATTAACCAAAAAATAGTGACCTTGAATCATTAATGGGCAATTCTTGCAAACCTTATCAACTAGCACATATTGGCCTAAGGGGTTCGACACTTTAATCGCATACTCAGTAAACTCAACAAGCAACTTCTTATTAGACACTAAATTTACACAAATATAGGAATGAGTAGACCCGGGATCAATCAATGTAACAACAATAGTATCATAAAGAAAAAATGTACCAGTAATCACATCGGAAGATGATGCATCCTCTCGGGCACGTATGGTATAAGCTCTAGCAGGCGCTCTAGCTTCTGATCTCGCAGTTGAATCTTTCATTATAGTTTTACTACTAGCTCAACTTCCAGTATTTCTCGGTGGTCTACCTCTGCTAGCGGTAGTACTCTGTCTAGCACTCTGAAATTTTTCTTCTTTAACTTTCTCCGGACAGTCTCTGATAAAATGCTCACGAGAACTGCACCTGAAACAAGCTCGCTTGTTTCCCCAACACTTACCATAATGTTGCCTGCCACATTGCTGACATTCGGGTTTTCTAGATCGCACATTACCCACACTTGACACTGAAGTAGCTTGAGCTTTAGACCCCGAATATGCCCTACCACGATCTCTGTGTGAATCCCCAGCTGAAACTGTCATTTGAGGGTTTGTCTCTTTGGACCTCTTTGATTGAGATTGAAATGACTTGCTTATCGGCCTCTTTCTGGCATCTCGAGCCTCAATAGTAGCTTTTCTTCTTTCTTTGTTCAATTCTTCGGCTTTAAGAGCTCGATCAACCAATATTACAAATTCTTTCAGCTCCAAAATTCCTACAAGAACTTTAATGTCCTTATTTAGCCCATCCTCAAACCTTTTGCACATAATGGCCTCGGTGGACACACATTCCTGGGCATACTTACTGAGTCTTACAAATTCGCGTTCATACTCTGCCACAGACATCTTGCCCTGCTTCAATTCGAGGAACTCCTTCTGTTTTTTATCAATAAATCGCTGACTTATGTATTTCTTTCTGAATTCTTCCTGGAAGAAATCCCAAGTAACCATTTCTTTTGGCACCACTGCTACCAAAGTCTTCCACCAGTGGTAGGCTAAATCTCTCAAAAGTGATACAGCACACTTTAAGCACTCCTCGGGTGTACATGAGAGCTCATCAAATACACGGGTAGAATTTTCAAGCCAGAACTCCGCTTTCTCGGGATCATTATCGATCTTTGCTCTAAACTCTTCGGCCCCTTGTTTTCGAATCTTTTCAACTGGAGGCTTGTTCATTCTTGCCAAATCTATGCCTTGAGCAGCTACAGGAACCGTTTGAGGTATGGGAGGGGGTGAAGGAGGTTGAGCATTTGGGTTTGCTCGAATAAACTCAGTATACCAATTGTTCATCATTTAGAGAAAGGCATCTCGATCCTCATCTCCCTGTCTCAATGTCTCAGGTCTACTTTCTACAGGCGCGGTCCCTTGTGTGGGAGCTGGTGCATTACTAGCAGCATCATCAGTCGCAGTTCCGTCGGAATCCATTACTATATTAAAACAAAACACAGTTTAAAATAATCAGGAGTCATCACACTATCACAATATATTTATGGCATGTATAGCTAGACTTTTACACACACCATATTAGTCCGAGAACCGACTAAACCTTGGCTTTGATACCACTAAATGTAACGCCCTATACACACATTCCACACCGAAATAGTGTACGAGGTATTACTAGAACATAACACATACCATTAAATAAAATCGAGACAAAAATATGGCATCCAATTGGATCATGAAACATTATAACATATGCCTTTAACAATATTAGCCAACTTCAATGGCTTTGTACAAAATACTCGATCACATACTGTAGCCAATATTTTAAGCCTAGGCAATTATGACACATAACAAAATAACGAAGCCTAATATACATGCCATAATTCAAAATGTTTAGTTCAAATACCCAAAAATATTGATAGTGTAGGCAGATCTTCAACGATCCTTGACTCCTGTACAAGCTGGACGACACTATAAGACAAAAGAGAGAAAGGAAAGTAAGCTTATAGCTTAGTAAGCAAGAATAAAGAATTTAATATGATTACATAATAACTCAAGTGTATCTACTTTAAATTTCACTATTTACTCCACTTTGGTCAAGCTGTCTCTCTTGCGTCATATTCACTAAATAAATCATAACTTGAGTTCCGAAACTCAAAATCCAATTCCTTAAATTTTCCTTGAAACTAGACTCATATGTCTACTTACTAATTTCTTTCTAGAATTTTTGGTCAAGCAAATTAGTACATTTTATTAGTTAAAGTCTCCCCTATTTCAGGGTTCGACTACCCTGACCTCTATGCACTACAAACCAAATTTCTCCCTGTACATAATTCCAACGACCATGCCGTTTATTTCCCTTAAAAATAGACTCAATAAGGAATCCATGAATGTAAGGTATGACTCTTAATAATATTTTTAAAATTTATGGTGAATTTTAAAGTCTGAACAGGGAATCATGTAGTCATTCTGAACAAGTCTCATGAAAATATAAATTTCTAAAAATATAAGATTTCTTTACTTACTCTATTTCTTTTACATGACAATAGACTCATTAAGCTTTAAATTCATATCTTATTCAGACTCTAATTAAATTCCCATTATTTTTGGTGATTTTTCAAATTCACGTCACTACGTCTGTCCAAAATAGTATTATTGCTAATTCACTCTTTCACACTTTCTTTATATTAATCTCATTTTAACATGCATATCACAATTCATTTTCACCACATTTCATACATCACAAGTATAGGTCCATGATTACAATGTCACCATAAAGCCATCCCGTTGAACAATTCGGATCAATTCCCGATACTTGATGGGTTCAGCACACAGCTCTACCATCATATTTCATATAATTCGGCTCTCTTGTACACATGGTGAACACTTAGTCTCACCCATGTGACCTAGCCAATTTATCTCGTAGCTCTCTTGTCTACATGGTGTCCTTCACTTGGAATCACACATGCGACATCTCTCCCGTAGCTCTCTTGTCTACATGGGATACTTCCCGTATCACACATGTGACCTAGCTACTACATAGTATCGCGTAGCTTTCTTGTACACATGATGTGCACTCGGCACCATACATGTGACCTAGCCACGCTCCATCTATATTATTCAATCTTTTCGAATGTACAACCGGGATTTCTCTCTCTATTACTTATTTCCATTTTTCCAATAGTCAATTTATGCTTCAAAATCGGCTAAATTACATATATAATAGGCTGAAATATAAAAATGTAAATGAAGTTAATGTATTATTTACATACAAACTTACCCCAGTGCAAAATATGGAAATTTTGCAATTTAGTCCAAAACCTTTTCCTTCCCCCGTTCGAGATCGATTCCACGCCTTTCTTGATCTATAACAACACATTTAGCTCACTTAGCACTCATACTATTTATTTCAATCCAAAAATCACATTATGGAAAAATTACATTTTTGCCACCTAACTTTTACAAAATTATGATTTTGCCCCTAGGCTCAGAAATTTAATTTCAGCCCTCATTCTTATGTTTAATGACATGCTGATCATTTTCATCTTCTATGGAAACATCAAATTCTCACTGTAACACATAGTTATGAACAATAGGTATTTTTACCGATTATGCCGCTTTACTCGTTTTCGCTAAAAATCACTTAGAAAAGATCATTCTCCTAACTTCAAACATTCATATTCTACCATAAAACATCAAAATACATGCATATCATTCATGGGTAAATTTTAAACATAAACCCTAACTCAAAATAATGGTAGAAATAGGTAGACCGAGTTACGAGGATTTCAAAAATTTAAAGAACATTAAAAACGGGGCTTGAATGCACTTACTATTGAGCTTGAAAGCTTGAAACAAACCCTAGCTATGGAGAACCCTTGAAATTTCGGCCTAATGAAGAAGATGGACAAAAATTGGCTTTTAATTTTGTTTTTAATTCATTTTAATAACTAAATGACCAAAATGCCCTTACTACTAAACTTTCCAAAAATTCCATCCATGTCCAATTTTGTCCATAGACTTAGAAATTGGTCAAATTTCTATTTAAGGCCTCCTTATTAATATTCCAAAGCAATTTCATACTAAAAACTTCTAGAATGCAAGTTTTGCAAATTATTCGATTTAGTCCCTATTCTCAACTTAAGCACTTTATGCATAGAATTTCATCACGAAATTTTCACATAATCATGCAATCATATCATAAACCTCAAAATAATTATAATAATAATTTAATTTTTTTTAAATCTCAAATTCGTGGTTTCAAAACCATTGTTCCGTTTTGCCCCTAAATCGGGCTGTTACAATCTATCACAGTATCCAACAACCATTCTGCCAGTTTTTGAGTTATTTTGGCCAAGGTTATAAATGCCATATATAAGATCTTTTATAATGATAGTTCTTGAATAAGTTAATGATCCTTTTGGTATGCGTGTGATGATATGTAAATGGTTACATGTGATGTCATTGGTAATTAAAGGAACTAGGTTTTGCGCTTGGAATATGGCTATATTGATTTGTTTTGGTTAATGATGTCTTAGTATAAATGTGGTGCCTTTGAATGGCATATTGGTTAGATGAAATAGGATGTTTGAAATGGTATGTTTAGATGTGTTTGAATGATGCTTAAGTTTATTGAATGTGTGCACAAATGTAGTGGTTGATTAGGTATGTTTTGGCCTTCAAATGACTTGATTTTAGGGTCAAATTATGGAGCACTCGGCCTGGGACACGGGTTGTCATATGATCGTGTGACACACATAGCCTGGCTACACAGCTGTGTGACACACATGGCCTGGCTACATGGCCGTGTGACACACATGGCCTGGCTACACGGCCGTATGACACACATGGCCTGGCTACACGGCCATGTGACACGCATGGCTTGGCTACACGGCCGTCTGATGCACACGGCCTGGCTACATGGTCTTGTGTCACTTGTTAATTTTTGGTGTATCAAGTTAGTGTGTTACATGACCTAGCACACGACCTGCGACATGGCCTGTGTCACAAGTCAGAGAGTTACATAGTCTGGCACACGGCCTGTAACACGGTCGTGTGACCCAACTCAATGAGTTACGCAGTTTGAGACAGAGGCTGGGACACGGACATGTGTCCCTTTGTTCGATTGTTACATGGGTTGGGCTATGTCACACGGCTTGGCCACACAGCCGTGTGACCCCTGTTTTCAATATTTTCAACTTTTTCTCAAATCTTCTGATTTGTTTCAAATTAGTCCTTAATTGCTTCTAAACTATTTTTTAAGGCCTTGAAGGCTTGATTTAAGGCTCAAATGCATATGATTGATAGGTTTTTAATGAGATTTATTTATTTAATGTTAAATGATTTTATTAAGCTATTTTGATGTTAAATGTTGTTCAAAATTATTCGGTAATACTCTGTAACCCTAATCCGACGACAGAGATGGGTTAGGTGTGTTATAATTTTGTACAAAAGGTGAAAATTGGTTCGACAGTCACCTCGAAAGGCTTAAACCGTTGGCAATTTTCTACATCAAGTGAATCAAGAGCAAGGCTAATTATTTTTCTAGCCAAGGATGGTCCAATAATGATTATTACACATATTATAATTATAAGCTTAAAGAAGAAACTAGCCTAATTGTGCTAAGTAAAAAAGGATTGTTACAACAAAAAGAGGGTAGCCCAAACCGTCCGTAAAGTTGACCCAATCAATTGATTTTAGCTGATTTTCACACTTGCAAAACATTCCTTGAATTTCTCTTCAATGCCATTCAACCCCCTCCACTTTTCATGCCTTTTACTTTTTGCCCCAAGCTAAAATAACAAGTTTGAATCACTCAAACTTGCTTAATGCATGGCTGACCAAGGGAGAGGGAGTGGCTGATAATTCTGTGCTATTTTTAGCAGCCATTTCCACCTATAAATACCCCTCATCCTTTTTTTATTCCACACACATCTTTTCATTTCTCTCTTCCATTTCCTTCATTTTTTTCCCCATTTCATTTGTCCCCTTCCCTTATTGATTCCCACTCTTCAAAGAGAGCTTGAATTCCCCTTGGAATAACAACATTCAAGTGTTTGTGAAGGCCTTGAATCGATAGAACAAGTAGAGAAGAAGAGGAACGCACTAGTCTAGCTTTGGAGAAACACCGAGATTTGTTTCCTAGTTCCCTTCTTTTTTATTTTTCTCGTTTATGTTGTGATTATGAACATGAATATTTGTTGTGTTGTTATTCTTTATTTAATCAAAATGGCTTAAATTTAATTCGTGTTAGATTGATTGCATTCTATTCACTTAAATTACTAAAATCATGTTTGTGTTGTTATTAGGCCTTAGTAGATTGTTCAATTAAATAAAACCATGCTTAGGTTATGCTTGCATTACAATTGTAAGGTAACGAATAAATTAATTATTAATTGTAACAGCCCAACTTAGGGCCTAATCAGAATAGTGGTCTCGAGACCACAAATCTAAAGTCAAAAAAATTATTTTATTATTATTTTGATATTGTAGCATGATTATATTAGTGCATGAGAAATTTGGTAAGTTAATTTTTACGGGTTTGTGAGTCCAATTACGAAAAAGGACTATATCGCATAAAGTGTAAAAGTCCCAAATTGATAGCTAAAGGTGTTAAATTGCGATGGAACTTAAATTGGGAGTCTTTAAAGGGAAATTAGACCCTTTTAAGAGTGCTTGGCTGGCCATAGAGTCAAACGGGGGACAAAATT
This sequence comes from Gossypium anomalum, assembly GCA_025698475.1. Taxonomy (NCBI): domain Eukaryota; kingdom Viridiplantae; phylum Streptophyta; class Magnoliopsida; order Malvales; family Malvaceae; genus Gossypium; species Gossypium anomalum. Next base: position 31,337,995 of record CM046967.1, read on the forward strand.
TTCAAGTTTGGTATGTTAGGTGACTTATTTTGACTAAAATAAAGAAAGGATGATATCATCCCATTTTCACTTTCTTCACCACCAAAAATACCAACCATTGTGGGGGTTTTGAAGCTTGCAATTTGTAGCAACTTATCACCTCTACAAGTAAGTGATTTTCATGTCCTTTGTTGATGATTTTTTTATTTTTGAGACCCTAGAAGCATGAGCTTTCAAATAAGAGGTCTATTTTGCAAAAAAATTTTAAGAGTCTAGGGTTTTTCCATGAATGGATTTGTAATGGTTTTCTGAGTTTTTATGGAAGAATATGAGTCATAGTTGTGTTATAAATAACTTTGTAAAAGGTGTTAGCATGAAAACACCTAAAGGGACTATTTTGCATAAGTTGTAAAATAGGTGATAAGTGTGTGAAATAGTGAGAAATTGGTGATTCTATAAGAGCCAAAAGGTTTCAGTTAGGCTTGGGGTACGAAGAAATTCGATAAAAATTAATTTTTGAGTATAGAGGTAAAATGGTCATTTTGCCAAAGTCTAGGGGCAAAATGGTCATTTTACCAAAGATGTGAATTTATGATTTCCTAATTGTAATTAGTGACTAAATGAGTGTATTTTGCTATTATAGATCAAGATTTACCAAATCCAAACCTAGATCGGGGGAAGGCCAAGCAAATCGACTAAACCGACTAGTCGAGTACATTTTGTAATCCGAGGTAAGTTGTATGTAAATAATACAACTATATTGTTAATATATGTATTTGAGTTGTATTTGAATTAATATAGAATGAATTGCTCGATTGTGGAATTGAGAAAGTGTGATGATGATAGAGATAGTAGAGTTCCCGTTTAAACTTAGGAAATAAATCGGATATTCATGCCATGACATATGGGTTATTGTGAGCTAGTGTAAGACATGTCTGGGACATGCATTGGCCACATTATGAGAGCCAATGTAAGACCATGTAGTGGAAATGGTATTGGCATTGAGACGAGTGCTAGTGTAAGACATGTCTGGGACATGCATTGGGTACGAGATGTGTCAGTGTAAGACCATGTCTAGGACATGGCATTGGCCTCGATGATGATAGCCAGTGTAAGACCATGTCTGGGACATGGTATCGGCACCTTACCCCATGTTGAGGCTTATGGAATATCCAGTATTATTCTGAATGGTTCAAAGGTGAAAGTTATAATTGTGAGTTAATAAGGAAAGTATAACCATGTTGTGAGTGATACAGGTACCTAATTGGTACGTATGAGAAATGAGCTTAATATATAGTATGTGAATTGTATAGATGGTAATGAGTAAGTTATGCTTATTCCTACCTTTGTGTTATGAGTATGATGATCATTGATGAATTGTTATTGTATATTTATTTATGTGCAACTTACTAAGCTTTTATGCTTACTCCCTTTTCATTCCATTTTCTTACAGTGCCGCCTATCTAGCTCAAGGATCACCGAAAGTCAGAGATATCGATCACACTATCATTCGAAGCATTTGATATAATTGGATTTATATTTTTGAATATGGCATGTATAGGGCTTAGACTTGATTATTTTGTGTCTTTGAGAATTGGCCAAATGTGTTGGCTTGGGAGAGGTCCAACACTTTGTATTAAGCCTTGATGTTGGCTAATATTCATTTTGATTTTATGCAAAGATGTTATTTCCATGATTAAGTAAAAATTGCATTATGAATGAATATCTATTTTGACTGATTTGGTTATATGAATTGTGGTTATTTTAGTATTGGTTGGCTTTGTATGGAGTTATGTAGCAAGGGTAGCAATGAGGCTTGGTAAATAGCCTTATATTGTCCATACGGATAGACACACGGGCGTGTGTGACACACGGTCAGCCCCATGGGCATGTATTCCAGTCGTGTCTCCCCTGCACGTAAAAATTCCAAGTTAAAATGCATGGTAATAAACACACGGGCAGAGACACAGTTGTGTGTCTCAGCCGTATGGAGGACACAGTCTAGTACACGGGTGTGTGCCATGGCTGTGTGACATTTTAGGGATGCTGACGTCAGAAACAGAATACCCAGGTTTTCGCACACTGGCTAGGACACGGGCATGTCGTGGCCGTGTGAGGGACACGGGCCATTGACACGAGCGTGTTTCTAGTGGTGTGAAAACCCCTGTAGGTGTGAATTTGAAATTAATTTTACACGGGTGCGGAACACGGGCATGTCCTAGGGTTCTTAGGCTGTGTGAGACACAGGGGCCATCAGCACGACCATGCTGAAATGGTCACACGGACATGTTTGCACAGCTCAGTATCAGTGATGATGGGAGTCTTTTGGCCGAGTTGAGAGTAAAACTGGTAATGTTTGATCAGATCAGATCAGCACAGCTAGAAGACAACAAGTTAATGAGGAAAAGAGAAATGGTACAAAAGGATTCAGTAGAAAATTTCAGTGTTAATGATCATGGTTGTTTGAGATTTCGGAATCAAATTTGTATTCCGACTACTTCTGAGCTTAAAGAGTTAATTCTTCGAGAAGCTCATGATAGTCCATTTGCCTTACACCCCAGAAGTACGAAGATGTATCGTGATTTACGAGAACTATATTGGTGGCCAAGGATGAAAAGAGATATAGTTGAATATGCGAGTAAATGTTTGACTTGTCAGCGAGTAAAGGTAGAACATCAAGTTCCTACTGGACTACTTCAGCCTATTAATATTCTCGAATGGAAATAGGATCGTATCATGATGGATTTTGTTACGGGATTGCCACTATCGGCGAGCAAAAAGAATGCTATTTGGGTGATAGTTGATCGACTTACCAAGTCCGCTCACTTTATAGCAGTCAGAACATATTGGTCATTGCAGAAGCTTGCAAAAGTGTATATCCGGGAAATTGTTAGATTACATGGTATTCTGGTATCAATAATTTCAGATCGAGATCCTCGGTTCACATCAAGATTTTGGAGACAGCTACATGAATCATTGGGTACTCGACTTAACTTTAGTACAGCCTTTCATCCGCAAATAGATAGACAGTCCGAATGGGTAATTCAAATATTAGAAGATATGCTTCGGGCTTGTATAATTGATTTTGAATCAGGTTTGGAACGTTATTTGCCATTAGCTGAATTTGTCTGCAATAATAGTTTTCAATCTAGTATACAAATGGCCCCGTATGAAGCACTGTATGGTCGAAGGTGTAGATCACCGGTATGTTGGACAAAATTGAATGAAAGAAAAGTGATTGGGCCAGAATTGATTTAAGAAACAGAGGAAACAGTTAAAAAGATCAAAGATAGATTGAAGGCAGCCTTCGACAGACAAAAGTCTTATACTGATTTAAAACGATGAGACATTGAATATTTAGTCGGGGATAAGGTATTTCTTAAAGTCTCTCCTTGGAAGAAAGTGTTGAGATTTGGCCGAAAAGGAAAATTAAGTCCTTGTTACTTGGGGCCGTACGAGGTTATAAAAAGAATCAGACCGATTGCTTATCGGTTAGCTTTACTTCCGGAACTACAGAAGATTCATGATGTTTTTCATGTTTCTATGCTACGAAGATACAGATCGGATCCTTCTCATATCATTTCTGTTGAAGACATTGAAGTTTGACCTGATTTATCTTACGAAGAAGAGCCGGTTCAGATTTTAGCACAAGAGGTAAAGGAATTAAGAAATAAATGAGTTCCCTTAGTAAAGGTTTTATGGAGAAGTCATAGTATGGAGGAAGCGACTTGGGAACCAGAAGAAATGATGAGAGCACAATATCCTTATCTTTTCTCAGGTAAATTTCGAGGACGAAATTTATTAAGGGGGGAGAAATGTAATGACCCAAAATTCACAGGCACCGAAAAAGTGAATTATAGGGCCTTCGTCTTAGTGAAATAAGCTCGAAAATAATTATTAGAAATATTTATGAGTTTAGTGGTGTGTCTAATTAGGTTTTAATTAGGAGAATTTATCTTAATTTAGAGTAATTAGCAGAAAGGCCTAAATAGGGTAAGAGGTAAAAGTTTAATTTTAAAGCAATAGAAAGTAAAAAGGACCAAAATGACAAATATGCCATTAAGTAATGGTTGAGGCGGCATAAAGGTATTAAAAATCTAAGATTTTATTTAGATTATATATATATATTATATTATATAATTGATTATTATAATTATTAACTGTTATGGTTTTATATTATTATTATTATTAGTAGTATTAAATAAATTAAATAATAGACAAATGGATGGTGATAATGAAATACATGTGTAAAAACTATATTTGTACACTTGTAATTTAAATACTAAAATTACTTATAATTTAAGTATAAAGATATTTGTAATTAAATAATTAAATTATGAGATTTTTGTACAATAAACAAATTGAATGATGACAATTATAATAAAAACATTGGCACATTTGTAATAAATAGATATATGTACACTTGTTATAAAATAATTTGTTTACTTAATATTAAAGTAATAGATAATTAGGTTAAATTATATTCTTGATAATTAAATAATTAAATAACTAAATTATTAGCTTTTTGTGTGAAAACAAAATAAATGATGACAAGTGTATGGTATTGATGGTGTACATTTGTATGTATTTGATTAAATACATAATAGATATTTAAAATAAATATATTATAATATATGATAATTAAATAAATAAAGTAAATAAAAGATAAAAGAAAAAGAAACAAATATAATAGAAATAGAAAGCATTCGAAAACAGCGGAGAAAAAGAGAAAGAAAAAGGGAAAGAAAAGAAAAAGGAAAAACTAGAGATTTGAAGCTTGAAGCTTTGATTGGTAAGTTAATTAAGTCCGTTTTAGTTAATTTTGATGTTTTAGAAGCTTTAAAGTAAGGTTTTATTGAAATTAAGTTGATATTTCAAGAGTTCATAGGTTTTCAAGTGGGGTTTATGTTGGACAAATTGTTGAAATAGGTATTTAATTGAATGAATTTCAAGTTAGAATTGACAAAGGGATTAAATTGTAAAAGAAACTATAAGTTTTGTGTTGTAGGGACTAAATTAAGAAAAATTCAAAATTAGGGATTTATGCTGAAAGTTTAATAGTTAGATTTGAGTTTGGTCAAAATTTGAATAGTAATAAAGTATAAATTGAGTTAGGAAAGTAAGTGAACTTAGTTAGGATCAAATTGAGAATAAGGAAGAAATTGAATAGAAATTCAATTATTATTGTAATATTAGTGTTGTAATTAATAGTATAATTATTTAATTTTTGTAGCTAATAAAGAATTCGAGGTATCGACACAAAAAGGAAAGGAGAAGGTCGTCGAGGAGTAACTGCAAAATTCGAGTTTGTATGTGACAGCCCTAAATTGACCCTAGTCGAAAAGTGGTTTCGGGAGCGCTAAACCGAGTCACCAAAGTATTTGAATATAATATTTATTGTTTAAAATATGTGGATATGAATGTGTGAAAGTTTTAAGCTTCGATTTAGTTGATTGCATGTGAATTTAGTTATAGGACTTAGGTGTGACACTTTTGAAATGTGATAGGTTAATCTATAAGGATCTAATAGTGCATAATGTCAAAAAAGTGTACTTGCATGTCAAATTAGCCAAATCTTGGATAGTGGCCGGCCATGTTATGGACTAAAACATATAATAATTATTTGTTGATTAATATTTTAGTGTTAAAAATAAAATATGGATAATAAAAGAATGTTGAATTAGTGGGAGGAGAAACCAAAGTTTCTCCATCCTTGCTTCTCATTGCCGTAACTAGAAGAGAAAGAGCTTGGAGAAATTCGGCTATGGTGGTTCTCTAGATTAAGGTAAATTCAATGATAATTCATGGATTTTTAACATTTTTGAGTTTGTCATTAAGTTTTTGCTTAACCCATGACCAAATTGGAATGGTGTGGTGTCTTGAGCCGTCGGCCATGGAAGAAAATGGAAGAAAATGGAAGAGATAAATGGTTGTTTTCATGTTTATTGACTAAGTTGCAAGTGGTTGTTAATTGTATGTAGTTTGAATAAATGAACAATAATAATAATAAAACATTTAGTAAATTGGTGTAATTGCCGAATTTGAACTATGAAGTTATTGAGTAATGTTTGTATATTAAATGATAGAATAGGGTCAATGTTTGGAATGTGATATGTATGAATTATAAGTTGGATTAAAGGCTATTATATTGCCTTTCATTTTCGGTAGTGTGCTTTGTCAAAGAAATTGAGGGTTGATGTTTAAATGATGTAAGTATAGGTATATTCGGCTTGTAGTTTTATAGATGTAATATGAGTATAGGTCGGAATGATGTTTAAGTACGAATGTATTTGGATGATCAATTGAAATTCTACCCATTTTATGGTTGGATATGGGTTTTGTACGAGTTAAGTTTCGATTAAGGTGGATTGTTTTAATGTCATTAGCATACTAAGTGTGAAGCTTTGTAATGATACATGTGATGGTGGATTGATTAAGGGTTTTATGAGGAAATTATGCCATAGCCGAATGTGTCTTAAAGAAGATGTCATATGTGCTTATCATAGATATATGAGTATTCGGCTAATGAATTAGAATTAATGTAGCATAAGTTTCCAATGTTCTTGCCGAATGAGTGTTTAATAATCAAGGAGTTGTTATTTAATGTTTAAATAAATTGGATAAGGTTTAATATGACTAAACTTGTTTAACATAGCTCAAGAGCATAAAGGGGCAACATCGGATAGAGGAAAAGCTAAAGTCACTTTAATAGCTAAACCGAGATTTGTTCGGAAGGATATAAGGTAAGTCTTCGAGTAATGGAACTTAGTTTATGATTTGTTTAAGTTATGACATATAAGCCTAACAAATAAACGGCGATATAATGATTCTACTTGAGTTATATATTGGGGTAATTAGTTTATACTTATGATGGACAAATTTAATGCGAATAGAGATCATGTTATGAAGCAAATCAAAATCATACTCTTTGAATGTGGTCATTGGGCCGAAAATGGCAATGGTTGATAAGTGTCTTGTGTTTGAATTCTAGTAACGAAAATGAAATCTAGATGTGTTATAATTTATGACATATGTGCATGATTATTCGAATGATACCCGGGCTAAGTCCCGAAGGCATTTGTGCTAGTGACTATATCCGGGCTAAGTCCCGAAGGCATTTGTTCTAGTGACTATATCCGGGCTAAGTCCCGAAGGCATTTGTGCTAGTGACTATATCCGGGCTAAGTCCCGAAGGCATTTGTGCTAGTGACTATATCCGGGCTAAGACCCGAAGGCTTTGTGCTATTGACTATATCCGGGCTAAGACCCGAAGGCATTTGTGCGAGTTGCTATATCCGGCTAAATTCCGAAGGTACTTGGATTTGGAAATGAGCGATCTTACTGTAATAATTTCAATTAATACGCTCATAAAAATCCAAACGATAAGGTATGTTTTGTATATGCATCGAAAAAGTTAATTCCTTTTAGATAGTATTCACTCTATTGATTAACAACTTCCGACCTTTAGTTAGGTTTGATCCCCTGTGTATGAATATACTGGTTGATGTGTGAAGTAAGTATGATTTTGGGAATATGCGTATATACAACTATTCAATTAGTCATATGAACACTATACTTTAATCGTAAATAATTTCATTACTTGAACTTACTAAGCCTTAAAATGCTTACTCTGTTACTTTGATTCTCTGTTTTATAGATTTTGTTAAATCACCATCGAGTTCGGGAGGGTCAAAGTCGAAGTCATCCACACTATCTCAGCCACTTTTTGGTACTCTCTTAGTTCTATTTTGAAAACGGCATGTATAGGACTGACCTTATTGTTAAATAAGTACTTTTTTTTTTTTTGGTAATGTATATATTCGATTGGCCATGCGAAAATGGCTTATATATTTTGAGCATAGCGTTATAATCATTTTGTATATATATGGTTATTGAGAGGTGTGGAAATGCCTGGCAATGATTAGCCATTGGAATGGTTAATCCGATCATATTTGGTGCTATGTATGTCAAATAGCTAGTTGAATCATGGAAACTATGAAATAGGTGAAATTTGCCTTAAAATAGATGCTGACAGCAGCAGTGGTGTGAGTTTGAAAAATCACTAAAAATAGTAGAAATATAATTAAATAATGAATAAATTATGTAATCGAATCTGGATGAGTCTATTTTCATATGGAAGAGCGAAACGACCATATGAGCCGTATTTTATGAGATGTTTAAGTTTTCGTGAAATAGGGCCAGAGCAATTACTGGATCCCCTATTTTGAATTTCGAAATTCACCATAAATTAACCAGAGATAATTAGAAGTTATTCCTTATATGTACAGATTCCTTTCTGAGTCTAGTTTCATTAAAAACAAACGGCATATGTATTGGAGCCCTGTACAGGGAGATATCTAGGTCGTAATGCATGAAGGTCAGAGTAGTCAAACCCTGAAACAGGGGAGACTTTAAATAATAAACTATACTAATTGGCCTGATCAAAAATTCTAGAAAACAATTTGTAGATGGATATATGAGTCTAGTTTGAGGAAAAATTTACGGAATCAGTTTTTGAGTTTTGGAACTCGAGATATGATTTTTGAGGTGACTGTGATGCAGTTAGCCAGCTTGTCTGGAATTGTAAAATGAACTGTGTAAATAAAAAAAATTAAGTCCGTTAACACCTCGTGTTTGACTCCGGCAACGGTCTCAGGTACGGGGCATTACATTGTATTACTATAATTCAAATTATTTATTTATTCATTAAATTTTAAATTAATTTATGTATATGGTAAGTAAATTATAAGGTAAGTGTTATTGTTGAATTGAATGAAAATTGAGTTGAATGATGAATATGTATTGAAATTGAATTGTATGTGGATTGAAATGGAAAAGTATATTGAATTGAGTTGTAATTAAATTGAGAATGAAATTGAAATTGAAAAGTAATATGGAATACCCTATTAACTAGTCGGGCTGAGTCGGATATAATTGGCATGCATAGGATTTGAAAAGTACGAGATTTATCGGCTTTGCTGATCAGGCACTTTATGTGTTGTATATCAGGCACTTTATGTGTCATATTTCAGGCACCTCGTGTGTCGTTTCAGGCACTTATGTGTCATATACTGATCAGGTACTATGTACCATTTTAGGTACAATGTGCCGCACTAGTGTGTTTGGGTTGGAATCTGTGTATCCGTCAAAGTCCAGGTTTGTTAATAGGGTAAACAACTGAAATGAGAAATTTAGGCATGAACTTAATGTTCATGTAGTGATTGAAATTGTACATGTGATATGTGATGGAAATTGAAGAATAGCTAAAAAAATTGTATTGTTATTGTTAATTAATGAAAGTTTAAGAATGAATTAATATTTAAGAAATTGGATAGTTACATGCATGGTAATTATAATTCTTTATTGCTATTATAATTTGGATTATGGTAATACTACTGAGTAAGGAATACTCAGCGTACGGTTGTTTCCGTGCGCAGGTTGATAGGAGTCCAGGGTCCCGGTCCAGCATCCGAATGATCTCGACTCTAGCATCAAGATTTTGGTGATGTTTTCTTCCTTTATGTGAAAGTGGCATGTACATGGGTATTATAATGGTTATTTTCGTATTAGGTTGTAAATAAAAGTATTTGGTGTTTTGATGTTTTAAACTAGTGAAATGGTAAAAAAAAAAAAATTGTTTATGGTATTAGTATGAATTAAAATGGTTTGAATGATTTTATGAATTAATTAGAAATGATAATTAAGTTATCAAGTCAATATGTTAAGTATATTTTAGGTATATTTGAGTATGTAAATGCATTGGTTGAATTACTGAAATTGGTATTGGTTGCTGTTTGAAAATTTGCAGGGAAGGTTAAATATTTATAAAGGGGTTATATTGAATTTTTTTTAAAAATGAATAAAAAAAAGAAGTAAAAAAATTATATGAACTTATGATTATATTATAATATGTTTGTTATTTATTTACGAATTATTTGTAAATTATCCGAAATGTCTGGTAATACCTTGTAACCCTGTTTCGATGACGGTTTAGGGTTAAAGGGTGTTACACAGCCAAAACATACCAATTCACACACATATCATACCATCTATCATCAACCATTTCAACTACTTAATTCCATATTCAAAACTTACCAAATCATTATGCCAAAATCATCACAACTTGCATAAGTTTCATATATATTAATTCATCATATTATCATCTACTTCATATCACAAAACACACCATTTAGTCATATCAACAACCAAGGAAAACATACCCAAAACAAGCTAATACATAAGGCATTATTTACAATACATATATCACTTACCAAGCACATCACTTAGGCCAACTTAACTGACTAAATACATGCCAACATTTTCAACTAAAGCAAGCCAAATCTCATGGCTATATCAAATCTCAAAATATATCATCAACTCACTAGCCTATACATGCCATATACCAATATCACAAGCATCCAAAATATGCCAACAAGTAGTTGATAGTGTGATGATGGTTCCCGATGATCCCCGATGTCTGAGTTAGCTTCGATAATCTATAAAACACAGAAAAATAACACACAGTAAGCTTCATAGCTTAGTAGTTTTGTAATTATTATACTCAACATTTCAAAATATACAAATCATCAATTCGTACAAATTGATATCTAATTCATAGTAATCAGCAAACCTTTCTTATACTTACTCAAGAGTTTATGAACAAGTTCATAATTTCTTCTATTTGAATTTCATGCTTTATATGTACATACTTGTACAATTTCATATCAAACTCATACCTTCTGGTGATATTGTCGAATACTCTATATTTTGCACACTAAATGCTAAAGCTTACCCAAAGCTATTATAATCTCGCACACTAAGTGCCTTTTATAGCCGAAACTATCTCAACTTCGCACACTAAGTGCCATATATTTATATATAGCCAAAGCTACTATAACCTCGCACACTAAGTGCCATATATATATATATATAGTGGAAGCTATTTCGATTCGCACACTAAGTGCTTTATATGCCGAAGCTATCTCGAAATGCACACTAAGTGCCAAACATAGTCGATTTGTCATCGTACGCAATCGTATTCGCATATATACAATTTATGCAATATCAAAGCATTAAAATATAATTGTAACGATGTCTATCACTACGAACTTACCTCGATCATACAAACAACAAAATTAGCCGATTAATCGAGTACTTTGTTCTTGCCTCGATCTAAGCCCGAGTTCCTCTTTTCTTGATCTATATGTATTCAAAATTAACCTATTTAATCACCAGTTCATTCAATTTAATCCACAAACACATAATTTTAGCCAATTTTCACTTTGGCCCTAAACTTTCACATTTTTTACAATTTAGTCCCTATTTAAAAAATACACAAAATTCACACAATTAAATTCAATTATATGCTAGTCGAATTTCCTAGGGACCCCTAACAGCCCAAAACTTTCATTTATTTCACAATTTAACCTCTCAATTTACACTTTTCTCAATTTAATCCCTAATATGCATTCTTACTCAAAATCACTTTACAAAACATGTATATCAAGCACCAAGCTTTCATAATTCATCATCAAACATCCAAGAACACATTAATTCATCAATGGCAACTTTCAAAATTAACAACACGTTCAAAAATTAGGGCATGGGCTAGCTATTACTCAAAGTAACGATCACAAAAACATAGAAATCATCAAAAATGGGCCAGAATTCATACCTTACTCAAGCTTCCAAAGTGTCAAAATTACTAAAGCTTCAAAACCTATCTTTTTTTCTAATATTCGGTTGAAGAAATGGAAAAGGATGGATACAAATTTGTTTTGTTTTATTTATTAACCTTTATTTTATTATTTACTAATATAACCTTAATATAAACCACTTAAAAACATCATATTAATGCCCATTTATGTCAAATTCCACTATCAAGATCTAGTTACAATATAATGACCTTCCATTTAATAAGCTATAACAATTTGACACCTTTATCAAATAGAATGCAACTTTTTCATTTTACGCGATTAAGTCATTTTTCTCAAATTAACCACTTAAACAATAAAATTATTTTACGAAATTTTCACACATATTGTAACAGTTCGATTTTGGGCCTAGTCAAAACAGTGGTTTTGGAACCACTAAACTGAGGCTGGGGAAATTATTTTTAATAATATTTTATGTGTTATAGCATGATTATATAAGTGCATGAAAATTTTGTGAAATAATTTTAGCAATTGCTTGCTTAATTTCGAAAAAGGACTAAATCGTATAAATTGCAAAAGATTTGTTTTACTAGCTGAAAGTGTTAAATGGCTATGAAGCATTAAATTAGAGGTCGTTAGTGAGTAAATAGACCACAAATTTATTAGTGGCTGGACATGGAGGCTTAATTCATGGAATGGTCAAATGTTAAGTGACTTAATTGATAATAAAATATTAACCTAAAAGGCTAGCTATCATCTTTTTCATTTTTCCTTTCTTCTCCACCGAAAATTTCAGCAAAGAGGCGGTTTTAAGAGCTCAAAAATTTCAGCAAATTCTATCCCTTGCAAGTAAGTGATTTTGATGGTCTTTTTTTGTTGATTTTTGTGTTTTTGGAACCCTTATAGCTTAATCTAGCTAATGAGGGGACTATTTTGCAAAATGGTTGAAAGTCTAAGTTTTACCATGAGAGTGTTCATGGAGTGTTCATGTTGTTTGCTGAATTTTTATAGAAGAAAATGAATCATGGTTGTTAAATAAACAACTTTTGTGAAAGGGGTTTTCATGAAAACACCTAAAAGGACCATTTTGTGAAGTTTATAAAATAGGTTGTAAATGTGTGAAATAATTGAAAATTGTGAGTTGCTAAAAGAGTAATAAAGGTTCAGCTAGGCTTGTTAAAGGAGGAAATTTGATTAAAATCATTTTACGAGCCTAGGGTAAAATCGTAATTATGTGAAAGTCTAGGGGCAAAATGGTAATTTTGCCCAGGTATGAATTATAGATGGTCTTGATTAATGTAGTGATTAAATAAGTAAATTTGTCATTTTATATCAAGAAAAATGAAGTCCGGACCCAGACCCAGACCGAGGGAAACCCAAGCTAGTAGACTAATTCAATCTAGTTGCCCATTTTTTTTATACCGAGGTAAGTTGTACGTAAATAATATGTAATGTACCCTAACCTGCACTCCAGAATGGGATTAAGGTTACGAGGTATTACCTGACAAAACACAATTCAACACATTCATATAATTGATTTCAAGTTTAAGAATATATCAACTTCTTTACAAAACTTTTCAATTGAATAACAACCATATGTTCATTCATATAGTCAAATTCGCATATATTAACCACTTAATCAACTAAAATCAATCATAATTTATTTATTATTCATAAACAATTCATTTTCAAATTTCAATCACATCAATATCATCAGCTTATACCATTATTGGAATTCTCAATTATTACCCAAGCATATATCATTAGATAACATATACCAAGCATATGTCAAAACAACTATTTCGTTAGCTGAATAGTAACATATTAATTCATAATTTTAGCATTATGCATATTATAACCAAACGGACTACAAATACCTAGCCATTTATTTCATAAACTATTCGGCTAGTACATTAACTTATAAAATTTATGGCCGTTACGAATAATATAAAATTTGGTCATTTAAACATATACTTATTCGGTCATAATACATGATTAAATTTTCAATAACATAAAAGATAATAACTATCATCATTTCCAGATTAAATATAACTCTTCTCACATTACAAATTTATGCACATATGACATAACAATCTAAACCATTTTTCAAACATCCATACTGAAGTATATCATGTCTACTTTACATACAATAATTATATCTAAACATCACTCTTACAACATCAATTGGAACGTATAAAATATGAACCTAAATACCAACCATTTAATCATGATGTATATATATATACAAACTTGCCATCACAAACCAAAACTAAAAAGCCAACTCACAAGTGATTATCTCATAAGCATACACATATTTTTACTATGTCTAGTCGAATATAATCATGCATTGTATAACCTAATTCTTATCTCCCAAAATGATCAAAGCAATTACACACTTATGACATAAACATTACTTAATCAAAATATGATATACCATAACTGAAACATCATTCATCATTTACTTTATTGTCTAAACCAAATGAAACCATACTTACCATTTTCCATTGCCAAATCATATACCCAAACATCACAAATTGATAAACCAAATATCAAGCTTACTAAAGTGAGCTAATTTATAAGTCATTCATGACATACCCAATCAATAAGTATAACCAAAATACCCTAATCAAATATACTTGGACTTAACCTTCATGAACATATATGCATTATTGTAACACCCCAAACCCGGCCTAGACGGTATGGCCGAACCTGCGATTTTCACAGATTGTAGTCTTACTACGGTTTTAGGTTACCCTAACAAGAGTCTCAGTACAGTTTATTACCTACGGTAATCTCAGTATTTCATTTAAATGAAACAGTAGTTTTAGAGAACTTATAGGACCGGCACCGGAGACTCGATAGACCACACATTCAGAAGTATCACTTCAAAAATTCTTTTCTACTATTTGAAGTAGTTTCTTTAAAAATTTATGTTTTTAAAAAAACCCAAATCCATAGCCGAGTTTTGCAACCTAAATTTGATACCACTAAATGTAACACCCCAAACTCAGCCTAGACGCTATGGCCGAATCTGTAATGTCAGGTTGGAGTGTGTTTTGAAAAAAATATAGTTCCATTGGATAAGTCCATTTTGGTGTTAAAAACCTCGTTGTGACCTTTATGAGAAGTTAATATATCTTGTTTATTGTTAGAACACGGGTTGGTTTAGTAAAACATGTGTCATATTTAATTGTTACTACATTTAAATAAAACAATAATCGTTGCGGAAGCTTTTAAAAGAAGGTGTGTAGTGTGGTAGTTGAAAATCGTTTATCTTTTGAAAACCCGAGCCCTACTGCTAACAGATATAAACCAATATAAATAAATCCCCAAATAAAAATAAAAAACTTAAAGAGGCCTTATTACATTTCAAATACCCAAAAAAATAGCATAAGAAGTAAAAGTTTAAAACAGCATCAGAACAGTCGTGTGGCCTCCCTCGAGTCCCTCGCAGCACCGAGCTGCCTAAGGATTACCTACACAGTAAAGTAGAAGGGTGGGTTATGAAAACTCAGTGTGCAAACCCTTAACAAAATTAGACAGGTACAGTTTGGGCCTAAGCCCTATTTCAATAATGATTCGATGATCGATGCAGGCCACACGACCCATAGCGATATGATACCAATGTGGGCCTTAGCCCATTACAATGCTGATATCGATGTGCAATAGAATTCCTACCCATCCATTCTCTACACTCCACTCCTCTAGCCCTATACTTTATGTGGGGTTAAAATTGACCCACCCATCCCTACACTCTAAATATAGCACCGGTTGCGGCACCAACAAAAATTACAGCAGAGCTGCAGTACAGTTCACTTCCTCCAAATATATCAAACCCACCCCCATGCATCATGTCATGTCATAAT
Source organism: Gossypium anomalum (assembly GCA_025698475.1). NCBI lineage: Eukaryota > Viridiplantae > Streptophyta > Magnoliopsida > Malvales > Malvaceae > Gossypium > Gossypium anomalum. The sequence continues at coordinate 31,353,494 of CM046967.1, forward strand.
ATAATACGTGTATGCAAAATGTTATGCACAAATGCAGTTAAATATAACATAGGGGTATACCAGTCATTTTACCTCTAGGGGTATAACAATCATTTCATCAGTAAGGGGTCTAAGTGTTCTTACCGACTTAACAGTAGGTCCACAGTCGTTTCGGGCGACCCATACAACCCTAATGGTCAAATAGTGAAAATGGGCCCAAAGCTCATAGCACGACCCATGAGGGCCCACACGCTCGTGTGGCCCAATAAGCCCAAATAATGGCCTTGGCCATGCGAACTACATAGCCTGGCCCAGTAATCTCCAAACATCTATGCGGTTTACCCGAGCAGGGCCCATGAGCCCGTAGGGCCCACAAATCAATTTCGGCCCAACGTGGCCAAAATCGGCCTAAGCCCATGAAATCGTTCATGGTGGCCTCAATGATCGAATGCCCATGTTTTGTGCATTCGGCTCACCGCACGAGCAAGCGTACGCTCGTGTAGTGTCAACAGTCTCACGTTTCCGGCTTTTACCGATCTATGCTAATAACAGTGTGATTACACACTTGTTGCGAAACGTGTGTCTAGCCCAAGAGTTCTCCCAAACCTACATTCAATCACGATATTCCATTAGTCGTTTGGTACTAGGGTTAATAATCTTTTCTATCCCCAACTTAAAATAATATCCAAAACTTGCCTTGATTGCAAGAGTGTGGTTAGCCCTTTTTGAACAATTGACGAAGGCTGGTTACAACCTCCTTGACTAAAACTGCATACAACCGAATTCCACTAACGTACATCGATACTATTCACATAGTTAAATTGAACCAATATAAAGCACTTACAAAGAATGCAAAACCGATTGTCGGGAAGAAAACAGTCGGCCCTATTTCCAAAGTGAGAATCCAACACGACAGAGGCAAGGTTCAGTACCCACACGACCCTAGCCATAAATGGCAGTAAAGAAAGTGTTAAAAAGATTACTACAACAGGAAAAAGGAGAGAACAAAGAGGAAATCAAGCACCCACCGATTGTTCCAAAAATCAATTGTAAAAGCCAAAAGCAAAGGTACGAAAAGACCAATGTCGCAACTATCAAAATACCAATGGTGAAAAGATGACAAGAGGAGAGGAGAAGAGAAAGGGCAATTGGCAAGTGATCAAAAGGGGGGGGAGATGATAAGAGGAGCGATTGGAAAGAAAGAGGTACAGAAAAAAAAGGGGGAAAAGTTACTCGGTCACCAACAAACCAGAAGAGGGAGGGAGAAAGTAGAGAAGTTGGTCAAGAAGAAAACCCAAGAGACACAATTCTCAAGTCTCGAAAGTGCTAAGAGAGAAAAAAAACTAATGGTAGAAATCGAATGAGCAAAAATGCAAAACCTGAAAGAAACCCCCAACACTATTCGGCCACCAACAAAAAAAAAGCAAAAATTGATAGCTTTTGAGCAATTACACCTTAGCCGAACTTCTGAATGCCACAAACCCAATTTTGCACACTACATCCTCTCTCCTTAACTCCCCACAATTTCTCCTAAAATCTCTCCACACATCACTCAACCTGATTACTATCCAACTCCCCTTATAATCTCCTAGTTCCTCTTTTCTCAACCACCCATTCAAACTCTATTCAAACTCTTTAATTTCGGTCAACCTAGGACACTTCTATGGCATAGCAGCAAAAAGAACACCCTTGTGCGCTACAGGGCTTGAACTCAAGACCTACTAGCAACAGCCTCTATCCCTTGAACCAACCAGCTTTTTATGGAACATCCTTCCCATATTTATTTAAGAATCTTACTATCAAGAGACAGGGTTTATTCAAGCCGAAATCAAAATTTTGTACAAGCCAAGGCTTGAATTCAGGACCTCTCCAACACTCCTCAGGACACTCAACCACTGAAGCAAGCATACATTTATGCAACATAACGTACAAAAATAAATACCTAAATTTTTAGGGCGTTACAAGTCTACCCCATAAAAGAAAATTTTGGCCTCAAAATTTACCTGGTCAAAATAGATGGGGGTATTGTTGTCGCATCGCCTCCTCAGGTTCCCACGTGGCTTCCTCAGAACTGTGATTACACCAAAGCACCTTAACCAGTGGAACTGACTTCCTCCTTAGAACCTTTACATCACGATCTAAAATCTAAACTGACTATTCCCTAAAGGTCAGATCTAGCCTAACCTCAATCTCCTCAGTCGAAACGATGTGCACAGGATCAGAACGATATCACCTCAACATAGAGACGTGGAAGACATCATGAATTCGGTCCAACTCTGGAGGTAGCTCAAGTTGGTAGGCAACCGGTCCCATACGCTTCAATATATGGTAAGGCCTAATGAACCTAGGGCTTAACTTGCCCTTCTGACCAAACCTCAGTACCTTTTCCATGACGAGACATTAAGAAACACCAAGTCCCCTATAGAATACTCAATCTCCTTACGCTTCAGATCCGCATATGACTTCTGCCTGTCGGATACTGCCTTCAGTCAATCTCGAATCAATCTAACTTTATCCTCAGTATTAGAAATTAATTCAAGACCAGAACACGCCGCTCACCCAACTCAGTCCAACACGTAGGAGTACGACACCTACGACCATATAATGCCTCATAAGGTGTCATCTGTATGCTAAACTGGTAGCTATTATTGTATACAAACTCAGCCAATGACAAATAATCCTCCCAATTGCCCCGTAAATCAACCACACAACTTCTTAACATATCCTCCAGTATCTGAATCACCTCTCTGACTGCCCGTCTGTTTGAGGATGGAATGCAATACTAAAGTCTAACCTTGTACCCAATGCCTCGTGTAACTTTTTCCAAAATTGAGACGTGAAACGAGGATCTCTATAAGATATTATGGAAACTAGTACCCCATGTAGTTGCACTATCTCAGACATATACAGCTTAGCTAGTTTCTGTAGTGAATAATCAGTACGAACAGGTAGGAAATGGGCAGATTTAGTTAATCAATCTACGATGACCCAAACTGAATCCTTCTTAGTAGGCATCAAGGGCAGCCCACTAACGAAATCCATAGTCACTCTCCCCCACTTCCACAGCGGAATCTTAACTGGCTGAAGCAACCCTGAAGGCAACTGGTGTTCAGCCTTTACCTGCTGACAAGTAAGGCATTTACCCACAGGGGGCATACAACAGTCTTGCTATGCCTAAATTAACAATGAAGAAGTATGCTACATCTTGGGGCATCGGCAAAGTACTCTGGATCCCCTAAGCATATATTGAGCTCAGAAAGGTCCTCAAGAAGTTGGTACAAAGAAGCTCAAAGCTGCGATATCTGGGGTACCTAGTTTCTATTTTGCTCATTTTGAATCTGTCATCTATGATTTCCTTATTCTTTTCAGGATATGTCCCAATAAATTTCCTTATTATTGGATTACTATCTTTGATTAACTTATTCATGTTGAGTTAATTACCTTCTCATTACATTCACAATCTTTGATTAATTTATTTCGAGCTACACTCCTAATCAATTTCCTTCTTGTCCATCGTTTAAATCTTTTCAAGCATTTTGCATTGAAATAACGATGAATGGACTAATAATACCTTCGCAAAAAGGGTTCTGCATATTACTCTAGAAGCTTCTAAACAGTACAGGAACTTGAAACAGGACCATCATTTGGAACTCACCATTGGAACTCACCAAGCCTAAGGGTTGAAGATGTTCTAAATTGCGACTATCTCTTCGAATTCTCTGTCAAAGATATCAGTTGAATGAAGAGGCAAGATATTTCGTTAGTGATACAACCTCGAAAAATGACGAGTGATGTCAACCTAAGTATAAAAAATGGATCATTCTTGAGAAAAGAAAAATGACACTCTGCATTCATGCAAATATCGAGCAGATACAGCGGGTCATTACACCTAGGGAATGGTGTAACAGATCAAATTGATTGAAGATGAGACAAATCCTATACCCTGAGTTGTAGAGGGTTGGATAAGCAAAAACTCTATAAAGTTTAAGTAGGGCAAGCTTACTGAGCAGATTGAAGATGTTCCTTAGGGTTTTCTATCAAGAATACCAGCTAAACAAGACGACAACATAATGCGTCAATGATAAGGCTCTGATGAACAACGAGCAATGTTACCTTAAGCCTTTTAAAAAGATCATTTTCATTTCTGCATTCATATATCATTCATAACACATCTAGTTAGGAACATTTGATTCATTTCGATCTTTAATTTCTGCTCTGGGGTGCAGTCAAAGTCGTCCATGATCCTCCCTGTGGCCTCAATCCAATATTCAGCCACATTAGGGGCAAATCTAGTGATACCCCTAAAGATCTCAGCCCCATTAGACCTGAGTCATTTCGTTATCGACCCACGACCTATAGTACTAGTATTGGCCCCAGCGGCCCTCTCCAGAATTCGCAGCATAGGTTGGGAAAGTGCATTATCCCCAGCTGCCCGATCATGTGACACAGTCTCAGTCACAGGTAAAGCCGGTGCCTCTCTTGCCTCAACGTTAGGCATATGGCCTGATGTTGAAGACCCAGCCCGAGCACCTCCACGGCCTTCGCCGTGGCCTCTTGTACCCCTTTCACGAGTACCTCTGGTGCTTATTATCGATTTTTGTATTATCCATATTAACAGTTTTATGCATCATTTTTGCAGTTCTAATGTTTATTAACGGATGTTTTATGAGATACAGTATCAATAATTCTGAGTTTTTATTTTCGCAGATTGTAGTCTTACTACAGTTTTAGGTTACCCTAACAAGAGTCTCAGTACAGTTTATTACCTACGGTAATCTCAGTATTTCATCTAAATGAAACAGTAGTTTTAGAGAACTTATAGGACTGGCACTGGAGACTCGATAGACCACACATTCAGAAGTATCACTTCAAAAATTCTTTTCTACTATTTAAAGCAGTTTCTTTGAAAATTTATGTTTTTAAAAAAACCCAAATCCATAGCCGAGTTTTGCAACCTAAATCTGATAGCACTAAATGTAACACCCCAAACTCAGCCTAGACGCTATGGCCGAATCTGCAATGTCACGTTGGAGTGTGTTTTGCAAAAAAATATAGTTCCATTGGATAAGTCCATTTTGGTGTTAAAAACCTCGTTGTGACCTTTATGAGAAGTTAACATATCTTGTTTATTGTTAGAACACGGGTTGGTTTAGTAAAACATGTGTCATATTTAATTGTTACTACATTTCAAAAGAAAAAATAATCGTTGCGAAAGCTTTTAAAACAAGTTGTGTAGTGTGGCAGTTGAAAATCGTTTATCTTTTGAAAATTCGAGCCCTACTACTAACAGATATAAACCAATATAAATAAATCCCCAAATAAAAATAAAAAACTTAAAGAGGTTTTATTACATTTCAAATACCCAAATAAATAGCATAAGAAGTAAAAGTTTAAAACAGTATCAGAGCAATTGTGTGGCCTCCCTCGAGTCTCTCGTAGCACTGACCCACCTAAGGATTACCTGCACAGTAAAGCAGAAAAGTGAGTCATGAAAACTCAGTGTGCAAACCCTTAACAAAATCAGACAGGTATAGTTTGCGCCTAAGCCCATTTCAGTAATAGTTCGATATCAATGTGGGCCTTAGCCCATTATAGTAACAGTATCAGTAGTGCAACAAAATTCCTACCCATCCATTCTCTGCACTCCACTCCGTCTAGCCTTACAATTAATGTGGGGATAAAATCGACCCACCCATCCCTACATTCCAAATATAGCATCGGTTGCGGCACTAACAGAAATTGTAGTAGAGCTGCTAGTACAGTACACTTCCTTCAAATACATCAAACCCACCCCCATGCATCATGTCATGTCATAATATAATATGTGTATGCAAAATGTCATGCTCAAATACAATCAAATATAGCATAGGGGTATATTAGTCATTTTACCTTTAGGCGTATAACAGTCATTTCATCAATAAGGGGTTTAAGTGTGCTTACTGACCCAACAGTCGGTCCACAGTTGTCTCGTGTGACCCGTTCAACTCTAATGGTCAAATAGTAAAAATGGGCCCAAAGCCCATAGCACGACGCGTGAGGGCTCACACGCTCGTGTGGCCCAATAAGCCCAAATAATGGCCTTAGCATGCGAACTATACAGCCTGGCCCAATAATCTCCACACATCTGTGCAGTTTACCCGAGCAGGGCCCACGAGCCGGTGGGGCCCACATGATCTATTTCGACCCAACGTGGCCAAAATTAGCCTAAGCCCATGATATTGTTCATGGTGGCCTCAACGATCGAACGCCCACGTTTTGTGCATTCGGCTTACAACGTGAGTGAGTGTACGCTTGTATAGTGTCAACGTCACATATTTTCGGCTTTTGCCGATCTATGCTAATAACAGTGTGATTACACACCTGTTGCGAAACATGCGTCTAGCCCAAGAGTTCCTCCAAACCTACATTCAATCACGATATTCCGTTAGTCGTTTGATACTAGGGTTAATCACCCTTTTCTATCCCCAACTTAAAATAATATCCAAAACTTTCCTTGATTGCAAGAGTGTGGTTAGCCCTGTTTGAATTGTTGACGAAGGCTGGTTACAACCTTCTTGACTAAAACTGCATACAACCGAATTCCATTAACCTACACCGATACTACTCACATAATTGAACTGAACCAATATAAAGCACTTACCAAGAATGCAAAACCAATTGTGGGGAAGAAAATAGTTGGCCCTAGTCCCAAAGTGAGAATCCAACACGATAGAGGCAAGGTTCAGTACCCACACGACCCTAGCCATAAATGGCAGTAAAGAAAGTGTTAAAAAGATTACTACAACGAGAAAAAGGAGAGAACAAAGAGGAAATCAAGCACCCACCGATTGTTCCAAAAATTAATTGTAAAAGCCGAAAGCAAAGGTAGGAAAAGAGTAATGCTGCAACTGTCAAAATACCATTGATGAAAAGATGATAAGAGGAGAGGGGAAGAGAAAGGGTAATCAGCAAGTGATCAAAAGGAGGGGAGATGATAAGAGGAGCGATTGGAAGGCAAGATGTGCAGAAATAAAAGGGAGAAAAGTTACTTGGTCACCAGCAAATCAGAAGAGGGAGGGAGAAAGTAAAGAAGTCGGTCAAGAAGAAAACCCGAGAGACATAATTGTCAAGTCCTGAAAGTGCTAAGAGAGAAAAAACTAATGGTAAAAATCAAATGAGCAAAAACGCAAAACTCGAAAGAAACCCTCAACACTATTCGGCCACCAACAAAAAGAAAAACAAAAATCGATAGCTTTTGAGCAATTACACCTTAGCCGAACTTTTTGAATGCCACAAACCCAATTCGACACACTACCTCCTCTCTCCCTAACTCCCCACAATTTCTCCTAAAATCTCTCCACACATCACTCAACCTGATCACTATCCAAATCCCCTCATAATCTCTTAGTTTCTCTCTTTTCAACTACCCATTCAAACTCTATTCAAACACTTCAATTTCGATCAACCTAGGACACTTCCACGGTACAGTAGCAAAAAGAACACCCTTGCATGCAACAGGGCTCGAACTCAAGACCTACTAGCAGCAGTAACACGCCTCTATCCCCTAAACCAACCAGCTTTTTATGACACATCCTTCCTATATTTATTTAAGAATCTTACTATCAGGAGACAGGGTTTATTCAAGCCAAAATCAAAATTTTGTACAAGCCAAGGCTTGAACTCAGGACCTCTCCAACACTTCTCAGGACACTCAACCACTGAAGCAAGCATACATTTATGCAACACAACATACAAAAATAAATACCTAAATTTTTGGGGCGTTACAATTATAGCAAAACAATTCCATCAACTGAATCATTACTCAACTAAAACTTGTAACCAAAATACCATACTTACATACTATGAAACATACTTCTCGAAATAAGCTTATACCATGCCCAAATATACACAAACATTAACCTCATTAACAAGCCATTTTCGCATGGCTATATATATATATATATATATATATATATATATATCAAAACCAAATATATCAAAACAAGCCTATACATGCCACATAACCAAATCTCAAAACATTTGTTTACCGAAGTGAAAACTACATAGTGTGATGAGGTCTCCTACGACTTCCAACCCGAGCAAGTCTCTGAAACTCTATAAACATAGTAAAAAAAACACAGAGTAAGCTTTAAAAACTTAGTAAGCCATAAGCAAATAAAATAAAATAAAATCAACTCAATGATATGTATAATTCAATTTAACTAAGCCAAATTTAACAAATCTTAACCACTTATACATTCATCATACTCAAAAATTCATATGACTACATTAAGTAACCTCATTTATCTCATTTTTCAATGAACATATAAAGCTTATACATACTTGATTCATCTAGCTCATTTGTTCATTTTCACTTGCGTAAAAGCACATCTCATTCTCATACATTACATCTATCACACTTACTCATAATTCATTTACATACATTCATCATACATTGTCATGTATTTCACATATAATCCTTAAATACATACCCACCTTTCATTTCAAAATTTCATAAACAAAATAGACGTACCTGAAGCGGATATACTTTCACATAGTTATTCATTTCTCAGAATGCCCGTTGAACCATTCAGAATTGGATAGGACACTCGGATAACCACACATATCATACAATGGCAACGTCTCAGACGTGGTCTTATATGCTATCACATATCGATGCCACTGTCCCAAACAGGGTCTTACATGAAACAAATATGATGCAGATGTTCCAGACATGGTCTTAGTCGTAACCACATATATCGATGTCAACGTACTAGACATGGTCTTATTCGCACACATATATCAGAATCACATATCGATGTCAACATATTAAACGTGGTCTTACTCACACACATATATTGAAATCCTATGTCATGACATATGTATCCTAGCTATTCCTAAGGTTCATACGGGGCTTTCAGACGTCGTAACTCGATCGGTTCAAGCTCGTAACTAATTCTCCAAAGCTTAAATCATTTTAGCATATACATATATATTTATTATAATTCAATTTGACTCATATAATACATATACAATCGAATTTAACAACATTTATTTACTTATGAACTTACCTCGGATAACAATAATTGGAACAGGACAACTAGCAGGCAACTTTGGTTTTCCCCCGATCCAAATCCGATTTCTTTGGTTCTTGATCCAAACATATTCAAATTAAACTCATTCAAACATAAGTCCAAAAACACATAAATAAGAAATTTACCATTTTACCCCTGATATTTCACACTTTTTACAATTTAGTCCAAATTACACAAAACACAAAACATGCAAAATTTGCACACATCATGCTTAGGCCGAATACTACCCATGTCCATACAAGTCAATACATTCCTCACATTTTAGTCCCTCATTTTATTATTTTTACAATTTAACCCTAATAACTCAAAATCATCAAAAATTCCAATACAAAACATATTAATCTAAAACATATCTTTCATAATTCATCAACTAACATCACAAAGCTCAAATATTCATCAATGGAATAACTCAAAATATTCATGAAAATTATAAATTCAAGCATGGGCTTTGTACATTACACTGTAACATCTCAAAAACGTAAAAATTATCAAAAACCGAACAAAAACTAACCTTGAATCAAGCTTGGACAATGGCCGAATACCTAAGCTTTGTTTCTTTTCTTCTTTTTCTTTTTTGTTCGGTCATAACAAAAAGATGAACATAATGGCCTTTAAATTATGTTTTATTATAACATATGTTAACTTATTAATCATTTTACTTAAATAACCTTTATAATAAAATATAAAACCATTATATTCCATGGTTATTATAGTCCATTAACTTAATTATGGCCTAATTGCATTATAAGTGCTTCACATTATAAAGACAACAACAATTAAGCACTTTCACATTTAACCTTCAAGTTTTCATTTTACGCGATTAAACCGTTTTATTAAATCGGGCACTCAAGCGATAAAATTAAAGCACGAAAACTTCACAAATATAAATTCACACATAATAAACACAAAAAATAATTTTAAAATTTTTTTTGACTCAGATTCGTGGTCTCGAAACCACTCTTCCGAATAGGGTTTAAACCGAGCTGTTACATAATACAACCTTATTGTTATTATGTATTGAACAATTAATATGGCATAAAATGTTTGATTATTGTTGTGAATATGCATGATGAGAATTGAAGTAGTAAAAACTCCTGGTTGAACCTTAGGAATAGATTGGACATCCATGCCATAACATTTGGGTGATATGTGTGCTAGTGTAAGACCATGTCTGGGACATGGAATTGGCCACATTATGAGAGCCAATGTAAGACCATGTCTGGACATGGCATCGGCATTGATATGTGTGCTAATGTAAGACCATGTCTAGGACATGGCATCAGCCATATTATGAGAGCCAGTGTAAGACCATGTTTGGAATGTGGCATCGGTGTTGATATGTGTGCTAGTGTAATACCATGTTTGGGACATGGAATCGGCCACATTATGAGAGCCAGTGTAAGACCATGTCTGGAACATGGCATCGGCCACATTATGAGAGTCCATGAAAGACCATGTCTGGGACATGGCATCAGTAATTTACCCTCTTGTGTGAGGCTTATCGAATATCCTTTAGTATTCTAAATGGTTTCACGGGTTATTTTAAGCTTATGATAAAGATATGGAAAGATATAATCATGTTGTGAGTGGTACATGTTCTTACTCAAAACTCATGAGATATAAGCTTAGTTATGATGCCTTAATGGTAAGGATGAAATTAAGTTTTAGCTATGAGAATTATTTCAGGATAATCTTTGGCTTATACTTGTGATGTGTAAAAATGTAGTAAATCTACTATTGTTAAATCAAACAATTTGTGCTGGTTTATAATATGCTATGCGCTTAAAGATGCATGGTTGATGTTGTTACTTATTTACATGCAACTTACTAAGCTTTATGCTTACTCCCTTTTCTTTCCATTTTCTTACAGCATCGCCATGCTAACTCAGGGATCAAAAGACGTCGGAGGCTCGACCATACTATCAATCAAAATATTTGGTATAGTTAGATTTATCATTTTTTGTATGGCATGTATAGGGACTTGGTCTTTTTGCTAAATGTCATATTATTTTAGCCAAATATGTTGACTTGCCATGAAGGTTGATTCATTTTATATAAGGCCATGGATGATGGCTAATATTTATCATTGTTAAATGCATTTAATGAGGATTTTCATGGATGTGGTTATTGCATGGTTTGTATTGATAAGTAGGAGATGTTGTATGTGATAGAAAATAGCTTAGAATCGATGTGTGGATGTTTGGTTGTGGCTGATTTGGTTATGTGTTTATGTCAGTTTTAGAGATGTTTGATGCTGTGTAGGTTAGTGCAAGGGTGGCAAGAAGGCTTGGTAGATAGCCTTGTTTTTGTCTACACTGGCAGACATACGGGCATAAGTCTAGGCCGTGTGTGACACACGGCCTGCCCCATGGGCATATAGTCAGGTTGTATGTCCTCTTCGCCTAAATTTTGCAAAATAGAATGCCTAGTAGTAACCACAAAGGCAGAGACACAGTCATGTGTCTCAACCGTGTGGAGGACACGACCATAGTACATGGGCATGTGGCCAGGCCATGTGAGGTCTGCACCTTTAATGCAAAATTAAATTCACCATATGGCCCAGCGCACGAGCGTGCAACTTAGCCATGTGCCTCTAAATAGTTGATGATGTCAAAAATATAATGACAAGGCGGGCTGAGACACGGGCGTGTCATGGCTGTATGAGGGACACGGGCCATGGACACGGGCGTGTGCCAGATCATATAAAAACCCCTGTAGGTTCGAGTTGAGAAATAAACCCACACGGGATAGGGACACGGGCGTGTCCCGATAGGTTCAAGCCGTGTGAGCTACACGGGCCTTCAACATGGCCATGTTGAGAGGCCTCATGGGCGTGTCACCCTTCCACACGGGCGTGTGCCCCTTTTTGCATTGAAATTTTTCAAAGTTTTCAAAAGTGTTCGGTTTATTCCCGAACTGTTTCCAAAGCGTGTTTTGGGCCTCATAAGTCCATATTAGGGACGTTAAGAGCAAGTTTGAAAGTTTTAAATTTGAGTTAAATTTTATGACCTGAAAATGTTTGTATGCATGTGTTTAAGTCCAACAACGCCTAGCACCCTGTCCCAGCGTAGGATACGGGTAAGGGATGTTACACATACGTATTCACAAGCTGTAAATACTAAAAATAATATTAAAATAATTATACGACCTCGAATTTGAGGTTCTGAAACCACTATTTCAGTTTAGCTGAAATTGGGCTGTTACATAAACTCAATTTAATACAATTCATATTCAATTCAATCCAACACACATCTTTGACAAAATTACTATATTGCCCTTATACTTTTAATTAATTATGATTTACTCCCCAGGCTTAGAAAATGAAATTCATAAAATTTAATCCTTATCCAAGCCTAGCCAAATTTTCATACATATCAATAGCAGGCCATGTATTTCACAAAATTCATAATTTTTTTCATAAATTTATCACTTTTCATTTTAATCCCCAATTCATAATTTTATCAAAATTCTCTTTACAAAAGTTGTTTATCTAACAACAACCTTTCATTTTCTACCATAAAACTTCAAATTTCAACTATACTCATCGATAGAAAAACCCTAATACTTTAACAATTTTGTAAATTAATCCTTGAGATAGCTAGATTAAGCTATTACAATCTCGGAAACATAAAAATCATAAAAAAAAGGGGACAAGAATACTCTCCTAATTAAGCAAAATAAGCTTGTCTATCTTCAAGCTTCCATGGCTAGGGTTTCCATGTTTTATTTTAGGAAAGCTGATGAAAGTAATAATAATTTAATTATTTATTTCATTTATCATCATTCCAAACTTAAGCTTAATAATTTCTTAATTTCCAATGATGAATAATCATCCTTATTTACTAAATCCTTTAAATGGTCTATTTCCCATATAAGGACCTCAAATTTTAAATTTTATAGCTATTTGATACCTTTAGCAACTAGAATTCAACTTTTGCACTTTGTGCAATTTAGTCCTTTTTATTAGATTTGACATGTAATCAGTAAAATTTCTTAGTGAAATGTTCAACGATATTCTTATCATACTATAGACCATAAAATAATATTAAAATGAATATGGGTGATATGTGTGCTAGTGTAAGACCGTCTCTAGGACATGGCATCAGCCACATTATGAGAGCCAGTGTAAGACCATGTTTGGGACATGGCATCGACCACATTATGAGAGCCAGTGTAAGACCATGTTTGGGACATGGCATCGGCCATATTATGAGAGTTAGTGTAAGACATGTTTCGGACATGGCATCGACAATTTACCCTCTTGTGTGAGGCTTATCAGATATCTTTTAGTATTTCAAATGGTTTCACAGGTTATTTTAAGCTTATGATAAAGATATGGAAAGATATAATCATGTTATGAGTGGTACAAGTTCTTACTCGAAACTCATGAGATATGAGCTTAGTTATGATGTTTTAATGGTAAGGATGAAATTAAGTAAGTTCTATCTCTGAGAATAATTTCAAGATGATCTTAAAATCTTTGGCTTATACTTGTGATGTGTAAAAATGTAGTAAATCTACCATTGTTAAATAAAAAAATTTGTGCTGGTTTATAATATGCTATGCGCTTAAAGATGCATGGTTGATTTTGTTACTTATTTACATGCAACTTACTAAGCTTTATGCTTACTCCCTTTCTTTTCCATTTTCTTATAACATTGCCAAGCTAACTCGGAGATCAAAAGACGTCGAAGGCTCGGCCACACTATCAATCAGAATATTTGGTATAGTTAGATTTATCATTTTGAGTGTGGCATGTATAGGGACTTGGTCTTTTTGCTAAGTGTCATATTGTTTTAGCCAAATATGTTGACTTGCCATGAAGGTTGATTCATTTTGTATAAGGCCATGGATGATGGCTAATATTTATCATTTCTAAATGCATTTAATGAGGATTTGCATGGATGTGGTTATTGCATGTTTTGTATTGATAAATAGGAGATGTTGTATGTGATAGAAAATAGCTTAGAATCGATGTGTGGATGTTTGGTTATGGCTGTTTTGGTTATATGTTTATGTCTATTTTGGAGATGTTTGATGTTGTGTAGGTTAGTGTAAGTAAGGGTGGCAAGAAGGCTTGGTAGATATCCTTGTTTTTGTCCACACGGGCAGACAGACGGGCGTAAGTCTAGACACACGACCTACCCTATGGGCATGTAGTCAGACCGTGTGTCCCCTGCACCTAAATTTTGTAAAATAGAATGCCTAGTAGTAACCACACGGGCAGAGGCACGGCCGTGTGTCTCAACCGTGTGGAGGATACGGCCATAGTAGATGGGCATGTGCCCAGGCCGTGTGAAGTCTGCACCTTTAATGCAAAATTAAATTCGCCACATGGCCTAACACATGGGCGTGTATCTTGGTCGTGTGCCTCTAAATGGTTGATGATGTCAGAAATAGAATGTCAAGGTTTTAGTACACGGACTGAGACACGGGCGTGTCATGGCTGTGTGAGGGACACGGGCTATGGACACGGGTGAGTGCCAGACTGTGTAAAAACTCGTGTAGGTTTAAATTGAGAAATAAACCCATAGGGACACGGGCATGTCCCAGTAGGTTTAGGCTGTGTGAGCTACACGGGCCTTCAACATGGCCATGTTAAGAGGACACACGGGCGTGTCGCCCTTCCACACGGGCGTATACCCCTGTTTGCATTGAAATTTTTCAAAGTTTTCAAAAGTGTTCGTTTTATTCCCGATCCATTTCCAAAGTGTGTTTTGGGCCTCGTAGGTCCATATTAGGGATGTTGAGAGGATGTTTGAAAGTTTTAAATTTAAGCAAAATTTTATGACCCGAAAATGTTTGTATGCATGTGTTTAAGTTTAGTAACGCCCAGTACCCTGTCTCGGCGTAGGATACAGGTAAGGGATGTTACATTTAGTGGTATCAGAGCTACAGTTTAGTCAATTCTTAGACTAACATAGCTAGTGTACGAGTCTAGCTGTACATGGCATATATGTGATATGATAGTGTGACGACTCTTGACGAATTTAAATTGTGTTTTCATATAGTAAATGGATCCTGACGGAGCAGTGGCAGATGATGTAGAGAGTAATGCGCCGGCTCCCGCTAAAGGATCACACCAATCAAAAGTGGGCCCGTAACACTGAGTCAGGGCGGAGGGGCTAGAGAAGCCTACCTCTTTATAATGGATGCTTGGTATTCAGAGTTTGTTCGTGCAAATTCGAACACTCCTCCACCCCTTGCAATTCCCCAGTCTGCCCCTGTAGCTTCCCAAGTGGTAGAGATGATAAGAAGGGAAAAACGTCCAGTTGACAGAATTCGGAAGCAAGGGGCCGAGGAATTTAGAGAGAATATAGATGATGACCTAGAGAGGGCAGAGTTCTGGCTAGAAAATACCATTAGGGTATTTGATGAATTATCTTGCACACCTGAGGAGTGCATGAAGTGTGTTGTGTCACTCCTGCGAGACTTGGCCTACCAATGGTGGAACACCCTTGTGTCGGTTGTACCAAGGGAAAGGATTATATGGGAGTTTTTCCAAGAGGAATTTCAAAAGAAGTATATTAGTTAGAGGTTTATAGATCAAAAGAGGAAGGAATTTCTAGAATTGAAGCAAGGCTGAATGACAGTAACAGAGTATGTGTGACAGCCCTAATTTGACCCTAGTCGAAAAGTGGTTTTGGGACCACAAAACCGAGTCATAAAAATAATTAACCGTCATATTCTATGTTTATTATATGTGAATATGCATGTGTGAAAGTTTCATACTTTAATTTTGTCATTTGTATGTGAAATTTATTAGTTGGGACTTGTGTGAGACAATTGTGAAATGTGACAGGCAAATGGAAAAGTGGTCTATTAATGCATGTTATAAAATGCTTGGACTTGCATGTCAAATGTCCCTTTTTGTTTATAGTGGCCAGCCATGATGATGATTTTATATTAAAAATAGATATTAATATTTACTTATAATGGCTTTATAATTTTATATTATTAATGAATAAATACAAGAAAATGGGTGATGAAAACAAAGCTTCATATTTGTTATTCTTGGCCGAATTGTAAGAAAGGAAAGGGGAGAAAGCTCCATTCGGTTACCTTAGGCTTGAATCAAGGTAAGACTTCTAATTAATTCTTAAAATTTTTGTTAATTTTAAGTTAGTTACCAAGTTCTTTATTCAACCCATATTAAAATTTTGATTTTTGGGAAGGATTTGAGCATTCGGCCATGGGAGAAATTGAAGGGGATAGATTGTTGTTCTCATATTTTAATGAAGTTTGAGCTAGTTAATACTTAGTTGTTAGTATTTATATGTGAAATGGATGAATTTGGACTTGTTTAGTTACTTGAACAAATGTTTGGTATTTAAATGTTAAAATGTGAGCAAATGTCGTTTGGGTGATAGAAATGAATGAATTAGAGGTTTGGCAATCAGTATATGAATTTTTAAGGGTATAATTTTGAATAATGTGAGTAGTGTTATGCATAGGTTTGGCTTTGATAGTATTTATATAAGTATAATTAGTTCATTTTGATAATATTGTGTAAAGTGATAAGTAAAAATACTATGATGACAAAAGTTTAATAACATTCAACTAAGGACTATAAGTGTTAGTTAATTCTTGTATAAAAGTATAGGTGTTAATTACTTTGTATTTGAAGTTGTGAAGAATAGGTAGTAGTCAATTAAAGTGATGAAGGTTAAATTTTTAAGTTTGGTTAAATTGGACATTCGACATTACTTATGACATTGGATAAGAGTGTATGAAAGTAAGCTTGAGTAGTTAGGGCTAAATGGGTCATATAATGATCTTAAATGGACTGTATGCATATGAGACTGTAGGTATTTGTGTGTGCAGCATTAAAGATAAATGGAAATTGGTATTGTGGTAAATGTTGATAAGATGACATTCGGAGTTAGCTATATGTTTTGGAACTATACTGTAATTTGAAAATAAAAGTATATAATATTAAAGCATGCATTATATATATGCATGTGTATATGCGGTTGTGCATAATTAGGAGTAAATGATTAAATGATGATATTCATATATAAGTACAAATATATATATATATGTCTTATGCATGTACCATGTACTTATAGTGACAATCGGATGTATGGTTGAATTCATGCATATGAAAGCATGATAAGTTATGTGAATCTTTGTTTGTGTATGCGAATTAGATATTGATTAAATAAGTATGAAATCGATTCATGACATATTTTATAAAATATAATATGTATTGGAGTTTTATATGATTGTCAAATGTGACTACTAAGAAGTAAAGTTGAGTAAGTAATTTAAATAAATCTATTTGTTTTAATTAAGCTCAAAAGCAAAGAGGGTCTAAATCAGATAGGGGAAAGGAGAAAGCAGTCGAGTAGATTATCCGCAACTGTTCAAAATATCCGAGGTAAGTTTTGAGTAGTCTTCTCTAGTATATATAATTGATGATGACTTATAAGAGTATAATAGGTGAATTGCGATCTTTGGTTTGCACTTGAATAAAGCTGTTTATTAAATAATGCGTGTATATGACTTATAGTTTGATGGTCACTTTGAGTTTAAGCTTCAATGGTGAAATGAATGTGTGATATTAGGTATAACTTTTGAGCTGAAATGTGAATGATGATGTGCATATTGAGCTTATATCCAAACATATTAAATGACTACTAAAGTGATAGGTTGAATGAAATGTGTTAAAATATGATTAAGTATGCATGGTATTTGAAATATATCCAGACATGAAGTCCGAGGCTATATGCTGGGAATATATCCGGACATGAGGTCCGCAGGCTATCCACTGGAAATATATCCGGACTTGAAGTCCACAGGCTATGTGCTGGAAATATATCCGGACTTGAAGTTCGCAGGCTACGTGCTGGAATTGTATCCGGGTTAAAGACATGTGAACTTGTGTTATAAATGTGTTTCGAGTGCTAAGACTTGACCGGACCGAGGCCAGTAAGTTAAGTAAGACTACGATAATGAATGTCCATGGTAACCATCATCGAGTAAGTAACATAGATACTTTGCATGTTAAGGTACGTATTATGTGCTCATATGTGAATTGATTTCAAAATGATTTATTACAATCAAAGAACGATGTATGTATATATATATGTGTGGATGAATTCGATATTTGAGGATAAGACAATGACATACTCAGTCAATGTAAGTCATTATAGGAAAATATGTGACTAAAAGTAATTGTATAAGCCATGTAGATAATGAAACATGTGCTAGAAATCTTCTTGTGTATACATAAATACATACTCAGCCAATAGGATTTATAACTAGTGTACTTGTCTATATTCGGCCAAGTGAATTAAAATTGGAATACGAGGTTTGTTTACTTAATGTTCGTTTTAAATGACAAGCTTTTGTAGTATGAAATGATTAAAACTTACTAAGCCTCGAAAGCTTACTCTGTTTCTTATTTCTCTGTTTTATAGATTGTTGATTTTGGCCACCGACTCGAGGATCGTCAGCGAATCATCATAATATTGACCTTTTGGTATAGTTATATTTTGGACTTGATCTGGCATGCATAGGTTAGACCGGTGTTAGTTATGTTTTGTAATTGTAAATAGTTCGGCTATGTGAAAATGGTATATATATAACTTAGAGATCAGTATGTTTTCAGCTCGATTTCTGTTTTAGTTGATAGATTATGTGAATGAAATTAAATGTTTAGCTCTATAATACCTTATAGCCTAAACCGGTGATCGGACTCGGGCTAGGGGTGTTACACTATGAGCGTGAGTTTTTGAGTCTCAACAAATACGCTAGGGAGTGCGTATCTACCGAAGCCATCATGTGCAAGAGATTTGAGGACGGATTGAACGAAGACATCCAATTATTAGTTGGGATCTTGGAGGTAAGGGAGTTTGTAGTGCTTGTTAAGAGAGTTTGCAAGGCAGAAGAGTTGGTCAAGGAGAAGAGAAAAGCTAATAATGAGTCTCTTGACTCAAAGAAAAGACAAAAGGGAAGATCATTTCAGACCTTATCCAAGAGATCGAGAGAGTTTCCCACTTGATCAAATGTGTCAGTAGGATTCCTGAGCAGAAATAAGAATAAGTAGTATATAGTGCCTAAAGCTCAAACCACTTCTATTGCAAGTGTTGGCAGTGCTCGACAGAATAGACCAGAATGTTCACAGTGTGGTAGATGTCATTTCAGAGTGCCAAGGAAATGAAAAAGGCTATTTCAAATGTGGGTCGCTAGACCATTTTATTCGTAGTTGTCACGAGATGGTCGAGAAAGATAAAGATTAAAGTGTGAGATCGGGTAACGCTCCTTCTATGAGTAGACCACAAAAGAACCCGAGAAGTGGGGTTAGCAGTAAAGGTGCACCTAGAGATCCTGTCGTGAGGTCCAAGAGCCAAGCGCCTGCAAGGAATTATGCCATTCGCGCTCGAGAAGAAGCATCGTCACCGAATGTGATTACTGGTACTTTTTCTCTGCATGATTTCTCTATTGTTGCTTTGATTGATCCGGGGTCTACCCATTCGTATGCTAGTGTGAAATTGGTGTCTAGCATGAATATGTCTATTGAGTCTACAGAATTTGAGATAAAAGTGTCAAACCCATTAAGCAAGCCTGTGATAGTTGACAAAGTGTGTAGAAACTGTCATTTGATTATTTGATCTAATTCTTGGCATGGATTGGTTGACTGTTCATAACGTGTTAATAAACTGTGGTAGTAAGTTTATTGAACTGAAATGTGAAAATAGGGACATTATTCGGGTTGAATCAGGTGAACCGGATAGCTTATCTGTACTGATTTCTTCTATGACTGTTGAGAAATATATGAGGAAAGGGTATGAGTCCTATCTTGCATTTGTGTTGAATACCCAAGGGTAAGAACTAAAGATTGAGTCGGTGCCTGTGGTATGTGAGTACCTGAATGTGTTTTTGGAAGAGTTTCCCAGATTGCCTCCAATTAAGAAAGTCGAGTTTGGTATTGATTTGGTCCCTGGTACGGCACCTATTTCGGTTGCCCTGTGTAGGATGGCACCATTGGAGTTAAAAGAGTTAAAGGTTCAACTACAAGAGTTAATGGATAAGGGTTTTGCGAGATTGATCTATTCTCTATGGGGTGCTCTGGTACTTTTTGTGAAAAAGAAGGACAGGTCGATGAGGTTATGTATAGACTATAAACAGCTCAACAAGGTGACTGTGAAGAACAAATATCCTTTGCAAAGGATCGATGATCTGTTTGACCAATTGAAAGGAGCCATAGTGTTTCTTAAGATAGACTTAAGGTCCAGTTATTACCAGCTAAGTGTTAAGGAGCAAGATGTACTGAAAATTGCATTTTGGACAAGGTACAGGCACTATGAGTTCCTTCTCATGCCTTTTGGCTTAACAAATGTTCCTGTTGTGTTTATGGATTTAATGAATCATATTTTTTTATCGTACTTGGATAAGTTCGTTGTTGTTTTTATCGATGATATATTAATTTATTCTCGTGATGAGAGTGAATACGCGGAGCATTTAAGAACTGTTTTGCAGACTTTAAGAGATAAGCAGTTGTATGCCAAGTTTAGTAAAAGTAAGTTTTGGCTCCGAGAGGTCAGATTCTTAGGACACATCGTGTCGAGTGATGGAATTAGAGTTGACCCGAGTAAGACTCGGCTATTGTTGAGTGGAAACCACCGAGGAATGTATTAGAGATGAAGCTTTCTAGGCTTAGTGGGTTACTACAGATGATTCGTTAAAGGATTTTCCATGATTGCTACCCAGATGATGAGGTTGCTACAGAAAGATGTCAAGTTTGAATGGACGGAAAAATGCCAACAGAGTTTCGAGAAACTAAAGGCGTTGTTGACTAAAGCTCCAATTTTAGTGTAGCTAGAACCGGGAAAAGAATTCATAGTGTATAGTGACGCATCCTTGAATAGATTGGGATACGTGCTCATGCAAGAAGACAAGGTGATAGCGTATGCCTCGAGACAACTTAAGCTGCATGAGAACAATTATTCGACTCACAACTTAGAGTTAGGCGTTATAGTGTTCGCACTTAAGATTTGGAAACACCATTTGTATAGAGAGAGTTGCCAGGTATTTACCGACCATAAAAGTCTAAAGTATTTGATGACTCAAAAGGAACTGAACCTTCACCAACGGAGATGGTTAGAGCTCATAAAAGACTACAAACTGGTGATCGACTATCACGCGGGGAAGAGGAACGTGGTCGCCGATGCTTTGAGTAGGAAGTTATTTTTTTCCTTAAGGGCTATGAACATTCAGTTGTCAGTAATCGACGATGGTTCAATTTTAGCCGAGTTGAGAGCAAAACCAATGTTTTTGCAAGAGATCTGTGAAGCTCAGAAAAGTGATAAAGAGTTGCAAGCTAAGATAACTCAGTGCGAGACGGGTATAGAATCAAATTTTCAGATTAGTTCAGATGGTTGTTTAATGTGTCGAGACAGAATTTGTGTACCCAAAGACGATGAGCTTATTCAGAAAATTTTGCATGAGACACATAGCAGTTGTATGTCTATCCATCTGGGTAGTGTGAAAATGTACAATGACTTGAAGAAAATGTATTAGTGGTCGGGAATGAAGAGAGTCATTTTAGAGTTTGTCTCTAAGTGCCTAATTTGTCAGCAGGTGAAAGCCGAACACCAAGTACCTTTGGGTTTACTTCAGCCTGTGATGGTTCCCAAATGGAAATGGGACTGTATTTCTACGGATTTCTTGGCCAGGTTGCCTTGGATGCCAAGGAAGAAAGATGCTGTATGGGTTGTGGTATGGATTATCTGCTTGAAAAATTAGTTGATTTGTATGTTTCCAAAATTGTGAGGCTTCACAGAGTGCCCTTGTCGATTATTTCAGATAGAGATCGAGGTTTACTTCGCGATTCTAGAAGAAGTTACAAGAAGCTTTGGGGACAAAGTTGAATTTTAGCATGGCTTTCCATCTGTAAACCGACGGTCAGTCGGAGAGAGTAATTCAGATTCTTGAAGACATGTTGTGGTGTTGTGCCCTTGAATTCCAAGGCAGTTAGGAAAAGTATTTACCGCTGGTAGAGTTTGCCTACAATAATAGCTATCAGTCGAGTTTGAAAATGACACCTTATGAGGCTTTGTATGGGCGTAAGTACCGGACGCCCTTCTTTTGGACCAAACACAGAGAAAATCAGATTCATAGGGTTGGCTTAGTCAAAGAGACCAAAGAGAAAGTAAAGGTAACTCGTGACTTGATCTCTCAGCCTCGACCACGGCCTGAAGTAATCGCACACCGATGTGTCACATGGCGTGTCCTTGCCGAGCCCTAGCTAAGTTCCATTTGAAAAAGGGCAAGTTTGAGGGCTTTTAGGCATTCTAAATCCTATTTAAACACCCTAGAGGAAGACTAAAAGGGAGACAGAGAGTAGGGAGCAAAGCATTACTCCAAGAAAGCCGATTGATCCATCTCAGAAGCTGGATTCACCATCAAGACTGAAGATTTCTCCTCAATTTCCCTTTAAGAGTTTTGGGTTTTCTTTATGTTTTGTATTATTTATTCTTCTAATATGTTTTCCTATTTAGTTATGATCTAAAACCCCTAAATACCTAAGGGGGATGAAACCTAAGACAAATCTTGTTATTATTTTCTGAATTGTATGATAAATATTTGACTTGTTCTTAATTATGTGTTCTTAATTCTTGTTTTGGTATTTTAGGATATCGATTCAAGTTAATGCTCTTAGTTGGAGGATGAATAGTCCCTGTCTAAGAGTGACTTTGTCATAATTAAGCGGAGTTGATTGCGTGCCTAGAGATAGGGTGACAAGATTTTACCAGATTAGGGTGAAACCTAATAAGGGGATCCATAGATCGAGTTAATGCAACCCTAGAGTGTTAATTAGAGAAAAGTCTCAATTATTCAATCTAGGGATTAGACATTATTAGTCTTGAATAGGGATAATAACATAACTTAGGGATTTATACGGAACAAGTTAAATGAATAAAACGTCCGATTCGGAGCCAAAATAACAAGTGAAGTCTAGGTGGATTTTTCCTTAGGTATTGTCCTAAATCAATCGTTTTTCCAAAAGTAGTTCCCCAATTCTATTTTCTGTGATTTCTTAGTTTAGTAATTAGTTAAAACAAACCTCATTATTCTTAGGCTAGATAATAAAAAGACAGTCATTACTAGTACTTTTAGTTCTTTTGGGTTTGACAATTCAGTCTTGCTAAAGCTATACTACTGTTCGATAGGTACACTTGCCTACATCGTGATAATAGTTAGTTTCAAGAACGATTAATTATAAATTTATAAAACTTATCAAGGAGAATCACGATCATGACTGTTTGAAGGCCACTTCAGATAGACAGAAATCCTACGCGGATTTGAAACGAAAAGAAATTGAGTTTCAAGTCAGTGATAAGGTGTTTCTAAAGCTGTCCCCGTGGAAGAAAGTTCTCAGGTTTGGTCGAAAAGGCAAGTTGAGTCTGCGTTTTATCGGACCATATAAGGTGACTGAGAGAATAGGACCTATAGCTTATTGGTTTGCCTTACCGCCTGAGTTGGAAAAGATTCATGATGTGTTCCATGTGTCTATGTTGCGCCGATACTGATCAGACGCTTCACATGTGATTACACCTATAGAGGTTGAAATACAACCGGATATGACTTATGGTGAAGAACCGGTTAAGATTTTGGCTCGGGAAGTCAAACAATTAAGAAATAAAACAATTTCCCTTATAAAAGTGTTATGGCAAAGGCATAGGGTTAAAGAAGTCAACTGGGAACCCGAGGAAACAATGAAAAGCCAATACCCAACTCTTTTTACTGGTAAGATTTTCGGGAACGAAAATCCCTAAGGGGGAGAATTGTGACAGCCTGATTTTGGGCCTAGTCGGAATAGTGGTTTTGGAACCACTAATCTAAGGCAGGAGAAATTATTTTTAATGAGTGAATGAAAATTTTGGTGAAATAATTTTAGCGATTTCTTACTTAATTTCGAAAAAGGACTAAATCGCATAAAGTGTAAAAGATTTGTTTTACTAGCTGAAAGTGTTAAATGACTATGAAGCATTAAATTAGAGGTCCTTAGTGAGTAAATAGATCACAAATTTATTAGTGGCTGGACATGGAGCCTTAATTCATGGAATGGTCAAATGTTTAATGACTTAATTGATAATAAAATATTAACCTAAAAGGCTAGCTATCATCTTTTTCATTTTTCCTTTCTTCTCCACCGAAAATTTCAGCAAAGAGGGGGTTTTGAGAGCTCAAAAATTTCAGCAACTTCTACCCCTTGCAAGTAAGTGATTTTGGTGGTCATTTTTGTTGATTTTTGTGTTTTTGGAACCCTTATAGCTTAATCTAGCTAATGACGGGACTATTTTGCAAAATGGTTGAAAGTCTAAGGTTTTGACCATGAGAGTATTAATGTTTCTTTCTGAATTTTTATCAAAGAAAATGAATCATGGTTGTTAAATAAACAACTTTTGTGAAAGTGGTTTTCATGGAAACACTTAAAAGGACCATTTTGTGAAGTTTATAAAATAGGTTGTAAATGTGTGAAATAATTAAAAACTGTGAGTTCCTATAAGAGTAATAAAGGTTCAACTCAGCTTGTTAAAGGAGGAAATTTGATTAAAATTGTTTTAAAAGCCTAAGGGCAAAATCGTAATTATGTGAAAGCTAGGGGCAAAATGGTAATTTTTCCCAGGTATGAATTATAGATTGTCTTGATAATGTAGTGATTAAATAAGTAAATTCTTCATTATAGATCAAGAAAAACGGAGTCCGGACCCAGACCGGGGGAAAACCAAGCTAGTAGACTAATTCAATCTAGTCGCCCACTTTTTGTATACCGAGGTAAGTTGTACGTAAATAATACAACCTTATTGTTATTATGTATTGAAAAATTAATATGGAATAAAATGTTTGATTATTGTTGTGAATATGCATGCTAAGAATTGATGTAGTAAAAACTCCCGATTTAACCTTAGGAATAGATTGGATATCCATGCCATGACATTTGGGTGATATGTGTGCTAGTGTAAGACCATGTCTGGGACATTGTAGCGGCCATATTATGAGAGCCAGTGTAAGACCATGTCTAGGACACGGCATCGGCATTGATATGTGTGCTAGTGTAAGACCATGTATGGGACATGGCATCGGCCACATTATGAGAGCCAGTGTAAGACCATGTCTGGGACATGGCATCGGCATTGATATGTCTGCTAGTGTAAGACCATGTCTAAGACATGGCATCGGCAATTTAACCTCTTGTGTGAGGCTTATCGGATATCCTTTAGTATTCCAAATGGTTTCACGGGTTATTTTAAGCTTATGATAAAGATATGGAAGGATATAATCGTGTTGTGAGTGGTATAGGTTCTTACTCGAAGCTCATGGGATATGAGATTAGTTATGATGCCTTAATGGTAAGGATGAAATTAAGTAAGCTCTATCTATGAGAATGATTTCAGAACGATCTTAAAATCTTTAGCTTATACTTGTGATGTGTAAAAATGTAGTAAATCTACCATTGTTAAATCAAAAATTTTGTGCCGATTTATAATATGCTATGCGCTTAAATATGCATGGTTGATGTTGTTACTTATTTACATGTAACTTACTAAGCTTTATGCTTACTCCTTTTCCTTTCTATTTTCTTATAGCATCACCAAGCTAACTTGAGGATCAAAGGATGTCGGAGCCTCGATCACACTATCAATCAGAATATTTGGTATAGTTAGATTTATCATTTTCAGTACGGCATGTATAGGGACTTGGTCTTTTTGCTAAGTGTCATATTGTTTTAGCCAAATATGTTGACTTGCCATGATGGTTGATTCATTTTGTATAAGGCCATGGATGATGGCTAATATTTATCATTGCTAAATGCATTTAATGGGGATTTTCATGGATGTGGTTATTGCATGGTTTGTATTGATAAGTAGGAGATGTTGTATGTGATAGAAAATAGCTTAGAATTGATGTGTGGATGTTTGGTTGTGGTTGTTTTGGTTATGTGTTATGTCTGCTTTGGAGATGTTTGATGTTGTGTAGGTCGGTAAAAGTAAGGGTGCCAAGAAGGCTTGGTAGATAGCCTTGTTTTTGTCCACATGGGAAGAAACACGGGCTTAAGTCTAGGCCGTGTGTCTGCCCTATGGGCGTGTAGTCAGGCCGTGTGTCCCCGCATCTAAGTTTTGCAAAACAGAATGCCCAGTCGTAACCACACGGGTGGAGACACGGCCATGTGTCTCAATCCTGTGGAGGACACGACCATAGTACATGGGCATGTGCCCAGGCCGTGTGAAGTCTGAACATTTAATGTGAAATTAAATTCACCACACGGCCTAGCACACGGACGTGTGTCTTGGCCGTGTGCCTTTAAATGGTTGACGACGTCAAAAAAATAATGACAAGGTTTTAGTACACGGGTTGAGACACAGGCGTGTCATGGCCGTGTGAGGGACACGGGCCATAGAGACGGGAGTATGCTGACCGTATGAAAACCCCTATAGGTTCGAGTTGACAAATAAATCCACACGGGATAGGGACACTGGCATGTCTTGATAGGTTTAGGCTGTGTGAGCTATACGGGCCTTCAACATGGTCATGTTAAGAGGACACACGGGCGTGTCGCCCTTCCACATGGGCGTGTGCCCCTGTTTGCATTGAAAATTTTCAAAGTTTTCAAAAGTGTTCGGTTTATTCCCGAATTGTTTCCATAGCGTGTTTTGGGCCTCATAGGTCCATATTATGGACGTTAAAAGCAAGTTTGAAAGTTTTAAATTTAAGCGAAATTCTATGACCCGAAAATATTTGTATGCATGTGTTTAGGTCCAATAACGCCTAGTACCCTATCCCGGCGTAGGATACGGATAAGGGATGTTACATATACGTATTCACATGTTGTAAATACCAAGAAAAAAAGTAAAATAATTATACGACCTCAGATTTGTGGTTCTAAAACCACTATTCTAATTTAGCTAAAATCGAGCTGTTACATAAACTCAATTTAATACAATTCATATTCAATTCAATCCAATGCACATCTTTGAAAAAATTACTGTCTTGCCCTTATACTTTTAATTAATTATGATTTAGTTCCTAGGCTCGGAAAATGAAATTCATACAATTTAATCCTTATCCAAGCCTAGCCGAATTTTCATACATATCAATAGCAGGCCATGTATTTCACAAAATTCATAACTTTTTTCATAAATTTATCATATTTTCATTTTAATCCCCAACTCATAATTTTATCAAAATTCTCTTTACAAAAGT
Organism: Gossypium anomalum; assembly: GCA_025698475.1. Taxonomy (NCBI): domain Eukaryota; kingdom Viridiplantae; phylum Streptophyta; class Magnoliopsida; order Malvales; family Malvaceae; genus Gossypium; species Gossypium anomalum. The sequence continues at coordinate 31,380,760 of CM046967.1, forward strand.
TGCTTATCTAACAACAACCTTTCATTTTCTACCATAAAACTTCAAAATTCAACTATACTCATCCATGGAAAAACCCTAATACTTTAACGATTTTGCAAATTAATCTCTGAGATAGCTAGATTAAGCTATTACGATCTCGGGAACATAAAAATCATAAAAAACGGGAGAAAAATACTCACCTAATTAAGCAAAATAAGCTTCTCTATCTTCAAGCTTCCATGGCTAGGGTTTCTATGTTTTATTTTAGGAAAGATGATGAAAATGATAATAATTTAGTTATTTATTTCATTTATCATCATTATTTTATCATTTTTCCAAAATTAACCTTAATAATTTCTTAATTTCCAATAATGAATAATCATCCTTATCTACTAAATCCCCTGAATGGTCTATTTCCCATATAAGGACCTCAAATTTTAAATTTCATAGCTACTTGATACCTTTAGCTACTAGAATTCAACTTTTGCACTTTATGCAATTTAGTCCTTTTTATCGGATTAGACATGTAATCAGTAAAATTTCTTAATGAAATGTTCATATGATATTCCTATCATATTGTTGACCATAAAATAATATTAAAATAAATTTTCTTCTAACTTCGAATTTGTGGTCTCAAAACCACTGTTTTGATTTCATTGAAAATGGGCTATTACACTCAGCATCATGCAAACCCTCAATCACATTCCTTTAATTTCTCCTAGATGCCCGAACATGAAAGAAGTGGGTATTACGGTCTCCCTCTTTAAGCCACTAAATCTAAGACCTCTGAGCCCAATATGCTCCTCCTCATAAAAGCAACTGAGCTTCGCCCGAGACACTCTTAACCTCTCAATATTAGAATCCATAATCTACCCATCCATGAGTTTATCAATCTGGTCAATTAAACTCTGCATTTGATTTTCACTTTTATTGAACTGTCAAAACTGTCATTGCCCGAGGTAAAGGTGAATGTGATCAAAACCAGTCAACACGTCACCATTGCACTGATCCCACACTCTTTTGATCAAATCCTTAGCCTTATCCTCCTTATCTCGACAAGCCTCAAACCAAAAAGAAAGCCTTGGATCCCTCATATCATCCCTCGGCTTCTTACCAAAAGTATCAAGCAAAATGGCATCATGGTCCGAACTTGTACAAATAGCAGAAATTTGGAATACGCTCATATTTGATAAAACAGAAAGTCTCTTCACAATCAGCCCTAACCAAAGAAACCACCCTCCTCAGTAGTTTAGAGATGTCCATTTTAACCCAAACTCTAATATACTCAACCCAACAACCATTCCTATCCCTCCAATTGATAGCCACAACCTCTCCTATAGCTTTCCCAATATCAAGAGCCACCAAGTGATCCATTTTTTCCAATGAGATATTAAAAATTCGATCACAAAACTACATATGAATGAAACTGTAGCAACTCATATCTTTCCCTTTCATGAATGGGACCATGGAAAATAAGCTTTGATCAAAACTCCAAGGGACCAAATTCAAGATTCTATTCCTATCCTCAATTAAACCAAATTTCACCAAAAACAAACCACCCATCAGTGCAACAAAATTAACCGGTTCATTAGTATGCCATAGAGATTTTAGCACTTTGTACATTTCTTCTTTATTAATTTTTTCCTCGGACATGAACTTCCCTACAACCCATGCTTCAAATCCTTACAAGTCTGATTTAGTTGAGCCTTGGTAGATCACCTTTTGTTTTTCAGATTCTAAAAACTTGAGGTTGGACAACAAACCATTCAAATCATTAGCCATTGCACCTCAACTTCACAGCAAACAAAGAACAACACAATACTAATCTAAAACCAACCCACCTCCCACGACAGCAACACACCCTATAAAATAGAAGAAAACACCAAACACACTAGCCAACCATCTTTTATTGTAATCAAAAGAAAACACCAACAAGAGATCCTTATCACAAGAAATAAAATTGCAGAAATTCCAAAAATACTAGTAAACCAAAAAACCTAAGAACCAGTTTAGCGAAAATATTAAAGCACCCAACAGATCATACCAAAGGAATAAAAAACCCGAATAAAAGAAACCCAAATAGAAAAAAAATTAAAACAATCCCTTCAAAGTCCTTTTACAATCCAAAGAAAAATTGTACAGGGAAATTCGAAAAAAATAAGACCCAAAGAGAACTGAAACAAGCAAACCATGTGCCATGTGAACAAGTGAAACTTCCCTACAAGACCCCGAACACAACACGCTTCAAAAAAATCCCACCGCTGAAGAGAGAAACCCAAGCAAGCACCTAGACGAACTAAATGAAGACCAACCACAACTGTAGACAAAGAAACCACGCAGCCCATGCACCATAAACAAAACACAAAAAAAAAGAGAATCATGCAAAAAAGAAAGAAAATGACTACAAAACCAATTTTAACAAAACATAAAACAGGGAGGAAAATCACCTAACAATAAAAAATAAGAATAGTTCATTAAATAGTCTGTTTATAACACTGGAAACAAAGCAAGAACTAAGAGAACAAACAAAATGAAGAAAACTGTAAAGGAGTCAAGCAAAAGAACCACCAAAAAATAGCCTAGATGAAACCCAAGCCATATATTTCATCTGTTAGAACAAGATCAGCCCAATCACCTTCGCAGGAAGCCAACTTCCTCCCCAAACCACAAGGGTGTAACACCCTACGCTCAACAAAGACAAAGAAAAACGATAACGAGCCAAAACCGACAAAACCTAAAAGAGTAGCCCCAAACAATTAAAATAGAAACTCAATTAGTAAAGAAGAATAAAGAAAGACACAAAATGTAACACCCCCTTACCCGTATTCGATGCCAGAACAGGGTACGAGGCGTTACCAAACTTACAATAAAATTATTCACAAATTCTGAGTCATAAATTTGCATTCAAATTAAAACCATTTGCAACTAATCATAAAGTCCCTAATACGAGCCTATGAGGCCCAAAACATGCATTGGAAGTGGTTTGGGACTAAACTGAGAACTTTAGAAATTTTTACAAAACTTAGAAAAAATTTTGCCCTAAACAGGGGTCACACGCCTATGTAGTTTGGGACACGCACGTGTGGGCAGGCTGTGTGGCTACATACGCCCGTGTCCCAACCCCGTGTAACTCTCTGACTTGTAACCCATGATCAAATTGAGGTCACATGGCCAAGTCACACGTCCGTGTGCTAGGTCGTGTCGAAAATTAATTTTCATAAAATAGGTGCAGACTTCACACGGCTAGGACACACGCCAGTGCCTGGGGTCGTGTCATCCACACGGCTGAGACACACGCCCGTGTGTCTACCCACGTGGACAAAATAAAGGCTATTTACCAAGTCATTTGCCACCCTCATTTACACCTACACTTACTCCAGCTCAATAGCACAATTAATGGCATACTTAGGCAACCAAAACATCTACAATTATGACCAACACATGCCAATATAATAGCAACATCCATCATACTCACAACATTTATTATGCCCTAAATCAATCATGCAAATTTCACATTCATTAAGCCTCAATCTACTGCTTTTAAGACACTTAGTTGTGCACAATTTTATCATCTCATCGATATATCATATTTCCAAACATTTCACATTCATGCTATGAATCACAATCCATCATTCACCAAGCATACCATGACCATATCACTAAATACATTAGCACATATATGAATATACTTAGGCTTACAACCATGTTAGCTAAAATAAGCCAATTTGCATGCCCAAATATCAAAACAAGACTTTGCCAATTATAAGCCAATACATTGGCTAAAATCACAATGACACATATAACAAAATGACTAAGTCCCTATACATGCCATACTTTCAAAATGCTAAAATCATCAATACCCAAAATGAAAGTTGGATAGTGTGATTCAAATCTCTGATGATCTTCGATTCCGAGCATGTAACAACCCAGTTTTAGCTAAATCGAAACAGTAGTTTTGAAACCACAAATGTAATGTTGAAAAATTATTTTAATATTATTTTATTCGTTTACAGCATGATAGCATGTATGTGTGAAAATTTCACTAATTTTATAGTTTAATTGCTCAATTTGAGAAAAATGACTTAATCGCGTAAAATGCAAAAGTTGCATAGTATTTGTTAAAGTGATTAATTGCTATGATTTAATAAATTAAAAGTCCTTATAATGATATTAAACCATTGGTAGTGTTAATGGACATTAATGGACATTCATTATAAATTTATATGTTTATTCATTAAGGGTAAATGAGTAAATTGATAAATAAGGTTAATAAAATTATAACAAAACATGATTTTGTTCATCTTTCTTGCCATTGATAAAAATTCAAAGGATAAAAACACCATTTTTATGCATATTAGGGTTCAAAACTTTCAAACTTGAGGAGTGGACGGTATGGAGGGTTTTGGGGAGGAAAACATAGGATTTTGAATGAGTAGAAGAGTAGTGCCGAATTTGAACTCTTGCTCAGAGAATTTCGGCAATAGTTGGAGATTTTTGAGGAGCCAAGTGAGGGGTGTGTTTTGAGGTCATACCAAATTGGGAGTCTCATTTTGGTCAAGAACCGGTCATAGCTCACCTTTTTGCCTTTGGTGCTGAAATTTTACTTCTATTTCCTTTTCTCTCTATTTCTCGTTTTATCATTTTTCTCTCTCTTTGAGGTCGAATATTACTTTTGGGTATCTTCTTGTTTTTGTTGTTTATTCCAAATTTGCACTTCTCTCGAGTTTACCTGTTGATCGATTGGCGAATCTCTCTATTTTTCTTGCTTGACCAATTGCTTCTTCTTCTCTTGCTCTCAATTGGTTCTTGCTTTGGCTGAATACTCCCTCTTTTCCTCTCTTTTTTTTATCTTATTTTGTGGTGGCCGAATACCTTCTCTCCTTGTAGTTGAACGTTGCCTTTCCTCTATCCATCTCTTCCTCACTTTCATTGTCGAATCTCTTCACTCAATTGAAGGTAACTTATCCTTAGTTATCACGTATGCAACTCGGATACTTTGGCTTGCATTCTTGGGTGTAGGTCGATTGCTTCATTCCCCTATTATTGGGTTCTGCATTTTCTGTAAGTTGATGTGCGTTTGATTCAAACTACTTGTATGAGTATTAGTGGTAAATAAGGATCGGTTGGAATGCAGGTAATCCCTAAGGTCTTGTAATCAATCTATTGCAACAGGTTAAGTGTGCACACCTCATTCGATCGACCAAGGCAAGTGATGATTAACCTTTTGGATAAGTGCTATTTGAGGGGTTATTTAATCTTGTCGTTAAGTGACTGATAGTGTATCACGTTTGAATGTAGGTTTGGAGTGCTTGAGGACTATTTGCACATTTTCGGAACAAGGTATGTACGAACGCAACTCCGGTTATAGAAATTGGGAAAAGCCAGAATGAGTGAATGTCATTGCCACACGGGCGTGCTTGCGGCCGTGTGGGTAGGCCATGTGATTAAACATGGGCGTATTGTCGACATGGCCGGCCATGAGCGATTTTATGGGCTAAGGCTATATTGGGCCGAACTAGGTCGTGTGGGCCACGAACATGTGGGCCCTACACTGGTAAACCACAGACATGTAGAGAATATAGGACCAGGCTGTGTAATCCACACGGCCAAGGCCATTTCTAGGCTATGTGGGCCACACGGGCATGTGGGCCCACATGAGCCCGCAGCATGGGCCGTGGGCCCATTTTCACTGTTAGACTGTTAAGGTTGCACGGGTCACCCGAGACAATTGTGGACCTACTGTTGGGTCGATAAGTTTACCTAGACCTCCTAATTGATAAAATGACTGATATGACCCTATGTGATGTCTAATTGTGTTAAGCATGCAATTTTAGACGTATTAAGTACATGTATGATATTATGACATGACATGTCATGATGCATGATGTGTTGTATGAGGTGGGGTTTTATTATGATTGGAGGAAGTGTATTATACTGGCAGCTCTGCTGCAAATACTATTTAGTGTCGCAACCGGTACTATTTGGAGTGTAGGGATGGGTGGGTTGATTATATCCCCACATGGGGTGCAAGGTTGGACAGAGATGGAATGTAGAAGCTGGCTGGTAGGATCTCTTGATTGCATATCTGTCATCACTCATCATCATTGAGATGGGCTTAGGCTCAAATCGACATCGACATCTTTGAATGGGCTAAGGCACTAACTAAGACTGAACCATTACTGAATTGGGCCTAGGCCTAGACTGTATATGCTTACTGTTTGCTTATCTTATATGGGGTTACACACTGAGTTTTCATAACTCACTCATCTATTTATCTGTGCAGGTAATCCCTAGTCTTAGGTAGATCGGTGCTGCGAGGACTCAAAGGTGGTCACACAACCACACATACTTTCATATTTAATTTTTAAATTATAAGTAATTTTATTTTGGGTATTTCTACTGTAATAAGGCCTTTATGGATTTCTACTTTATTTTGGGTTTTTATTTGTTTTGATTTATAACTACTAGCAGTAGGGAAAGACGCGGGTTTTCACAAAGATAAATGTTTTTCAACAACACCATTAATACGTAACTTGTTTTAAGAGCTTCCGCAAGAAATAACGTTTTAAAATATAAATATAATTATGACGTTTCAATATGATGAGCTCTTTGACAAACGACTCACATTTTGAAAATAAAATAACGCCTTTAAGATCACACAAAAAGGTTAAATAGAGAATGGGTTTTTCATTAACATCACACTTACAAGAAAACACTTTAATGCGACATCGCCAGATTCGGCCATAACGTCCAGGTCAGGTTCGGAGTGTTACACTATACCCGTGTCGAGTAGTCACAGAGTTAAGGCTAAAGAAACCTTTTTCCAGATGATGAACGAATGGTTCAGATAATACGTCCAGACAAATCTGGCTATTCAACAAACCCTACCCCCACCTATTCCTTAACAAATTCCTGTCATTCCTCAAGTTGTGGATCTGATACGGTTGAATAAACTGCTAGTGGAAAATTTATCGAGTTTACCACCTATCAGAGAGGTTAAGTTTGGTATTGAATTAGTACCGGGTACAACATCGATATCTATAGCTCCGTACAGAATAGCTCCAACAGAGTTAAAAGAATTGAAAGCTCAGTTGCAAGAATTGACAAATAGAGGTTTTGCTAGACCGAGTTTCTCTCCTTAGGGTGCACCGGTGTTATTTGTGAAAAAGAAAGATGGCACGATGAGAATCTGTATGGATTATCGACAGGTCAACAAAGTGACAATCAAGAATAAATATACTTTGCCACGAATAGATGATTTGTTTGATTAGTTAAAATGGGCAACAGTGTTTTTAAAAATTGATTTGAGATCGAGTTATTACCAGTTGCGAGTTAATGATTCAGATGTGCCAAAGACTGCCTTTAGAACAAGGTACAGACATTATGAATTTCTTCTTATGCCTTTCGGATTAACAAATGCACATGATATTTTTATGGATTTGATGAACCAGATTTTTAGGCCATACTTAGACCGATTTGTAGTTGTGTTTATTGATGATATTTTGATTTACTCTCATAATGAATCTAAGCATGCCGAGCATTTGAGAATCATGTTACAAACTTTGAGAGATAAACAGTTGTTTGCAAAGTTTAACAAATGTGAGTTTTGGCTACGAAAGGTTGGTTTTCTGGGATATATAGTTTTAGCTGAGGGTATCCGAGTTGACCCGAGCAAATATTCTACGATTATAGATTGGAAGGCTCTGAGAAATGTATCCAAAGTCCGTAGTTTTCTAGGACTAGCCAATTATTATAGATAGTTTGTGAAAGGTTTCTCGATGATTGCGACTCCGATGACACGGTTACTTCAAAAAGATGTTAAATTTAAGTGGTCAGAAAAGTGTCAGCAGAGCTTCGAACAGTTGAAAGCATTATTGACAGAGGCACCAGTTTTATTTTAGCCTGAGTCGGGTAAAGAATTTGTAGTTTTGATGTAGGAAAGCCTGAGTTGTAACTTATGCCTCGAGACAGTTAAATTCGCACGAAAGAATTATCCGACACATGATCTAGAGTTAGCAGCGATAGTGTTCGCTTTAAAAATTTGGCGTCATTACTTGTTTGGTGAGAAATGTCATATTTTTACCAATCACAAAAGCTTGAAATATCTGATGACTTAGAAAGAATTAAACTTGCGACAGCGGAGATGGTTAGAATTGATAAAAGACTATGGATTAGTAATTGACTATCATCTAGGGAAAGTGAACGTAGTTGCTGATGCTTTGAGCCGAAAGTCCTTATTTGCTTTACGCGCTTTTAACACGCAATTATCCTTGTCTGATGACGACTCGATAGTAGCCGAGTTGAAAGCGAGACCGTTATTTCTACAACAGATTTATGAGGCTCAAAATGTTGATAATGAATTGCAAGAAACTGCAAGAAGCTTTAGGAATAAAGCTACATTTTAGCACTACATTTCACCCGCAAATGGATGGTCAATTCTAATGAGTTATTCAGATACTTGAGGATATGTTGCGTTGTCGCATTCTTGAGCTTGAAGGTAGCTGGGAGAAATATATACCATTAATTGAATTTACTTATAATAATAGCTTTTCGAGTATAAAGATGGCACCGTACGAAGCTTTATATGGTTGTAAATGTAGAACGCCATTGTACTAGACCGAGCTTAACGAGAATAAGATTCACGGGGTTGACTTGATCAGAGAGACTGAAGAAAAATGAAAGTAATTCACGATAGTTTAAAGTGGCATCAGATCGATAGAAATCATACGCATATTTGAAGCGAAAGGATATTGAGTTTCAGATCAAGGATAAAGTGTTCTTGAAAGTGTCACCGTGGAAAAAGATATTGCAGTTTGGTCGAAAAGGGAAATTGAGTCCACGATTCATCAGACCGTATGAGATCATTGAGTGAATTAGGCCAGTGGCATATCGGTTGGCATTACCGTCTGAGTTAGAGACAATACATAATGTGTTCCATGTATCAATGCTTCGACGATACTGATCCAACCCTTCACATGTCATTTCACAGATCGAGGTTGAAATTCAGTCTGATATGTTGTATGTCGAAGAACCAATTCGAATTTTAGCTTGTGAGACCAAAGAGTTGAGAAATAAGAGAATTGCATTAGTAAAAGTATTATGGCATCAACATGGGGTTGAAAAAGCTACGTGGGAACCTGAGGATGCTATGAGAGAACAATATCCAAACCTATTCACCGGTAAGATTTTTGGGGACGAAAATCCTTAAGGGGAGAGTTATAATAGCCCAGTTTTAGCTAAATCAGAACAGTGGTTTTGAAACCTCAAACCTGATGTCAAAAAATTATTTTATGTCTTTATAGCATGATATCATGTATGTGTGAAAATTTCATGAGCTAATTTTATCGTTTAATTGTTCAATTTGAGAAAAATGATTTAATCAAGTAAAATGCAAAAGTTGCGTACTATTTGTTAAAGTGCTTAATTGCTATGATTTAATAAATTAAAAGTCCTTATAATGATATTAAACCATTGGCAGTGTTAATGGACATTAATGGTCATGTATTATAAATTTCTTTGTTTATTCATTAAGGGTAAATGAGTAAATTGATAAATAAGGTTAATAAAATTATAACAAAACATGATTTTGTTCATCTTTCTTGCCATTTCCAAAAATTCAAAGGAGAAAAACACCATTTTATGCATATTAGGGTTCAGCACTTGCAAGCCTTAATTGGTAAGTGTTTTGAGCTCATTTTTTATGATTTTTTATGTTTTTGTAATCATTGTAACTCAATTTAGCTAGCCCGTACCTTTAATTTTGAAATTATTAAAGATTTTGAGAGTTTCCATTGATGAATCTATGAGTTCTTTGATGTTTGATGATGGATTATGAAAGCTTGATGATAGTTTTACATGTTTTATTAAGTGATTTTTGATGAAAATGCATAATAGGGATTAAATTATGAAATATGCAAATTGAGTGGTTGAAATTTGAAATAAATTAAAGTTTTAGGCTGCTAGGGACCTATATGTAATTCGGCCAAACTTGGGTGTAATGAAATTATGTGAATTTTGTGTATTTGTGAAATAGGGACTAAATAGATTAAATGTGAAAGCTTAGGGGCTAATGTGTAAAAATTCCCGAATGAGTAATTTTGGATTAAATTGAATGAGTAGATGAATAAATAAGAGATTTCGTATAGCTCAAGAAAGAAAGAATTCGAATTTAGATTGAGGGAAAAGCAAGGTTATCGATTAGTAGATTCAATCCGTCATTTCCAAACATGAGGTAAGTTCATATGTAACGAGCTCTATTATAATCGTATTTAAATGTTTTGATATTGCATAAATTGTAAATTCTAGACTATGAACTTGTTCGACCATGATTTGACAATGATTCGACAGTGATTTGAAATGATTCAACTATGATTTGGTATTGGAAACTCCCGGTTGAACCCTAGGAATAATCTAGGATATTAATGACATGTCATTAGGGTGTTAAGTTGGCTTAGGGCCATAATATCGACACTTCAGGTGCGAGTTATACCTTGATTTGGCTATGGGCCATGGTATAGGTATTTTGGAGAGGAGTTACATTGATTTGGCTACGGGCCATGGTATAGGTACTCCAGGATAAGTTACCTTGATTTGGCTACGGGCAATGGTATAGGTACTTATCGATTGAGATCCTTAAATATCTAACTTCTATTCTGGATGGTGAACGAGAAATTGAAAGATATGGTGTAACGCCCCAAAAATCCTGAACTTTCTTTCTTTTTTGATTTTTATAAAAGGTGTGCTTAATATTCCTAGTCAAGTGTTATTTATGTGATAATAGGCCTGGTTAAGTTTTGAGTTCGAACTTTGGGGTGAAGGAAATTATAGTTTAATAATTAAAAGAACCTTGATGGCAAGTAGTTTTGTTTTTAAATAAATGAAGGAGGAATTGGACACAAGGAGCCTTATGTTAAAGTGGCAAGTAGCGTCACATGTGGGGCTTAGAGGTGGCGTCACATGCATGGCAAGGAGGTTTGGAGTTTGAATTCCTCCTTGCTCAAAAGAAGGATTTATTTTTGCTCAATAAATGGCCAGTAGTGGCGTTGGATGTGAACTCTGAAAGGAGCGATCAGAGGAGAAATTTAAGGAAGGGATTAAAGAGTTATCAGGGAGAAAAGTTAGGAGATGAGGGGTGTAAAGAAGTGGAGCCGAATAGGGAATCAGGGGATAGGTAAATTCGGCTATAGTATATATAGGTGCCAATTTTGGGGATTCTAGGTAATGCCGAAATTGCTTCTCTTCCTTTAGCTAAATTTCTCTTGTTTTTTTTTCATTGTTGCCGAAACACTTTTCTCTCTAAGTGCTCAGAAGTCGAACTTCTTGTTCCTTGCTTGCCGATTTTCCATTCTTTCTCTTCTTAAATTCTCTTTTGATTCACCTTTGGTTTTAGCCGATTCCTTCTTCTCTTCTTCTTATTTGTGTCGAATAACCCTTTCACCATACAAATCTCAAAAGCCAAATACCTCTTTGGCTAAATACCCTCTGTGCCGCCGTTACTCCTTCTACTTTGGTCGATTCTTGTGGGATTAGTATCGAATCTCGGATTCCAAATCTTTGTCGAATTGCTCCTAGGCATTTTGAGGTTTTAGGTAAGTATTCCTCTTTTATTGGTTAAGGTTGGCCGAATGGCCATGGAGGATTTGAGAGTGACTTAAGATGATTGTGAGTCACTTTTTGTTTAGTTTTAATGATTAAGATTGATGTGGATTTAAGAAATACTCGTGATTAGTGATCAAGGAAGGCCTGCTAAGGCTTGTTGTTCAAGGTAAGGCAAAGGTGAGATTTTCGGCTTTTGGTGATCGTATTTGATAAGTGTGTGATTAATCGTTGAGTGACATTGTTTGTCAGTTCGTGGCTAAGGAGATCGCAACACGTTTTAGTACTAGGTGTGTACATACACTGCACACACACAGTAGATCGGCAAATCTCGAAATGCCGAAAAGCTAAAAGTTTGGCTACAATAGACTTGCGAGTGCATGAACACTCGTAAGGGGAAACTGATAGGTTATCAGAGGCCCCATGTGCAATTTCGTGGACTTGGGCTGTGTATTGGCCAATCGGGCCAGAATGGGCTAAATGGGCCCAATAGGCTGTAGGGCCCATAATAGGCAAAATTGGCAATTTGTTACTAAGTGATGAAAAATCATATGATTGCATGACTATGAATGTGATTGGGCCTGACGGGCCATATGAATGTGATTTGGGCCTAATGGGCCATACGAATGAGATTTAGGCCTAATCGGCCATATGAATGAGATTGAGCCTAGTGGGCCATATCATGTATGTAGACTAGTTTGGGCTTTATAAGGGGTTTTGGGCCTAGTATCTGATAACTGCTTAAACAGACATAAAACTTAAATAATTAATTAATTGCGACCGCGGACAAGCCATAAGGTTAAGGTGTGGCAATGGGTATATGCATGTCTAGGATTGGATCTAGAGAGAGCTTGGTACTTAAGCGGTCTTTTTGACCCACCTCCTCTTCTCTGGATTCCTACCTGGTGCACAGTATCTGTTCGCTTTAGCCAATGGGGACTTGTTAACGGGCAAAGGTAAGTAATAACCCATAATAAAGAGAAATTACCTGAAAAGCTCGTAAGGGCGAAAATGACTAAAATACCCCTATATGTTGAATGTAAGATTTATGGATGATACATGTATACCTGCTGCATTTATATGATATTCTATTTAGGTTGCATATGGATTGGGAATTATGGAAGGGATATGAGGATCACATGGTTGCTTGATGACCGTGGATCCATCGATGGCTTTTTAAGCCCAATATATGATCATCAGTTTTACTACAACGTTAGGTAGTACCGCAACCAGGCTACCATTGGAGTGTATCGGATGGGTGGGTTGATATTTATATCCCTACATGGTGTGTATCGGGGGATGGAGATGGTGTGTAGCGGTTGGATGGGTGGGGTCCGTGCATATTTGATTGCCTTACATCTGTTATGATATTGAATTGGGCTCTAGCCCGAAAAGACTGGCTATTGCATGCTTTTCTATTTGCCGAGGGTTGTACACACTGAGTTTTTGAAAACTCACCCCCTCTTTTATTTTTCTCAGGTGATCCTCAGTAGGTGGTTCGATGGTTGGAGGGACTCTGAGGTGGCCAGCTAGCAAGACGGCTTGGACTAGTTTTCTTAAGCCTATAATTTCTAGTATTTTATGTTATTTTAGTCCGGATTGTAATAAGCCTTTCCTCTGGTTATTATTTCAAATTAGGATTATTATTATTTTCATGCTTTATATTTATTAGAAGTAGAACATGGTTTTCCTAATCCATAACTGTTTTTAAATACTACGTTTCTGCAACCAAATTTTTAAATGACAAGTTTTCATAGATCATCCGTTTTAAATAAAGCTTCCACAACTGAAAAGAGATTTTACAAAGTAATTATTATCATACAAAAAGGATTAGTTTTCTTTAAATACACCTAGCTTTGAAAGCAACAAATACAAACTGAATGTTAATTAATTTTCTCCTTTGAAGGGTTTCTAATGAAAACAAGGTTTTCGATAAAACACTTCAATGTGACACGCCAGATTCGACCATAATATCCGGGCCGGGTTTGGGGTGTTACATGTGGACTAGAATAAGATTGGTACGAGTTGGTACAGGTACGCACGTAAAGTTTATAAACATTGAATCCATGAAATGAATGAATTCTTGGTAAGCTATTGAATGAATGTTGGAATGGTTTAAGATTTAATGTATTTGTATTTTCTTGCATTTATATTGATTGAATTGTAAATGAATGGTGAAGTTGCTCATTACGTTAATACGAACTTACTAAGCTATGAAGCTTACTTTGTGTTATTTTCCTATGTTTTATAGAGAATCAAGGCTAGCTTGGATCTGGGAGTCATCGGGAACATCAACGCACTATCAAACATCTATTTTTGGTACTTTTGAAGTTATGTATATATGGTATATGGCATGTATAAGCCAGATGTGGTATTTTGGTTGTAATTATAGCTATGAGAGTTGGCTTGAAAATAATGTTAATATTGATGTGTATTTGGCTATTAGAAATGGCTCATAAATGTATATGTTTTGGTTGTAACACCCCAAACTCGGCCCGGACATCATGGCCAAATCTGGTGTGTCACATTGAAGTGTTTTAGCGAAAACCTTGTTTTCATTTAAAACCCTTCCTTAGAACAATACATCTCAATTACTTCGTAAAATCTCTTTTCAGTTGCGAAAGCTTGTTCAAAACATTTGATATAAGAAAAACTATCATTTTAGAATTTAGTTGTAGAAACATGGAAAACATTCTATGATTTAGGAAACCGTGTTCAACTTTCCATGATTACATCACATAAAAATAATAAACCAAATAATAGCAAAGAGGAGAGGCCTTATTACAATCCAAACTAAAGAAAAGGAAATTACTTAATAAACTAGTAACTTAAATGTTTTTTAAACAAATTCAAGTTGTCCTACTAGCTGGCCACCCTGAGTTCCTCCAAACATTGAATCTCCTATTGAGCATCACTTGAGAAAATAAAAGAGGGGGTGAGTTTTCGAAAACTCAATGTGTACAACCCTCATCAAACAACCATGCAGCAGACAAATCATTTTGGGCCTAAGCCCAATTCAAATACGGTGGCCTTTGGGCCTTAGCCCATTTTGGCCTCAGTAGGGCATGAACCCATGTCAATTTCCACATATCACATTTAACTGTGCCAAGCCCTTTTCATAATCCAATCATGATGTATGTATGCAAATGCTTATATCCCCATCCAACCTGTACACCCCTTTTCCAACCAACACTTACTGTGGGGAGATACTCGACCCACCCATCCTTATTACAACTCGGTGTGGAACCAGTGCGGCCCCACTTAACAGTGCAGCATAGCTACTTGTAAATGGTGTAGCACCGGTTACGGCACTACTTAACGGTGCAGCAAAACTGTTTGGTGGTTAAAAAGCCTTTGGTGGATCCACAGTCGTCGAGCAACCATGTGATCTTTATACACTTCCTCCAATCATAAACCCAGCCCATATGCAACATAATAATGTATGGATGCAGCATATATCATACATAGATCATACTTATAACACATAGGGGTATTTCAGTAATTTTTACCCTATAGGGGTATTTTAGTAATTTTTTAGCAGTATTGGTCTTAATTACGAACTTTAGCCCGTCAACAAGTCCTTGTTGGCCAAAGTGAACAGACACTATGCACCAGGGAGGATTCCAGAGAAGAGGAGGTGGGTCATTAAGACCGCTTAAGTACCAAGCTCTCCCTAGATCCAATCCTAAACATGCATATGCCCATTGCCACACTTTACCCTTATGACTTGTCAAGAGACGAATTTGATAAATTAGTTAATTTTTATGCTACTTAAGGATTTATTAGAAACTAGGCCTACAAGTCCTTGACAAAACCCTAGCAAGTCTACAGGCTTCCATACATTCATATGGCCCATCAGACCCAATCACATTTATACAACCCATTAGGCTCAATCACACTTATATGGCCCATCAGGATCGAATCCAATCCAAACCATTCAACAAACTTAATCAGCTCATCACATATTACCAAATTATCAACTTTTGCTTATTTCGGCTCACGGGCCCATCGGGCCCATTTGGCCCATTCTGGCCCAGTTGGCCAAAACATGACCCAAGTCCATGAGATCTCTCATGGGGTCTCTGGTATCGTATCGAATACCCTCTTACAAGTATTCGTGCACTCGCAAGACTACCGTATCTAAACTTTCGGCTTTTTGACATTTTGACATTTCGGCATTTCGAAATTTATCGATCTACTGTGTGTGAAAAGTGTGTGTACACACCTGGTAATCGAGCGTGCTGTGATTCCCTTAGTCACAAACCTTGAACACCAATCCCTAATAGCTTTTCCTTGATCACGTATTCCCTAGATCAAAACTGTAAAACACCTAAGGAGCAATTCGGCAGAGAGCTAAAATCCGAGATCCAATACTAATTCCCTACCAAAGTTGATTAGAAAGAGTGAGGGAGAGGAGTAATCGGTATTAAAAATACTAGCCGAAAAAGAGATAAAGTACTTACACCAAAAGAGCAATCGGCCCAAGAGAGATTCGGCTTTTCAGCTTTTAAACTAATATGGTGAATAAGGTTTATTCGGCACAAATTAAAGAAGAAGAGTAGAAGAAGGAATCGGCTAACCTAAAGGGTAAATCAAAAGAGAATTGAGGAGAGAAAGAATGGAAAAAGAATCAGCTAGCAAAGATGGAAAAGCCAATCGGCACTTAAAAAAAATGAAGAATTTGGCATTAGCCTAGGATCCCAAACTCAGCACATATTTATAGCCTATAACCAAATTGCCTGACCTTCAATTTCCAATTCAGCTCCATTACTTCCCGCTTCTCATCTCCTTATTTTTCTCCCTGATAACTCCCCAATCTATTTCCTAAATTTTCTCTCTTGAACACTCTACTTAGAGTCCATCTTCACGCCACTTCCAACCTTCTAGAAGGCCAAAATTAAACTCCTAAAAATACTAAGCTAGGATTCAAACCTAGGATCTCCTTTCTAGCCAGTAATGCCACCTCCCTACACCCTAAGTGGCGTCACTTAGCCACTCCACACAAGGCTTTTTGATGCCATTTTCCCCTATTTTTATTTAAAAGCCCAACTACTCACAACCGTGGTTCTTTTAATAATTAAATTGAAATTCCTCTACCATAAAACTCGAACCCAGAACTTCTCCAACACACTTAGACACTCCAAATTAATTAAACCCTTAAAGCCAACATAACTTTTGTCATTTTCTTGCTCACTTAAAAATTTTATGAGGCCTAAAGCCCAAAGCCCAATTCCTCTAGGCCCAAAATTTGGGGCGTTACATTGGTTGTATTTTTGTATTCATAAGTGATGGTTTATTTTGACATGTTTGGTATGAATATGGTTATGGTTTTATAGTTGCAAATGTTGGATTGAGTCATGGAATATAATGTTTGAGAAATGTTTCAGATGAAGAATGATTTTAGAAGTTGAGTTGAATAAGTATTTGGCATTAATTTGAGTATTGAATTTGGTCGAAATGGATATAGTATAATTGTGCATTTTTTGGATGATTTTGGCTACCTATTTGTGTCCTGAAATGGTACCAAATGAACTTATATAGGTATGTGTAAAAAGGGTTGCAAAATTGGTCTTGCAAATGGCCTATTTTTGTCCACAAGGGTAGAGACATGGGCGTGTGTCTCAGTAGTGTGTGACACACGGTCAGGTTATACGGTCGTGTGTCCCCTAGTGTTGATTTTAAAATGAAGTCAGTATGCTTGATAAACCGTAATTTATACATATTTACAACCCATGCTTAACGCATTTTATGAATTATTTCTCCTTAGATTTGGTGAATTCGATGCTCATAATGCCTTAATTTCATGTTTTATCCTTAGGTAAGCATAGGAGAGCGAAAAGAACGAGAAACGGGCCAAAAATAGAGAAAATAGGGCAAAGTACAAAATTAACACGGCCTGGACCTCCTCACACCGTTAGATCACACGGCCGTGTCAATCTGGCAGAATTGAAGCACGGTTCACACGAGCAGCTCACACGCTTGTGCCAATCTAACAGGCTCAAACACGGCCTGAAGTAGTCGCACATGGCCGTGCCATACGGGCATGTCCTTACCGAACCCTAATTAAGCTTCATTCGAAAAAAACCAAATTTTAGGGCTTCTTAGGCATTCCAAAGCCTATAAATACACCCTAAAGGAGGAAGAAAAGGGGACGGAGAATAGGGAGTAAGGAATTACTCCGAGGAAGCCGATTAATCCATCTCAGAAGCCGGAGTCACCATCAAGACTGAAGATCTCTCCTCAACCTCCCCTTTAGGAGTTTTGGGTTTTCTTTATGTTTTGTAATTTTTATTATTCTGAGATGTGCTCTTGTTTAATTATGAACTAAACCCCTAAATACCTAAGGGGGATGAAACCTATGACTAAACCTTGTTATTATTTCTGAATCATATGATAAATATTAACTTGTTCTTAATTACCTGTTCTTAATTCTTGTTTTAGTTTGAGGAGGAATAGACCCTGACTAAGAGTAACTTTGTCGTAATTAAGTGGAGTTGATTGCGCGCCTAGAGATAGGGTGACAAGATTTTGCCGAATTAGGGTGAAACCTAATAAGGGAATCCATAGATCGAGTTAATGCAACCTTAGGGTATTAATTAGAGATAAATCTCGGTTATTCAACCTAGGGATTAAACATTGTTAGTCTCGAAAGGGATAATAATATACATTAGGGATTTCTACGAAACAAGTTGAATGAATAAATCGTCCGGTTTGGAGCCATAATAACAAGTAAGAGTCTAGGTGGATTTTTCCTTAGGTATTGTCTCAATCAATCGTTTTCCCAAACAGTAATTACCCAATTTCTATTTTCTGCAAGCTCTTAGTTTAATTAGTTAGTCAAAACAATCCTCTTTTATTCGGCTAGAAAATAAAAAGGTAGTCATTACTAGTACTCATAGTCCTATGGGTTCGACAATCCGGTCTTGCTAAAGCTATACTACTGTTCGATAGGTACTCTTGCCTACATCGTGATCATAGTTAGTTTCAAGAACGAGTCATTATAAATTTATAAAACTTATCACACGAAAAATCGACGATCAAGTTTTTGGCGCCGTTGCAGGGGACGAAGATATTAGGAACGCTCAATTTTTATTACTTTAGCCATTTATTTTCTTGCAATTTTACTTTTATTTTTACTTTACAAATTTTCTTTCTTTTTCTCCTAACAGATTCTTATAGTTTATGACTAGAAGAAACCCGTCAGGACCATTGCTTTTCGATGAGGAAATTGATCGTATAGCTCGTAGAAACCAATGAGAAATCAGTCGCAGCTTAAGATACACAGAAGAAGAGCAAGAGGACGATATCTCAACTACTACTGAAGAGATGGCTGAAAATCACGACAATCCGCTACCTCCAGCCATACCTGCTGAATTAGCAAATCAGAATCCTACTCCTCGTACTATGTATGATTATGCTAAACCTAATTTTACAGGAACTGAGTCAAGTATAGTTAGACCTACTATTGCTGAAAATAATTTTGAACTGAAACCTAACACGATCTAGATGATACAGCAATTTGTTCAGTTTGATGGTTTGCAGGATGAGAACCCCAACACGCACTTGGCAAATTTCCTAGAACTGTGCGACACTTTCAAAATTAATGGTGTTTCTGATGATTCCATTTGCCTTCTGTTATTCCCTTTTTCACTGAGGAAAAAAGCTAAACAGTGGTTGAACTCACTACCACGAGGGTCTATTACCACTTGGGAGCAAATGACCGAAAAATTTCTATTAAAATATTTTCCACCGACAAAAATAGCTAAGTTGCATAATGATATTTCTTCTTTTGTGCAGATGGACTTAGAAACGCTTTACGATGCATGGGAGAGATTCAAGGACCTTTTGAGAAGGTGCCCACACCATGGGTTACCTCTATGGCTGCAAGTTCAAACGTTCTACAATGGTGTGAACCCTTCGACAAGACAAATGATTGATGTAGCTGCTAGTGGAACCATCAATAACAAAACACTTGAAGAGGCTTCTGAATTCATTGAGGAGATGTCACTGAATAACTATCAATGGCAAGTCATGTGGACTAAGCTAACGAAAATAGTAGGCATTTATAACATCGATTCGGTCACCATGTTGTAAAATTAGGTAGAACTTCTGAATAAGAAAATTGAGAGTTTACTTGGTTCTACACAGGTACATCCAGCGATGAGGTGCGGTTCAAGTGGAGGAGGTGTGCCTACAGAATACCCACCATTCAATCCTACAATTGAAGAGGAACAAGTCAACTATATGGGTAACAATAATTTTAGATCTCAAAACAACCCATATAGTAATACTTATAATGCAGGTTGGAAGAACCACCCAAATTTCTCTTGGGGCGGTCAAGGAAATCAAAGGCCACAGAATCCTCAAGGTTTCCAGCAGCCACCTTATCAGCAGGAAAAGAAGTCGAACCTTGAGGAGATACTATCCAAATTCATCTCAGTGTCAGAAACCCATTTCCAGAATACTGAGACAGCACTCAAAAATCAACAAGCATCAATTCAAGGGCTCAAGACCCAGATAGATTAGCTATCCAAGTTAATATCTGAACGACCATAAGGTAGCTTGCCTAATAATACTGAACCAAACCCAACGGAACAGCTCAATGCAATTGATGCTTAAGAAGGATGTGTTGAGACTGAGCCAGAACCAAGGCAAGAAAATGTGGAAAGCAAAGGTGATGATGAGGTAAGTCATAATAAAATAGTGAACGTAGAATACAACCCTCGTGTGCCATACCCTAAAGCAACAAGGAAAGATCGCTCAGATGAACAATTCGGTAAATTCCTTAAACTTTTGAAAAAATTACATATTAACTTACCATTTATTGAAGCTCTGTCACAGATGCCAAATGCAATGAAATTTTTAAAAGAGCTTCTAGCAAACAAGCGGAAGTTGGAGGAAGCGTCAAACGTGGAGCTAAACATAGTGTGCTCGGCTATTCTACAGAATAAGCTACTTAATAAATTGAAAGATCCAGGGAGTTTTACAATTCCTTGCTTAATTAGTAGTTTAGATGTGAATAATGCATTAGCCGATTTAGGGGCAAGTATCAATGTCATGCCTTACAAAATGTTTAAACAACTTGGTCTTGGGAAACCTAAACAAACTAGGATGAGCATCCAATTGGCAGATAAAACTATAAGATTTCCTAGGGGTATCATTGAAAATGTACTAGTAAAAGTGGATAAATTCATATTTCCCGTTGATTTCGTTGTTTTAGACATAGAAGAGGAAACCAACACCCCTTTGATTTTAGGGAGGCCTTTTTTAGCAACTGTTAAAACAATTATTGATGTTGGCACAGGTGAATTCACCCTTCGAGTAGGGGACGAGACGATCACCCTTCAAGCTCGTAATTCTGGCAACACATCGAAAAGTGAAGGTAATTGTCCACATCAATCTGCAAAAACTAATAATATGACAAAATCCACTGTGTAGAAATTAAGTTTGAAAGAAGTACACGAGCCATGTTCCAACAACACTAGAAGACCCATTCATGAAGAACAAAGGTTACAGATAGAGGAGCTAGATGAATGGCGAGCACATAAACCGAGAACACCCGATAAATCGAAACTACGCCAGAATAAGCTCAATACCTCTCCACATCAACTTAAGGTTGGAGATCAAGTCTTATTAGATGCCACAGACCCTTACATTGTTACCCCCAAACCGGATGAGAAAACCCCTCTTACGGTACTTAGTATTTTCCCGTTTGGTACAGTGGAGGTAAGTCATCCCAAGTTCGGCAACCTTAAGGTAAACAATTCCCAGCTCAAACTTTATTTTGATAAGAGTGATAGCAAGAATGAGGAGTATGAACTCCTTAAACCACCTTGACCATTCAACAGAGAGGTAAGTCGAGCTTAGACTATAAATAAGCGCTTTTCGGGAGGTAACCCGAGCACTAACTGTATTAATTTATTTAAATTTTACTGTTTAACACTTTCTATGACTAATGTTGCTCTTGAAAATAGTTTACCACAGGGACACGGCCAAGCACACGGGCGTGTGTAAGACTGTGTGGAAACAGGGCAAGATTTTTCCAAAACACGGGCGACGATAAAACGTCACGGTCGTGCAATTTGGCCGTGGGCGAACCTGTCAAAACGACACGAGAGTGCGACACGCCCGTGCCTAAAGACCATGGTCGAAACTGAGAAACTAGCACGGGCGTGTGACACACCCGTGTCTAACAACCGTGGGTGAACCTGTCAAATTAACATGAGCATGGGGATTGTATACACAGGCGTGGGAGAAGTGAACAAGGTAAAACATGGTCGTGCGACACGACTGTGTTAAACAACACGCTCAAGGAACAGAGGCGTGTGTCGAATTTTAGACGCGCCAAAAAGGGAAAAACGCAAAACACACAGCCTGAAATTGGGACACACGGGCCTGTCCCCTGGCCGTGTGCCCCAAAATCTATAAATACCCAGCACTATTCATTATCTTCCCCACTCAAAACCCTAACCTTAGCCGCTGTAACTCCACACGGCCTCCATGCCACGCCCGTGCACCGCCTCCAACTTTATTTTTGATGCATTTTCTCCTCTTCATAGCGTTTGTTTACTTCTTCCTTTTCTATTTTATTGACTTTTAGGCTTATTTAGCATGACTATATGCAAGCTTTTGATTCTTTTTCTATATTTTCATCATTCAACTATCATAAAATAGGATACCCATCATTTATTTTTAGTCATTGCATGCATTCTTCACTCTATTCATTTAGTTAGAAGTCAAACTTTCATGATCAAGAGTAATTAAAATTTTCATGCATTTTATGTTCATAAGAGTTGTTAGGAAAGTTTCATTCTTTTAAATGTCATTCATATGTTCATCCACATGTCCTCACATTGATAAATGTCACGAAATAATTAAAAGAAATTGGGTTGGTTGTTTTGGTTTTTCTTTTTGACTGAAATTGCTTGCTCAAAATTATGGTTTTTGAAGTGCATATACCTATTGTCATTTTTCTTCATTTTATATAGGTACAATGTCTTCACGAGGAAAGAAAACTGCTATCCCTACCTCAAAGAAAAGGAAGGGAGCGTTATCCTCCTCAGGTCCTACCGCAGAAGTTCACCACCCATTCCTCCAATTCCCCAACGGGCTCCAAGAGGAACTCTTTCAGATAATAAGGGTCCGACCTTTAGCAGCGGACTGCTACATAGACTGGGCTGCCATCGAACAAGTCCAGTTCGTTGACGCAATCCAGACCCTCCTTACTACCGATCCATAGGAATTATTTTTTGGGATCATCGAGCCAAAATATTTAGAGCTGACGATGAAGCTATGTTCCACGTTTCATCTTCAAACCGTGATGACAAATTATGATGATCCCGGTACAGTACAGTTTTGCTTAGGCAGATTAGTCTGCCAACTAAGTGTTCCCGAATTCGGTACCGCATTGGGTTTTTATACCGAGGAGTTCAGAGAGAAGAATGACTTACAAGCTCTTGACCGCCACATCCATCATTCTCCCTCACGTTGTTGGAACGCCCTCGTCCCACGTTCGGCCACCTACGACCCCAGTCGCACCAAGGCATCATCTCTCCCTCCGTCCCTAAGGTACCTTCATTCTCTCTTATCTCACACTTTGATAGGACGAAGGGAGAGCACTGGCATCGTCACTATGCACAACATCTACTACTTGTGGTGTATGTCCAATGGGCACGTCATCGACCTCGCCTACTTTATTGGCCTTGCCATACGCCACCAAATGGAACGACATCGGAAGGGGGTCATCTCTATTGGCCCCTACGTGACTCGATTGGCGCGACACATCAGACTCCTCAACACCGCAGCCTAAGAATCATCATTGACCCTCATTGGCCAGATGTCTCCACAAGGCATCTCGAGCATGTTTAGTATGAGGATGATCGAGAGACACCGAGGAACCTATCCTTCCCAATATCGTCTCGCTCAATCAACCGAAAAGGAGGTTCCCGAGGACATTACTGATGATGTCTCTACCCAACACGAGGACCCGCTTCACCACCCACCACCGCCACCTTCTTGGCTAGTTCATGCGGCGGCTTCATATGCTGACATCTCTGAGCACCTCAATCGATTCGAGCAGCAATGTTTTCAATGATTTGATAACATTGATGCTACTCTACAGCAGATGTGTCAGCACTTCCACATCTCATCGCCAGCCCCACCTCACGCACCATCTAGCGATGAAGATGTTTAGAAATTTTTTTTTATTTTTTTATGTTTTTATTTTTATTTTCATTTAAGACATCTTTTCATTTTTCTTTCATTTTATTTTTATTAGGACTTATAATATTTATCTAACAATTTTTACTCTCAGCTAATCTCTTACGAGTAAATAATTCTTTCAAATATCCCCTAAACAGTTCCTACTTTTATCACAGTTATCATAGAGCTCCAAAGCTCGCAATCATTTAGGAACTTCCAACTCTGATGGAAAAGGGTCGCCACGGTTACCATGCCCCACTCAATAAGGAGATATAATATTTTTTTGGCACAGCACTGTGGTACCTAACCTCTACCACCACCAGAGTATCCTTCTCCACCTCTATTTTGCCAAACTAGAGAATTCATTCATTCAAAACTCAGGAAGTTTCAACTCTCTCCCTATCTTATGATCTTATATTTTTCCTATATATCTAACCTTGTACATTGAGGGCAATGTACATCTTAAGTGTGGGGGGTATTTATTTCATTATCTGAAAAATCCCTGAATATTGTTTTGTTCTCTTGTGAATCTCTCATATCATGTTTAAAATGAATTTTGATTGACTGATAATTTTGATTGGCATATCTTAAATTAAAACATAGGCATTCATGCATTGATTGTTAAACTTTAAGACACTAGAAAACCAAGCATGATAAGATGATGTTTAAGAATTTAAAAGTTTAGGTTGTTTCCCCAAATTTAGGTATTATCTTGAATTGAATCCTTAAACATCAAAAAGCCATAATTTTTTTGATATTTTTGAGCCTTTTGAGCATCTATTAATTCTTTCATGCTCACTTGTATTATTGCTTTGAGTGTGCCAATATTGAACTGTTGTTCTAGAACTTGCCTGATTATACATGTTGAGACCACACTATTTGATTTGATATATCAAAATGATAGAGGCACTTAGGATTAACCCACTCATGCCATGAAAAGCCTACCTCCACAATTAACCCTTAGTAAACCCCTTTGAGCCTAACAAACCATTCCTTATATTACCCTCAATATTAACCCTTAACCTATTATTTGTGAAATCCCCTTAATTAATTCGATCCCTATTTTTTGTCCAGAATTGAGTCGGATAAATTGTTTAGCTATGTCTTGTTCTTAATAATTAGTTATGATTATTTAACTTGTTCTTAATTAAAAAAACATGTATACATATTAGCAGTTATCTTTTGTTATAAGCTTCATTATTCAAATTCCATAGTCAGAAAAGAAGCTATGTTGTACGCAAGTGGTGATTAAATATTTTTCTAGTTAAGTAATTTTTCAGTTCAATCTCGATTCTAACCTTTTCTTTCAAACATAACCACACCCCTAACCAAGCCTCATTACAACCCTTTAAAGACCTTTTGATTGATGTATCATCTCGATTTATAGTGGTGGAGATTTGATTTTCATGCAAGCCTATGGTAATAACTTTTCATATTGACTAATGAGAGCTAATTTCATTGTCCTTAAACACTTCGAGTGATTTGAGTGAATCTTTAGTGAGGATGTTAAACTTTGTGAGGTTCCGAATCAATGATAACTACTTAGATTAAGGGAGATGCCTAAGTTTTTCATTATTAAATATTCAACTTGGAATGTTTGAGGCTTTAATGTTCTTATAGTTGAGTTCTCAATGTATGATTACTTATGAGATGATTTGAGATAATATTGATCAGAATTATAAGTTGAGAAAAAAGGAGATTTTAACTATGATCCGAGGATTTTGCTTGAGGACAAGCAAACGCTTAAGTGTGGGGGTATTTGATAAACCATAATTTATACATATTTATAACCCATGCTTAATGCATTTTATGAATGATTTCTCCTTAGATTTGGTGAATTCAATGCTCCTAATGCCTTAATTTCATGTTTTATCCTTAGGTAAGCATAGAAGAGCGAAATGAACGAGAAACGGGCCAAAAACGGAGAAAATGGGCCAAAGCACGAAATCAACACGGCCTGGACCTCCTCACACGGGCAGATCACACAGCCGTGTCAATCTGGCAGAATTGAAGCATGATTCACACGGGCAGCTCACACACCCGTGCCAATCTAACAGGCTCAAAAATGGCCTGAAGTAATCGCACACGGCCGTGCCACACGGGCGTGTCCCTACTGAGCCCTAATTAAGCTTCATTTGAAAAAGGCCAAATTTTATGGCTTCTTAGGCATTCCAAAGCCTATAAATACACCCTAAAGGAGGAAGAAAAGGGGACGGAGAATTGGGAGTAAGGAATTACTCCGAGGAAGTCGATTGATCCATCTTAGAAGCCAGAGTCACCATCAAGATTGAAGTTCTCTCCTCAACCTCCCCTTCAGAAGTTTTGGGTTTTCTTTATGTTTTGTAATTTTTATTATTCTGAAATGTGTTCTTGTTTAGTTATGAACTAAACCTCTAAATACCTAAGGGGAATGAAACCTATAACTAAACCTTGTTATTATTTTTGAATCGTATGATAAATATTTAACTTGTTCTTAATTACGTGTTCTTAATTCTTGTTTTGGTATTTCAGATAACACTTCAAGTTACTACTCTTAGTTGGAGGAGGAATAGACCCTAACTAAGAGTAACTTTGTCATAATTAAGCGGCGTTGATTGCGCGCCTAAAGATAGGGTAACAAGATTTTACCGGATTAGGGTGAAACCTAATAAGGGAACCCATAGATCGAGTTAATGCAACCTTAGGGTGTTAATTAGAGATAACTCTCGATTATTCAACCTAGGGATTAGACATTGTTAGTCTCGAAAGGGATAATAATATACATTAGGGATTTCTACGGAACAAGTTGAATGAATAAATCGTCTGGTTCGGAGCCAGAATAACAAGTAAGAGTCTAGGTGGATTTTTCCTTAGGTATTGTCTCAATCAATCGTTTTCCCAAACAGTAATTACCCAATTTCTATTTTCTGCTAGCTCTTAGTTTAATTAGTTAGTCAAAACAATCCTCTTTTATTCGGGTAGATAATAAAAAGACAGTCATTACTAGTACTCATAGTCCTTTGGGTTCGACAATCCAGTCTTGCTAAAGCTATACTACTATTCGATAGGTACACTTGCCTACGTCGTGATCATAGTTAGTTTCAAGAATGAGTCATTATAAATTTATAAAACTTATCACACGAAAAATCGACGATCAATACTCCACACACGGTCTCACACACGGGCGTGTGACTGGCCGTATGGTACAAGTCAGTATACCTCCTAAATGGCACACGGCCTAGCGTGTGACTTGACCGTGTTGATAAGTTAGTATACTCGATAGTTTTAGCACGGGCTAGACACACGGATGCGTGGTTGGCCGTGTGACCTAAGTTATTATGTATGCCCTGTTTCCACACAGCCTGAGACAAGGGCATGTCTAAAGCCGTGTGAGGCACACGGCCTGTTCACACGGGCGTGTGACCCTTGTATGAATGAAAAATTTCTAAGTTTTCCAAAATTTTCATATGTTATCATTTTAGTTCCGACTCACTTCTAAAGCATGTTTAAGTCCTCATAGGCCTTTATAAGGGCCAAAGTGATCGTGTTGAATGGTTTATGAGATTGTATGTTTTATGTTGTGAATTGATCAGTAATGCCTAATAGCCCTATTTCAGCGACGGAACGGGTTAGGGGTGTTACAGAGCTTGCTTGGTGACACTATAAAACATGGAAAATAAATGGAGTAAGTTCTGTAACACCCGTGAACCACTCGGAATAAAAATGTTGGATACTAGGGAAATTTGCACACTAAGTGCCACATATGTAGCCAAAGCTACCCAAGTCTCATATCACATAGTTGCTCGCTCTCGAGCTTTCAACGGGCCTACTCACACAAGCTGTCAGTCAAGACGTAGCTACTTGGTGCTGCTCACACAAGCTGTCAAGTATCTGCAACATATGTCGGTATACTAAGTGTAACAACCTAGTTTTAGCTAAATCAGAATAGTGGTTTTGAGACCACAAATCTGAGGTCATAAATTTTTTTAAATATTATTTTTAGTATCTACAACATGTGAATAAGTATGTGTGAAAATTTCGTGATTTAATTCCACCGTTTGTGTGCTCAATTTGATAAAAGGACTTAATCGCAGAAAATGTAAAAGTAGCATGCTATATGTTAAAGTGCTTAATTGCTTTGATTAATTAAAGATAAGGTACTTATGTGGTTATTTGATCATTAAATAATTGGATGGACAAAAATGGGCTTATATTAGTGGAATTTAAATTTGTTTACAAGGGTTATAACGGTAATTAGTTAATTACATGTGAATTAAGTAAAAAAAAGCCAATACTTCATTTAGTTCATCCTTTTTCTACTAAAAATAGAAAGAATAGATAGGGTTTAAAGCTTTAGAGGTTTCGGCATTAGCATGGTTGATTTGGTAAGTGAATTTTGTTCGATTTTTGATGATTTCTATGTTTTTGTGATCGTTGCTTTGAGTACTAGATAGCTTGTACCTTAATTTCTGAATTTGTTGGTGATTTTATAAATTGCCATTGATGAATGCTTGAGTTCTTGAATATTTATTGATAGATTATCATGTTTTGTAAAGTGATTTTTAGTGAAATTTCATAAAAGGGACTAATTTGTGTAAAGTGTAAAATGTGGGGTTAAATGTGTGAATAAATGATAAATATTGGCTTCTAGGGGTACTTTGTAGTTCGACTAAGCATGGATCAAATTGAATTGTATGAATTTGATGTATTTGTGAAAATGGACTAAATTGAATAAATGTGGAACTTTAGGGGCTAAAATGTAAAAATGCCCAAGTTGTGTGATTTTGATAAAATTGTTTGATTTGGTGATTAAATAGATTAATTTTGAATACATATAGATCCTGAAAGAAAGAAATCAGATTTAGATCGGGGAAAATCAAAAGTTGACGAATAGTCGATTCTGTTCGTTTATTCTAACTACGAGGTAAGTTCATATACAAATAAATGCCTTTAAATTGATTTAAAAATGTTTATTATTCATTGAATTGCAATGAATGTTGAATGAGCAAATACGAGCAAGTATCGGTGAAGTTACGGTATCCGAAAGTCCAGTACTAACCATGTTTGGGACATTAGGATTCCGAGATGTGATATCGTGTAAGACCATGCCTGGGACATTGGCATCGATCTGAGATTAAATGTAAGACCATGTCTGGGACATTGGCATCGTATATGATTTCGTATGAGACCCTGTCTGGGACAGTGGAATCAATATTCGGTAACATGTAAGACCATATCTGAGATATGGAATTGTACGAGTTTATGAGCTATCCGAGTATTCTTATCAATTTTGAACAGTTCAACGGGCCATATCGAGAATGGAATGAAAATGTGAATAAGTATTCGATCCAGGTACGTATGAAATGTATATGTTATTCAAGAATGAAAGGTGAGTATGTCTATAAATGATGACATGTGAATTTCATAAGAAAGAATGGTGTTTAAATGCAAGTGCATTAAGAACAAGTGAGTTAGATGTGAATTATGAAACTTGTGTATGTGATTTGCTATGGATTCCATGGATAAATTGGCTTATAATTATGTTATGTGTTATGTTTATTTGTACACGGCTTACTAAGCTTTAAAAAGCTTACTTTGTGTGTGATTTTCATTGTTTTATAGATTATCAAAGCTACCGTGAGCTCAGGGATCGTCAAGGATCGTTGTCACACTATTGAAAGATATTTTGGTACTTTTGAAGTTGTAAATATTAATGTATGGCATGTATAGGCTAGTGATGTTATGATATGTGTTATGTGTATTTCTTGCCATGTGATATGGCATGAATATGATTGAGACTATGGAATTGGTTTTGGTATAGACTATGTGATGGAAAAATGATATAATTGATGTATATATATGGTCTTGTGTGAATGGCCACCTTGGTATGATTTGGTAGTTAAAATGGTAAGTTTTGGTATAATTTAAAATGAAGTTTGAATGCCATTTTGGTTTAGTAAATGTATGATGATTTAGGTTGTGTTTAAATGTGGATATTAGTTAAAGTATCAATTTAATTTGGCATGTTTTTGATTGTGTAATTGAGTAGTGAAAAAGAGATGATATATATTTATAAATGGCATGAAATGTATATGAAATTGCATGTTTTGAATGCCTATATAGGTGATGAAATGGTACCAAATTTGGTTACTTTGTGTGCTTAAGATTAGGGTGGCAAATTGGCTTTGCAAATGGCATATTTTTATCTACATGGGTAGAGACACGGGCGTGTGTCTCAGCCGTGTGCAACACACGGTCATGTTACACGATTGTGTGTCCCCTAGGGTACCCTTCAATTTAAAGTCAGTATATCCTACAATTTTGACACGGCCTAGACACACGGGCATGTTTACTGGCCGTGTGTGGCACACGGGCTGGCACATGGGCGTGTGATCAGCCGTGTGACCCAAGTCAGTAACCCTCTTAGATTTCACATGGCTTGGCACACGGACGTGTCCTCGGCCGTGTGGATAAGTCAGTATGTATGCCCTGTTTTGCCACGGCCTAGACACACAGGCGTGTCTAATGCCGTGTGAGGCACACGGCCTGTTCACACAGACATGTGACCTCTGTGACTTAGAAAAATTGTAGGTTTTGATAAATTTTATACGAGATCGGTTTAGTCCCGAACCTTCTCCAAAGCATGTTTAAGGTCTTGTAGACCTATTTAAGGGACATTGTGAATATGATTGAATGTGATTTGATATTTTGTAAGCTATGTATGTGATATGTTTGTAATATGTAATGAAAGGTTCGGTAATGCCTTTTAACCCTAGTCCGGCGACAGATATGGGTTAAGGGCGTTACACTCAGCCACCAGTAGGACGTACAAGACCAGCACCCAGATCACATAATCACATAACACATAATGACCCTAGTGACATGTCACTTGTATCTTACCATATTCTTAAGGTTCAAACAGGATTTCTTGCTTGTCGATTCGTCATCGAACTCGTTCGTAGAGTTATACACATAATCAAACATACAATTCATGCAATGTTAAAGCACTTAAGTACAATTATTCTAAAGCTTATTTTTAACATACGAACTTACCTCATTACAAAATGGTAATAGTTCGATTTAGTCCACAACTTTGTTTTTTCCCTTGTCTTGGTTAGGACCTTGTCTTTCTTGATCTATAATACCACATTTAACTCATTCAATCATCACATTATTCAATTTAATCCCAGAAACACCTTGTGGTAAAAATTACATTTTTGCCCCTAACTTTTCAACTTTTTATATTTTAGTCCCTAGGCTCGTAAAATGATTTTCATTCGAATTCTTCATTACCAAAGCCTAGCTAAATATTATTAGTACTCATATCAGCCCACATTTTTCATTTAGTCACATGTTTACACACATTTTACAACTTTTACAAATAGGTCCCTATTTGACATTTTCATCAAAAACCACTTGGTAAATGTTGTTTATCTAACACCAAACATACATTTTCTACCATTAAACATCAAAATACCAAAATATTCAACATGGGTAAAATTTTAGACTTTGATTTTCTTTCAAATTAGTCCTTAGAATAACTAAATCAAGTTACAACATTCACAAAAACATAAAAATAATTAAAAACAGGACAAAGACGGACTTACAATCGAGCTTGGAAGTGGAACAAACCCTAGCTATGTCTCCCTTAGTGATTTTCGACCATGGGGGACTAAATTGGGGAAGTTGCCCTTCACTTAAAACTTTGAAATTTTATCTAGACATGCCCATTTTTGTCCAATTTAAAGTATAATGGTCTAATTACCATTTAAGGACCTATAATTTAAAATTTCATAGCAATTAGACACCTCTAGATTCTAGAACACATATTTTGCACCTATTGCAATTTAGTCCTATTAGTCAAATTGGACACTCTATCGATAAAATTTCTTAACGAAGTTTTCACACAATCATTCAATCATACTGTAGACCTTAAAGAAATAATAAAATAAATATTTCTACCTCAGATTCGTGGTCCTAAAACTACTATTTTGATTTGACCCTAAAATGGGATGTTACATAAAATGCACGTAAAGAATATGAAAAATGTAAGAGTAAACAACAATATCACCATCCAAAACCAAGAAAACGTCCCCGTACACCACTAAGAACAAAACACCCCTAACACCATTAGCCACTAGAGAGGAAAAACAGGAATAACCTAACAGGAAAACCACCACACCTAATGCCAAAACCAAACGGAAGTAACTGCACCAACTATCGAAGAGAGAAAGCATACCAAAAACACCCCGAAGAGTTAGGAAGAAGCAGCCACCCCTAAAAACCAATAGCTCACCACCCTTGAGACTGCTTGTCAATAGAATAAGAAGCAGGAAGGGAGTGATAGCAAATCCTCTCACAACAAAACAAGATAGAACCTATAGTAAAACCACGAACCAAAACAAGAATGAAATAATGAAAAGAAACAAAATAAAAGAGAGAAAACTTGCCAGAAACTATAAAAAAAACTACCAACTAATCTTGAAAACAGAAAAACAATTAATAGAATATAAAAGAAAAAGGAACGCAAAACACATGTAAAATAAACATAAACACATGCAAAACATAAAATGACAGCGTCACCGAATAAGCCACTGCCAAGGAATCAAAGACACCAGGGGACTCAATCAAGAATCTGTCATGATACGAACAAGACGACAAAAGCCACCACTCAAAGAGATAACATCCACCGCCACGAAGAACACCACACTTACCTTTCCACCTCCATTATAACACCCTTAACCAGTATTCGTTGCCAAAATAGGGTTACAGACTAGAGTTTACAATTTAAATGGACAGAAAATTAAAACATTTCATAACATATCATTAAACATATTAAAAACCAATTCAAAACATACAAATTGTCCCTTATACGAGCCTTCGAGGCCCAAAATACACATTAGAAACAAGTTGAGACTAAATCAGAAACTTAGAGAATTTTTTAGAAAACATTGAATTTTTTCAATACTGTAGGGGTTACACGGCTGTGTGGCTAGGATGTGTGACTCACACGGAAGAGACACGCCTGTGTCTAAGGCCATGTGGGCATTCAAAGTAGGGACACACAGTCGTGTCCCAGCCCATGTCCATACCCATGTAACTCATTGACTTGGGTCACATGGCCAAGCCACACGCCAATGTGCGAAGCCGTGTACCCTTCGAAATAACCTCACACGCCAGTGTGTCAGGCTATGTGCTAGGCCATGTAACAACTTGACTTGCAACCCTTTTAAAGCTACAGGGAACACATGGTCGTGTCACCTAGCCGTGTGTGACACACGCACATGTCTCTGCCCTTGTGGACAAAAATAGGTCATTTTACAAGCTATTTTTCTCACCCAAATTGGCATGTACCTACACACAACATTTCACATACTTGCAAGCCACTACAAGGCATCCAAATCAAGCATAAACAAGTCTTATACATATGGTATAATAACCAATATGCCCTTAGGCACCTCAAATGACAATATATAAACATGCCTAACCTTGTATTCACTTTAACCAAAAAGATCAATTAACTTACATGCATATTTGAACCAATTCATACCAAATAATTTTCTTACCAAAACACAACCATTTGGTACCAAAATTTTATTCAATAGTTAGTATCAATAGTCATTTAAGCTACTCAAACAAATTACCAATTCTCAACAAGTCACAAGCCATATAAATTATGCATATTCATCTATCATTTCATCTTTCATCATTCAACCACATTAACCACACCATCAACCATAATAACTCTAATATTTACATGTGAAAACAAAACTCATACCATCATCAAAATACCAAAAACACAAGCCAAACAAATGGCCAT
Organism: Gossypium anomalum; assembly: GCA_025698475.1. Lineage (NCBI taxonomy): Eukaryota > Viridiplantae > Streptophyta > Magnoliopsida > Malvales > Malvaceae > Gossypium > Gossypium anomalum. The sequence goes on from CM046967.1 coordinate 31,414,334, forward strand.
AATCCCAACAAAACATATAGGCCAACATTAGCCAAAATAACTGATAAACCGTAATTTATACATATTTTTATCCCTTGCTTAACACGTTTATGAATGACTTTCCCTTAGATTTAGTGAATTTGGTGCTCCTAATCCTTTAATTTCATGTTTTATACTTAGTGGAGCATAGGAGAGCGAAAAGAACAAGAAACGGCCCTAAAACAGAGAAAATGGGCCAACGGGGAAAAATAACACAGCCTGGACTTCCTCACACGGGCAAAACACACGTCCGTGCCATTCTAACAGGCTCGACCACGGCCCAAATCAACCTCAGCACGGGCGTGTTGATCTCTTAGCCTCGACCGCGGCCTAAAGTAATCGCACACGGGTGTGTCCCTACCAAGACCTAGCTAAGTTCTATTTAAAAAAGGGCATGTTTGAGGGCTTTTAGGCATTCTAAAGCCTATTTAAACACCCTAGAGGAAGATTAAAAGGGAGACATAGAGTAGGGAGCAAGGAATTACTCTAAGAAAGCTGATTGATCCATCTTAGAAGCCGGATTCACCATCAAGACTAAAGATTTCTCCTCAAATTCCCTTCGGGAGTTTTGGGTTTTCTTTATGTTTTGTATTCTTTATTCTTCTGATATGTTTTCCTATTTAGTTATGAACTAAAACCCCTAAATACCTAAAGGGGATGAAACCTAAGACAAATCTTGTTATTATTCTCTGAATTGTATGATAAATATTTGACTTGTTCTTAATTATGTGTTCTTAATTCTTGTTTTGGTATTTTAGGATATCGATTCAAGTTAATGCTCTTAATTGGAGGATGAATAGTCCCTATCTAAGAGCGACTTTGTCATAATTAAGTGGAGTTGATTGCGTGCCTAGAGATAGGGTGACAAGATTTTGCCGGATTAGGGTGAAACCTAATAAGAGGATCCATAGATCGAGTTAATGCAACCCTAGAGTGTTAATTAGAGAAAAGTCACAATTATTCAAATCTAGGGATTAGACGTTATTAGTCTTGAATAGGGATAATAACATAACTTAGGGATTTCTATGAAATAAGTTAAATGAATAAATCGCCCGATTCGGAGCCAAAATAACAAGTGAAGTCTAGTTGGATTTTTCCTTAGGTATTGTCCTAAATCAATCGTTTTTCCAAAAGTAATTTCCCAATTCTATTTTCTGTGATTCCTTAGTTTAGTAATTAGTTAATTAAAAAAAACCTCATTATTCTTAGGCTAGATAATAAAAAGACAGTCATTACTAGTACTTTTAGTTATTTTGGGTTTGACAATCCGGTCTTGCTAAAGCTATACTACTGTTCGATAGGTACACTTGCCTACATCGTGATAATAGTTAGTTTCAAGAACGATTAATTATAAATTTATAAAACTTATCATAGAAAATCACGATCAATAACCTATACATGCCATTATAATCGAAATTAAACATCCGAAAGTACCAAAAGAGCCGATGGATAGTGTGATATAGCTTTGACAAGATTTCAACTAGAACAAGCTTCCGAGTCACTATAAAACACAAAAAATAACACAGAGTAAGCATTTAAGCTTAATAAGTTCGTATAATTTAGAAATTAACTTACCATTTAATCAAGTAATAGGTAAGTAACAAAGCATATCCCAACACATTTTGGCCAAATGCCTAAGCACATATACACCAACCAATATTAGTCATGTAAATACATATATGAACTAATACTCATGGATGCTCAACAATTAATCAAGTTCCATAAACAAGTATCATCCATTTCATATGTCTATATCTCATGTAACATCATTTCCATGTATTTCATGTATATACCTATAATAGTTCGTATCGAACTCATATCATTTCGTAATAGAACATTGCCCGTTGAACCATTTAGAATACCATTGGATACCCTGGAAAGCTCACACATAATGTGCTAGCTCATATAACTGTAATCCATCAATTCATGTACATGTATACTCATACAAGTTGTGAATCGGTATGCTCATTTGAGCTGAAGATCGGTATGTTGTCACGAGCTATGAATCGGTATGCTCTTATGAGCTATAAATCGGTATTCTCTCACAAGCTATAAATCGATAACCCTAATGACATGTCATTTGTATCCTACAAATTATTAAGGTTTAAACGGGGATCGGTAATCATCATACATTGTTGTATATGCATTCAGTAATTATATATGACAAATCATAACTTTTATATAATTCAATTAAAAACATATAAACACAATTTAACTACACGAACTTACCTTGAGAGTATTCGTAGATACAAAGGCAATTAATCTGAGACTTTCTCTTTGTCCCGATCTATCTCTGTACTAGGTCTAACTGGATTTATATGGATAAATTTAACTCAATTCAACTTATAATTCATTCAATTTAATCCAAAACATATTTTTGGAAAAATTACCATTTTGCCCTTATACTTTAAATTTCTTTGCAATTTAGTCCCTAGGCTCGGAAAATGAAATTGATGCAATTTTATCCCCTATCCAAGCATTGTCAATTTTTATACAATCTTATGGAAGCCCACATATTTCATAATTTCATAAATTATACCATGAATTTATCACATTTTTCAATTTAACGGAATTGAAAATTTCATCAAAAATCCCTTTACGAAAGTTGTTTATCTAACAAAAACCGCCTATTTTCTATCATCAAACTTCAAAAATCATATACATACATCAATTGTAAATCCCTGATAGTTTAATAGTTTCACAAATTAGTCCCCGGGCTAGCTAGATTAATCTACAACGATCTCAAAAATGTAGAAATCATTAAAAATGGGACAAATATCACTTACAATGCAAGGTAATTTTCTTAGCTAAAACTTTGTCCTTAGTTTAGCTATGGTGGTCTATTCTTTAGGGTAAAATTTGAAAAAGATGGTGTCTTATTACATCTTTTCTTTTATTAAATTAAGTTATTTTACTTAATTACAAAATTAACCTTTTAAAACATCACAAGTTTCACCTATACCATCATATTCCACTATCAATATTTATGGTCTAATTACCACATAAGGGCTTCCACATTGAAGTTCTATAGCTATTTAATACTTTTAGCTATTAGAACTGAACTTTTGCACTTTACGCGATTTAGTCCTTTTATCAAATTGAGCATGTAAACGGTAAAATTTCTTAACGAAATTTTTAGGTAGTATTACTATCATACTGTAGGTAATAAAATAAATTTTTTTTGATCTCAGATTTGTGGTCCCAAAACCACTATTCTAATTTCACTTAAAACGAATTGTTACATCCATGGTAGCACAAACCCACTTACACACAACCATCCAATTGTTCATGAAAGCGAACAAAGATGGACCAAAAAAAAACAAGAAAAGAGACTGCCAAATCTTTCCTATGATATGATATTCTTAAAGATATAAAAAAGGGATAATTTTTAAACTAAGCAAAAATTTTGATTTAATGGCAATTTAATTCATAAAATTTGATTTGGTGCAAATGAAATGTTTATTGTGATTCAAATGCACACACAAAACAATAATTTTGATTCAATTAGACATTTTGATTTCCTAACACTTATGTATTGTGACATATGGCATTTCTTTATATGCATGAAAATAAACATGCCATTGTTTATGTTGATATTCTGATTCTCAAGTTAAGCATGCCATTATAGTGATTCTGATTAACATACTAAGCATGCTAGTATACTGATTCTTATTCGCATGTTAAGCATATCACTTTACTGATTTTGATTCGCATGTTAAGCATGCCACTATATTGATACTAAATCACATGCAAAACATGCCTATTGAAACTATGTTTTCTGTACCGTATCATATGCATGGGTTGGGATATGATTGTATGGAGAAAGATTCTGGCAGTTTAATAATCTATGTAATTCTGGTGGATTAACCACATTATCTTGCAATATACCGGCATTATATAGTGGCTTGACCATAATATTTTGTTTCTGGTAACTTGACTGTGATATCTTGTGGCTTGTCCACATTATTGGTGTGATATTGGATGGACGAGTTATGGGGAACTCATTATGGTATGTAGTAGAGATGGGTAGGAAATGTTTTTTTGAAAAATCTACATTGTTTCTGAAAAAGTTTTGCATCACCGTTATTATGACAAATGTGATTCTATGATTGTATACTTATGAATATCTATTTTGTTATACCGAATGATATTTTATCTTAATTTTTGTTGTTATGCCTATGGACCCACATTGGGCTTTAAAAGCTCACCCCTTTAAGTTTTTAATTTTTCAGATAATAATTAAGGTTAGAACATGGGCTCAACTTACAGATGTAACACCCCCAAACCTGGCCTAGACATTGTGGTCGAATCTACGATGTCTCATTGAAGTGTTTTTTGATTAACGCAATTTTGTTGAAAAGTTCGTTCTATGTTGAAACCTCTTTGTGATCTTAACATAAATTTAGGATTTCTTGTTCAATGTTAAAACTCAAGTTGTTTTAGAAAAATGTTAAACATATTAGATTGCCATTACGTTTTAAAAAACAATGTTTGTGGCGGAAGCTTTTTAAAATATGTTGAGTAAAGTGGTGTTTGAAAAGCATTTATCTTTTTGAAAATCCGTGGCCTACTACTAGCAGATATGAATCACGTAAATAAATCCCAAATTAAAATAAAAACTTAGAGAGGCCTTATTACAAAAAAAAAACACCCAAATTAAATTACTTATAAATTAAAAGTTAAAAATGAAAGCAAATGCGATTATGTGGCCACCATCCAGTCCCTCGCAGCACCAGTCCATCTAAGGATTACCTGCGCAAAAAAGTAGGAGGGCGAGTTTATGAAAACTCAGTGTGTAATCCCTTATTAAACAAACAGTTAGTCATACAATAGGCAAATACAGTCTGGGCCCTAGCCCGTTTCAATAATAGTCCAGTATCAATTAGGGCCTTAGCGCATTATAGTATCAGTATCAATGTAGGCCTTAGCCCATTTTAGTAACAGTAACAGATATGCAATTAGAAATCCTACCCATCCATCCTCTACACTCCACTCCGTCCAGCCCTACACTCCATGTGGGGATAAAACCAACCCACCCATCCCTGCACTCTAAAATATAGCATCGGTTGCGGCACTAAACAATATTTGCAGCAGAGCTGCTAGTACAGTACACTTCCTCCAAATATAATAAACCTATCCTCATGCAATATGTCATGTCATAATATCATATGTGCATGCAAAAAATGTCATGCTCGATTAGAGTCATACATATCATAGGGGCATATCAATCATTTTACCTCATAGGGGTATAACAGTCATTTCATCAAATTGGGTCTAGGCATACTTACCGACCCAACAGTAGGTCCACAATCGTCTCGGGTGACCCGTGCAACCTTAGCAGTCAAATAGTAAGAATGGGCCTAAGGCCCATATGGGACCACACGCTCGTGTGACCCACAATGCCCAAAAATGGCCTTAGCCGTATGAATTACACAGCTTGGCCCACTAAGCTCCACATGTCCGTGTGGTTTATCCATGTGGACCCCATGAGTCCGTGGGGTCTACACGGCCTATTTCGGCCCAATGTGGCCCAAAATAGCCTAAGCCCATGAAATCACTCATGATGGCCTCTACGATCAAATGCCGACGTCTATGCGTTCGTATTACCGCACGAGCGAACACACGCCCATATAGCGACAATAGTCACGATTCCTGGCTTTCACCGATTTACGTTTTGAACAGTGTTACACATCTGTTAGGATTTTAGGTACGCAACCCCTCTTGAGATGAACTGCACCTAAAACAATTAACAAATTCATGACCAGTGTTAGTCATGCTTAATACTAAAACAGTCACCAAATGAACTTGTTACTGATACTTACTTCCACTGCCTCAACCAATGAAGTCTTATAACTCCGTAGGTAAACCAAGTCCAACACGATTTGGCACTGTCAAAATAACATTTGGCATAACAAAGAATTAGAACCTTAATAGATTAACAAATAACAACATACTCACAACGCTTGAAACATGACTTTTATCCTTACCAAAATACTTACCAACCGACAGCAACTTGTGCTAGATAGAACTCACTGCTTAGAAGAAGAAAAGTCGATAGAAAAGGAAAAATGGGAAAACCAAATATCCGGCCAAGGGAAAAGAGGCACACCAAAGCCGATTCCTCTCTTTTTAAGAGAAACTGAAAGAAGAAGAGGGGAAGGGAAGAAAATATTCAGCTTTACCAATGTAAGGGTAAAAGCCGAAGGAATAGAGAGAGAAGAGAAAGGGGCCTTCGGCCAGTGACAAAAGGAGTAGGTGAAAGTCATGGACCGATTGGGAGAGGGGAAGAACACGAGTTTGGCAAATGTCAAATAAGGGTAAAAGAGAGACAGAGATGAAAAGATAGCAAAGAGGAAGAAGCAAGAGAGGTAAGAACCCCAAACCCGAAGTACAAATGGCAGAAAAATAGATGCTAGATGAAAGAAAAGTGGAGAAGAAGGGAAGAATTCGAGAAAGTAGCAAAAATAGATTCGGCAAAATGACCTCAAGGGATTCGACAAATGGGGAAAAGCATGATCGAATGGCTAGAGACACCAAAGACAAACCGAATAGTTGATAAGAATCCCATTTCGACACCACTACTCCCTTATCCCATGATCCACTCCCCAAATCTCTCTTCCAATCTCTCAACCAACCAATTTGAACCCCTTTCAAACTCTTTAGAGTTTCGGCCAACCTAGTACACTTCCCCCACGCTTGCAGCAAATAAAACACTCTACTGCCTCCACTTGGATTCGAACCTCCATCCACTGGCATCTATAACATGCCACTCATCCCCTAGACTAGCAGGCTTTCTTTGCCATGAAATATCCACATTTATTTAAGAAGCCTACTGACTAGAGACAGGGTTTTCCTATTTAAAACAAAATTTTGTACAAGCCAAGGCTTGAACTCAAGACTCCTCCAACACTTCTTAGGACACTTAGCCACTAAAGCAAGCATGCATTTGTATAACACAACATACAAAAATAAGTACCTATATTTTGGAGCGTTACAATTCTACCCTCTAAAAGAAAATTTTGGCTTCAAAATTTACCTGGTCAAAATAGATAAGGGTATTATTGTCGCATCGCCTCCTTAGGTTCCCACGTGACCTCCTTTGAGCTGTGATTATGCCAAAGTACCTTAACCAATGGAATAGACTTCTTCCTCAGGACCTTCATATCCCAGTCTAGAATCTGAACTGGTTCTTCCTCAAAGGTCAGATCTGGCATAACCTCAATCTCCTCAGTCAAGATAATATGCGCAGGGTCAGAGCGGTAGTGCCTCAACATAAAGACGTGGAACACATCATGAATTCAATCAAACTCTGGTGGTAGCTCTAACTGGTAGGCAACCAGACCCACATGTTTCAGTATGCGGTAGGGCCGAATGAAGCTAGGGCTCAGCTTGCCCTTTCGTCCAAATCTCAGTACTTTTTTCCAAGGTGAAACCTTGAGAAAAATGAAGTCCCCCACAAAATACTCAACTTCCTTACACTTTAGATCTGCATACGACTTCTGTCTGTTTGATGCCACCTTCAGTCGATCCCGAATTAGTCTAACTTTATCCTCGATATCAGAAACTAACTCAGGGCCTAGAATACATAGCTTGCCCAACCAGTCCAATACGAAAGAGTACAACACCTACGACCATATAATGCCTCGTAAGGTGCCATCTTTATGCTAGACTGGTAGCTATTGTTATATGCAAACTCTGCCAACAGCAAGTAGTCCTCCCAACTACCTCAGAAATCCTTTGCACAACTCCTTAACATATCCTCCAGTATCTAAATCACCCTCTTTGACTGACCATCTGTCTGAGGATGGAACGCAGTACTAAAGCCCAACCTTGTACCCAAAGCCTCGTGTAATTTCTTCCAAAACTGAGACGTGAAGCAAGGATCTGTATCAAATATTAAGGAAACTGGTACCCCATGTAGTCTTACAATCTCAAATACATATAGTTTAGCTAACTTCTGCAAAGAGTAATAGGTGAGAACTGGTATGAAATGGGCAGACTTGGTCAATCGATCCACGATGACCCATACCAAATCCTTCTTAGTGGTCGTTAAGGGCAGCCCACTAACAAAATTGATAGTTACTCTCTCCCACTTCCAAAGCGAAATCTTAACTTGCTGAAGCAACCCTAAGGGTAATTGATGTTCAGCCTTAACCTGCTGACAAGTTAGACATTTTCCCACAAAATTAGTAACTTCACGTTTAGGACCCGGCCACCAAGACAACTCACAAAGGTCTTGATACATCTTATTTCCACCAGGATGCATAGCATAAGGGCTACAATGCACCTCTCGCAGTATAGACTACCTCAAATCAGTATCCTTCAGTATGCAGACTCTTCCATGAAAACAGAGCACCCTTTCACTATTCAGTCCAAAATCTGATATGTTACCACTCTCAATCTATCAAAAACAATGACCCAGTGACTCATCCTCTAACTACTTACCCTTAATTTGTTCAATCCAACTTGGTTTAACTTAGAGTTCAGCCAATAAGCTACCATCACCGAATAAGCTAAGACGAGCAAGCATCGCCCTCGGATCAGTCATAGCCCTACGGCTCAGTGCATCGGCCAGCACATTAGCCTTACCAGGAAGGTATTCAATATAACAGTCATAGTCCTTAAGCAGCTTGATCCATCTACGCTGCTTAAGGTTTAGCTCCTTCTGACTGAGGATGTACTTGAGGCTCTTGTGATCCGTGTAAATGATACATTTCTCACCGTACAGGTAATGCCTCTAAATTTTCAGTACGAATGCCACAGCGGCCAATTCTAAGTCGTGCGTCGGATAATTCATCTTATGTGTCTTAAGTTGGCGAGATGCATATGCTACGACCTTACCCTCTTGCATCAACACGCATCCCAACCCCACATGTGATGCATCACCATAAATAGTGAACTCCTTCCTAGACTCTGGCTGTATCAAGACAGGGGCCTCAGTCAGAACTTTCTTAAGCTTCTCAAAACTTTCTTACTGCTTATTAGTCTAGTCAAACTACACCCCTTTACGCAACAACTTAGTCAGAGGTGCAGTAATCAATGAAAACCCCTCAAAAAATGTCTATAATACCCTGCCAAACCCAAAAAATTTCGAATCTCAGATACCATCTTAAGCAGCTTCCAGTCTAGAACAGCTTCAATTTTTCGAGGATCAACCTTAATTCCCTTAGTAGATACCACATGGCCCAGAAATGTTACCTCTCGTAACCAGAATTCACACTTGCTAAACTTAGCGTATAGTTGTTTCTCCCTCAAAATCTATAGAACAACATGGAGATGTGCATCTTGTTCATCTTCAGTTCTCGAATACACTAGGATGTCATCTATAAAAACCACTACGAACCGATCGAGATAGGGCTAGAACACTCAGTTCATCAGATCCATAAAAGTCGCTGGTGCATTCGTCAGTCCAAACGGTATCACTAGAAACTCGTAATGACCATAACGAATCCTAAATGCTGTCTTGTAAACATCAGTCTCCTTGATCCTCAGTTCATGGTACCCCGATCGGAGATCAATCTTAGAAAAAATTGAAGCTCCTCGAAACTGGTCAAATAGATCGTCTATCCTCAGTAGGGGGTACTTCTTCTTAATATTTAATTTATTCAGTTGCCGATAATTGATGCACATATGCATGGATCTATCCTTCTTTTTCACAAATAAAATCAGTGCTCCCCATGGAGACACACTAGGTCAGACGAATCCTCGATCTAGTAACTTTTAAATCTGAGCCTTAAGCTCCACGAACTCCTTCGGTGCCATTCTATAAGGAGCGATAGACACTAGAGCTGTACCAGACAGGAGCTCAATCCCAAACTCAACTTCATGGTTTGGAGGTAACCTAGGTAGCTTGTCGGGAAAGACATCTGAAAAGTCCTTAACTATTTCGATATCTTTAACAAACGAAACCTCAAAACTAAAAACACCGATATAGGCTAGATATGCCTCACAACCCTTATGAACCAACTTCTCGGCCCTTAGCACAGAAATCACATTTGACAAATAATTCCGACGCTCCCCAATTACCACTACCTCATAACCCTCTATAGTTTTAAGTATGACCCATTTAGCAGCGCAATCCAAATTCACTTGATGTTTAACCAGCCAGTCCATGCCAAGTACTAAATAAAATTCTCCAAAAGGGAGTTCTATTAAATTAGCCAAAAATATCATTCCTTGAACCTCCAAAGGTACATCCTTAAATAGTCTATTCACTCTCACTGACTGCCCTAATGGACTCAGCACAGTAACCTCACTTACAGTGTTCTCAACCATTATACCCAAAGTCTCAGACACAATGCATGCTATATAAGAATGCGTACACGCAACATCAATCAATGCAGTATAAGGTACATTACGGATAAAGAACATACCCGTAATAACATCTAGGGCGTCTCCATCCTCTCAACGACTTGAAGCATAAACCAGCGCTAGCTGCCTCGCCTCTGTATGACCAGTACCTTTGCCCGGTGCTCCACGACCACGGCCCATACCATTTTCACTTCTGGCCAGACCATGGCCTCTCGGTGCTACTGAACACCTCTCGGTGGCTAAACAGTACCCATACCAGTAGCTTGCATTTGATCAGGATTTTCGTGGACATTCTCTAATACGGTGCTCTAATGATCTGCACCTCAAACATGCCCCAATCCTTTTCCAGCATTCGCTCTGATAGCGTCTCCTACAATCCCTACAGGGCTGCGATCCAGAAGCAGTAATAGGGGGCCCAACTCTAACTGACCTATCAACTCTGGCCTTTTTCTTAGGCCTCTGAAATAAACTTAAGGGCTTCGAATCCATCTTGTTCCTACCCTTTTCCTTCTCATGGTTCTAGTGCTCAGCACGCTTCACATCCTCGGTAATCTTCGCCTTATCGACCAAAGTAACAAAATCTCGCTCCCTCTGTGGAGCTATCAAAACTCGTAGACTATCTTTGAGGCCGTCTTCGAAACGAACAAAGCACTTATATTCAGTTGCCACTATCCCACGCGTATAATGGCTTAATCGCAAGAATTTTGCCTCATATTCAACCACTAATTTATCCCCTGAGTCAAATTCAAAAACTCTCTCCTTCGGGTATCTACATAGCTAGCGCCCACATATTTTCCCTGGAAAGTAGTTTTAAAAAATTCCCAGGTCAACCGGTCGGGCTGAGTACCCTCTTTAACTGTAAGCCACCACTGATAGGCTTCGTCTCGCAGCAGTGACACTGCATCTTTTAGTTTCTGCTTGGGGGTGCAGTCGAGATCGTCCATGATTCTCTCTGTGGCCTCAATAAATATTCAGCTACATTAAGGGCAACTCCAGTGATACCCCTAAAAATTTCAACCCCATTAGACCGAAGTCATTCCGTATTCGACCCACAGCCCACAGTATTAGTATTGGGCCTAGTAACCCTCTCCAGAATCCGTAGCATGGCCTGAGACAATGCATCATCCCCAGCCACGTGATCGTGAAACCCAGTCTCAATCACAAGTGAAGTTGGTGCCTCCACAGCTTCAATGTTAGGCATATGACCAGATGACGAAGACCCAACCTGAGCACCTCCATGGCCTCCGCCGCAGCCTCTTGTACCCCTTCCACGAGTACCTCTGGTGCTCATTATTGATTTATGCTTTTATCTGTATTCACAATTTTATGCATCAATTTTACAGTTCCAGTGTTTATTAACAAATATTTTATGGGAAATATTATCAGTAACTCAAAGTTTTGTTTTCGCGGATCGCAGTCTTACTACAGTTTTAGATTACCCTAGACATTGTATTTCAATACAGTCTATTACCTATAGTATTCTCAGTATTTCAACTTAAACAAGCAGTAGTTTTAGAAAACTTACAGAATCAGCACCGGAGACTCGGTGTACCACACATTCAGTAAAACATTCCCAAGTATTTCAAATCATTTGAAACCGTTTCTTTTTTTTAATTCTAAGTTTTAGAAAAAAACCCAAATCCACAGCCGAGTTTTGCAACCTGACTCTAATACCACTAAATATAACACCCCCAAACTTGGCCTAGACGTTATGGTTGAATCTGCGATGTCATATTGAAGTGTTTTTTATTAACATAATTTCGTTGAAAAGTTCGTTCTATGTTGAAACCTCTTTGTGATCTTAACGTAAATTTAGGATATCTTGTTCATTGTTAAAACTAAAGTTGTTTTAGCAAAATGTTAAACAAATTAGATTGTCATTATGTTTTAAAAAACAATGTTTGTTGCAGAAGCTTTTTAAAATATGTTGCGTAAACGTGGTGTTTGAAAAGCATTTATCTTTTTGAAAATCCGCGGCCTACTACTTGCAGATATGAATCACGTAAATAAATCCCAAATTAAAATAAAAACTTAGAGAGGCCTTATTACAAAACAAACACCCAAATTAAATTACTTATAAATTAAAAGTTAAAAATGAAAGAAAATACAGTTGTGTGGCCACCATCCAGTCCCTCGTAGCACCGATCCGTCTAAGGATTACCTGCGCAAAAAAGTAGAAAGGCGAGTTTATGAAAACTCAGTGTGTAATCCCTTATTAAACAAAAAAGCAATCATACAATAGGCAAATCTGATGCAGGCCCTAGCCCGTTTGATGCTGATCCGATATCAATTAGAGCCTTAGCCCATTACAAGATGCTCGATGTCGGTGTAGGCCTTAGCCCATTTCGATATGATATGATGATATGCAATTAGAAATCCTACCCATCCATCCTTTACACTCCACTCCGTCCAGCCCTACACTCCATGTAGGGATAAAATCAACCCACCCATCCCTACACTCCAAAATATAGCACCGGTTACGGCACTAAATAGTATTTACAGTAGAGCTGCCAGTATAGTACACGTCCTCAAAATATAATAAACCTATACCCATGCAATATGTCATGTCATAATATCATACGTGCATGCAAAAAAATGTCATGCTCGATTACAGTCATACATATCATAGGGGCATATCAGTCATTTTACCTCATAGGGGTATAACAGTCATTTCATCAAATTAGGGTCTAGGTATACTTACCAACCCAACAGTAGGTCCACAGTCGCCTCGAACGACCCGTACAACCTTAGCAGTCAAACAGTGAGAATGGGCCCAAGGCCCATAATGCGAGTCCATGTGGGCCTAACCGCTCGTGTGGCCCACAATGCCCAAAAATTGCCTTGGCCGTGTGAATTACATAGCCTGACCCACTAATCTCCACACGTCCGTATGGTTTACCCATGTGGGGCCCACAAGCTTGTAGGGCCCACACGGCTTATTTTGACCCAACGTGGCCCAAAACGACCTAAGCCCATTAAATCACTCATAGTGGCCTCTACGATCAAATGTTCACGTCTATGTGTTCGTATTGCCACACAAGCGAACACACGATCGTATAGCGACAGTAGTCACGATTTTTGGCTTTTACCAATTTACGTTTTGAACAGTGTTACACACCTGTTAGGATTCTAGGTACGCAACCCTTTTTGAGATGAACTGTACCTAAAATAATTGACAAATTCACAACCAGCGTTAGTCATGCTTAATACTAAAACAGTCACCAAACGAACTTGTTACTGACACTTGCTTCCACTACCTCAACCGATGAAGTTTTATACCTCTGCAGGTAAACCAAGTCCAACACGATTTGGCACTGTCAAAATAACATTTGACATAACAAATAATTAGAACCTTAATAGATTGAAAAATAACAACATACTCACAACGCTTGAGACATAACTTTTGCCCTTACCAAAATACTTACCTACCGACAATAACTTGCCTTAGATAGAACCCACTGCTTAGGAGAAAGAAAGTCAACAGAAGAGGAAGAATGGGAAAACCAAATATTTGACCAGTGGAGCAGAGGCATACCAAAGCTGATTCCCCCCTTTTAAGGGAAACCGAAAGTAAAATGGGGGAAGGGAAGAAAATATTCGGCTTTAACCAGGTAAAGGTAAAAGCCGAAGGAATAGAGAGAAAAGAGAAAGCGGTATTCGGCCAATGACAAAAGGAGTAGGTGCAAGTTAAGGACCAATTGGGAGAGGGGAAGAACCCGAGTTTGGAAAAGGTTAAATGAGTGTAAAAGAGAGACAGAGATGAACAGATAGCAAAGAGGATGAAACAGGAGAGGCAGGAACCCCAAACCCAAAGTGCAAACGATAAAAAAATAGATGCTAGAGAAAAGAAAAGTGGAGAAGAAGGGAAGAATTTGAGAAAGCAGCAAAAACAAATTCAGCAAAATGACGTCAAGGGATTCGGCAAATGGGGAAAAGCATGACCGAATGGCTAAAGACACCAAAGACAAATCGAATGGTTGAGAAGAATCCCATTTTGACACCACTACTCTCCCATCCCATGATCCACTACCCAAATCTCTCCTCCAATCTCTCAACAAAACAATTTGAACCCCTTTCAAACTCCTTAAAGTTTCGGCCAACCTAGAACACTTCCACCATGCTTGCAGTGAATAAAACAGTCTACTGCCCCACTTGGATTCGAACCTCCATCCTCTAGCATCTACAACACGCCACTCATCCTTTAGACCAGTAGGTTTTCTTTTCCATGAAATATCCATATTTATTTAAGAAGCCTACCAACTAGAGACATGGTTTTTCTATTTAAAACAAAATTTTGTACAAGCCAAGGCTTGAACTCAGGACTTCTCCAACACTTCTTAGGACACTTAGCCACTGAAGCAAGCATGCATTTGTATAATACAACATAAAAAAATAAATACCTATATTTTGGGGCATTACAATGGAACTGCACCCAGATATTTTTTTAATAAACTACCATAAGTTGATATTTGGTATTTTGGGAATTGTTTTTATTATTTTGGACTGTGGCTTGCGACTTTTTTTTTGGATTTTAGGTTTTCGGATAATTTTTCATGATTAGATTTTGATAACTATCAGCTAAGACGAATTATGAATTTAGTAAGAAAAACTAGATTTTTCAACCTAATGAGAAACTTAGCTCAACGATCATTAGTTCAAACTTAAGACTTCATTTTTGAAACTCAACACTATTTGATCATTTAATTGGTATTTTACAAGATATGGCAAAACTATGACTTCAAATCAACAAGTGAGGTTTAGCTATGTTATTTTTTGTTACAACATTTTCTTGAAATAAGATGTTTTCTATAAACATTTGATACTTGATTTTTTTTCTAAAGATAATCGGTTTTGACAAATTCCTTTTCAAAAGAGAATTTATAGACACCATTTGGGTTTTTCTCAAGCACATCAAAAATATTATTTTAAATAATGAAATTAGTTGAAAGAAATTAATTAAATGGTTTTCTATGCCATCATCATGGCTAGTGTGATCTTCGATATTCGATCATAACATCTAGGCTGGGTTTAGGAGGTTACAGAATCCATCTGTATCAGCTCGATTTTGGGGCTAATCGGAACAGTGGTTTCAGGGCCACTAATCTGAGGTCAGATAAATTAGTTTTAATATTATTTTACGTGTTGTGGCATGATGATATGAGAGTATGGAAATTTTGGTGAATTAATTTTAGCAGCATGCTTAATTGCGAAAAAGGACTAAATCGCATAAAGTGCAAAAGTCCTTTGTTAGCTAAGAGTGTCAAATAGCTAGAGAATCATAATTGAGGGTCTTTAAAGGGCAATTAGACCCTTAAAAGAAGCTTGGCCGGCCATAGGGGACAATTATGGTTAAAAAGTCAAAAGAGGGATAGGGTTGGTATTTGGTGACATTAGCAAATTGAATATCAAAATAAAATCAAAGGGGTCATCTTTCCTCTCCATTTTTTCCACTAAAAATAGCAACAATTAGAGGGTTTTTGAATCTTGAAAATTTAGCCACTTAGTCTCTCTACAAGTAAGTGATTTTAATGATTTTTCTTGATGATTTTTGCATTTTAAGAGCTCTTGTAGCATGAGCTTTCATATAAGAGGACTATTTTGCAAAAAAGTTGAAAGTCTAGGGTTTTACCATGAGAGTGTTCATGTTGTTTTCTGAAATTTTATGGAAGAAAATGAACCATGGTTGTGAGATAAATAACTTTTGTAAATGGATCTCTCATGAAAGCCCTAATAGGATAATTTTGTAAAGTTTGTAAAATAAATAGTAATGTTGTGAAATATTGGGAATTTGGGGTGGTCATTAGAGATATAAATGGTCAGTTAGGCTTGACTAATAAGGAAATTTGATAAAAATTGAGTTTCAAGCCTAGGGGTAAAATTGTAATTTTTGCAAAGTTTAAGGGCAAAACGGTCATTTTACCAAAGTATAAGTATTAAGTTGAATTGAATGATTTGTGTATTAAATAAGCTAAATTTCAACATTTTAGATTAAGAGAAACGTGATTCAGGTCTTGATCGAGGAAAGACCAAAGTTTACGAGGATCAGGATCGTTCCCATCATTTTGTGCCAAGGTAAGTTCATTTGTAAATAACGCGTCATTGTAGCTTACTTCTAAATATTTTATTTTTTTACCATTTATCATAATTTTACTCGGTACCATGAAAGTATAAATAATACGATATAAGAGTAACCAACATTATGAACAGGTGCGACAACGACAGGTTAGATACGAGATCCCATCAAACCTCGGAAATAGTATAGGATACAAAAAGGTAAGTCATGAGAAATTGAGTAGTTTGAACTTATGAGTTGAGTCTGCGTTCATGAGATAAGTGAAATATTTAATGTGGGTCCGGGTACTAACTTGTGTGCAGACCCGTGAGTAGCTCAATTAGCAAGCATTACATGACAGAGCTATGGGGTTCGGGTACTAACTTGGTAAAGAGGCCCGTGACTAGCTTAAATATGCAAGAATTACAAAGTACGAAGTAGCTTTAGCTACTTGTATAGTACTTAGGAATACACTAATCGTGTATTCACTGGTATTTCCGAGTGTTCGATGGGTAACTCGATGAATGGATTGGCAATACTTCCAATGAGGTATGTCAATAGAGAGAATGAACTAGAGTTATTTTACAAGTAATTATAGGTATGTATACTAAAGTCTTGAATGAAGACTTTAGGATGTGATGAGATGTAGTAAGCATGCATAAAAGAAGTGAAGAGTAAGATAGTGAGGTCAAATTGAATTATCATTTAAGTATGATAAGCCATTGTTCGATGAATGTGTTTCTAATTACACTTATTTGCATATATGTACTTACTAAGCTCCCATGCTTACCCTCTTTCCTTTCTCTTTTCTTATAGTGCCGCCAAAGTAACCCGAGGATCATTGACTACGTCGGGAAAGCCAGTCACACTATCCTTGAAGCAATCAGTATAGCTAGTTTTATCATTTTGATTATGGCATGTATAGGAACTCTTGATTTTATTTTGGTGTCATATTATTTTGGGGCCAAATGTGTTGGCTTTTTTTAGTATTCGACTAATTTTGTATAAAGCCATGAATATGGCTAATATTAAAAGTTATTATATGAATGCAAGGAATTTTTTCATGAAGGTGAAATTGTTGGCATGGTTAGATATATGAAATGTATTTAGGCCTTAGTTATGGTTGTTTGGTTGGATAATCGTATTAAGTTAGACTTGATATGTTGGTTGGTGTTAAAATTGTATATTCTGGGTGGCAAAAGGCTTGGTAGATAGCCTTATATTGTCCACAGGGGTAGACACACGGACATGTGTCTAGGCCGTGTGTGACACACGGCCAGCCCCGTAGGCGTGTTGTCCGGCCATGTGTCCTCTGCAAGTAAAAATTTCAAGTCAGTATGCATGATAATAAACACACGGGTTGAGACACGGCCATGTGTCTCAGTCGTGTAGATGACATGGCTTCTGGGCATGGGCGTATGCCTTAGCCGTATGCCCCTAATTGGTTGCTGACGTCATAAACAGAATGTCAACGTTTTTAGACACGGGCTAGGACACGGGCGTGTCATGGCCGTGTGAGGGACACGGGCGTGTCATGGCCGTGTGAGGGACACGGGCGTATGTCAGGCCGTGTGAAAACCCCTGTAGGTTCAAATATGGAATTTAATTTACATGGGCGTAGGACACGCGCGTGTCTCTAAGTGCTTAGGTCGTGTGTACCACACAGGCTATCAGCATGGCCATGTTATAATGGCCACACGGGCGTGTTGCCTTTCCACACGGGCGTGTACCCTGTTACTAGGGTCATTTTTATGAAGTCGATTTAAGGACCCGAAGTGGTCCCGAGTAGTTTCCAAGAGATGTTTTGGACCTTATAGGCCCATGATAAGAACTTTTAGACAAAGTTTGAAAAAGTTTTAATTTGACCGAGTTTTAATGATATCAAAATGTTTGTATGTATACGGTTAAATGTGGTAATACCTCGTATCCCGTCCCGGCGTGGGGCTCGAGTGTGGGGTATTACATTTAATGGTATCAGAGCTATGGTTTAGTCGATTCTCGGACTAACCTAGCTTGTGTACGAGTTTAGCTATACATGCCATAAATAAATTGTGATAGTGTGATGGCTCCTAATTTTGTTATCATGTTTTCTTATAGTAATGGATCCTGATCGAACTACGGCAAACGATGTAGAAAGTAATGTATCGACTCCTGCTAAAGGGGTGGTGCCATCCAATAATTGACCTCTCATAGTTAGTCAAGGAGGGGAGAAGGAGCTGGAGAAGCCTTTCTTTATATGATGAATGAATGGTACACGGAGTCCGTCCGAGCGAACCCAAATGCTCAACCCCCTCCACCTCCACCTATTCCTCAACCTGTCCCTATAGCACCCCAGGGTATAGATTTTGTGAGACTGAATAGACCCCCAGTGGACAAGATCTGAAAGCATGGAGCTGAGGAGTTCCGTGCTAATAAAGATGATGATCCTAAAAGGGCAGAGTTCTGGCTTGAGAATACCATCAGGGTATTCGATGAATTATCTTGTACTTCTGAAGAATGCTTGAAGTGTGTCATATCCTTATTGAGGGACTCGACATACCACTGGTGGAGGACGTTAGTTTTAGTGGTACCTCACGAGAGGGTTACATGGGAAATCTTCCAAGAAGAATACTGGAAGAAATATATTAGTGAGAGATTCATGGATAAAAAATGGAAGGAATTTCTTGACTTGAAATGAGGCTGCATGACGGTTACTGATTATGAAAGAGAGTTCGTCCTACTTAGTAAATATGCTCGAGAGTGTGTGTCCTCCGAGGCTAAGATGTGTCGAAGGTTTGAAGACGGACTTAATGAGTATATCAGATTATCACTAGGTGTCCTTGAATTGAAGAAGTTTGTGGTGCTCATTAATCGGGCTTGTAAGGCCGAAGAATTAATTAAAGAGAAGAAGAAAATTGAGGCAGAGACTAGAGATGTAGGGAAGAGACATTCAAGCAAGTTATTTTCATCTCAGTCTAAGAAATCCAGAGACGTTTACACCCGTTTTCATGTGTCAACTAGGCACTCATACAAAGATCGTAAGAAGCAAGATTCAGGTTTTAAATCTCAGGCTACATGAGTGGCTAGTATGGGTAATGTCAGGTCTTCTCGACTAGAGTGCCAACATTGTGGTAGAAATCATTTCGGCAAGTGTAGAATGAAAGAGGGATCATGTTTTCGGTGTGGTTCTCAAGACCATTTTATCAAGGATTGCCTTGAGATGAATGAGAAAGAAAAATTCCAAAGTGCAAAGCCAAGTGGCACAAATTCCAAAAAAAGACCACAGAAAAATGTCAGAATTGGGGCTACCAGAAAGAATGTGACGAGAGACACCACAGGGAGATCAGAAGCTAGAACTCCAGCTAGAACCTACGCCGTACGTGTGCGTGAAGATGCATCTTCTCCTAATATGATCACTGGTACATTTTCTCTCTATGATAATATTGTTATTGCTTTGATTGACCCTGGTTCTACTTATTCGTATGGTGTTTAACATGAACATACCTGTTGAGTCTACGGAGTTTATGATTAAGTTGTCAAACCCTCTAGGCAAGCATGTGATAGTCGATAAAGTATGCAAGAAATGTCCTTTGATAGTTAGAGGTCTCTATTTCCTAGCCGATCTGATGTTGTTACCATTCAATGAGTTTGATGTCATATTGGGTATGGACTGGTTGACACTCCATGATGCTGTCGTAAATTGTAGACAATAGGTTATTGTATTGAAATGTGAAAATGGTGAAACTCTTTGGGTTAAATCAGATGAACCAGAGAAGTTGCCTATTGTGATATCCTCAATGCTTGCCCGAAAATGTTTGAGGAAAGGTGGTGAAGCTTATTTGGCTTTTATAATGAATACAAAGGAGTTTGAGTTGAAAGTTGAGTCAGTGCCAGTTGTAGGTGAATATGTGGGTTTATTTCTGGAAGAATTGCCCGAGTTACCCCCTAATAAAGAAGTTGAATTTGGTATAGAGCTAATGCCAGGGACAACACCTATTTCGATTGCTCAATATCAAATGGCTCCAACTGATTATTGAGTTGATTCAGAAAATTTTAATTGAGGCACATAGTGGTTGCTTATTGATACATCCTGGAAGCACAAAAATGTACAATGATTTGAAGAAAATGTATTGGTTGCCGGGTATGAAAAGAGACATTTCAGAGTTTATATCAAAATGCTTATTGTGCGAACAAGTGAAAGCCGAGCACCAAGTACCTTCGGGTTTACTTCAGCCTATCATGGACCCTGAGTGAAAGTGGGACTGGATTACTATAGATTTTGTGACTGGTTTGCCAGTAACCCCGAGGAAGGAAGATGTCATATGGGTTGTGGTTGATTGTCTGACAAAGTCGGCTCACTTTATCACGGTGTGAATGGACTTTTCACTTGATGAGCTAGCTGATTCGTACATTTCCAAGATTGTGAGGCTTCATGGAGTACCCTTGTCTATTGTTTAGAATAGGGACCTAAGGTTTACTTCAAGGTTTTGGAAGAAGTTGCAAGAAGCTTTGGGGACAAAGTTAAATTTTAGCACAGCTTTCCATCCATAAACCGACGGTCAATCGAAGAGAGTAATTCAGATCTTAGAGGATATGTTGCGTTGTTGTGTTTTAAAATTTCAAGGTAGCTGGGAAAGGTATCTACCACTGGTTAAATTTGCCTACAACAGTAGTTACCAGTCAAGTTTGAAGACGGCGCCCTATGAGGATTTGTATGGACGTAAGTGTCGAACGCTCTTATATTGGACCGAGCATAGAGAGAGTCGGATTCACGGGGTCGACTTAGTCAATGAGACTGAAGAGAAAGTTAAGGTTATTCGTGATTGTCTAAAGGCCACGTTAGATAGACAGAAATCCTACGCAGATTTGAAAAGAAAGGAAATCGAATTTCAGGTCAGCGACAAAGTATTTTTGAGAGTGTCTCCCTTGAAAAGGTTCTCAAATTTGGTAAAAAGGGTAAATTGAGTTCGCGTTTTATCGGACCTTATGAGGTGATTGAGAAAATAGGACCGGTAGCTTATCAGTTAGCCTTACCATTAGAATTATAAAAGATCCACGACGTGTTCCATGTATCCATATTACGCCGATACCGCTCTGACCCTTTACATGTGATTTCTCCGACTGAAGTGGAAATTAGATCGGACATGTCTTATAGTGAGGAACCCGTTAAGATTCTTGCCCGTGAAGTTAAGCGATTAAGGAATAAGAGCATTCCACTTATGAAAGTTTTATGGCAGAGACATGGAGTTGAAGAGGCTACGTGGGAAACCGAGGAGACTATGAGAGATCAATACCAGAACTTATTCACCGGTAAGATTTTCGGGGACGAAAATCCTTAAGGGGGAGAATTGTAACAACTTGATTTTGGGGCTAATCGAAATAGTGGTTTCGAGACCACTAATCCGAGGTCAAAGAAATTATTTTTAATATTATTTTATGTGTTGTGGCATGATGATATGATAGTGAAAATTTTGGTGAATTAATTTTAGTGATTGCATGCTTAATTGCGAAAAAGGGCTAAATCGCATAAAGTGCAAAAGTCCTATTTTGTTAGCTAAGAGTGTCAAATAGCTAAAGAACCACAATTAAGGGTCTTTAAAGGACAATTATACCCTTAAAAGAAGCTTGGCCGGCCATAGGGGACCATTATGGTAAAAATGTCAAAAGAAGGCTAGGGTTGGTATTTGATGACATTAGCAAATTGAATATTAAAATAAAATCAAAGGGGTCATCTTTCTTCTCCATTTTTTTTTCCACCAAAAATAGCAGCCATTAGAGGGTTTTTGAAGCTTGAAATTTCAGCTACTTATTCTCTCTACAAGTAAGTGATTTTAATGATTTTTCTGGATGATTTTTCTACTTTTAGAACCCTTGTAGCATGAGCTTTCATATGAGGGGACTATTTTGCAAAGTAGTTGAAAGTCTAGGGTTTTACCATGAGAGTGTTCATGTTGTTTTCTAAAATTTTATGGAAGAAAATAAACCATGGTCGTGAGATAAACAACTTTTGTTAAGGGATCTCCCATGAAAACCCAAATAGGACCATTTTGTAAAGTTTGTAAAATAAATAGTAATGTTGTAAAATATTGGGAATTTGGGGTGGTCATTAGAGATATAAATGGTCTATTAGGCTTGACTAATAAGGAAATTCGATAAAAATTGATTTTCGGGCCTAGGGGTAAAATCATAATTTTTGCAAAGTTTAAGGGCAAAACGGTCATTTTACCAAAGTATGAGTCTTAAGTTGAATTGAATGATTTGTGTATTAAATAAGCTAAATTTTGATGTTTTAGATCAAGAGAAATGCGGTTCGAGTCTTGATCGAGGAAAGAACAAAGTTTATGAGGATTATGATCGTTCCCATCATTTTGTGCCAAGGTAAGTACATATGTAAATAACATGTCATTGTAGCTTACTTCTAAATGTTTTATTTTTTTTTACCATGTATCATAATTTTACTCGATACCATGAAAGTATAAATAATATGATATAAGAGTAACTAACATTATGAACATGTGTGACAACGACAGATTAGATACGAGATCCTGTCAAACCTCGAAAATAGTATAGGATACAAAAGGTAGGTCATGAGAAATTAAGTGGTCTGAACTCATGAGTTGAGTCTGAGTTCATGAGATAAGTGAAATATTTAATGTGGGTTCGGGTACTGACTTGTGTACAGACCCGTGAGTAGCTCAATGAGCAGGCATTATATGACAGAGCTATGGGGTCCGGGTACTGACTTGGTAAAGAGGCCCGTGAGTAGCTCAAATATGCAAGAATTACAAAGTACGAAGTAGCTTTAGCTACTTATATAGTACTTAGGAATAAACTAACCATGTATTCGATGGTATTTCTGAGTGTTCGATGGGTAACTTGATGAATGGGTTTGCGATACTTCCAGTAAGGTATGCCAATAGAGAGAATGAACTCAAGTTATTTTACGGGTAATTACAGGTATGTATACTAAACTCTCGAATAGAGACTATAGTATGTGATGAGATGTAGTAAGTATGCATAAAAGAAGTGAAGAGCTTTAAGTATGATAAGCCATTGTTCGATAAATGTGTTTCTAATTACACTTATTTGCATATATGTACTTACTAAGCTCCCATCCTTACCCTTTTTCCTTTCCCTTTTCTTATAGTGCCGCCAAAGTAACCCGAGGATCATCGACTACATTGGGAAAGCTTCTCACACTATCCTTGAAGCACTCGGTATAGCTAGTTTTATCATTTTGATTATGGCATGTATAGGAACTCTTGATTTTATTTTGGTATTATATTATTTTTGGGCCAAATGTGTTGGCTGATTTTAGTATTTGACTCATTTTGTATAAAGCCATGAATATGGCTAATAGAAAGTTATTATATGAATGCAAGGAAGATTTTCATGAATGTGAAATTTTTGTCATGGTTAGATATATGAAATGTATTTAGGCCTTAGCTATGGTTGTTTGGTTGGAGAATCGTATTAAGTTAGACTTGATATGTTGGTTGGTGTTAAAATTGTATATTCAAGGTGGCAAAGGGCTTGGTAGATAGCCTTATATTGTTCCTTATATTGTCCACACGGGTAGCCACACGGGTGTGTGTCTAGGCCGTGTGTGACACACAGCCAACCCCATGGGCGTGTTATCCGACCACGTGCCCCCTGGACGTAAAAATTTCAAGTCAGTATGCATGATAGTAAACGCATGGATTGAGACACGGTCATGTGTCTCAACCATGTGGATGACACGGCCTCTGGCCACGGGTGTATGGCTTGGCCGTGTGCCCCTAATTGGTTGCTGACATCATAAATAGAATGTCAAGGTTTTTAGACACGGGCTAGGACACGGGCGTGACATGGCCATGTGAGGGAACGGGCATGGACACGGGCTTGTGTTAGGCCGTGTGAAAACCCTTGTAGGTTTGAATATGGAATTTAATTCACACGGGCGTGTCCCTAGGTGCTTAGGCCGTGTGTATCACATAGGCTATCAGCACGGCCTTGTCATAATAGCCACACAGGCGTGTGCCCTATTACAAGGGTCATTTTTATTAAGTTGGTTTAAGGACCCGAAGTGGTCCCGAGTGGTTTCCATGAGATGTTTTGGACCTTATAGGCCCATGATAAGAAGTTTTAGACAGAGTTTGAAAATTTTTTAATTTGACCGAGTTTTAATGATATCAAAGTGTTTGTATGTATATGGTTAGGTATGGTAATGCCTCGTATCTTGTCTAGCGTGGGGCTCAGGTGTGGGGTATTACACCATCATTATTGAAGCCTATAAACTGTGAATCCCTTCTTGAAGCTAGGTAGATCTGGTCTCTAGGCCTTTTAAAACTTCTTGGAGGTAGAGGGCTTAACCTTCCCCTCTTCATCTTTTCCCTTTCAAAATTCTTTCTTCTGTCTCTAATGGTCGTTTCCATCTTATGGGCCTTAGCTATCATTACTGTAAGAGTTTTACGCTCAGAAGTTGCCACTAATGCACAAATTTCATCCCTTAGTCCCCTCTCAAATTTATCACACATTTTCTTCTCTACCTAAAACATGTTCTTTGCATAATGATTAAGTCTAAGAAATTCTCACTCATATTCCATAACAAACATCCTACCTTGTCTCAGATACAGAAATTCCTTCCTCATTTGTTCAACATACATCTAGTTTACATATCTTTCCTTGAACTTTTCCATAAAGAAGTTCTAGCCAATCATTTCTTCAAGAGTTGTACCAACCAATGTTTCCCACCACTGATAAGCTTCTTTTTGCAACAGTGATGTAGCACACAAAAGACTATCTCAGGAGTACATTTCAATTATTTTATCACTCTACTTGAACGAGATAACCATTGTTCAGCCACAATGGGATCATCACATTTATCACCAAGAAACTCTTTAGTACCCCTTTTTTTAATCTCCTTTACAAGACCAATTTTGGATTAACTCACAACAGGTACTTGTAGAACAGGTTGTGCTGGGCGATCCACTTCAGGGCGTGATTACTGAGGTTGTGGCTCTTGAGTGTTACCCATGAATTGATCAAATAGTTGTGTCATTGTCACATCCCATACTTTTAATTATTTTATTGCTAAATTGAAAACAAAGAAGAGAATGGTAAAGTGGTTAGGAGTTTTAATTAAATCCTAATGGTCCCAAGTCCAAGTCTCCTCATTAGGGTCATTAATTAATTTTTGTTTGTAATTTTTCCCATGTGCCATATGTGTTGCCGTCAAACCTTGCTTGCCACAAGAGGAGGAAGAATCCTTCCCTTTTTTTTTTGGTCAACATGCCTTAAATGAGGAGACTATGATCCCCTTTTCACTCTATTGTCCCCCTTTGTTGCCTTTCTCTTCCATTTTTCCTTATGCAAGGTACAATGAATCTAGACTAGGTTGACCACTTTTTTCCATCCAACTTCCCACTCTTCTCCTCTAATTGCGGCACCACCCTCATCTCCTTCCCATTTTCTCTCTTTTTTTCTTTTCTTTAGCTCTCAACCTTTGTCTTTTTTTTCTTTTCATTCACTTTTTCCTCCCCCCTTCTTAGTTGTGCACAACCAATATTTCACCACCGAACCACCACCTGTCACCTGTCACCTCTTCCCTATCCTTTTTCTCTCTAAGCACCACCCTGCTCCACCATGTCAACCATCGCACACCACCACTAAATTCCTCTCTCTTTTTTTCTTTTTTTTCTTTTTCTTATCTTCTCCACTAAGAAAGTGACTAAATCATTTTTCATTCCTTCTCCTCCATCAAACCACTACCTCTGTTGCTAGACTATTGCCATCGTTGCTCAGAATAGGGATTTTTTCCCTTTTCCTTTTCTTATTTTGAATATTCATTATTTTTATTTTAATAATCAAAATCCTACATTAATCATTTCATTTGAATCCTAATTCGAAACTCTATCTCTTCCTTAGGTTTATCTTCAAATAAATCCTCCTCTTCAATTATTTTTTCTTCTTCGAGTCATGACTCATTCAATTCGTTGATCCTCTATTCCATTCATAAGTATAAAGGGTGTATAGAAATATTTTCTCCTTTCTATTTTTTCTTCTCTTAGCCGATTACTTTAAGGGGCCTCGGTGATTTATTTCCACAATAATTAATGTTTCATATATCTTTTGTATAGAAGGGTCGATCGACATCAACCCGAGAGACTGTTAATTGTTGGGTTTTAATTGCTAATTCAAGAGATCTTTCAAGGGTAAGTGATAATAATAATCAATAATCAGTTTATTGTATTAAACTCTTAAGACGATAGTCCTAACTCAAGATCATTTGTTACTCGACTAGGTAATCTAATTGTAGATCCATATGTGGGGGTTTTGAGAGATTTATTGCACATCAGATCTATAATAGGGTGTGGGTTTTAGCACTAAATAAATTAAGGCTATTATTAAATCGATAAAAATGTTGTTATTAAAGTAATGTTGTTTGATAGGGATACTATATGTATCTATAAAGTGAGATAAGTCATCCTTATAGATTTTTATGAACTAAGTGTTTTTCCTAAATCGTATGCTTGTGAAAAGTATGTTGTGTGATATTGATGTTTGCTAATAATGTGAAAATTATGTACATCTCATTTTCATGTTATGTGATATAATCATATGTGATATTTGTATGAAAATAAGATGAAAAATTTTGGCCCCTTCAGTATATATGTGATTTGCATGTTAAAAATACCTACATGATTTTGAGTATATGGTAGTTTATCTATATTAATGTGACACTATTCACGATTTGATTATATGGTAGTTTATCTACGAATTTGGTGGCTTGTCCACAATTTTGTTTATATGGCAATTTATCTGCATTATTGTGACACTGTTCACAATTTGGTGTGTAGATTGGACAAGTTCTGGGAAAACTCAATTTTGGCGTGTAATGGAGATGGACAGAACCGTTTTCCTAAAATATGCATTGTTTTACAAATTATGCAATGACATGATCATGCATGATAGGCTTATGAAATATTGAGATATGTGATATTATGACTCTGTATCATATATGTGTTATATTGTGAATGAGTTTGTGTTAATTTCACACTTGGCTTAAAAAGCTCACCCCATTAGTGTTTCAACCTCTCAAGTAAATTCAAGCATAGGGCTTGGATTCAACACTCGATGGAGCCTCTCGGAGAATTTTAAATCATGGATATTTATTGGATTTTGGGTTGCAATTTTGTGGACTTTTGGATTTTGGACTTTACATTTTTTTTATATTTTTATGACATTAAAACTATCATGCATGCATGTAAAATTATGGGATTTTAAGTATTTTGATAATTTTTGTAACACCCCTTACACGTGTCCGACGCCAGGATAGGATACGAGGCATTACCAGACTTAAACGTAAACAACATACAAAACCAGCCATAAAATTTCATTCAATTTAAAATCATTCATTCACATACATATTGTCCCTTATATGGGCCCACGAGTCCCAGAACATACATTGGGTATGGTTCGAGACTAAACCGAGAACTTTCGGAACTTTTACAACACTTAAAAAAATTTCTTGTTTTGGAGGGCCACATGCCCGTGTGGGTAGGTCGTGTGGTCACACACGCCCATGTGGCTTGGGACACGCCCATGTCCTTAGCCCGTGTAACTCTTTGTGTGTAACTCTTTGTTTATGACGTCATTACAAAGTAGGGTCACAAGGCCAAGTCACACTCCCTTGTGCTTAGGCCGTGTGGCGAATTAAATTCCAAAAATCAGGTGCAGACTTCACAAGGCCTAGGCATACGCCCATGTCCTGAGGTCGTGTCCTTCACATGACTGAGACACATGGCCGTGTCACTACTCATGTGTTTACTACTAAGCATTTTGTTTGGGCTAATTAGGGTGTAGGGGACACACGGCCGGATCACACGCCCAAGGGGCAGACCATGTGTCACACACGGCCTAGACACATGCCCATGTGTCTACCCATAGGAACAACTTTAAGGTTATTTTTCCAAGCCAATTGCCACCCTTATTTGCACCAACACATACATGACTTCAAAGGCACTTACCATGGCATAAGTGAGCACATAAATATACACAAACAAGACATGATCATGATCATTTCATCTTTACTAATACATGCATAAGACTTCATACTTTATCAAGCAGAATATATAAATTTGCATGCACTAAGAGTTGTAGATTACTTCTATTTAACATAATCATGTCTTAGTTGTTATCATGCCATTCACTCAAAATTCCATCATCAAACATCCATAGCCATAACACATCTCATCACATACACACAACAACCAACCACGTCACAATTGCATAGGCACATGAATGCATATATGAATAGGTTTACAACCCAATAATCAATATGAGCCACGTCTCATGGCCTTAAACAAAATGAATCAAATATCATCATAAGCCAACACATTTTTCTAAACCAATATGACATATAACAAAAAGACCAAGTCCCTATACATGCCATACTCAAAATGTTGAGAGTAACTATACCCAAATGTCCAGCTGATAGTGTGATCGAGTCTCTGACTTCCTTCGATCCCCGAGCTAGCTTGGCGATACTATAAGAAAATGTAAAAGAGAAGGGAGTAAGCATAAAGCTTTGTAAGTTCACATGCAAATAAATAGCAACATAATCATGAATATCATACAATTAACATAACATAATTTACATATGTGTCATCATAGTTTCATAGGCATAACTTACTCATTCTCAATCTTACCAAAAGTTCATCACATACTGAGCTCATTCATATGAGTCTTTCTTACATATTTGTACTAACTCGTAACATATCCTCATATTTCTTCATCAATGACTTACTTGTCGAATAACCCATTGATTTACCCATTCAACACTTGGAATACTATCGGATACACAGAAAGCTTGCACATAGTGCTTCATACGTAGCCACATGCTACCTTATATCACATATCACACATCGCTCGCTCTCGAGATAATCACAAGCCTACTCACACAAGCTGACAGTCAGGACGTAACTACACGGGCTGCTCACATAAGTTGACAGGTACCCGCAACGCATGCTAGGCTACCCAGCCACCGGTAGGACTCACAAGACCAGCACTCTGATCCACATAAACACATATCGTATATCTTATGAGCTCAACTCATATAGTTCCTAGTGACATGTCACATCGTATCCTAAATTATTCCTAAGGTTCAAACGGGATTTTCTCGATGTCACATCTTTGTCAAACTCGTTCACAATGTCATTCTCATAGAGCATAACGTCGTTCATACACTCATCATAACAATTAAGCATAGAGACTCATACATTAATAAAGTATTAAATCATGATACATCATTGCATTATTGACACATGAACTTACCTCAGTACAAAATAGTAAAAACGGATCTAATCATCGTACACCTTGTTTTTCCCCCGATCAAGGTCCGTTCCTCGTTTTTCTTGCTCTATAATACCAAATTTAGCTTATTTAATACACACATTATTCAATCCAGTCCATAACTCATACTTTGACAAAATTACCTTTTTACCCCTAAACTTTCACATATTTACATATTAGTCCCTAGGATCGTAAAATGAAATGTACTCATTTTCTTTGTTACCCAAGCCTAGCCGAACCTAACACATACTCATATCAGCCCACATTTCTCATTAAAACATACATCTTACTACTCATTTTACATCTTTTACAAATAAGTCATTTTCATGCATTTCCATCGAAAATCATTTAGTAAAAGATGTTAAACACACATCAAACTTTCATAATCTACCATGAAACATCAAAATACATGCATGTCACACATGGGTAGGTTTTTTAACATGAACCTTAGCTCAAATAAATGGTAGAAATAACTAGATCGGTTGATGACAACTTCAAAAATACAAAGAACATTAAAAACAGGGCTAGGACGTACTTACTATTGAGCTTGAAAGGATGAACAAAACCCTAGCTATGGCTTCTTGGAAATTTCGGCAATGAGGGAGGAAGATGGACACAATGTTTGACTTATTTTCCCTTTTTATTCTTTTATTAACCAAATGACAAAAATGCCCTTAAGGCCTTTCTTTCATTTTTTTCCTATTCATGCCCATTTTTGTCCAAAAATATGGAAATTAGTCAAATTACCATTTAAGGCCCTCTAGTTAATAATTCAAAGCTATTTCATACTTAAAGCTTC
Organism: Gossypium anomalum; assembly: GCA_025698475.1. Lineage (NCBI taxonomy): Eukaryota > Viridiplantae > Streptophyta > Magnoliopsida > Malvales > Malvaceae > Gossypium > Gossypium anomalum. The sequence continues at coordinate 31,444,825 of CM046967.1, forward strand.
TAGAACCTCATATTTTGTAACTTTTGCAATTTAGTCCTAAAAGTTAAATTGGACACTTATTCACAAAATTTCTTCATGAAACTTTCACACAATCATGAATACATGTCATGGACCTCAAAAAAATCATAAAACAAATATTTCTACTTCAGATTTGTGGTCTCAAAACCACTGTTCCAACTAGGCCCAAAATCGAGATGTTACAATTTCATTTTTCTAAATTAATTATGTTTTATTAAATTTTAAACGAAATAATAATTCATAATTTTTCTAAATAGTTTTATGAAAATCCACTACAAGCTTCTTTATAAAAATCATTTTTATAATTATAATATAAGATCATTCGTTTTTTAAATGTTTTCAAACAAATTACTATAACGCCTCAAAATCTGAACTATTGTTTATTAAATATGTTATAATTTTAGTATTTACTTTAGTGGTTTAGAGTTTAAATTGCATGTTTGAGGTCTGGGGTTCAAGTCCCACTTTTGGAAATTTTGTTATTTCTTTTGACTTTACCTTTATTCGAGAGTTGCTGATTTTAAGTTTAATTATGTGTAAAATTATATTAAGAATGAACCTGCTAGTTCAATGGTTAATCTTCTATATACCCTTTGGTCTTGTGTACAATTCTCTATATAAGTGATGTGAAAATATTTTTATGTTGCGTCGTAAAATTAATTATATTTCCTTTTGTTAATTTAAAACTTCTTTCCCTATCATGTTTAACATTTTTTTCTTCTTCTTTCCTTTTCTATTTTTTTCTTCTTTTCCTTCCATTAGTGTAGTTTTGGTATTCTTTCGTTCTGTTTGCGCATCTCGTTGTTTTCTTTGACTGAAACACTAATCGCGTAAGTTTTGATGTTGAATTTTCATTAAATTTTTATTTTGTTCGTCTTGTCAAAAACTAGCTTTCTACTTGTGTTTCTTGATTCCTCTGTTTAAGTGTTGATTGATTTCCTTTTTAGGCAAAGGTCTTGCTAGAAACATTCCTCCAACGCGCTAGTTTCGTAATTCACTGTTACGTGCAAGGTAAGTGTGTGAATTTCAAGTTGGGGTTCCGTGTCAAAGCTTTTCAACATAATTTTTGGTTTGTATGCTAATTCTAGCATTTCATTGAGAATAATTAGTTAATTGGCCAATGGATTGTTATTTTTAGGTTTTGGATTCACCCAGATCACTTCTACGTCGAAACTGTGTCAAGTGTGTAGCAAACACCCTGAATTCTGTGTTTGATGAAAACCAGAAACCATGGTTGTCGATGCCACACGATCATGTACCAGGTCGTGTGGTGTGTCAGGCCATGTGAGCCATACAGTCGTATGTCAGGCCGTGTGGTAGGCCGTGTAACTTATTATTTTGGAATTTGAGTTACACGGGCCAGAGACACAAACGTGTGTCCAAGGCATGGAACTCATTGTTTTGGAATTAGAGTCACATGGCCAGAGACACATGCGTGTGTCCAAGCCGTGTGAGAGGATTTTTGGGTCTTGAGTCACACGGGCATGTGCTAGACCATGTAACTCGCTATTTTGGGTCACACGGCTGTGTGGTACGCTGTGTGTGGTACTGAGCTGGGTCATACGGGCAAGCCTTCCAAGTCGTGTGAATCCACATGGGCATGTGGGCCAAAAACTAATATTTTTCTTTAGGGTCGTAAACGTCGTTCAACTAATTTAACATAGGCCTACCGTAGGGTTTGTGCCATCTGAATTAGGCTTTACAACTTGTCATATGATGATCTAATGATGAATAAGTTGTTATCCATGTTTATATTTGTTGTGATATCTATTAATTGAGTATGATTTGTTTAATTTGAACATGATCTTAATCTAAATAACTGTATGTGCATTTCTTATATCTAACACTTTTGTAATTGCATTGGATCAGGATTTTTGAAAAAGCAGGAAGTGTAGACCGTTACTTATCTGTTGATTCTGGTGGCTAAGCCACATATACATTCTATCTTACAGTTAGTCTGCAAGTATTTTGAAATGTGACATACCGTCACTATACGGTGTGTAGGGATGGACGAAGATGGTGTGTAACAGATGGAATTAGCGTTTGCATCTATTTATTATAAGTTCTGTATTTGCATATGATATATTATGTTTCTGTTTCTAAATTTGAATCTAAGAACTATCTGGAAATGTTAACTTGAGGACATGTTTGACGTGCTTTCACTTAACTGAATACAATAAGTTATACACTAAGTTTGTAAACTCATTTAGTCTCTTTGTTTGGATTTCAGGTAACCCACAGATTTAGGTAGATCGCCGTAGCAGGAGTTCAGTCATATCTGTTTATTTACTTTGTTGTTTTATCTGAATATATATTGTTGTAGTTTTTCTTTTCAGTTTATTTTTTTTAAAAGACTAATTTTTTTTATGGTTTGTTTACGATCTTTAAAGTGGCTTTGAATCATTTGAATTCTTATTATTAAGTGTTGGACTTTCCAGAAGTGTTTAATCTAGCTTTCTAGATTTGCCCATAACATCTAGGCTGAGTTTGGGGTGTTACAATTACAAATAAATGATGCTTTTTCTTTTTTATATAAATATATTTTACTAAGTATTTTTTTGAAGAGATAAAATTTGTCAATCTTAGAGATTTTTTTTACATTTTGGAACTCAAAACTCTATTTTTCAAATAAACAAATAATTTTGCACGTCATTAATGTAATTTCCAAGATTTGGCCATAACGTCTAGGCCAGGTTTAGGGCATTATAGTCATCATCGTGAAAAACACATTCCTAAAGGCATTATCTGCATTACCCATATTATTGGCAGGGGTTCATTCTTGTGCATGCATATGTGTAACAGCCCGTTTTTAGGTCAAATCGAAATAGTAGTTTTGGGACCACGAATCCGAAGTCAAAATATTTATTTTATTATTTTAATAAGGTTTACAGCATGATAGATTAATTATGTGAAAGTTTCGTAAAAAAATTTTACTGTTTAATTGGTTAATTTGGTAAAAAAAACTAAATTGCGTAACGCGTAAAAGTTGAATTCTATTGTTAAAAGTGTTTAATTGCTATGGTTTATTAATATGGGAGTCCTTGCATGTCAATTAGACCTTAAATGATATAGTGGAAGTTTTTGGCTTGGTATTTTTGAAACTATCAAAATTCATTAAGGTTATTTTGGTAAAATGTTAATTAATGTTATTAATAATTAAGCAAAATCAAAATCATATTATTTATTCATCTCCATTGCCGAAAATTAGGCTGAATAAACACCATTTTTCTTCATACATTCGGCCAAGCTTGAGCGAGAAATTAAGGTATGGTTTTGACTCGGTTTTTAATGATTTTTACGTTTTTGAGCTCGTTGCAGCTTAATCTTACAACAACCCATTTTTAGGTCAAATTGGAACAGTGGTTTCAGGACCACAAATCCGAAGTCAAAATATTTATTTTATTATTTTAATAAGGTTTACAGCATGATAGATTATTTATGTGAAAGTTTCGTAAAGAAATTTTACTGTTTAAATGCTCAATTCGGTAAAAAGGACTAAATTCCGTAATGCATAAAAGTTAAATACTATTGTTTAAAGGTATTATATGGCCATAGCTTGAAATGTGGGAGTCCTTGCATGTCAAATATACCTTTATAAGAGTTAGTGGAAGTTGTTAGCTAGGTATTTTTGAAATTATTAAATTTTATAAAGGTTATTTTGGTAATTTGTAAATTAATGTTAATTTTAATAAAACCAAAATTCATTTTATGCTTTCTCAACTTCTCCAAACTGATTTTGAGAAGGAAAAATCAGCCATTTTTAGGGCAAGGGCTAAAGTAATTGTGCTCATTAAGGTATGTTTTTTACTCGATTTTTAATGATTTCTACGTTTTTGAGCTCGTTGCAGCTTAATCTAGCTAGCCCGTACCTTCGTTTTTAAAACTGTTATAGATTTTGGAAAGTACCATTGTTGAATACTTGAGTTCTTTGTTATTAAATGATGGATTTTGAAGGTTTGATGATAGTTTTACTAGTTTTGTAAAGTGATTTTTTTAAAAAAATGCAAAATGGTGACTAAATTGTTAAATTGTAAAAAGTAGTAGTTAAAAGTGTGAAATAATGAATGTATGGGTTGTTATGTGACTAGGGAAAATTCGGCCATTTTGTGTGGAAAGGACTAAATTGCAAAGTAGTCAAAAGTCTAGGGGTAAATTTGTAATTTGGCCAAAAATGAATGTTTTAGGCTAAATTGAATTGAATGAAAGTTTGAATGAGTTAATTTGATATCATATAGATCAAGATAAGTAAATACCGGAATTAGATCGGGGGAAACGAAAAGTAGACGAGTAGAGGCTAGTTTTCATCCGAGCAACTCGAGGTAAGTGCATCTAATTAGAATCGAACTATACTATACTTGCAATGGTTGTATTGAATGTTTTTAATTGAATTACTTGATGATATATCGAATGTGTTACAAGCTTTAGTTGAACTATGAGAATTCATTGGATACAAGTGACATGTTACTATACTTACCGAAATGGTCGAGCTCCTACATTTGTTGCGGACTCACCATAGCTCGTAAGAGCTTCCTGTTTAGCTCAATAGAGCTTCCCGTTTTCAGCTCATGATGAGCTTACTGGCCATGTCTCGAAAGAGCATGTATGATGATAAAT